>JARQOD010000004.1:16632721-16770387 GCA_033576555.1 Oophaga sylvatica
CATGGCTGAGCCCTCCTTTCATCATGGCTGAACCCTCCTTCCATCATGGCTGAGCCCTCCTTTAATCATGGCTGAACCCTCCTTCCATTATGGCTGAGCCCTCCTTTCATCATGGCTGAACCCTCCTTCCATCATGGCTGAGCCCTCCTTTCATCATGGCTCAGCCTCCTTCCATCATGGCTGAACCCTCCTTCCATCATGGCTGAGCCCTCCTTCCATCATGGCTGAGCCCTCTTTTCATCAAGGCTGAACCCACCTTCCATCATGACTGAGCCCTCCTTTCATCATGGCTGAACTCTCCTTCCATCATGGCTGAACCCTCTTTCCATCATGGCTAAACCCTCCTTCCATCATGGCTGACCCCTCTTTCATCATGGCTGAATCCTCCTTCCATCATGGCTGAACCCTCCTTCCATCATGGCTCAGCCCTCCTTCCATCATGGCTGAACCCGCCTTCCATCATGGCTGAACCCTCCTTCCATCACGGCTGAGCCTTCCTTCCATCATGGCTGAACACTCCTTCCATCATGGCTGAGCCCTCTTTCCATCATGGCTGAGCCTTCCTTCCATCAAGCCTCATTCAAATATCAGAGTAATACGATCTGTGCATGGACCGTGATGCACGGACTGGCCATGGTTCTCCTGACCTGAACTTGGCAGCCTCATATCATATATTCTTATATTACTGTCAAGTTTCGTTCAAGAGACCCGCGCCCAGTCCGTTCATAATAGTCCATGTTACGCAGACATCTGAATGAGGCTTAAAGGGGTTTTCTTATGAACAAAAGTTCATTTTAATCAATAGATCTTGGAATAATAATAACTTCCGCAATTGGATGTGTTTAAATAAAATGTTCCTGTGTTGAGATAATCTTATAAATGTGCCCCTGCTGTGTAGCAAAAAAAAAGTATACAGCCATTACAGCAGGGGATCTCCGCTGATTGTTTTTGTGAGGTTAAACATTTCACTGCCTGCTTTTAAACAATGCTTTACTTCAAAGGAGTACACTGACGAGGACCAACAGTCCGAAACACCGTGTCTGCAAATGGAGATTCTGATTTGGCTTTTATCCTAAGTCATATTACAAGACTCGTTAAAGGGTTGATTGTGACTTGTAGGATCGCTACTTCCAATAGGTGGCGCTATAGAGTACAAGTCCTCTTTGTTTGAAGAGGCAATTTGCATATTACTTCAAAGAAAAAACTTGATATATTCACATACTAATGATGGTTATAGTGCTGTATTCATGTACTAATGTTGGTTCTGGTAATGTATTCCTGTACTGATGGTGTTCTGGTGACATATTCCTGTACTGATGATGGTTCTGGTGATGTATTTATGTACTGATGGTGGTTCTGGTGATGTTTGCATCAACTAATGGTGGTTCTGGTGATATATTCCTGTACTGGTGGTGGTTTTAGTGATGTGTTACTGTACTGTTGGTGGTTCTGGTGATGTATTGAGGTACTGATAGTTGTTCTGGCGATGTATTCCTGTGCAGATGGTGGTTCTTGTGATGTATTCCTTTGCTGTTATAGTTTCTGATCCTGTACACATGTAACAATCCATAACTTGTAAGATTATGTGATACACAGCCATGGTAATAAAATATTGGGCAGTCTGACAATTTAAGGTTTACTATATTTGCATTTATGTTAATAGCATTAAAGGGGTTCTCCAGGTTTGTGATGAAAGTCTACAGGTGGTCATGAGAACGCAAGTATGCAATTTGCATACTTCTGGCCACATTCTGGGTAGATGTGCTGGTCAGTGCATGTCTAATTGGCACGTTATAACATGTATGCAAATATAATATTTGCAGTGACATGACATGCATGCTATCAGGATTTTCTGGTACTGATGGCGAAAGCGGGAGGCACCAGACCTCATTTGCAGGCTTGCCAGTTGGCAAATTTTTGTCGTTTTGTAGCTAATGCCTTGAATGGAGCTGGGCTGCAATAACAGATACCACCCTTGTACTAGTGTGGCACTGTTTCTAGTCTCAAACTTTATCAGAAACCTAAGCAGTAATACTCTGCAGGGATTATGCTAAAATCTATGCATTTCATCATTTGCACAAGCCTTCGCTTTGCAATGTTCGTCAGGGAAATTACTGCAGGTTTCTGTGTTAATGGCTTTGCTTGACTATTTGCAATGCCCAAGAGATGTCAGTGATTTGGCTGGAATCCTATGATGAATGTCTATAGTGGGACTAATTGACTATTGTGATGTGTCATGTATTTGACTTTGTTAGTATTAATTATTTAGCTTGTTCATGTTCTTTTTTTCCTTGATTCTTTATTTCTCATGTCAATACAGATAAATAATTAATTTACACTGCTGGCTTCCTGCAGGCTAATGAAATAAGCGCATGGTATATATCAGTACTTATGTTGGGTTGTGCATACTAAGTACATGTACAAGTATACATACATTGAGTTTTACATTTATATTTAAAGAAGATTTGGACCTAAATAATAAAACAAGGACGTAAACCCATCAGCCATAACATAAAAACCTCTGACAACTAAAGTAAATGCCATTGATTATCTCGTTACCATGGCTGGTGTTAGAGATAAGCAAATATATTCAAGTGGAATTGAATTCTATTGGAATATCACAAAAATCCACCTTTGCCAAAATTCAGATTTTTTTGTAATTCGCCTCCGCAAGGATTCAGCTACATGGTGGCTGCTGGCCTCCATTTTGCTGAGCCGTAAAGGGCCATCAAAAGGTTAAATCGGGACAACCCATTCAGTCCTCATTGCATCTTCTTATCATTACCATTCGTGCGGAATCATTGGACCTCTTCTAGATTTTCCAGTTCAGATGAAGCCCTTGACCTTTTTACACGTGTTCGTGCAAGGTCACGGTGCACCTCATGATGTCATGACGTTGTGACCTTATGCACGCTTGTGCAGAACTGTCCCCGACCTCGTCAAAGCTGAAAGTACCAGCCCAGCTTGAAGCGACCAGGTACTTATCCAGTCTAATGGTTCCAAATACCACAGGACACAATAAGAGGTCAATAGTCCTTGTTAATGGTGCCAAAAAATTTTATAGGACACCTTCAGATGGCCATGGTCTATGTTAATGGTGTCAAATGCAACAAATACAACATGACCTGTCCAGAGGTCCATGGTCCATCCTAATAATGCCAAATACCACAAGACACCTTCAGAGGTCAATAGCCCATGCTAATAAGCCAAATGTCATAGGATACCTTCACAGATCCATGGCCCATGCTGATGGTGCCAAATACCTCATGACACCTTCAACGGTCCATAGTTCATGCTAAGAAGCCAAATGTCATAGGATACCTTCACAGATTCATGGTCCATGCTAATGTTGCCAAATACCTCCTAACACCTTCCGAGGTCCATAGTCCATGCTAATTAGACAAATGTCATAGGATACTTTCACAGATCCATGGTCCATGCTGATGGTGCCAAATACCTCATGAGACCATCAGCGGTCCATAGTCCAAGCTACTAAGTCAAATAACACAGTATACCTACAGAGGTAAATGGTCCATGCTAATGGTGCCAAATACGACAAATAACACAGGATATATTCGGAGGTCCATGGTTCATGCTAATGGTGCCAAATACATCAGGATACATTCAAAGATCCATGATCTATGCAAATAGTGACAAATACCGCAGTATAATTTTAGAGGTCCATGGTTCATACATCAGGACATCTTCAGAGGTCAATGATCCATAGTAATGGTGCCAAATACCTTAGAATAGCTTCAGAGGTTCATCGTTCATGCTAATAAGCCAAATATCACAAGATACCTTCAGAGGTGCATGGCCTATGCTAATGTGGCCAAATACTTCAGGACACCTTCAGAGGTCCATAGTCCATGCTAATAATCCAAATTACACAGTACACCTACAAAAGTACATGGTCCATGCTTATGCTGCCAAATACCACAGGACAACTTTACAGGTCGTGGTCCATGCTAACGGTGGCAAAAACCACAGGACATCTTCAGTGATCCATGGTAATGATGCCAAATGTCATAGGATGCCTTCAGAGGTCTATGCCTCAAGGAGTTGGATCAGTTTTGGAGGAACAAGAAGTAAATACAGAATATTAGGTGGTTTAAATGTTAAGGCTGCTATAGTGTGGAGTGTGTTAATCCCAAACGAGAGTCAGTTCCAGGTCTATGTGGGCTTTCATCTAGTGGACCTTAAGCTTGACAGCCATAGAACATGTTTATCTAGATCACTATAAGGGTTCGCTCACACAACACATTTTATCGAATAGCACTTGCCTTAATGTTATACTATGGGGCAGTGCGGATCTGCAATTATTTTCTCATGCCGATTTGGCATGAGAGAACAATTGCAGCATGCTGTGAGTGCACCTGAGAATCAGATCACATGCACCGATACAAGTCTATGGGTGCATGTATAACATCGGTCTGCACTCAGTTGTTATGCAAGTGCAGTCCATTTATCTCGGATGGTGGCAATGGAGAAGATGGAGAAATTACTTTCTCCGTCTCCTCCACACCTGTGCTGTGATTCTCTCATGCTAGAGTTTGAGAGGAGTGTTATTTGCATAATAGTCCTGATTATCTCACATGATTGAATCGACAGCGTATGACCACAGCTTAAGCTTTGGTCTCTGCAAAAGTCAGCCTAGTACTCAAATTGGCCCCAAGAAAATGTGAAGATGCCCATTGTGGTGCTGTCACTTTTCATCTTGTCACTGAGTTCGCAAAATGCCTGCCAATCACCAGAGCTACCACAGCCATGTGAGACATGTTTGATAACTCGGTGAGGATGATTTTTCGTGGATAAAAGGTGATGACTCCACTGAAGGAAGCATAATAATAATTCTCTGCATAATAATTGTACCATCTTGGGATATGCTTAAATCCAAACCAATTCAAGTAGAAGATTCCTGGTACTGCAGTCACTTTAAGGAAGCCTACAGAGCAAACAATCCTATGCACAGAGCATGGAAGGAAAGACTTGCTTGTACTGTTGATAAAGTGTGTGGATTTATTACCCTGGGTGGTATCCTCTAAAGCTACAACCCCTAACTGTCCTCCATAAAGTCCATTGTCCTCTAGTTGTCATTCACATGTTCATTTCTGAGACATTGCTCCATGTGCCGTGTCTCCTAAGGGGACCATCAGCATTGAGTTGCGTAGTTCTCAATATTAAATCTGAAATTTTAGGACATCTTATGTTTCGCCAAGGAACAACTTCAACGCTCCATAGACGTGACCCATTTTTTGCAAACATGCAAAACCCCAGATTACGTTCTGTTCTCCAGATAGTTTCACAGTGGTTAGTAATTACCAAAAGTGGTCCAAGGAGAGACAACCAACTGGGTCGTGGATACCCAAGGATTAGTGAAGAGCATTGAATGTTTTTTTCGGCAGTGTTCATGCTTTTTAGAGGGCACAATAATGTATTCTAAAAAAAGATGGCTGTCACATGGCCACATAAAGTCCAAAATGACTCATTATACTGAATCACTCTGACGGGGGTTCATTCTGAATCCTGTTTTTCAGGGTTTCGCGTCGTAAACTTTGATGTAAGTGCTCTGCGTAGAACAACATATAAATGTCAACCCAGATTGTACACGTACACCTAGAAATTCAGCCATGATGCACTACTAGCTACAAAATGAGCATGGATGCCATCTGAAGAGGGCAGTACTCTTTGGTGAAGGTTAGGGATGGAAACCATAGACATCAAAACCACTAGAGGTGCAGGTTAAGGAAGTGAGGGACATGTGTAGTGAACTCATATGTACGTCTTGTGAAGTCCAGTTAACATCTTCACCCTTCCCCAAATCAATTAATGCAATCTGAAAAAGATTGATGATCTTCTGCCCTATGAAAAGGTGCTCTGCCTGAACTTTAGCTTTTGCTAAATAATACTGGTTTATATTGATTAAGGCTCTAATAATGCATTTTACCTGAGTGAGCCGTCTCTCCATAACTAGACTTGACATTGATGTATTACTGCACACCCAACTGCACCAAAGGTTTTTTCCCAGATCCCTGCAGTTGTACCTTGAGCAGGACCTAGTTTTGACACAGCGCTGTGGTTAATGTCTCCACACACGCACACACACAGAAATTACTAGAAATCTATACACTTCCCCAAAGGTTGAATAACAAAGATGGGAAAGAAAAGTTTCTAAATGAAAAAAATTGAAGTAAAAATGGTCTAGTCTGGAGAAAAGATGAGAGGCAGAAAAATGAAGACCTGGTAGCTTTTAAATAGAGATGAGTGGATATTTTGAAATTGAAATTTATCAGCGTCACTAAATTTTTCCCAAAAATTTGATTTGAGGCAAAAGTACTGAAAGCCTCCAATTGTCCTGAAAAGACACGTGATTTCTGATGTCTCCTAGGACCAAATCCAACTCCTTTTTACAATCAAAAATGCAATATTAGTAACAGACCTCAACATATATAGTATGGTTATGGGTAAACAGATGATAGATGTTCTTCACTGCTGCGCTGTCACATACTATCTGTACAGTTTATTCATTTTTTTCTCTCCCTTTCTCTATGGCTAAGATGTGTTGTCCCTTCACTATCCAAATTCACATCAATATGTGTCACGATCCATTTCTGGATCTGTGGCAGATTTTGCTTTTCATATTAAAACTTTTTTCCTTTCAGGCCATCGGGAGTTAATGTCAGTCTTTTCCCCCAGTGGCCGCTGGTGTAATTACATTGCTGCTGAGTTGGCTGGAGTAGGTGGTGACCACTCCCACCATCCTTTAAAAGGTCACCTGATGCTTCAGCTGACTGTTGGTGATACACTTCCTCTCAGGGCTGCCACTAGGAATTTCGGGGCCCCATACTGGCAAAATTTATGGGGCCCCCCTTGAGACTCCGCCCAGGCTCCACCCCCAGTTCCGCCTCCACCCTAGCCCCTCCACCACGCGAACCATCCAAAATCCCTCCGCCTTTTCTTGGAAGAACTCCACTTCTGCACCACGCCCTCACCAATGACACATTAAACACCATATCACATGCATAGCCATCAGCTTTTGTTTTGACCAAAAGATTTTTTAAACCTGCCACCACGACAAGGTAGACTATTGGCCCTACTCTACTCTAACCTATTAAAACATTTGGTAACTTTTTTTTTTTTGTATATTTTAATTACCTTTCTTCAAGGGAATGTGTCACATAAATTTTTTAACTAATTGAAATCATATTATATATATATATATATATATATATATATATATATATCTACACACTGTATTTCTGATTGCAGATTATTGTATTCAGTTAATGATGGGCCCCATAAGATGCTCCATACAAAATACTCCCCATATAATGCTCCATAAAGGTTAATAATGGCCCCATAAGATGCTCCATAGAATAATATGCCCCATATGCTGCTCCATAAAAGTTATGCCTCATATGATGCCTCATAGATTTTATACCCCCATATGATGCTCCATAGATTTTATGCCCCATATGATGCTCCATAGATTTTATGCCCATATGATGCTCCATAGATTATGCCGCCATATGATGCTCCATAGATTATGCCGCCATATGATGCTCCATAGATTATGCCGCCATATGATGCTCCATAGATTATGCCGCCATATGATGCCCCATAGATGTATATGCCCCCATATGATGCCCCATAGATGTATATGCCCCCATATGATGCTCCATAGATTTTATGCCGCCATATGATGCTCCATAGATTATGCCACCATATGATGCCCCATAGATGTATATGCCCCCATATGATGCCCCATAGATGTATATGCCCCCATATGATGCCCCATAGATGTATATGCCCCCATATGATGCTCCATAGATTTTATGCCGCCATATGATGCTCTATAGATTATGCCGCCATATGATGCCCCATAGATTTTATGCCCCCATATGATGCTTCATAGATTTTATGCCCCATATGATGCTCCATAGATTTTATGCCCCATATGATGCTTCATAGATTTTATGCCCCATATGATGCTCCAGATTTTATGCCCCCATATGATGCTCCATAGATTTTATGTTTCCATATGATGCCCCATAGATTATGCCCCCATATGATGCTCCATAGATTATGCCCCCATATGATGCTCCATAGATTATGCCGCCATATGATGCTCCATAGATTATGCCGCCATATGATGCCCCATAGATGTATATGCCCCATATGATGTCCCATAGATGTATAAGCCTCTCCTCTCTGCCAAGCCCTTCATTGGCTTCCTATCGTCCAGAGGCTCCAGTTCAAAACCCTAACCATGACCTACAAAGCCATCCACAACCTGTCTCCTCCATACATCTGTGACATGGTCTCCCGGTACATACCCACACGCAACCTTCGATCCTTTCAAGATCTCCTCCTCTACTCCCCTCTTATCTCTTCTTCCCACAACATACAAAACTTCTCCCGTGCCTCACCCATACTCTGGAACTCTCTACCCCAACACATCAGACTCGCGCCTACCATGGAAACCTTCAAAAAGAACCTGAAGACCTACCTCTTCCGACAAGCCTACAACCTGCAGTGATCCTCAGTCTACTGAACCACCGCACGACCAGCTCTACCCTCTCCTAGTGTATCCTCACCCATCCCTGTAGACTGTGAGCCCTTGCGGGCAGGGTCTCTCTCCTTCTGTACTTGTGTGTGCCTTGTATTGCTCATGTTTACTGTACTTGTCTATATTTGCCCCTCTTCACATGTAAAGCGCCATGGAATAAATGGCGCTATAAAAATGTATAATAATAAAAAAAAAATAATAATAATAATAAGATGCTCCATAGATTATGCCGCCATATGATGCTCCATAGATTATGCCGCCATATGATGCTCCATAGATTTTATACCCCCATATGATGCTCCATAGATTTTATGCCGCCATATGATGCCCCATAGATTTTATGCCCCCATATGATGCCCCATAGATTTTATGCCCCATATGATGCTCCATAGATTTTATGCCCCCATATGATGCCCCATAGATTTTATGCCCCCATATGAAGCTCCATAGATTTTATGCCCCCATATGATGCTCCATAGATTTTATGCCGCCATATGATGCTCCATAGATTATGCCGCCATATGATGCCCCATAGATGTATATGCCCCCATATGATGCCCCATAGATGTATATGCCCCCATATGATGCTCCATAGATTATGCCGCCATATGATGCTCCATAGATTTTATGCCGCCATATGATGCTCCATAGATTATGCCGCCATATGATGCTCCATAGATTATGCCCCCATATGATGCTCCATAGATTATGCCCCCATATGATGCTCCATGGATTATGCTGCCATATGATGCTCCATAGATTATGCCGCCATATGATGCTCCATAGATTATGCCCCATAAGATGCTCCATAGATTATGCCACCATATGATGCTCCATAGATTATGCCCCCATATGATGCTCCATAGATTATGCCCCCATAAGATGCTCCATAGATTATGCCGCCATATGATGCTCGATAGATTTTATGCCCCATATGATGCTCCATAGATTTTATGCCACCATATGATGCTCCATAGATTATGCCCCCATATGATGCTCCATAGATTATGCCCCCATATGATGCTCCATGGATTATGCCACCATATGATGCTCCATAGATTATGCCGCCATATGATGCCCCATAGATTTTATGCCGCCATATGATGCTCCATAGATTTTATGCCCCATATGATGAGCAGGCAGGGGGAGCGGCCACACGCAGCAATCCAACAGGGCCCCAGCCCAGGGCAGGCAGGAGGGGCCCGCAGCATCCAGCAACAGGGTCCCCAGGGCCCCTGTTGCTGGATGCTGCGCCTGTGGGCCCCCCCGCCTGCCCTGGGGCCCTTTTAGTGGATGCTGGGCCCCCCTTCCTGCCCTGGACCCTGTTGGTGGTGCGTGGTGGATGCTTGCGCTGCGGCTGTCCTGGCCGGGCCCCCCCTGCGACAGACTACTCACCCTGCTGAGCTCGCCTGCAGCCAGCACCCGGTCCGGTCCGCCGCTCCCAGCCACTTGGCAGTGTGTGTCAGGCACAGCACACCGACGTGACACGCTGCTCGCTCTGCTCCAGAATGAGGAAGTGGAGCAGAGCAGCGTGTGACGTCACGGCTGTACCATGATGCATCAGGGCGGGCTGTAGCTTAAAGCTACAGTGCCTGCCCATTTAATTTGCCAGCCAGGAGGTCAGGACTGGGAAGTGGAGAAAATATAAAGCAGTGGACCGTGCTGCCAGCGTGCTCGGGCGGCGGCGGGCGGGCGGGCCCCCCTAAACCACCGGGCCCCATACATTAGTAAGGGCTGTAATGCCCTGATGGCGGCCCTGCTTCCTCTTTGAAGACCAACCAAGCTGGAGTCAGGAGCTTGCTGAGTGCATTACTAAAATTTAAGAAGGCACTGGATTCCTTTCTTGAAAAGTATAATATTACAGGCTATATTCACTAGTTTCCTAGATATTGCGTTGATCCAGGGAGCTAGTCTGATTGCCGTATGTGGAGTCGGGAAAGAATTTTTTTCCCCAATGTGAAGCTTACTGTTTGCCACTTGGGTTTTTTTTTCCTTCCTCTGGATCAACATGTTAGGGCAGGTTAGGATAGGAAATGGGTTGAACTAGATGGACTTAAAGTCTTCCTTCAACCTTAATAACTATGTTACTATGTGGTACTTCAGCTATTACCTTGATCTGGTGCCTTACTCTGCTGTGCGGTGCATTGCAGCAGAGAAAGCTAAGTTTCGTTGATTTAGCCCCTAGGTGTCTGTCTTTTCTTTCCTTTTGGCTATATTGGTGCAGTTCACTTTATTCCCTGTCTCACCTCCTAGGGAGGAGGTTGAGGGGTTTAGCTCAGGGCTTAACAGGAGATAGGGACAGGTCGGTGACTTGGGCCTCCCTACCTTCAAGTGTACCCCCAAGTTAAGGAAAGACATGGCACCCCCTTAGCCTGAGGGGCAGTTCAGGGGCCCAGGTTCCTCTTCCTCTGTTTTCGCACTACTGCCCTGTGACATTATGACTGCTACATTCCCTGCATCTGCTTTTATATTGGCTACAATCATCCTTCTTGATTGGCTGTGTTATACTATGTAGTTTGATAACTGCAAGGAATTATGAGGAAGCGTGCCCGGCTGCACCCAAGGTCATATGATGCAATCTTCGGGCATCAAAACCTTCCAGAAACTTTATTCTGGAGATTTCTTTGGGGGTTTAGGTGGCACCTAAGTCCTCCAAGAGTATGGGATGTCTTGCTCATTTTCTTGTAACCTTCTGGATGTACCGTGAGATTTCACAAGTACAACTTACAATTTTTAAAGGATTGTGTCCTAAATAAAAAAGGATACGCTAATTTTTTTGGCAACTCAGAGTTAATGGACAGAAAAAAGTCCTTTGACTAATGCAACAAGTAAAACGAAAAAAGGTGAAATGCCAATATTGTAAAAGTGAAGTCCCATGTATACATATATATATAGCTTTATGAAAAACGGCTCATATAGAGGGGGGTTGTCATACTTTTGGAGTGATTTTACCCTCTTCTGTCTGTACACTTTTAGGTCTCGTGCAGACATCCATTTTTTTCTCCATTTTCATCAGCATGCAGTATTGGATTTTCATCCAATTTTGGTCACTTTGTTTATTTTTACCATCTATGTTTCATACGTTTTTCTCAAATGCAAAAAAAGGAAAAAATTAAACTCCAAACCTCTCCTACCCATTGAACAGTAAAAGAAGTCATCAGTTGGACGACACATGGATGGCATTCACATGGTTTCTGTTCTTTTTGGCGATTTGAATCAGCAAGTTTGATACGTGACTCAGATAATAAACCGACATGTCATTCGACTTGGTCCATAAACAAAACACAGATGTGTGACCTAATACATAAAATATAATGGTTACATGAACGTCCATGAAAAATAAGGAATAGTACACGTCGTGAAGAGCAGACGTCGGAATTAGTCAGTCACCTGAGGACTTGTGGAGCCGTGTTCTGTGTTACTCAGCAATACAGCCATGTGGGACTGAAGGAAGGGCCAGCGTCATCCAGAAAGACTCTGATACTGTTGTACTGTTACTCACATAGAAAAGAAAGATAGAAAGGAAGAATGAAAGAAAGAAAGAAAGAAAGAAAGAAAGAAAGAAAAAAGAAAGAAAGAAAGAAAGAAAATAAGAAAAAAAGAAAAAGAAAGTGAGAAAGAGAGAGATACGAAGAAAGAAAAAGAGAAAGGGGATGAAAGAAAGAAAGAAAACACAGATGTGTGACCTAATACATAAAATATAATGGTTACATGAACGTCCATGAAAAATAAGGAATAGTACACGTCGTGAAGAGCAGACGTCGGAATTAGTCCGTCACCTGAGGACTTGTGGAGCCGTGTTCTGTGTTACTCAGCAATACAGCCATGTGGACTGAAGGAAGGGCCAGCATCATCCAGAAAGACTCTGATACTGTTGTACTGTTACTCACATAGAAAAGAAAGAAAGAAAGAAAGAGAAGAATGAAAGAATGAAAGAAAGAAAGAAAGAAAGAAAGAAAGAAAAGAAAAGAAAAAGAAAGTGAGAAAGAGAGAGCAAGAAAGAAAGAGAAAAAAGAAAGAAAGAGAAAGCAAGAAATGAGAAAGAGAGAGATACGAAGAAAGAAAAAGAGAAAAAGGATGAAAGAAGAAAGAAAGAAAGAGAATGTAAGAAAGAAAAAAAAAGAAAGTGAGGAAGAGAGAGCAACAAAGAACGAAAGTGAGAAAAAAAGAGACAGAAAGAAGAAAGAAAAAAGGAAGGGAAACATTTGAGAAAGGGAGCGAGAAAAAAAGAAAAAGAAAGTGAGAAAGAGAGCAAAAAAGAGAGAGACAAGGAAAGAAAGTGAAAAAGAAAGAAACAGAAAAAGTATGAAGGAAAGACAAAAGGGGAAGGGAAAGAAAGAAAAGAGAAAGAAAGAAAAAGAAGGAAGAAAGGGAAGCATTTGAGAAAGAAAGAGGGAGCGAAAAAGGAAGAAAGAAAGAAAAAAATAAGGAAACACAGAAGGAAGGAACAAAAGAAAGACAGAAAAAAAGAAAGAAAGAAAGAATGAAAGAAAGAAAGAAAGAAGAAAAAAGAGAGAAAGTGAGAAAGAGAGAGACTAAAAAAGAAAAACAAAGTAGGTAGGGAAAGAAAGAAAGAAAGAAAAGAAAGAAAGAAAGAAGAAAAGAGAGAAAGAAGAGAAACAAGAAAGAGCGAAAGAGAGTGAGTGAGAGAAAGAAAAAAAAAGTAAAAATGTAGAAAGGGAAGAAGAGATGGAAGGAAGGAATGAAAGAAAGGAAGGAAAACATATAAGAGAAAGAAAGAGAAAGAAAAAGAAAGAAGGGGAACAGATAATAGAATAGAAAGATAGGATTTTTTTTATTTTTGTTTTTAAGATTAAATTATTACTAACCTTCGAGATATAAATTATGCACGGTCGGAGCCTACGTAGTGGAAGGTTATAGAGATAATGAGACGTAGTACAATGATTAGGCCACAATTGTCCTCTTAATTCGGTCGATATCACAGATAATTAGCGCTTAGTTTACAGTAAGTAGTGATAACATCCGTCGATGGAGACAGATTGCGGAGGCTGTGACATCCGCAGCTATTTATGTAACATTCTATTTTTTATCACATTTTCAGACATTGTCTTTTGTCACAGAGCAGAATCTGTCGGTGTAAGCCATGCATGGTGACCATTAGCCCCGTAGCCTTAATAAATCTATAGTTTCCATGATGTGTGCTCGCTCGGCAGAATATATCGGCATCACTGGGGGCTGACATAGCTACCAGTGACAAGTGGCCTTGTGGCTGGAGGCCGTTCCATTTAGCACTGGGTTGTGTGGGCATTAGGCATTGTGTCAATACAGAATGAAGAATGAACCGGTCGTTATTGAAAAGAAATAACACTGTGGCAGCGCCCCGACCTGATAAAGTATTCAGCCAAGGAGACTATTTACAGGGAACATAAAAGATTACCATAATATATTACTTTTCTGATAAATCATTATGCGGATAAATATGGAGAGACTAACTCCAGTTTTAGGTTGTTTGAGGTTCCAGGGACATCACTCATGTCAATGGTAGATAAAGAAGGAGATTAATCTGGTGGCTGTACAGACAATACACCAATCAATAATCGAATGCTGAGGAGCAGAGGGCATAAAAGTCACCCACGCTCTGCTGACTCCATAACTGCACAGTCCAGACCTCCTCTGGTATTAGCATCAGCACAAATACTGTGATATCACCGGGAGCTTCATGGATGAGCAGCTGCATGCAGCCTTACATCACCAAGCACAATGCTGAGCGTCAGATGGAGTGGTGTAAAGCCACCACTGGACTCTGGAGGAAACGTGTCCTTTGCAGAGATGGATGACACTTAGCTATCCGCATCTGATCGAGAAGTCTGAGTTTTGTGAATGTCAGGTGAACATTACACACCTGACTGAATTGTGGCCGCTGTACAGTTTGGAGGAGGAGGAATAATGCTAAGGGCTTGTTTTTCAGGTCTCCGCCCCTTACACCAAGTGAAGGGAATTTTAAATCCTTCAGCACAAAACATTTTGGACAACTGTAGCTCTAAGCTTTGAGGGAATAGTTTGGGGAAGGCTATTTTGTGTCCCCATCGCTGTGCCTTGTGCACAAGGTCCATACAGACATGGTTGGAGGGGTTTGGTGAAAGAACATAAACGGCACAAAGCCCAGACCTCAACCCCATCTAACACTTTTGGGATGAACTAGAATTTATATTGTGAGCCCTGCAGTCTCCTCCAAGATCAGGGTCTGGCTGTCATACTCCTGGATTCAGCTTCTCTTTCTGCTGATCCACAAGATGCACACCTTTTCTCTGAGCGTTTGGGTTCGGCTATTCTGGCTGCAGTCTATCTAACTTAAAACAGGTGGTTTCATTTGTCCACCTATCACCTTTTGGGTGCAGCTTTATATTCTGTCCCCCAGCAGGCATTTCCTGCTAGTGTTAGATTAATTTAGATGTTTATATCAAGTCTGTGAGTTTCCAACACAGTGTTTTCGCTTTGCTGTTTCTTTACTTCACTTTGCACCTACCTTCTATTTGTCATTAGGAAGTAGTCAGAGTGTTTGTTATCAGTATTTTCTTTACTCCTTTGTTTGGTATTTCATTATTTACTTTATTCACTCTGGGAACTGTTCTTTGTTCAGCACAAAAAAATATTATGCTCCCCTTGTGTAGCCCTGGTGTGAAGGCACACGCAGTACCCTGGAGGATGTGTGGAGAGATAGCAGTTTAATGCTCAATGAACATTCATTCCAACACGCACTTAGACACACCCACAGGACATATAGGCTAGTGACATGCAGTTGAGTTCAGGTCAGTCAGTTAGTTTCCTGTCTTCAGACAGAGCAGACAGTGTGAAGTTTGTGCAGGAGGAGGGAAGAGTGAGTTGCAGAGATACTTCAGTCTCCTGTCCCAAGGACAGTGAAGGTTCAGAGACGTGCTCCTGCCTAGAAGATTACTGAGATTCTGTCAACAAGCTCAAGAAAGAAGTTAAGAAAGGGACTGACTTATATGACCTTTGGAAGTGAGGAATGCTTATGCTACAAGCGCGGACAAGGCGAAAGGCACAGTGGTAGGAATTCTGAGTGCTATAGGATTGGAGAAGTCCTGCACATTGTCACCGGTCACTGGGGACCGAAGCATCACTATAGCTTCACGCATAGTGGTAGAAAAACCAGAGGCTTACTGGACCTTAGGTAACAGCAAGCAGCCCCTGGAGTGTCGGTACGTAACTGGGGTCAGGGGGAGTGAGAACCTTGAGCCTGATCAGCAAGAATAGGAACTCAGCTCTCTCACAGGAAGGCTCCAACCACAAAACTGACCGGGCAGTACAGCTTTGAAATAGCTGGAGTTTATAGAGGGAACTACGCTTTATGCTGGTTGGACTCATCATTGTGAAAGTAAAGGAGGCCCCTAACTTGTCCAGCTGCTAACTCAAAACACATTCTCCATTGGATCAGCCTCCCTGGGACCTGCCTTACCATCTTACAAGTAAAAGGTATGGAAAGACGCTGACGGTGTGAGACTGAGTTATTTAATTGCATGCCTGCACAACCCCACCATAACCATCGACCTGAGGGAAGAGTCCCACCTGTAGGGGACCCGACATCTAGCTGCCTCACCATCCCCTCAGAGATCTACAGCAGCGCTGGTACAAATTACCAGAGACTACAGGTGGCGTCACGAACTGTAAATATATCTATCCCCTGTAAATATTCCCCCAACATACGCCAGACCGCCAGGGCCACAGACCGAGCCACCGCTACCTGTGACATCCCCATAGACTTCCATGGGCTCGGCTCTGAGTACCCCATTGCCCTGGTAACCCACAATTGTGGTGGCGGGTCGATACAACTTGGCGTCACGAACAGGATGCGAAACTCGCAAAATTGCGAG
Organism: Oophaga sylvatica; assembly: GCA_033576555.1. Lineage (NCBI taxonomy): Eukaryota > Metazoa > Chordata > Amphibia > Anura > Dendrobatidae > Oophaga > Oophaga sylvatica. Next base: position 16,649,144 of record JARQOD010000004.1, read on the forward strand.
CCCTGTGTGCCTGTGGAGGTGTTTTTGTGGAAAAGGACTGTTTGCTATTTTTGGCGCTAAAATCGCCATCTTTGTCGCCATATTCGCGCCCTCAGGCGCTGGAGAAGAAGGTGGGCGTGCCTTCGTGGGCGTGTACCCCCCTGTGGCGCGAAGAGAATGCCTGCCCTCTCAAAGTGCTATTACAACATGCGATCCTGCCCTACAGCAAAGGAGGTCCGCCTCCTCTTCACCTTCCCTGCGAAGAGGAGGAGACGCAAACCCCACCTCCACGGAAGAGACCGGACGTCTCTGAGAGAAGAAGAGAGACGGTTCTGGAACATCATGGAAGCAGGACGTGTGCAGCCGAGCAGGGAAGCGGTGGGAGGCAGGCCCCGCTCCCCAGCCAAGCTGCCACTGGAACCGGAACCATCCGTGGTCCTGCACCTGCAGCAAGCATTGCTGGAAATTAAAGAAGAGAATGCACGACTGAAAAAGATGGTCCAGCACCAACCTGGATTTGAAGAGATCGAGAGACGCCGGCGTACCCAGGAGCAGCGGCGGCTGTGGGACGCGGTGTTCTCTCCCTTCGATGACCCCTCACGTCTGGAACTTCCAAAATTTCTGCTGCCCAAGGCAAAGGAGCAACCGGAGGCTGCCCCCGAAAGTACCGACCCTGATCCCACCGGTGAAGCGGTGGAGGCGAAGGAGGTTGAGGAGGTACCGCCAGTTCCGGAACGCCCGCCCGGCCAGGAGGCCGCAGCAGATGATCGATCCCCGATAGGGACACCGGAGGGGTCCTGTCCGTCATTACCAGACGTTGACTGGGATGAGATGGCGCGCCTGGATGACGTCGCCTACACCGCCCAGTGGGAACGTGAGTGGCAGCGTCGCGAGGAGAAACAGCAACGCCAGCAGGAAGAAGAGCGGGAAGCTCAGCGCAACCGACAGCGGCAGCATGCAGAGCTGATCGCGGACAAGGAAAGTGTCCGTCGAGAAAAAGGTACTCTGAGGGAACTGCGGCGGCAGGGGTGTGTGACAGAGTTCCAGCTCCGGAAGGGCTGGGGCTTCATCAGAGAACCGGGCCTCTACCCAGGGGTCTTTGTCAGCAGACGCGATGTAGAATCCCACCTACCGCAAGGCCATCCCGGGAGGGACCTAATTAATGGAGACATTGTCACCTATACACGACACTGGGGTATGAAGGGATGGTATGCCCTTAATGTCACAATCGTCCGTGACCCCGTCCCCGACGCAGGTAACGTCACCACTACCGCAGCGTCCCCGTCTCCAGCTCAAACAGCACCAGGCCGTGCCCCAGCGACCCCCCCTGCAGGCTCCTCGCAAATGGAAGCAACATCTGCATACTCTTCATTATCTTGTCCTGCTGCATCGCAACCTGCGACCCAGACCACATCTCAATCAGCAGTTTACACGACGACGCGCACAGCGACTATTTCTGCATCACGAGAGCAAGTGGCCATTACAGTAACGCAAACAGCGTCTCATAAAGCGAAAGCACCCGTTGCGCCCCTAGTGGTTCGTACGAGAACTGTGGCGACCCAGACTCTAATAGCAGGTCACGACTTGTTAGTCATGGGATCTAGGGACCATCGCATTGTTCCAGCCCCCGGGATGGAAAGTGTAACCGAAGTTAACAAAGAAATGTGAAGAACGGTAGGACCCAGACAGGGTTTACCGCAACAAAGAAGATGTATATAAGTTTTTATATAAGTGAAAATGGTTTACACTGTTGATATGAATATATAATGTTTACATATATTGCTAAGAATAGAATGCCCGGCTGGGTAAGTGGATAAAGAGTTTTTGCACTTTATTGTGATGTATATATATATATGTGTCTTTGTCTTATAATGGACTCAGAGGCTGAGGACTGTGCCAGCCCAGAACTTATCCTGTAAATAGTTGCGCTTCGGTGCACAATATTGGTTTTACATAAAACCACCACAACTACCTCTGAATAATAAAACCCGTGTGGTGTGGCACTGAGTGAGGTCTGCATCCAGATGTCCTGCAGCCCACCCAGGACCCACGTTGAAGGTTTGGTGCGGGTCCTTCACAAGAATATTGCCGTTTATTATATGAACATGTATATTTAATATTTTGTATTTTTCTATATTTAATGTTTTGTTTGCAACGTTCAAGAAATCCTTACCTCCCGGATGGGACGAGTTAATGTTAATGTTTAATGCATAAACAAAATTGTCTCTTTGTATTTCACAGCCCGGGAGTGCTGTCGTTTACCATGGGGGAATGTGTAGCCCTGGTGTGAAGGCACACGCAGTACCCTGGAGGATGTGTGGAGAGATAGCAGTTTAATGCTCAATGAACATTCATTCCAACACGCACTTAGAACACCCACAGGACATATAGGCTAGTGACATGCAGTTGAGTTCAGGTCAGTCAGTTAGTTTCCTGTCTTCAGACAGAGCAGACAGTGTGAAGTTTGTGCAGGAGGAGGGAAGAGTGAGTTGCAGAGATACTTCAGTCTCCTGTCCCAAGGACAGTGAAGGTTCAGAGACGTGCTCCTGCCTAGAAGATTACTGAGATTCTGTCAACAAGCTCAAGAAAGAAGTTAAGAAAGGGACTGACTTATATGACCTTTGGAAGTGAGGAATGCTTATGCTACAAGCGCGGACAAGGCGAAAGGCACAGTGGTAGGAATTCTGAGTGCTATAGGATTGGAGAAGTCCTGCACATTGTCACCGGTCACTGGGGACCGAAGCATCACTATAGCTTCACGCATAGTGGTAGAAAAACCAGAGGCTTACTGGACCTTAGGTAACAGCAAGCAGCCCCTGGAGTGTCGGTACGTAACTGGGGTCAGGGGAGTGAGAACCTTGAGCCTGATCAGCAAGAATAGGAACTCAGCTCTCTCACAGGAAGGCTCCAACCACAAAACTGACCGGGCAGTACAGCTTTGAAATAGCTGGAGTTTATAGAGGGAACTACGCTTTATGCTGGTTGGACTCATCATTGTGAAAGTAAAGGAGGCCCCTAACTTGTCCAGCTGCTAACTCAAAACACATTCTCCATTGGATCAGCCTCCCTGGGACCTGCCTTACCATCTTACAAGTAAAAGGTATGGAAAGACGCTGACGGTGTGAGACTGAGTTATTTAATTGCATGCCTGCACAACCCCACCATAACCATCGACCTGAGGGAAGAGTCCCACCTGTAGGGGACCCGACATCTAGCTGCCTCACCATCCCCTCAGAGATCTACAGCAGCGCTGGTACAAATTACCAGAGACTACAGGTGGCGTCACGAACTGTAAATATATCTATCCCCTGTAAATATTCCCCCAACATACGCCAGACCGCCAGGGCCACAGACCGAGCCACCGCTACCTGTGACATCCCCATAGACTTCCATGGGCTCGGCTCTGAGTACCCCATTGCCCTGGTAACCCACAATTGTGGTGGCGGGTCGATACACCCTTGCCCCTCACATGTCCTGCTGCCGCTATGCCTTGCCTGGTCCTCTACTGTCTCATTCCCTACGGCTCCAATCTTCTTCTCTTCAGTCTTCACATTTTGGTGCCTTCCGGGCTGACTAGTCAATGGACCATCACCATCACTACATGGGTCGCTCATGACATTATGACGTGAATGGTCCCGCAACGTGTTTTTAACTTTTTTTCTTCTTTACCAACACTCGTAAAAGGGTTAAGTATAGCCTGAGATTTTTAAATTAATTCACGTGGTGGCTTCATCTTACCCATTTACAACATCCACTATTGTCAACACTGTTTAATTTAAAAAGTTTCACAAGTCTCTATTGATGCGTTGTACTCTAAAAATATCACCAGGTTTATCATGCTCAAGTAGGTGTAGAAACAGGGAGCAATCTGTCATTCATTAACGTTTGCTGTGTCTTTGAGACGGGATCAATAATTTCAGTTAAGCTTTGGAAATTATTTCTCATGCTCAAAAGCAATAATAGCAAGGGATAAAAACCTACGGGGAAGAAATAATGAACAGGTCCTGCGCAAATCAGAGTGGTACTTATACAGCACAGCATATATCTATCTCATCTTGTTGTGGGGCAGGGAAAATATCAATTTCCATAGGTTATTAGTAGTGATGAGTGAATGTGCTGGGATAAGGTGTTATCTGAGCATGCTCAGGTGTTAAGTGAGTGTCTTCGGCGTGCTCGAATAATCTGTTTGAGTCCCCGCGGCTGCATGTCTCGTGGCTGATCGACAGCCGCAACACATGCAGGGATTGCCTAACAAACAGGGATTTATTTCCGTGATATGGCGGGAATTGTAGTAACTATAGCATTAGCAACGTCAAATAATGCTAAACAGGAGAATTTTAGCACGAAATATACAATATCTAAATATACAATGAATCCTCAGGTCCACTCTAACTACTATAACAGTCTCTTGTTATACGTTCTTATAGTTTCTGACAAAGGGGAATGATGCCGGTACTAGAGAAAGTCACTATTATCTGTTATTCTTACACAGGCCATAGCGGGGGTCTCTGGTGCTCCACTTCCCACTAGTACTCTTGGCAAAGTCTAACAAGGCTTGCTGGGCCGCCTTCGCTTCAATCAGCCCCCGCCCTGTCTGTTGTATAAGCCCAGACCAACCCCTGTACAGTATATCGGTGATGGAAGCAACAGCCCGGATCACTCACGCATGCTGTTCGCCAACGCGGGCAGCCACCCCCAAGAGGAGTTTTCTCACAGATCTTGTGCTTGATACTTGACAAACGTTGGATGTCCCTGGTACACAGTGGGATGAGGGCTGGATCTCGGCTCTTGACTGGCGTAGTCTGAACTTCAGGTCTTGACCGGCGCTGGTTGGGTTTTCGGACCTTGATCGGCGTTGCCTGGATTCTGGACCTTGCCTGGTGTGAATCGGGTCTTCGGGTCTTCATTGGTGGCGTCTGAATTCCGTAACATGCTTGACATCACCCAGGTTCTGATCTCAGGAGCGCCACAGCCCGCTGCCTCGGGCCTTTTGCTGTGGCCTCTCATCTCGACCTCAGCATCTTCCTTGATGCACGTCCTCCCTGTTCTATCACTTGACGCCAAAACTCCTCTCAGCCTTTTATATCAGGGAACTGTGTCATTAAGGTCACCTGACCGGGTGCTCCATTCAGTCTCTTGCTCCCTGAAACTCTCTCTCTTCTGGTTGGTTCCACAGTCTCATTTGGACAGTAGATGGCAGTATTTTTGTACAAATGCTGCACAGCGCTGGGGATTCTTCTTTATTATGTTGCATCTTCTCACACTAGCACTGAGTCTCCACGGTTGCTCCCAAGGTCTATTGTCTACAGTGCTAACATCAAGTCAACGGTGCTGCAGTTAAGCGACTCCGCTGTCAAATTGGACAGAGCAAATGAGCTCAGTTATTGGCTGCAATGCTGTTGCCACAATGTCAGTGCTTCCCCATATTTACTGGGGTTCCACAAGAATAGAAAAAAAAATAACTAACGAAAATGACATTTAAAAAAATACAAAGTTTTTTTTAACTAGCAAATTATAATAATCTTGTCCAGGAAACTACTCATGATAAAAATAAAATAGCCACCATCATATTACACTTGCAGAAACCAGTCCTACAATGTTAATAGGACAGGAGCTTGAGAGCATGTGCAGGAGGAAGTTCTGGTACTGTGACCTGGAGATAAATACACCATGTGCTTTAATTCTGAAAAACAGGGTGGACAGCAGTGTGAGCAGCTTCTTATTACCGAAGCACCCCTGGTATCTCCAGTATTAGATCAAATAGACAGGGTGGGTAGCAATGTGAGCAGCCTCTTGATACCTCAGCACTCCTGATATCTCCAGTATTAGATCAGACAGGGTCGGCAGCAATGTGAGCAGCCTCTTCTTACCTCAACACCCCTGGTATCTCCAGTATTAGATCAGATAGACAGGATGGACAGCAGTGTGAGCAGCCTCTTCTTACCACAGCACCCCTGCTATCTCCAGTATTTGATCAGATAGACAGGGTGGACAGTAGTGTGAGCAGCCTCTTCTTACCTCAGCACTCCTGCCATCTCCAGTATTTGATCAGATAGACAGAGTGGACAGCAGTGTGAGCAGCCTCTTCTTACCTCAGCACCCCTGCTATCTCCAGTATTAGATCAGATAGACAGTGTGGACAGCAGTGTGAGCAGCCTCTTCTTACCTCAGCACTCCTGCTATCTCCAGTATGTGATCAGATAGACAGGGTGGACAGCATGTGAGCAGCCTCTTCTTACCTCAGCACTCCTGCTATCTCCAGTATTTGATCAGATAGACAGGGTGGACAGCAGTGTGAGCAGCCTCTTCTTACCTCAGCACTCCTGCTATCTCCAGTATTTGATCAGATAGACAGAGTGGACAGCAGTGTGAGCAGCCTCTTCTTACCACAGCACCCCTGCTATCTCCAGTATTTGATCAGATAGACAGGGTGGACAGTAGTGTGAGCAGCCTCTTCTTACCTCAGCACTCCTGCCATCTCCAGTATTTGATCAGATAGACAGAGTGGACAGCAGTGTGAGCAGCCTCTTCTTACCTCAGCACCCCTGCTATCTCCAGTATTAGATCACATAGACAGTGTGGACAGCAGTGTGAGCAGCCTCTTCTTACCTCAGCACTCCTGCTATCTCCAGTATTTGATCAGATAGACAGAGTGGACAGCAGTGTGAGCAGCCTCTTCTTACCTCAGCACCCCTGCTATCTCCAGTATTAGATCAGATAGACAGTGTGGACAGCAGTGTGAGCAGCCTCTTCTTACCTCAGCACTCCTGCTATCTCCAGTATTAGATCAGATAGACAGGGTGGACAGCAGTGTGAGCAGCCTCTTCTTACCACAGCACCCCTGATATCTCTAGTATTAGATCAGATAGACAGTGTGGACAGAAGTGTGAGCAGCCTCTTCTTACCTCGATATGAAAATATGAAAAATATGAAAAATGAATTGCATCACTGCCTTAGAAATATGAAAAATTGAGAAGTCTTGATGTATAAAAAGGCCAATTTATGTGTACCTGGGAGCCACGTTAAGGCTCTTCTTGTATCCCAGGTCATAACTATGCCAATCCTCACTTAGAAAAGTCTGTCTGCATGGGAACATATGAATCCTCTATTCAGACTAAAATCTACATCTCTGTGGAGGGGTAATGAACCTGGTATAATTAAAAGCCTGTGACCAACAGGTGCAGTGCTCAGGCAGAAGGTAAATGAATACACATCAAAAAACTGACCTGCACATCCAAACATAGATCCAGTGTGAACAGGTGCTAAAACCTAGAGTCATCAACTCATACACATTCAAGAAAAAAAGGTAGCACACTGTAGTGTGTCGACCCGCCACCACAATTGTGGATTACCAGGGCAATGGGGTACTCAGAGCCGAGCCCATGGAAGTCTATGGGGGTTTTGTCACAGGTAGCTGTGGCTTGGTCTGTGGCCCGGGCGGTCTGGCGTATGTTGGGGATATATTTACAGGGGATTGATTTATGTACAGTTCGTGACGCCACCTGTAGTATTCTGGTAATTCGTACCAGCGCTGCTGTAGATCTCTGAGGGGATGGTGATGCAGCTAGATGTCGGGTCCCCTACAGGTGGGACTGGTCCCTCAAAGTCTATGGGATTTGTGAAGTCGGGTGCAGATAAAGAACACAGTCTCACACGGTCAGCGTCTTTCCATACCTTTACTTGTAAGATGTTCAGGCAGGTCCCAGGAGGCTGATCCAAGGAGAGTGTATCTTGAGACAGCAGCTGGACAAGTTAGGGGCCTCCTTTACTTCCAATACAACGAGTTCAACCAGCCTGAAGCGTAGTTCCCTCAAAATCTCCAGCTAATCTATAGCTGTACCTGCCCAGTCAGCTTTGTGTTAGGGGCCTTCCTGTGAAGGAGCTGAATTCTTATTTTGTCCTGCAGAAACTCAAAAGTCTTCACTCCCCCTGACCCCAGTTACGTACTGACTATAAGGGGCTGTCTGCCGCGACCTAGGGTCCGGTAGATTCCTGGTTTTCTTATCACTGTGCTTGAAACAACAGTGACCCTTCGGTCCCCAGTGACCGGGTGCAATGTGCTGGACTTCTTCAATCCGTAAGCACTAATCCAATAAACCACTGTGCCTTTCGCCTTGTCCACGCTGGTAACATAAGCACTCAAACTAGCCAAGGGTCGAGCAGTCACTTCTTTCTTTTCCTTCCTTCAAAGTTAGCTACAGATGCTCAGTTATCAACAGGCAGGAGCACGTCTCTGAACCTGATACCGTCCTTTAGACAGGGATGCTGAAGACTTTCTGTACTAAAACTTCTTCTTTCCTTCAGTGTATGCTGAGGAGGTGATACAGCTCTGACTAGACTAAGGTGAATTCAAACACCTATACCAGACTCCACGATATGAACTGATGATAAAGCAGGCTAGACTCCTTCCTCCCTCCAGACGTCTTCTCTCTCTGAAGTCTAGACACTCACTCCACCCGTCCTCACTGTCCGAAGACAGGAACTAGACTAAAAATCACTCCAACACATACCTTGACCACTCCCTCAAGAGTAAACTCCACTACCCTAAGGGTGTGTCTAGTATATGTCGAGTGAATGAATATTTAGCATTAAACTGCTGTCTCGCCACACACTCTCCAGGGTACTGCGTGTGCCTACCACCAGGGCTACACATTCCCCCATGGTAAAAGACAGCACTCCCGGGCTGTAAAATACAAAAGAGACATTTTGTTTATGCAATAAACATCAAACAATAACTTCTTCCCATCCGGGAGGTGAGAATATCTTGAACGTTGCAAACTTTATAGAAAAATACAAATATTAAATAGCATTCAATAAATATACAAGATACTTGTGAAGGACCGCACCAAACCTTCAACGTAGGTCCTGGGTGGGCTGCAGGACATCCGAATGCAGACCTCACTCAGTGCCACACCACACGGGTTTTGTTTTCAGAGGTAAGTTGTGACTGGTTTATGTAAAACCAAGAGAAAGCACCGAAGCGCAACTATGTACAAGTAAGTTCTGGGTTAGCATAGTCCTTAACCTCCAAGTCCAATGTAAAACCAAAGACATATTATATCAAATCACATAATACGAAAGTGCAAAAACTTTTTCTGATTACTATTTATCAATTACCCAGCCGGGCATTCTACAGTAGAAATATATATATTCACTATATAAATTGTGCAAAACTTTACAAAACATTTCAAACTTTTTACTTTTGGTAGACCCGATATGGATCTCACCAATTCTTCACTATCTTATTCATTTTCAAATACACTTTCCAATACATTTTCCACCCGGGGGCTGGAACAACGCGATGGGCCCTAGATCCCAAGACTAGCAAATCATGTGCTGCGATCAGGGTCTGGGTCGCCACAGTTCTGGTGCGAACCTCCAAGGGCGCAACGGGTACACTCTCTCCACATGACACCGATTGCGTCTCAATCACAGTTAGCGATATGGACCGCGTCAGGGATTGCGATTGCGACTGGGTCGCATGTTGCGATGTAGCGGTGGCTTTAATTTGCGATGAACTCTGGGTCGCTAGTTGCGATGACTTTGCAGGGGGCGATGCTGGGGCACGGCCGGATGCCGCTTGAGCTGGAGACAGGGACGCGGCGGTAATGGTGACGGTACCTGCGTCTGGGACGGGGTCACAGACGATGGTGACGTTAAGGGCATACCATCCCTTCATTCCCCAGTGCCGCGTATATGTGACGATATCTCCATTTGCTAAGTCCCTCCCGGGATGGCCTTGCGGCAGGTGGGATTCTACGTCACGCCTGCTGACAAAGACCGCCGGGTAGAGGCCCGGTTCACGGATAAAGCCCCAGCCCTTCCGGAGCTGGAACTCAGTCACACACCCCTGCCGCCGCGGTTCCCTCAGGGTACCTTTATCTCTCCGGACAGTCTCTTTGTCCGCGATCAGCTCGGCAAATTGTCGCTGACGGTTCCTCTGAGTTTCCCGCTCTTCCTCCTGCTGGCGCCTCTTCTTCTCCTCACGACTCTGCCATTCCTGTTCCCACTGGGCGGTGTAGGCGACGTCATCCAGGCGCGCCATTTCGTCCCAGTCCACATCTGGTAGTGACGGACAGGACCCCTCCGGTGTCCCTGCCGGGGACCGATCATCTGCTGCAGCCTCTTGGCCGGGCGGGCGTTCCGGGATTGGCTGTACCTCCTCAACCTCCTTCGCTTCCACCGCTTCACCGGTGGGATCGGGATCGGTACTTTCGGGGGCAGCCTCCGGTTGCTCCTTCGCCTTAGGCAGCAGACTCTTCGGTATCTGGAATCGTGGGGGTTCATTGAGGGGAGAGACCACCGTGTCCCACAGCCTCCGCTGTTCCAGGGTACGCCGGCGTCTCTCAATTTCTTCAAAGCCAGGTTGGTCCTGGACCATCTTCCTCAGGCGTGCATTTTCTTCTCTTGTCTCAAGCAACGCCTGCTTCAGGTGCAGGATCACGGATAACTCCGGTGTTGGTGGCAGCTTGGCTGGGGCACGGGGCCTGCCTTCCTCCGCTTCCCAGCTCGGCTGCACACGTCCTGCCTCCATGATGTTCCAGAAGATTCTCTCTTCTTCCTGCGGAGACATCCGGTCTCTTCCGTGGAGGTGGGATTTGCGTCTCCTCCTCCTCGCAGGGAAGGTGAAGAGGAGGCGGACCTCCTTTGCTGTAGGGCAGGATCGCATATTGTAATAGCACTTTGAGAGGGCAGGCATTTTCTTCGCGCCACTGGGGGGTAGACGCCCACGAAGGTACGCCCACCTTCTTCTCCAGCGCCTGAGGGCGCGAATATGGCGACAAAAATGGCGATTTTGGCGCCAAAAGTGAAAACAGTCCTTTTTCACAAAAACAAATCCTTAGGCACACAGGGCTCGCAATTTCGCGAGTTTCGCATCCTGTTCGTGACGCCAAAGTTGTGTCGACCCGCCACCACAATTGTGGATTACCAGGGCAATGGGGTACTCAGAGCCGAGCCCATGGAAGTCTATGGGGGTTTTGTCACAGGTAGCTGTGGCTCGGTCTGTGGCCCGGGCGGTCTGGCGTATGTTGGGGATATATTTACAGGGGATTGATTTATGTACAGTTCGTGACGCCACCTGTAGTATTCTGGTAATTCGTACCAGTGCTGCTGTAGATCTCTGAGGGGATGGTGATGCAGCTAGATGTCGGGTCCCCTACAGGTGGGACTGGTCCCTCAAAGTCTATGGGATTTGTGAAGTCGGGTGCAGATAAAGAACACAGTCTCACACGGTCAGCGTCTTTCCATACCTTTACTTGTAAGATGTTCAGGCAGGTCCCAGGGAGGCTGATCCAAGGAGAGTGTATCTTGAGACAGCAGCTGGACAAGTTAGGGGCCTCCTTTACTTCCAATACAACGAGTTCAACCAGCCTGAAGCGTAGTTCCCTCAAAATCTCCAGCTAATCTATAGCTGTACCTGCCCAGTCAGCTTTGTGTTAGGGGCCTTCCTGTGAAGGAGCTGAATTCTTATTTTGTCCTGCAGAAACTCAAAAGTCTTCACTCCCCCTGACCCCAGTTACGTACTGACTATAAGGGGCTGTCTGCCGCGACCTAGGGTCCGGTAGATTCCTGGTTTTCTTATCACTGTGCTTGAAACAACAGTGACCCTTCGGTCCCCAGTGACCGGGTGCAATGTGCTGGACTTCTTCAATCCGTAAGCACTAATCCAATAAACCACTGTGCCTTTCGCCTTGTCCACGCTGGTAACATAAGCACTCAAACTAGCCAAGGGTCGAGCAGTCACTTCTTTCTTTTCCTTCCTTCAAAGTTAGCTACAGATGCTCAGTTATCAACAGGCAGGAGCACGTCTCTGAACCTGATACCGTCCTTTAGACAGGGATGCTGAAGACTTTCTGTACTAAAACTTCTTCTTTCCTTCAGTGTATGCTGAGGAGGTGATACAGCTCTGACTAGACTAAGGTGAATTCAAACACCTATACCAGACTCCACGATATGAACTGATGATAAAGCAGGCTAGACTCCTTCCTCCCTCCAGACGTCTTCTCTCTCTGAAGTCTAGACACTCACTCCACCCGTCCTCACTGTCCGAAGACAGGAACTAGACTAAAAATCACTCCAACACATACCTTGACCACTCCCTCAAGAGTAAACTCCACTACCCTAAGGGTGTGTCTAGTATATGTCGAGTGAATGAATATTTAGCATTAAACTGCTGTCTCGCCACACACTCTCCAGGGTACTGCGTGTGCCTACCACCAGGGCTACACAGTAGCGCTATAGCTTGCGGACACAAAATATGAAAATATGAAAAATGAATTGCATCACTGCCTTAGAAATATGAAAAATTGAGAAGTCTCAGCGCATTACCTCAGCACCCCTTATATCTCCAGTATTAAATCAGATAGACAGGGTGGACAGCAGTGTGAGCAGCCTCTTCTTACCTCAGCACCCCTAATATCTCCAGTATTAGATCAGATAGACAGTGTGGACAGCAGTGTGAGCAGTGTCTTCTTACCTCAGCACCCCTGATATCTCCAGTATTAGATCAGATAGACACAGTGCACTGCAGTCTGAGCAACCTCTTTTTACCTCTATACTGTTGGTATCTCCAGTATTAGGTCAGATAGACAGGGTGGACACCAACATGAGCAGCCTCTTTTTACCTCAGTCCCCCTGATATCTCCAGTATTAGATCAGATAGACAGGGTGACAGCAGTGTGAGCAGCCTCCTCTTACCTCAGCACTCCTGCTATCTCCAGTATTAGATCAGATAGACAGGGTGGACTGCAGTGTGAGCAGCCTCTTCTTACCACAGCACCCCTGATATCTCTAGTATTAGATCAGATAGACAGTGTGGACAGAAGTGTGAGCAGCCTCTTCTTACCTCGATATGAAAATATGAAAAATATGAAAAATGAATTGCATCACTGCCTTAGAAATATGAAAAATTGAGAAGTCTTGATGTATAAAAAGGCCAATTTATGTGTACCTGAGAGCCACGTTAAGGCTCTTCTTGTATCCCAGGTCATAACTATGCCAATCCTCACTTAGAAAAGTCTGTCTGCATGGGAACATATGAATCCTCTCTTCAGACTAAAATCTACATCTCTGTGGAGGGGTAATGAACCTGGTATAATTAAAAGCCTGTGACCAACAGGTGGAGTGCTCAGGCAGAAGGTAAATGAATACACATCAAAAAACTGACCGGCACATCCAAACATAGATCCAGTGTGAACAGGTGCTAAAACCTAGAGTCATCAACTCATACACATTCAAGAAAAAAAGGTAGCACACTGTAGCGCTATAGCTTGCGGACACAAAATATGAAAATATGAAAAATGAATTGCATCACTGCCTTAGAAATATGAAAAATTGAGAAGTCTTAGCGCATTACCTCAGCACCCCTTATATCTCCAGTATTAAATCAGATAGACAGGGTGGACAGCAGTGTGAGCAGCCTCTTCTTACCTCAGCACCCCTGATATCTCCAGTATTAGATCAGATAGACAGTGTGGACAGCAGTGTGAGCAGTGTCTTCTTACCTCAGCACCCCTGATATCTCCAGTATTAGATCAGATAGACACAGTGTACTGCAGTCTGAGCAACCTCTTTTTACCTCTATACTGTTGGTATCTCCAGTATTAGGTCAGATAGACAGGGTGGACACCAACATGAGCAGCCTCTTCTTACCTCAGTTCCCCTGATATCTCCAGTATTAGATCAGATAGACAGGGTGACAGCAGTGTGAGCAGCCTCCTCTTACCTCAGCAACCCTGGTATCTCCAGCATTTGATCAGACAGGGTGGACTGCAGTGTGAGCAGCCTCCTCTTACCTCAGCACCCCTGGTGTCTCCACTATTAGACCAGGTAGACAGAGTGGACAGCAGTGTGAGCAGCCTCTTCTTACCTCAGCACTCCTGCTATCTCCAGTATTAGGTCAGATAGACAGGGTGGACAGCAGTGTGAGCAGCCTCTTCTTACCTCAGTCCCCTGATATCTCCAGTATTAGATCAGATAGACAGGGTGACAGCAGTGTGAGCAGCCTCCTCTTACCTCAGCAACCCTGGTATCTCCAGCATTTGATCAGACAGGGTGGACAGCAGTGTGAGCAGCCTCCTCTTATGTCAGCACTCCTGTTATATCCAGTATTAGATCAGATAGACAGGGTGGACACCAACATGAGCAGCCTCTTCCTGCTGCAAATGCTCACCAGCACCTGTTCAGTGAAACATGACAGCAGCCATTTTAATTTTGCAGTAATTGCCTCCATAGACAAAACAAGTGTGATTTACCAATTCATGCAATCTAGGAATTCATTCATAATCACATTTCCTTCACAGGAGAACTCCTTTAATGAAAACAGGAGAGCATGATAATTTTATATGTAGAGATACAGTACATTTTTCATGGCTTGTGAATGAAGCTGAGCTGAGTCTCTGATTTCACACATCTCACAATGTGTTATATATATTTTTACTGCCGATAAACCTACACAGAAAGTAAACAGTTCAGTGGCTAATTTAGCATTTCTACACCGAGCCGTGCTATGGGAAAAAAGCATCTGGACCTTTTAGCTCTATGTCTCCGATTTCTCAATTTTCACCAGAATTCTGTCCCAAAACTTAGATGTGGCAAAAAAATTTCACAACCTCAAAGTTTTGGCTTTTTTATGACAGTTTGGAGCAACCCATCAACTTTTTGAACAGTATGCGCAGCTTCACAGTAGACGGTCTTGGCTGATCATGGCCGAAAAGTTCATCATAGTTTACGGCACAATTTTGTAAACGATTCATCATTATTTTTTATCATAAAAGTTTGGACTTTAGGCAATTTCACTCGTGTTATTTTTATGGAAGTTTTTTTAGTCCACACTATTTTTTGGCTTTGCTCAATAATGTGAACATGGAGTTCTTTATCCAGATGTTTTTGGCTAATTGACCATTTCCAACTTTTCATACTTTCTCAAACTATTTGCATCTACTGAATTCTAACATTAGATGTATAAACCACTTGATTTTTGCTCTTTCTCTCCCCCCCACACGCGCTTCTTCGAGGAACCATACATTTTTAATTTTTCTGCCGGCATAGCCGTGTGAAAGCTTGTTTTTTTGCAGGATGAAGTAGAATTTAGAAATACACCATTCAATTAACCATATAATATACTGAAAAAACAGGAAAAATATTCCTAGCACATTGAAATGGTGAAAAATGGGTTATAACACAAGAAGAGTCTAAATTGTCTATCTTTTTCTCTGAACCAGGATTGGTATCAAGAGTCTTGAGATGGTGCTTCCCAGTTTAGGCACTTCAATAAAACCATAAGTTGTTTATTGTCATGCTCTCATTGACATTTAAATCAAATAGGAGAATGAAGTCTATGAGCATTTTAGCAGCTTTTCATTCGCAAACCTTGAATATTTCTGTTTCCTCGTCAGGAAGTAACATCTTCCATCACACATTTCCCCAAATTAGCTAACTAGTGTTCATATGAGAACATTTTTTTAAAAAATTGGTTGGATCTCCTTGAGATTTCACATATTAGTTGCAAATCTTTTATCTGAATCAATTAATTACATTTCTGGTAGAATTTTTGGGGGGATCCTTCCAAGATGTCACATCATACTGATTATAAATATGTCATTTGAATCTAGGAATCTCTCTACTGGAAGACGTCCTGTCCTAAAAACAATTGTAGGATTTGATTCCTCATAAAACTCCTCAAGATCAAACACATTGGAATGTGCATTTTATATGTCAGATGAACCTGTAGACTTTTGGTACGTGACTTAACCTGAATCTAAGAACTTCATCACTGGTAGACCTCGTTTCCTAATTACAAGGAGGTTACATTTTTAGGTTATGATTTCACACAGACTTACCAGGAAAAAAGGGTGTAGGATAATCCCATAGACTTCTGAAATGGTGGTCTAATGACTTCCAGTAGGTGACTTCATCTGAATCCAAAAACCTTGTGACTGGTAGATGTGATGTCCTAATTATCACTTGTTCTGTCCTAATTACAAGGACTTTTCAAGGAAAAAGCTAAGTGGAATGTGCATTTTACTTCTAGGATGATCCTGTAGACTACTGGTAGTTGACCTCATAACTTAAAAGGGTGGTCTGATACTTATAAAGACCTTTAGAAATATCTTGTCACGCTGCTGCAATGCAGGTAGATGAAAGCTCCACCAGATGGCAAGAGTGGAGGGAGGACTGCACATAGCAATAGCAGACCTGCAGAGCAGCAGCAAGGCTACCAGCAGGTGGCTGCAGATTAGTCAAAGAAGCCTGGTCTATATTAGTCTGTAGCGTGGTACCAAAGGAATAAACAAACACAGAGTCAGAGACAAGTCAAATGGGTCAGTACAGGTCAGGAGCAAATATGCCAAAGACAAGAGACAGATAGCAGGTCAGGGTCAAAGCCAAGTCAAATACCAGAAAATCCAAAACATGAGAAGGGAACACAGAGTCGGGACGCGAAGAGGGGAACAAACAGACATGGGCTAAGTCAGTAACAGCAGAAGGACAAATCAGGGTATACACGGAGTCAGCTACTCACGCCATAGGCAGAAACTATAACTGACACCGCCTGCAGGATGCAATGAAGAGAAATAGCCAGCCTGAAGCCAGAGCGAGGCAGGGTAAAGTTAACCCTAGACATGACCAGACCGGGAAAGAAAGGCAGGAGACAAAACCAGCCTGAATCATAACATATCTATCTTTAAGCCCTAACCAATTTTGTAATTTGCTTCATTATAACACTCCCTACTAGAGTTGAGCGACTTTGGTCGGATCGGGTTTCAGACCACCCGACCGAAACAAAATTTGAGTCGAACAAAACTGGTCCGACTAGGGCAAAAAAAGTCGGAGTTTCGTCCGAAACCCGACCCCAATGCATGTCAGTGGGGAATAAAAGTTGGCATTGAGCGGATGACATTCATCCACTCAAGGCCGACTTTTATTCCCCATTGACTTGCATTGGGGTCGGGTTTCGGACGAAACTCCGACTTTTTTTGCCCTAGTCGGACCAGTTTCGTTCAACTCAAATTTTGTTTCGGTCAGGTGGTCTGAAACCCGATCCTACCAAAGTCGCTCAACTCTACTCCCTACCAATCTCCCTATTCTGATATTCTCTATATGTGTTTTCTACTTTGATTCCTGTGACATTTTATTTGTAGGGAGTCTCAAACAGAACATCACAGGAGGATGTCCCTGCAGTCACTTCCCAGCAGCTTCTATCACCCCCTGGAACAGGATGTCATCAGGGGGCTGTGCTGTTGTCACTTACCACAGCTTTGTCACTGTTGTTCTCTGATGACATCCTGTTTCAGGGTAGATGATGGAGAAGTGACTGCTGCCTTAGTGATCGCTTCCACACTTCATCTGTGGCTGCCATCCACATCTTTAATAGCTTCTGCCACACTTCTGTTCCTGCTAGTAGCATCTTGAATGGTCGCCAACAATATCACTGCTTTTATCACCGCCGTCTTTTTCCATAAAAAGAGACATCATCAGGGGGTGGTGATAGAAACAGGGTGAGTGACATCAGCGCGAATGTGCAACTTCCGTCTCTGCCCTCAAATTAATCATCATCAGGTGCTGGTGCTGCTGTCACTCACACTTCTTCTATCACCGACCCCTGATAAAGTCTAATTTCAGGGAAAGACGCAGGAGTGATAAAAGCGGGAATTGTTGCAGATGAAGATGTGGGCAGCGAGGGCAGAAATGTGGCAGCCGTCGCTAAAGATGTGGGCGGTGGAGATAGGAGTGTGGCAGCGGCCGTTGGGAAGCTGCGACAGAAGTGTGGTGGCCACCATTAAAGATGCAAATAATGGACACAGAGGATGTGTTGTAGTGGTCATTGAAATTGTAATCACTCTCCACCACCCCCCACTGAAAAAGGACATCATCAGAGGAAGACTAATTATAATAAAGGAAAATTTCAAAAGCAGTTAGGGCTTTAAAGACAAGGTTGTGTCTTCTTAACTGGTTTTCTAAATACTATCAAATGGTAAACATAAAGTGAATGCACTGAAACCATAGCTTAATTGAATTTTCCAACTTCCTAAAAAGGAAGGCAATGTTGTAAAATAATGGAAAAAAATAGGTGTAAATATAAAAATAACAAAAGTCCAAACCTGGCTCTTTTCCAACAGCAGGGTTAGGTGGGGTCAATGCACCAGTCACAGAAGAGGTTGGCCAGAAACTTCAAAAGACTTGGCGCTAAGCCTTGTCCCAACTTTTGTAATTTAGGCAGATGTTGGGTAGCGCTGTTCAGCATCAGGTCTCCCCAAATTATGGACCCCATAGCAATGATCTAATCTTCCTCCATTGTAAATCATACTCACCAATAATAACCCCTTGCTCCAGCGCCGGCTTCTCTAGTCGTCTCTGCCAAGAAAGGAAATTATGAAGTCTTGGTCTTCTATTATATGACTGCTATGACCTTTCAATGGCTGCAGCTCTCAGGTGACTAGAATGGGACATCATCAGCGGTGAATTGAGTGATGTCGGTTTCCAGTCACCTGACCGCTGCAGCCAATCATGGTCCTGAAACCTGCATGAAAATATTTCTATGAATGTCCATCCACCAATCCAAAGATCTATATATAGAGCGTGATGGAAGGTGCTAGGTAGATTTTTCTCGTAAAATGCCCTCTTATTGCTTTTCTACAACAGAGGTCTACTTGAGTAGTAATTTCACCAAAATATCTTTCCAAAAAACATCATATTCCTAAATTTCATAGCGATTTAAGTTTTGGGGTTCTTTTTTTTACAATCAGGGTCAGATTGGCCCACTGTTGTACTAAAGATTCCTCCTAGTGGCTCTGAAGCTTCGGAAGGGGGAAACCCTAATTTTAAGCTTACGTTAGGGCCAATAACTTACCATTATTGCCCGTCCATAGGGTCTATTTCTGATGGGATTACCTATTAGACCTTATGGATAAAACGCCCTCTGAGTACATTGATAATAACAAATCTGTATTGATGGAGGAGGCCCGTCTGTATTATTGGCTTTTGGAAGCCTAAAGGACCTCATTTAATTTATTGCTCCCAATGCTATATTCATGTGTGGATCATTATTGAAATTTCCCAGCAGTATGCAGGCATTTCCCATAACTAGAGGTTCCTTGGGGCACGTCACTGAATACTCTGCCACTAAAATCTTGACATGTACAATCGATGACATTTATGAGCATTTTGTATGAGATTCCGACTTTTGTCCCTTTGGTCAAATCGCTTCCAACCTCATTGTGACTTGTTAGTGTACTTGGAAAATGACAAGTTATACAGACAGATGCGTCTCATCTGCAGTCATCTTCTGTCCACACACTACGAACATGTGCTATAAAATCAATTTTAATGGATCATTATCCAGCATCATGGTCAATTTTGGACCCTGCAAGCTGTGATGGGGCCAGTTGGCTGCCTTCAACTGTGATTTGCAGCGTTTATAACCGTAATGATATCAGGCTGGCTGCCTCCTATCCTTGGCATGTACCCATTGTATATAGTAAGCTTCACCCTTCAGACAACAACCATCAGTACTTCTCAGGGCGAAATGATAAGAAACAGCTTCGGATGTAAGAATGCGATTTTAGGATTTAATTCCGTTCCTGTATTCATTTTCTTTAGTGCGAAATGTTTTATTTTTCACAAGCTTAGTACAACATTAAAGAGGGGGAAAGAATTGTGTTCTCCTTTATGCCTCTAAGCACAAAGCAATAAAAAGTATTGAAACATGTACATTAAATGATGCATGACGCGTTTCCCAGCTTCAAATTTTATTCCATGTAAAGATTTTCTTTCAAAGTAAAAACCAAAAAATTGAAAGATGGGTCCTTTAGGTTTGGCTCAGCTTCTCTGACCCTCTGTGATCAGCCAGGGCCAGATGGTACAATATTTATTCCTAGCTCTGAATAAGTTAGTATGGGGTGTAGTATAAGATAGTATACTACACCCCATTGTCCTCCATATAGTATAATCGGTTCCCCATAATCCTCCATGCAGTATAATGCACTCCCCATAGTTCTCCATATTCTATACTGCACCAATAATCCTCCATATAATATACTACATTCCATAGTTCTCCATGTAGTATAATTCACTCTCCATAGTCCTCCATACAGTAAAATGAACTCCCTATAGTCCTCCATACAGTATAATGCACTGCCCATAGTCCTCCATACAGTATAATGTACTCCCCATAGGGCTCCATATAGTATAATGCACCCTGTAGCCCTCCATACAGTATAATGTGCCCCCCATAGTCCTCCATAAAGTATAATGCACTCCCCATTGTCCTTCTTACAGTATAATGCACTCCACATGGTCCTCCATACAATATAATGCACTTCCCATAGTACTTCATACAATATAATACACTCCCCATAGTCCTTCATACAGTATGATGCACTCCCCATAGTCCTCCATAGATCATACAATATAATGCATCTACCATAGTCTTCCATACAGTATATAGTACTCCCCATAAGGCTCCATATAGTATAATGCACCCTGTAGTCCTCCATACAGTATAATGTGCCCCCCATAGTCCTCCATAAAGTATAATGCACTCCACATTGTCCTTCTTACAGTATAATGCACTCCACATAGTCCTCCATACAATATAATGCACTTCCCATAGTACTCCATACAGTGTAATACACTCCCATAGTCCTTCATACAGTATGATGCACTCCCCATAGTCCTCCATAGATCATACAATATAATGCATCTACCATAGTTTTCCATACAGTATAATGCACTCCACATAGTTCTCCATACAGTGTAAGTAATGCACTCCCCATAGTCCTTTATAGTCTTCCATACAGTATAATTCACTCCCCATAGTCCTCCATACAGTATAATACACCCATAGTCTATAGAGTATATTGCATTCCCCACAGTCCATTCAGTATAATGCATCCCTATATACCTCCATACAATGTAATGCACTCACAATAATCTTCCATACAGTAGAATACACTCCCCATAGTCCTCCACACAGTATAATGTACTCCCCATAGTCCTCTATATAGTATAAAGCATCCCATAGTCATCCATACAATATAATGTACTCCCCATAGTTTTCTATACAGTATTATGGCCACCACAATTTACTCATTGATATAAAAATACAATACTCACCTCTCCTCCTCATTTCCGGCTACTTCAGTCTCTGCATTGAGTGTTCTGAAGTGCCGCACATGTCAGTACAGCATGCACCAAGTAGTGACATGATCGCACCAGCTGTGCTGAAATGTCAGACACAGAAGGGGAATTCTTTCATTGCTTTCAACCGTATCGCCATCCAGGATGCTGGTAAAGTTGAACTTGTGATGAAGGGCGGAGGTGGAAGCATGTCGCCGGCACTGGCCCCCCTGACTCACGGGCCCCATAGCAGCAGCGTGGTTGTCCGCCATTGCCACTGCCTCAGGTCATGTGTCAATTATCTAGGTGGTACTAACAACCTATATTAAGGTGGTGGAGGCCCCGGGACACTGTGGTGGATGGTGTAGGTTCGGCCACCATGATCACTACGGGTGGCTGAAGCCCCAGGACACTTGTTAAGAATGGTGGGTGGTGAGGTTCTCCTTATACTTCTATTTTGACACCATATTTTAGATTAATGCCACACAGAACTGGCACTGATCCAAAATACAGTGGTGTGCATGATCCCTAGCCAAAACCTGATTGCCAAAAATCAGCCAAACAAGCTGCAACCGATTGACATCATTTTATGAATTGCGGCAGGTGCTAGCCCATAGTCCCTTTGGCATAATTATCTGCCATGGACACATGCCATCCACGTCATGCCGCCACATAATGCCAATTTACTTCCGTTAAGCCTCACATGGTTAGGAATGCGCGGCTAATTGTGAGGTCTCATGTGTGTCTTTATTGTGTTTTACCGACAAGACAAATAAAGTTATGTTAATGATACGTTCATACGATGTTAGGCCTTGGTGATAAAACCGGTCGCCATGGTTACCAACAAGTGCGGTTATAGCTAAATAAGTCTAAATCAAATTAATAAGTAGGGAAAAAAAAAAAACAATACACAAAAAGCCATTTCCTCTCCCGCGATATTTCATCTCTGAAAGCTGCTGGGGTAATGAAAGAGCAATAAATACATTAGTCTCCGTAAATCCTCCAGATGTGATATGAGGAGCGCAAACTGCTTCTTACCAGGAATGTCTCCCAGACCCGAGGGCCCGAGATTAGTAATCACTGCGATGGTCGCGGGCTGGAGGAATAGCCGCTTCAGCAGAAAAAAAGCATTATGTGACAGATGTGGCAACACTCGATATGACAGGACCACGGGAAACGCTGAACGGATTAACATGTACAATCGACGAATGAGCCGTAAATTATGTATTAATGCGCATAAAAAAAGATTTGTGTGTATCACGGGCAGCTCCAAGGGGAGGATGGTGGGGGGCTACGGCCCCTCTGCTATCCCCAGAATATATAGAGGCAGGAGCAAGGTGAAAGAAGAAACAACGCTACAACTGTGCTGGAGGAAAGATAGATAGATAGATAGATAGATAGATAGATAGATAGATAGATAGATAGATAGATAGATAGATAGATAGATAGATAGATAGATAGATATAATTGCCTATTGTCCTGTAGCCCATCCCAGCCTTGTGCAGATCTACAATTTTGTCCCTGTTGTCCTTAGCTCTTTGGTCTTGGCCATGGTGGAGAGGTTGGAGCGTGATTGTGTGGACAGGTGTCTTTTATACAGCTAACGAGGTCAAACAGGTGCAATTAATCCAGGTAATGAGTGCAACGTTGGAGGCTTCTTACAGAAAAACTAACAGGTCTGTGAGATCCAGAATTCTTGCTGGTTGGTCGGTGATCCAATACTTATTTCATGTAATAAAATGCAAATTAATTATGTAAAATTCATACAATGTGATTTTCTGTTTTTTTATTTTTAGATTCTGTCTCTCACAGTGATAACAATGACGGACCTCTCTATTCTTTGTAGGTAGGAAAACGTGCAAAATTGGCAGCGTATCAAATACTTATTTTCTCCATTGTAGACAGATAGATTTCTAGAGCGATAGGTAAATGGGCATTATATGGCATTCTTTCAACTTTATCTTTGATTTTATTGAAAAAAGCAAAAACATAAATACATGTGGACAATGCAATGTTCCTGGTCACTGGCACAGTCGCTGGTAAATATGTGAACTTTGTTGTAATCTTTGTGTGTATGTATTATGTATACAGTATATACAGGCGCTTCTCAGAAAATTAGAATATCATTAAAAAGTTAATTTATTTCAGTTCTTCAATACAAACAGTGAAACTCATATATTCTATATAGTCATTACACACAGAGTGATCTATTTCACGTGTTTATTTCTGTTAATGTTGATGATTATGGCTTACAGCCAATGAAAACCCAAAAGTCGTTATCTCAGTAAATTAGAATACTTTATAACACCAGCTTGAAAAATGATTTTAAAATCCGAAATGTTGTCCTACCGAAATGTATGATCAGTAAATGCACTCAATACTTCGTCGGGGCTCCTTTTGCATCAGTTACTGCATCAATGCGGCGTGGCATGGAGGCGATCAGCCTGTGACACTGCTGAGAGGTTATGGAAGCCCAGGTTGCTTTGATAGCAGCCTTCAGCTCATCTGTATTGTTGGGTCTGGTGTCTTCATCTTCCTCTTGACAATACTCCATAGATTCTCTATGGGGTTAAGGTCAGGAGAGTTTGCTGACCAATCAAGCACAGTGATACTGTTGTTTGTAAACCAGGTATTGGTACTTTTGTCAGTGTGGACAGGTGCCAAGTCCAGCTGGAGAATGAAATTTCCATCTCCAAAAAGCTTGTCTGCAGAGGGAAGCATGAAGTGCTCTAAAATTTCCTGGTAGACGGCTGCACTGACTTTGGTCTTGATAAAACACAGTGGAGCTACACCAGCAGATGACATGGCTCCCAAACCATCACTGATTGTCGAGACTTCACACTAGACCTCCAGCAGCTTGGATTGTGGCCTCTCCACTCTTTCTCCAGACTCTGGGACCTTGATTTCGAATTGAAATGCAAAACTTACTTTCATCTGAAAACAACACCTTGGAGCACTGACAACAGTCCGGTTATTTTTCTCCTTGGCCCAGGTAAGACGCTTCTGGCGTTGTCTATTGGTCATGAGTGGCTGACACAAGGAATGTGACACTTGTAGCCCATGTCCTGGATACGTCTCTTGGAGCAATGACTCCAGCAGCAGTTCACTCCTTGTGAATCTCCCCCAAATTTTTGAATTGCCTTTTCTTAACAATCCTTTCAAGGCTGCGGTTATCCCGGTTGCTTGTGCACCTTTTTCTACCACACTTTTCCATCCACTCCACTCTCCATTAATAAGCTTGGATACAGCACTCTGTGAACAGCCTGCTTCTTTAGCAATGACCTTTTGTGGCTTCCCCTCTTTGTGGAGTGTGTCAATGACTGCCTTCTGGACATCTGTCAGGTCAGCAGTCTTCCCCATGATTGTGGAGCTACTGAAATAGACTAAGGGACCTTTATAAACGCTTAGGAAGCCTCTGCAGGTGCTTTTTCTTAATTATTCTAATTTACTGAGATAATGACTTTTGGGTTTTCATTGGCTGTAAGCCATAATCATCAACATTAACAGAAATAAACATGTGAAATAGATCACTCAGTGTGTAATGACTCTATAGAATATACGAGTTTCACTTTTTGTATTGAAGAACTGAAATAAATTAACCTTTTGATATTTTAATTTTGTGAGAAGCACCTGTATATATATATATATATATATATATATATATATATACTCATGTGTAGATGACCACTACCAGTAATACACGCTGTTTCCGGTATTTATCCAGCAGCCTGTAAATAACAGCGCTGCCTATTTCCCTCATCCTCAAAGGATAGCTCTGCTACAGGGCTAAACACTGCCAGCTCTTAAAAAGTAATCAATATAGACAGATTTCTTTTCCACTACAGATAAGCACCATGGGGTAAGTAAGAGAAAAAAAAGCCTTGAGTTCACATCGGGGTTAACCTCCTGTTGACCACCCTACAAATCAGAGACCTAATTTTGCGAGTTTAACATTGAGAGCTAATAATCAATTTTTGGCTGATTCTCCAACCTGTTGGATGCATGAACGTGTGAAATACACAAATACGACATTATACCTCCTCAGAGAACTGACATACACATGGATATAGCAGCTCCCTGATAAAACTGTTAGATGAAGAAAGCGAATAACCCGCAGTGTTTTATATATTTTTTTTTTACCTGGGGGGAATCAGGGCGCCTGCTGTTGTGAATGTTTTGGAGACGACTTCGGAGCTGAAGCTCCCTCTGGTGGTTGCTGAGGGTATTGAACCTATCTTGATTACCAAGAGTCCTACACCCGCAGATAACGAGTGGGTGTCAGGTGGTACTGACTGGCCTGATATAAGTGAGCTGATCTCCCATGATCCTCGCCGGTGATCAATTGTGCTTCCCGCTTTAGTTTGGAATTCAGCTTGCTTTCTTGCTGTCTCCTGCTTGCGTTCAGATAAGTCTCTTTCAGTTTTTTTTACTGTGGTTTGAATTCCTTGCTTTTTACTGCATTGCTTTTTGTCTTCAGCCGGGTCCCCTATGGGGGGCTTTGGCTGGTCTCCGTTTGTTTTTTGTATTTTTTCATTTGCTCAGCTACCATAACATAACAGCCTGCTCTCCTGCTGCAGCACCATTCATTATTGCTATTTTCTTAAAGAAGCAGGCTGACATGTTTTGTCACAGGAGATGGTAGGTGGAAGGTATATATTATCACATAGTAGGATCACAGTGAAAGATAGCACCATTATTATAAAGCTGGAGGTAAATAATCCAGTTTACAGCACAGCTCCTCCTCCCTCTCTCTGCGCAGCTAGCTCTGCACATGTTATAGAGCATGCTCACTGCAACCTCCCATAAAAGTAAGGTCTTTAGGGTTGCCAAATCTCACATCTAGTGTGTGGTAGCTTTCCTGAGAGCAATGGAACAAAGAACTGATTTAAGGTGGGACTAAGCTGGGTGGATATACAGTAGAGTGTCTCTTATTATTGCAGCTATGAATTCCGCTATTTGCTATCACGTATGAACTGCCTAAATGTATGTATGGAACACCAATATTCATAAAGCCTATAGATATATGAACACTCTGGGAAGACCCTGGAGATTTGAAAATCACAAGCCTGTTTATTTCTATTCTTTTCTCACCCAGAAACTTTCAGCAAAGGTGTTTTTACTCAAACTGAATAAGTTGAGCTTTAGTTTAAGAAACTGTATTCGTATGGAGGTACAGTTTAGGCCAACAGATCCATTATGCATTATTTGCATGAGACTATAGAGTTTTTGCATAGAAACACAAGTTCACATGACCAGACTTTATAGCTGCAACATAAGGCCATACCATTGAAATGAAGAGATTTTCCCATCATCTCCCCCTCCCTCCTCCATCTGACTACACATGATTACTACACTTTATACATGTAGCTAAAAGTGGAGTGGAGACCGCTTAAAATTATAGAGCAGGCGTACCGAGTACTAAGAAGCAAAGAGCATAAAAGTCACCACCGCTCTGCCAACTCCATAACTGCAAAGTCCAAACATCCTCTGATATTAGCACCAGCGCAAACACTGCACCCCAACCGGGAGCTTCATAGCCAAGCAGCTGTGTACAGCCTTACATCACCAAGCACAATGTCAAGTGTGGAATGGAGTGATGAAAAGCAGCCACCACTGGACTCTGGATTAGAGGAAACATGTTCTGTGCAGTGATGGATCACACTTCTCTATCTGGCGTCTGATGGTTTAGTCTGGGTTTGGTGAATGCCAGGAGAACTTACCCGCCTGACTGCATTGTGTGGTGGAGGAGGGAAAATGCTGTGGGCTTGTTCTTCATGGGTTGGCCCTCACCCCTTAGTTAAAAGTGAAGGGAAATCTTAATACTTCAGCACAAGACATTTTGGACAATTGTAGCTTCTAACTTTGAGAGAGCAGTTTGTGGAACAGTTCGGCCCGTGACCGTACACAGTACACAAAGTCCTTAAAGCAAACCTGTCATCAGGATTTTGCGAAGTAAACTACAGGCATTGTCAGGTTGGGCCTATTACACTGAATAAAATGATACCTGGATTGATGAAATCCATCTTGTGGTTGTTGTTTAATCTGTATTTGCAGATAGATGCTACTGTGCATGCGCCGCTGCCAGTGCCATTTTGCTGCAGCCAAATTTGTTTTCCTACAACAAACTGGCGCCGGCGCATTTGCAGTAGCCATCACCATTTTGCTACAGACAATTTTTTTTTTAAAGACCACAATATGAACTGAGCAAGCAGAGAATGTAAAATAGGAGGCAGATCACTGAGAGATCAGTGACCTGTCATAAGCCCATAAAGATCTATGTTATGTTTTGGTAGCTGAGGAGGCAGGAGCAGATAACCGCATAGGCAGCCTGACACCAGAGAGGTTGGAAACTAATAGGTTGCAGACCCCTAAACTAACCGCACAACTAGAAGCAGCCGTGTGACGTTCCTACGGTGCCCTAGACGCCTCGTCACAGCCGGAGAGATAGCTATGACGAAAGATGGAAAGAGGAAAGCTAACTGCCCCGGAGGAGAGCCCCAAAAGAATAGGAAGCCCCCAAACATATAATGGCGGTTAGACAAGATGAAAGCACGGACACAGACAGAAAATAGATTGAGCAAATGCTGGGGCCCAAAACTGTCTAGATAGGACAGCACAGGAGAGAATACTGTCTGCAACCCAGAAAAACTCCAACACTTCTGAATCCAAAAATACTGAGACCACACGTTCTCTACCACCTATATCAGATCTCTGGTGTGGACACGTAGCTACCCAGCAGTAAAATATCACAAGAACTGAGCAAATAAACAAATACAAAAAGTGAAAGGAGACCAGCCCAAGCCCCCCCAAAGGGGACCCGGCTGAAGTCAAAAAGCAATGCAGCAAAAAAGCAAGGAAAATCAAACCACAGTAAAAAAAACTGAAAGTGACTTATCTGAATGCAAGCAAGAGACAGCAGAAAAGCAAGCTGAATTCCAACCTAGACCAGAAAGAACAATTGATCACTGGCAAGGACCATGGGAGGTCAGCTTACTTATATCAGGCCAGTCCGTCCCACCTGATAACCAATCGTCAGTTGCAGGTGGTGGATTTTTGCTGTTCAACATAGGTTCAATACCCTCAGCAACCACCAGAGGGAGCTTCAGCTCCGAAGTCGTCTCCAACATGTTCACAACAGATGTATATGTAAGCAGCGTACCTGATAAAGCCCTGCCCACAGCCCAGCCCACAGTCCCGGCCACAGGTCTCCCTGGAGCATGAGAACCTCATTAACTGAGAACTACAAACACAAATTAAACAACAACCACAAGACGGATTTCATCACCCCATGTATCATTTTAATCAGTGTAATGGGGCCAACCTGACAGTGTCTGTAGTTTACTGAGCAAAATCCTGATGACAGGTTCACTTTAAAGACATGGGGCTTGGTGTCTAAGAATATGACCTCAGCCCCATCCAACACCTGTGGGATGAACTAGAATGGAGATTGTGACCCTGGCCTCTCCTCCACTATCAGTATCTGACATCACAAATGCTCTTCTGGATAAATGGGCATAAATTCCTACAAACACCTCCAAAATCTTGTAGAAAGTTTTTCTCAGAAGAGTGGAAGCTGTTATATTTCCAGTGGAACCAACTTCATATTAATGTCTGTGGATTTAGATGGAGGTGTCCTAAAAGCTCCTGTAGGTGGAATGTGTAGTGTCCTAATAATTTTAATCATATAGTGTACGTTATATAGCTGTGCATGAGCCCGTAGAGGTCCACAGGGTGCGATATCATCTCAGGCACAGACTGCATCAGCGCTCATCAGGATTTTCATGCCGTAATCATCTAATGAATTGTAGAGTACAAATTCATTAATTTGGCATTAATGGCTTTTTTGTTTTACACTGATGAGTTTAAAAATCGCTGCACAAAGCTTCTGTTAGAAAACATTCCCAAAATTAATTTAACGAGCTAAGGTTATTACTAATGCGTTGAAACTGTATCCTAAAAGATATAAATTAAAGGGTACAATTAAATTGCTAACCTGCCCTTATGTCCCATTAGTGCATATGGGGTATCGTATAGGGGTCACTAATTTGGGACCCCATCTATGAATGACTTTAATTAACACTTTAAAGGGGAAATTACTGTAGGATAATCTGTATTTGTTGGTGGGATTTCTACTTCAATCAATGGAATGAATGGGTTGCAACGCTCCGGTATCATATCCCCCTTTATTGATTTCTCTGGTGTAGCAGTTGCGGCTCTTATTTTCCATCATTCTGCAAATGTATCTGTTCCCTTTTTTATCCTTCATATATCACAACTTTCTTAAGCCTTAACTGTCTTTAGATCCAAACTTAATGTCATAGTATATTTGTATAGGGAAGCTCAGTTTATTGTCTTGACAAAGGATATATTTCTGGCAACATCCGGACACCACTAGAGGGAGCTCCTGCTTTTGGATATATACAGCTAAAGCTATGACCACAACTCCACTGGATGCTTTGCTGCAGATCTGGCACTTGAATCATTATTATTGTTCTGCTACAATGATGGAGCAGAAGAACAGAATGAATAATAAAAAAAAAAAAACAAATTATTGCCATTAGCTTTAATAGGAGCAGTGTAAATCTTTATGAAGTGTGCTCCCACTAGTGGTGACCAGAGGCAGCCATTATAACAATGTCACCACAAGTAGAGGAAGCAGATCAGTGCTAGGTTCTTTGCACTACGACCCTTTATGACAGCTGTGTGCTCTGCCACTGGCAACTAGTTGAAAAAAAACTTATCAGGATGGCTTTTTACATGTCATAGTGGTCTTATCAGGATGGCTTTTTACATGTCAATAGTGGTATTGATGTATAAGTGCTTGACCCCCAATTAAAAAAATTATGCTTTATATGTAGCGATCCGATTTGTCAGGCATGAGAAATGTAGCCTAAAAGCCATATTGAGATCAGACTGCAAGTGCACTGGGGGCGTGTCAATGCACTAAGAAGAAGCAGCTCCAGTGCATTAACACGCCTCCAATGCAAGTCCAGCCTTATTTACAAACAGCCTCTACTAAGGATTTCTCATGATTGGCAAATCAGATCTCTGTTAAAAAAATGCGTACTGGTTCCCTTTAAATGTAAACATTAAAATTTGGGTTTTTGTTCTCTAAGATCTACGCAGTGCGCTCTCATCAGTATTCAGTTCTTGCTCCATGAAGTGCATGTAAGTTTTTATAGCGCAGGATAAAATGCTTTCACATTGTATGTAAGTGGCACATATATTTTATTACAATTTCTCTTGACCTCATGTTCTTCTATCAGTTAAAAAGAAAAGATTAAATACCTTTCCTAATAGGCTTTATACACATTTAAAGAAGACTAAAGACCGCTTAGGATATTTTTAATTTGTGTATCCCCCATAAAGATGAGCTGCTATAGAGGTTGTCCAGGGTTGGGTTCCAAGTCTGCAGCCGGTATTGTCTTCTCTTCGCCCTGTAACCTCTCTTCTAAACAGGAACCTGTCATGTGTGTGTTGTCCTGTGGGATTTGTTCTGTACTCACTTGTTCAGTAGTCCTTGTTACCTGCCCGTACTTGCACACATAAGGGGAGACATTTTGTCTGTTTCAACAGAGTCAGTTTTACTGTGCAATTCGGATACATTCGGCTGCAGCATAAAGTATGAGACAGAGTCTTCTCTATTGGTGTTTCCTTTGCCAAGTACGCTATCAGATCTTGCCTCCGTTATGCCGAACTGCTTCCACCTCAACAGCTTCTGTTGGTGCCAGGAGTTTTCTATTCGGCATTACAGATTCTCTGAAGTCCACCATCTTTCCCTCTCACTGTGACCCGACCAGCCTCTTCCACTCAGGGGAGACACAGCCATGGAATCTGATGCCTTTTACTGGCCATAGGCCCAAGACCGCCCCCCAGGATCTGCACAAAACTTCAGATGTCTTCTCATACTGTTTTGGAGACTTGATACTGACAGGACCCTTCGCCAGTTATAGATCTACTGACCTTGAACCTCTCACTCACTGTCACTAAGACTTAGGGTCCCGTCTCACATAGCGACGCACCAGCGATCCCGACAACGATATGAACTTGTCAGGATTGCTGGTGTGTCGCTACATGATCACTGCTGAGCTGCCAAATAGGCAGCTCAGGCAGCGATCAGGACAGCGACACTGCGGGTAATGTCGACCCGCAGTGTACGTTAGATACCAGCCCGCTGATGCAGGGAGCTGGTAACCAAGGTACTCATGGGTTTCCAGGCGCTGCACAGTGCCTGGAAACCCGATGTGTACCTTGGTTACCAGCTCCCCTGCAGCAGCGCGCTGGTATCCAAAGTACACATCGGGTTTCCAGGCACACCCCCGCGCCTGGAAACTCGATGTGTACCTTGGTTACCAGCTGATCGCTGGTCTCCTGCCTGCCACACGCAGTGATGCGTGCTGGCCAGCGGGAGACCAGCGATCAAAAAAAAAGTCCAGGCATTTCTGACACGACCAGCGATTCACAGCAGGGGCCTGATCGCTGGTACGTGTCAGAGATAGCGAGATCGCTGCTGAGATCATTGTTGCATCACAAAACTTATGACTCAGCAGCGATCTCGCTAGCAATCTCGCTATGTGAGACAGGGCCCTTACCCCAACTAGGAAGTGCTTCCCCTTTTTATCTGATCTAACCCTTCCAATATGTTGGCTATTCCCAAGCTTGTAACTATATCTTACCCTGACTGCTGCTAAATGTATCCCTATACCTTCCACTGGTTCCCCTACAGACAACCTCCAGGAAAACTGAGGCACAAAGCTCCAGTAAAACCAAGGCACAAACTTCCAGGAAAACCGAGACACAAACCTCCGGGAAAACTGAAGCACAAACCTCCAGGAAAACCAAGGCACAAACCTTCAGAAAAACCGAGGCACAAACCTTCAGAAAAACCAAGGCACAAACCTCCAGGAAAACCGAGCACAAACTCAGGAAAACCGAGGCACAAACCTCAGAAAACCAGCCACAAACTCCAGGAAACCAAGCCACAAACCTCCAGGAAAACCGAGGCACAAACCTCCAGGAAAACCAAGCCACAAACCTCCAGGAAACCAAGCCACAACCTCCAGGAAAACCGAGGCACAAACCTTCAGAAAAACCAAGGCACAAACCTCAGGAAACCAAGCCACAAACCTCCAGGAAAACCGAGGCACAAACCTCCAGGAAAACCGAGGCACAAACCTCCAGGAAAACCGAGGCACAAACTCCAGGAAACGAGGCACAAACCTCCAGGAAAACCGAGGCACAAACCTCCAGGAAAACCGAGGCACAAACCTCCAGGAAAATGAGGCATAACCTCAGGAAACCCAAGGCACAAACCTCCAGGAAAACCAAGCCACAAACCTCCAGGAAAACCGAGGCACAAACCTCCAAGAAAACCGAGGCACAAACAAGCCGTAAATATAAAATCCAGATTTATGTATAAAACATAACAATAAAATACAACTATACATTACTAAGAAATTCAACTCCCTCTTGACATGGCGTCTTCTTCTCACCCCCTTTTAATGTTACAAGCACATATTGTTTTTGAGGTGAGAAACATGGGCCCCTTCCAAGCAGTTCCTGGAAGGAGCCCGATATTTTTCATCTTTCTATGCCCCGACACCTTACTGAGCAGAACTGAGCAGTTCCCTAGTGATAATTGACAATTACATAGATTTAATTCTGTTGCTTTACCAATAACTCATCTGCTCCAAGATATAAAAAGAAGCTTTTTTTCTGCTCCCATTCCTTTCCTTAGTGCATTTGAAATATTTATACAGGGAGATTTCATGAAAGTGAGCCATATATTTGCTGTTTTATTAATGCAAATAACTTTTGGAAGTGTGCAATGAAGCTGCAGGCGTGCGGCGCGCCTACGACCGCAGTGATCACTGAACCCTTTAAAGCTAAATGTGTTCTTGTGCATAACAATTCTTTCACCTCCATATTCATTTCAGGCAATGGACTGGATTATGTATTCTCCAATACAGTAAAAGGTAAAAAGCCATTAATATCGTGCAAACACATTTCTTCAGCCTCAGGGAGCCGTGTTTGCCATTTTTTATGAATGAGATGAGCAAGGTATTTAGCCTTCCCGGTAAAAGATACATCTGCAAGAAAGATGCTTTGTGCATCGAGAGGTGGATATTTTATCAAATCAGGTAATAAATAGATGGTCTTTTCTATTCTTCAGAAATACAATACTATGCCATGTGCGGGTAGATCAAATAAAGCAGCAGAAAATGCAAAATAGCAAGAATTAATACGCTGCCATCACTTCTTGTTCCATCCGAGTTTTTCGTTCTAAACAATTGAAAGAAAAATGGAAAAAAATCTTCAAATATTCCAATATTTATGCTGACCTCCGGAGTACATACAACAGTCTGTTGTTTCCTCATTTCCGTATTTCACTTTTCAGCTTTACTGTGTAGACTGAGACCAGGTCTAAGGTCATCTCTATCATTATTAGAGTGTAATGGATTTCATGACGGATAACAGCTCTGCTGTACTTTTAGAGGCCTAAAAAGGCAAAAATATAAAACTACACAATACAACTATAGGATATTTTGTGGCATCCCATTCTAAGTCCATAGAGATTAATATGGAGTCTGACTTTTTGCAGCCACAACAGCTTACGCTCTTCTGGAAAGACTTTCTACACGATTTTGGAGGCATGTGGGAATTTTTGCTCCTTCATCCAGAAGAGTATTTGTGAGGTCAGACCCTTATGTCGGGGAGAGACCGGGCTCACAATCTCCATTACAGGTGTTGGGGGTCCAAGCTCTCTGCAGCCTCCACAGTGGGAGCGTGCACGCAAACTTAGAGAGAGAGTTTGGGGCCAAACGTAGATTCTCAGCTAGAGACATTGTTTGCTAGTAGAACTGTATGAACCGGAGGTAAGTACTCAACTCATTATGGGGAACTTGTATACATATAGCAGAATTGTAATCTTAGAGAATTGTTAAGTTTGTGAACCGTTGTGCTGCACCGCTGCAGGGGCTGCCTCTTGCACCCATCTAATTACACCTTTGCTTTTGGTTAACTCTCGGTTACGCATTAGGTGGAAGCACATGTCAGGCAAATTATAGTGTATTTGATAGAACATCCTGAGCCTGTAGGTTGTTCAGGGGTCCTAGCTGATCCGGGCTGGATATGTGTGAAATTTAGATGTGTTTCTTTCTTGCGTTGTAACTCAGGTTCCGTTGTCAGAAAAAAGTAGTTCCTTGAAATTGTCTGGTAGTGTTCTTTGTCCATGCCCGCTGTATTCTGGTAGAGAACACCTCGGTACACAGTCTACACTTCCATAAGCTCATAGTATTAACCCTCCTCCACCAAACTTTCCAGTTGTCACAATGCAGTTAGGCAGGTAACGTTCTCCAGGCATTCACCAAACCCAGGCTCATCCATCAGACACCAGACAGAGAAGTGTGATCCGTCACTGTGAGTCGCTCGTACCAGGGCTTTGGGGTACTCGGCACCGAGCCCGTTCACTTCACTGGGAGATGTCACGGGTAGCACGGCTTGGTCCGTTGCCCTGGGCGCTCACTAAAGGGGGATATTTACAGGGGATAATAGAATGTTCGTGACGCCACCTGTGGTTCCTGGTCAGGGTGACCAGCGCTGCAGGGTAGGTCCTCTGAGGGTTTGGGGCAGCAAGGTGTTAAGTCTCCCACAGGCGAGACTGATCCCTCAGGGTATATGGCGGTGTAGGAGTGCAGGGCAATAAGTCAGACACACACAAAGAGTCTCTTTCTGTACCTTTACTGATGGTATATTCAGGCACGTCCCGGGAAGCTGTTCAGGGTGGAGGATGCACGTCCAGTAATCCACTGAGTAGGTGTAGGGCCTCCTTACGTCTTTATGTGTGTGAGTTTCTAACTTGCATGAAACAAAGTTTAACTCCATTCTCTTTGCTACGCCCGGCTGATCTTGTGGTGGAGCCTTCTTTTGGACAGAACTAAGTCTCTATGTGCAGGGCCCTGCTAGACTCTTGTTCTCCTGACCCCGGTTACGTATCAGCACTATAGGGCCCCTCTGTGACCTGAAGTCCAGCAGGTCTCCGGTTTTTCCTACTAGCCGTGAAGGTTCTAGCAAGCTCGGACCCGGTGTCCGGTAGTGCAGAGTGGAGGTAAGCCATCATTGCTATTCATCCTCAGTCACTCTCTCTTTCCCTTTTCCACTTGCCTGTCGTCCTACTCACACCTTTAACATAAGCACAGGCAGCAGTAGGTGTCAGCTTCTCGTTCAGACTTCCTCAGCCCTCAGGCTAATCTGACAGGAATCTCTCTCCGAGGTAAACTGAACTACCCTCATCTCATCTCATCCCTGAGATAGACTGCACTGCTGTATCTCTCCACACCCTTATATACCTGCATACTCTAAAGGGCTCCCTCTGGTGGCACCAGGGAAATGTGAAGTGTGAATGAATAACGGATGATTGTGAATTACCTTTCATGCATCCTCCAGGGTAACATGTGGCACCAAGCGCAGCTGGGCTACACATCTGCATGGAACACGTTTCCTCCAGAGTTCAGTGGTGGCGGCTTCCGACACTCGGCAATGTGTTTGGTGATGTAAGGCTGCATGCAGCTGCTCCGCCATGAAGCTCCCGGCGGTGGCACAGTGTTTGTGCCTTATGTTAATACCAGAGGAGGTTATGGAGTCAGCAGAGTGTTAGTGACTTCTGCCCTCTGCTCCTCAGCACTCGGCCCCGAATTCTGTAACGTTATGTGGTATCAACTTTGGGGCTGAGTTGCTGAGATTCCTTTCACTTCCCAATAATATCACTCACAGGTGATGGGGAAATAATTAGGTTGGAAGAAATGTAATAAATGGACTTGTTAACCCGGTGGCTCCTATTTCAAGACCATGCTGGTATAAGTGAGCTCTGCACCACTGGCAAGTCTATCACATGTTAGTAAAGGCAGATGGCATGGCAGGGGGCATGAGGTTATACTCCGGGGGCAAGGGAATGGATATTATACACTGGGTGCTGGTGGCCAGATGTTATACACCATGAACAGATGTTATACACTGGGAACAGATGTTATATACTGGGGGCGAGGGGCTGGATGTTATACACCGGGGGCGAGGGGCCGGATGATATACACCGGGGGCGAAGGGGACGGATGATATACACCGGGGGAGAGGGGCTAGATGTTATACACCGGGGAGAGGTGCTGGATGTTATACACCGGTTGCGAGGGGCTAGATGTTATACACTGGGGAGAGGGGCTGGATGTTATACACTGGGGACAAGGGTCTGGATGTTATACTCTGGGGGAGAGGGGCTGAATGTTATACGCTGGGGGAGAAGGGCTAGATGTTATACACTGGGGGAGAGGGTCTGGATGTTATACGCTGGGGAGAGGGGCTGGATGTTATACACTGGGGGAGAGGGTCTGGATGTTATACTCTGGGGGAGGGGGGCTGAATGTTATACGCTGGGGAGAGGGGCTGGATGTTATACACTGGGGGAGAGGGTCTGGATGTTATACTCTGGGGGAGAGGGGCTGGATGTTATACGCTGGGGGCAAGGGTCTGGATGTTATACTCTGGGGGAGAGGGGCTGAATGTTATACACTGGGGGAGAGGGGCTGGATGTTATACTCTGGGGGAGAGGGGCTAGATGTTATACGCTGGGGAGAGGGGCTGGATGTTATACGCTGGGGGCAAGGGTCTGGATGTTATACTCTGGGGGAGAGGGGCTGAATGTTATACGCTGGGGAGAGGGGCTGGATGTTATACACTGGGGGAGAGGGCTGAATGTTATACGCTGGGGAGAGGGGCTGGATGTTATACAGGGGGAGGGGCTGGATGTTATACGCTGGGGGAGGGTCTGGATGTTATACACTGGGGAGAGGGGCTGGATGTTATACGCTGGGGAGAGGGGCTGGATGTTATACACTGGGGAGAGGGGCTGAATGTTATACGCTGGGGAGAGGGGCTGGATGTTATACACTGGGGAGAGGGGCTGAATGTTATACGCTGGGGAGAGGGGCTGGATGTTATACACTGGGGAGAGGGGCTGGATGTTATACGCTGGGGAGAGGGGTCTGGATGTTATACACTGGGGAGAGGGGCTGGATGTTATACGCTGGGAGAGGGGCTGGATGTTATACACTGGGGAGAGGGGTCTGAATTGTTATACGCTGGGGAGAGGGGCTGGATGTTATACACTGGGGAGAGGGGCTGGATGTTATACGCTGGCGAGAGGGGCTGGATGTTATACGCTGGGGAGAGGGTCTGGATGTTATACGCTGGGGAGAGGGGCTGGATGTTATACGCTGGGGAGAGGGGCTGGATGTTATACGCTGGGGAGAGGGGCTGGATGTTATACGCTGGGGAGAGGGGCTGGATGTTATACGCTGGGGAGAGGGGCTGGATGTTATACGCTGGGGAGAGGGGCTGGATGTTATACACTGGGGGAGAGGGGCTGGATGTTATACGCTGGGGAGAGGGGCTGGATGTTATACGCTGGGGAGAGGGGCTGGATGTTATACGCTGGGGAGAGGGGCTGGATGTTATACTCTGGGGAGAGGGGCTGAATGTTATACGCTGGGGAAGGGGCTGGATGTTATACGCTGGGGAGAGGGGTCTGGATGTTATACACTGGGGAGAGGGGCTGGATGTTATACGCTGGGGAGAGGGGCTGGATGTTATACTCTGGGGAGAGGGCTGGATGTTATACGCTGGGGAGAGGGGCGGATGTTATACCTGGGGAGAGGGTCTGGATGTTATACACTGGGGAGAGGGGCTGGATGTTATACGCTGGGGAGAGGGGCTGGATGTTATACACTGGGGAGAGGGGCTGAATGTTATACGCTGGGGAGAGGGGCTGGATGTTATACACTGGGGGAGAGGGGCTGGATGTTATACGCTGGCGAGAGGGGCTGGATGTTATACGCTGGGGAGAGGGTCTGGATGTTATACGCTGGGGAGAGGGGCTGGATGTTATACGCTGGGGAGAGGGGCTGGATGTTATACGCTGGGGAGAGGGGCTGGATGTTATACGCTGGGGAGAGGGGCTGGATGTTATACGCTGGGGAGAGGGGCTGGATGTTATACGCTGGGGAGAGGGGCTGGATGTTATACACTGGGGGAGAGGGGCTGGATGTTATACGCTGGGGAGAGGGGCTGGATGTTATACGCTGGGGAGAGGGGCTGGATGTTATACGCTGGGGAGAGGGGCTGGATGTTATACGCTGGGGAGAGGGGCTGGATGTTATACGCTGGGGAGAGGGGCTGGATGTTATACACTGGGGAGAGGGGCTGGATGTTATACGCTGGGGAGAGGGGCTGGATGTTATACGCTGGGGAGAGGGGCTGGATGTTATACGCTGGGGAGAGGGGCTGGATGTTATACGCTGGGGAGAGGGGCTGGATGTTATACGCTGGGGAGAGGGGCTGGATGTTATACACTGCACATGTGTCCCAGTACTTTTGTCTTGTCATAAGCGCACGTCTTTGATACATATTTGGCAATGGCAGACTCAATTCGGACAGTTTCAATGCATCATTCCCATGCCAACACGTATAATCAGAGTGAAATCATGCACACTGTACTGTATATGACATACTGTATATAATTTACATCCATATACACACAGTTGTGTAGATTTTTAATAAGAATATTTTTTTTTCTAGTTGAAACTACTATCATTTTGAAGGAGAAAGATGCTGCTGAGAAGGAGCAATCTCCAGTTCTGACGAAGCATCGTCAAGTATCTTGGGACACTAAGATTTGATGTGTAGAGAGGAAAACATTGAATAATTTGATCAAAAGGATGTGGTGTTTCTGCACTCTGTATGTGCCGCTCTTATTTCAAAGCCAACTTTAAGTTTTTGGGGGATTTTTTTCTATTTTTTTTGAACATGAAAACAAGACAATTAATTGTAATGATGATATCCATCAAATGCCAAACAATATTCAAAGTATGAGAGCTTTATTCTGTTGTTCACCCGTCTTAGAGGACCTTAGTGTGAAATCAAAGGATGCTGTTATCTTGTTTAGTGGGGACTGGCTAAAGCTCCCGTCAACGATTTTGTGACGCAACAGCGACCTAGCCAGCGATCTCGCTATGTGTGACACGCAGCGAGATGACCGGCCCCCCTGCTGGGTATTGCTGATCGTCGTCGAATGGCCTGGACCATTTTTCATCGTTGGTGTCCCGCTGGCCAGCGCACATCGCTGCGTGTGACAGCGGGAGACCAACGATCAGAAGCTGGGAGCTGGTATCCTGTGTACACATCGGGTAACTAAGCGCTGCGCAGCCTTAGTTACCCGATGTTTACCCTGGATACCAGCGTGCTCGCTGGTCCTGATCGCTGGTGAGTCTGCCCATGTGACAGCTCACCAGCGATCAGCTAACGATGTCCCAGCAATCGTTGGTGGGATCGCTGGGACATTGAAGAGTGTGACTGGGCCCTAACTCTATGTGACTACAGACTTGTGAATTCTCACAGCGTGCACAGTGCGAGCTGTCAGAATTCTCTGGTCCCGGAAGTGGGCTGTCATGTGACCCTAAGTATATGATTTGCATACTTCTGGCCACTTTCTGACTACACAGGCCAGGCCTTACTCAATTCATGTGCGGCCATACACGTCTAGTTGGCACGTGACCACACATATGCATATCACATACTTGCAGTTTGCGCCAGAACCGAAGAATCCTGACAGTGTACACTGTTCGCACTGCGAGGATTCACAAGTCTGCAGTCACTCTATGTGAGCCCCAAGCCTGGACAACCCCTTTAATGCATATTTTGGATACGTGGGTGTGTTTTTTTTCACCTTATATACATAGGAAGTTAAAGAAAATGAGCCATCAGAACGTCACCTATTGTTTTAATCAGGTTTTGTATGAAATGTTTTTTGTCTTTTGCTGTTTTTTTTTTTTAATATTGACTTTTTTGAAGTTTATTTTCCATATCACAATCTTTATTAAAAATGAGAATGGAGGGGAAGCAGGGTCACATTTAACACCGCCTATTGTGAATGGTGGATCCTGTGTTATCAGCTGTGTATAGAGGTGTTACCTGTCATTGTAAACCTGCCTGTGCTGATAAGGAGCCTGCTGAAAACTGTTCCTGAAATGGCTGGAAGTATGAGCCTAAAAAATCTCCAATGGCCAGCGTGAAAAGTTGAAAAGTGCAAGATTGCTAATTTTTGATTTTTTTTTATAATGATTGAGTAGTTAAAAAACAAAACATTGACAAAATTTTTTTAAAATAATTTATGCAGCACAAAAATCGGATTAAACCAATAGCTCTTTTCTAGTGATGCACTTCCATCAAAACGACAATTTTGTAAAAGTTATTTGCAAGAAAGACAGTGCAATGGTAATAGTAAAATGCAACCAGAGCCAGGCACTGCACTAAATACATTTATCACCTGGAATACAGGAATGTATGATCACTGGAGGACCGACCGCTGATCGATCCGAAGAACAAAGATCAAAAGCTCCCCTGTGGGAGAGATCACCCCTGACGAAGCCACGGTTCAGTGGCGACACTCAGGGCCGGCTCCAGGTTTTGGAGGGCCCCGGGCGAAAGAGTCTCAGTGGGCCCCCCCTTTAACAGATACCAACCACGATTGTCCACATCTGATATTGCTGAGGATATCAGGGATTTATTTCATTATGTGTTATTAGTGTGTAGCTGCATGGGCAGCACTCTTATGAACATTTGAGTGCAGCAATTGTCATATTTGCACAATGTGTGTTAGTTTACAACAATTTAAATAATCATCCTATAGGGTTGTTGACTGAGGGTCCCTCATCTTTTGTCCCTTCATATTTGTACCGATGTATCTCTCTTTATTATATGTTTGTGTTTCATTTTTTGTTTTTCATACCACTTTTTTATGGAGCCATAATTTTCAGGTTTCCTATTTGAGTATAATACAGTATATATATTAGCTGCTGGGGACAGGGTGGTCACAAGCTGTCGGTCTGGTCTGTACAGGATGAAATCTGAGAAGTGCTGTAAATTCTACTTGTGACCACCCCCCAGCAGCTAATAAACTGTCTGTGTACCTAACCTTTCCCCT
The DNA here is from genome assembly GCA_033576555.1 of Oophaga sylvatica. Lineage (NCBI taxonomy): Eukaryota > Metazoa > Chordata > Amphibia > Anura > Dendrobatidae > Oophaga > Oophaga sylvatica. The sequence goes on from JARQOD010000004.1 coordinate 16,690,269, forward strand.
GGAATAACACAGGAGCCAGGGCAGGAAGAATGCATTCATCAGCTCTTTCAGTAACCACATCCATGTGACATGATGTCTGTACTCACTCACTGTCTCAGTCACTATCACTGTCTGCTGCAGCCGCAGGACTCAGGTACCTCAGCAAGCCTCGGGAATCTGTGCAGGAGACAGGAGTTCAGTGCCACTGCTGTGGCAGCCTGGAGTCGGGACCAGTTTCAACGCTGCCTACAGGCAGCCTGCACACAAACCTGCTTCCTCCGTCCTCTGCAGCTCGCCTCTTCCAGACTCCGCCTCCTCACTTCCTCCCTGGCTGCAGTGTGTAGCCCTGGTGTTAGGCACACGCAGTACCCTGGAGAGTGTGTGGCGAGACAGCAGTTTAATGCTAAATACCCATTCACTCAACATACACTAGACACACCCTTAGGGTAGTGTAGTTACTATTGAGGGAGTGGTCAGTCAGTCAGTGCCTGGACTTCAGAGAGGAAGGTCTAGCCTGGACTGAGGAGAAGGAGATTAGTGCAGAAAGACTTCAGTCACCTGTCTCAAGGACAGTGAAAGGTTCAGAGACGTGCTCCTGCCTAGTGATAACTGAGAATCTGTAACTAACTTTGAAGGAAGTGAATGAAGGAAGTAACTACCCGACTTTATGCTAGTGTGAGTGCTTATGCTACCAGCGAGGACAAGGCGAAAGGCACAGTGGATTATTGGAAAGGTGCTTTTGGATTGAAGAAGTCCTGCACATTGCAACCGGTCACTGGGGACCGAAGGATCACTATTAGCTTCAAGCATAGTGGTAAGAAAACCAGGAATTTACCGGACCTTAGGTCGCGGCAAACAGCCCCTTATAGTCAGTACGTAACTGGAGTCAGGTGGAATAGGGACTTTGAGTCAAGCGCAGACAAAAGCAAGAACCTAGTTTCATCAATTGGAAGGCTCCTACCACAAAACTGACTGGGCAGTACAGCTATGGATTAGCTGGAGTTATTGAGGGAACTACGCTTCAGGCTGGTTGTACTCATCGTTATTGAAAGTAAAGGAGGCCCCTAACTTGTCCAGCTGCTGTCTCAAGATACACTCTCCTTGGATCAGCCTCCCTGGGACCTGCTTGAACATCTTACAAGTAAAGGTATGGAAAGACGCTGACCGTGTGAGACTGTGTTATTTATCTGCACCCGACTTCACTAACTTCATAGACTTTGAGGGACCAGTCCCACCTGTAGGGGACCCGACATCTAGCTGCATCACCATCCCCTCAGAGATCTACAGCAGCGCTGGTACAAATTACCAGAATACTACAGGTGGCGTCACGAACTGTATATAAATCTATCCCCTGTAAATATTCCCCCAACATACGCCAGACCGCCAGGGCCACAGACCGAGCCACAGCTACCTGTGACAATCCCCATAGACTTCTACGGGCTCGGTTCTGAGTACCCCATTGCCCTGGTAACCCACAATTGTGGTGGCGGGTCGACACAAAACTTTGGCGTCACGAACAGGATGCGAAACTCGCAGAATTGCGAGCCCTGTGTGCCTAAGGAATTGTTTTTGTGAAAAAGGACTGTTTTCACTTTTGGCGCCAAAATCGCCATTTTTGTCGCCATATTCGCGCCCTCAGGCGCTGGAGAAGAAGGTGGGCGTGCCTTCGTGGGCGTCTACCCCCTTGTGGCGCGAAGAAAATGCCTGCCCTCTCAAAGTGCTATTACAAACATGCGATCCTGCCCTACAGCAAAGGAGGTCCGCCTCCTCTTCACCTTCCCTGCGAGGAGGAGGAGACGCAAACCCCACCTCCACGGAAGAGACCGGATGTCTCCACAGGAAGAAGAAAGAATCTTCTGGAACATCATGGAAGCAGGACGTGTGCAGCCGAGCAGGGAAGCGGAGGAAGGCAGGCCCCGTGCCCCAGCCAAGCTGCCACCAGCACCGGAGTTATCCGTGGTCCTGCACCTGCAGCAGGCGTTGCTAGAGATTCAAGAAGAAAATGCACGCCTGAAGAAGATGGTCCAGTACCAACCTGGCTTTGAAGAGATCGAGAGACGCCGGCGCACCCTGGAGCAGCGGAGGCTGTGGGACACGGTGATCTCTCCCTCAACGACCCCCCACGATTCCAGTTACCGAAGATTCTGCTGCCCAAGGCGGAGGAGCAACCGGAGGCTGCCCCCGAAAGTACCAATCCTGATCCCACCGGTGAAGCGGTGGAGGCGAAGGAGGTTGAGGAGGTATCGCCAGTTCCGGAACGCCCGCCCGGCCAGGAGGCCGCAGCAGATGATCGGTCCCCGGCAGGACACGGAGGGGTCCTGTCCGTCGTTACCAGACGTCGACTGGGACGAGATGGCGCGCCTGGATGACGTCGCCTACACCGCCCAGTGGGAATATGAGTGGCAGCGTCGTGAGGAGAAGCAGAAACGCCAGCAGGAGGAAGAGCGGGAAGCTCAGCGGAATCGTCAGCGACAACATGCAGAGCTGATCGCGGACAAGGAGAGTGTCCGGAGAGAGAAAGGTACCCTGAGGGAACCGCGGCGGCAGGGGTGTGTGACTGAGTTCCAGCTCGGAAGGGTGGGCTTCATCCGTGAACCGGGCCTCTACCCAGGGGTCTTTGTCAGCAGGCGTGACGTAGAACCCCACCTGCGCAAGGCTTCCCGGGAGGGACTTAAGGTACTGCCACACTAGTGATCTCGTTAGCGATCTCAATAACGACGCAGCTAATGAGATCGTTTTTGTGATCGTTTTAATGTCTCTAGTAGCTGCCACACTTAGTGATCTCGTTAACGACTCAAAAGCGGTTAGCGATTTCATTAACGCTTTAACGGTCATGCGATGTAAAAAACACGCACATCGCTCACAAAGGTGCCAGACACAGCGATATAGGGTCACCAGCGGGACGCCAACGTCAAAATACGGTCCAGAACTCTAGTGAACGATCACGAGTCACAGCAGGGCCACGTCGTTGCTACATGCCACACATGTTAGCGTCACGAACGAGATCGCTAAATAGTGACGTATTTTAGCGATCTCGTTAGCGACGCTGTTTAGTGTGGCATACCCTTTAGTAAATGGAGACATTGTCACGTACACACGGCACTGGGGAATGAAGGGATGGTATGCCCTTAACGTCACCATCGTCCGTGACCCCGTCCCCGACGCAGGTAACGTCATCACTACCGCAGCGTCCCCGTCTCCAGCTCAAGCAGTATCCGGCCGTGCCCCAGCATCGCCCCCTGCAGGTTCATCGCAAATGAGAGCCATATCCACATCGCAACATGCGACCCAGTCTCAATCGCAATCCATGACACGATCCATATCGTTAACTGTGATTGAAACGCAATCGGTGTCTCGTGAGGAGAATGTACCCGTTGCGCCCCTAGAGGTTCGCACGAGAACTGTGGCGACTCAGACCCTAATCGCAGCGCATGATTTGTTAGTCCTGGGATCTAGGGCCCATTGCATTGTTCCAGCCCCGGGGTGGAAAGTGTATTTGAAAATGAATAAATAGTAAAGAAGAAACGGTGAGATCCCTATAGGGTCTACCATAAGTAATATTGTAGAAAGTTTGAGAATGTTTTACAAAATTTTGCATAAGTTGAAGAGTATGATGCATATATATTTTGCTAACCGTAGAATGCCCGGCTGGGTAACCAGAAAAAGTTTGCACTTTAGTATTATAATAATGTGATATTATATCTATGTCTTTGGTTTTACAAAAGGACTTTGAGGTTGAGGACTGTGCCAACCCAGAACTTATTTGTACATAGTTGCGCTTCGGTGCCTTATCTTGGTTTTACATAAACCAGCACAACTACCTCTGAATACAAAAACCCGTGTGGTGTGGCACTGAGTGAGGTCTGCATTCGGATGTCCTGCAGCCCACCCAGGACCCACTTTGAAGGTTTGGTGCGGGTCCTTCACAAGATATTGTATATTTATTGAATGCTATTTAATACTTTTGTATTTCTATATATAATGTTTTGTTGTTTGCAACGTTCAAGATATCCTCACCTCCCGGATGGGACGAATTAATGTTATTGTTAATGTTTCATGCATAAACAAAAATGTCTCTTTTGTATTTTACAGCCCGGGAGTGCTGTCTTTTACCATGGGGGAATGTGTAGCCCTGGTGTTAGGCACACGCAGTACCCTGGAGAGTGTGTGGCGAGACAGCAGTTTAATGCTAAATACCCATTCACTCAACATACACTAGACACACCCTTAGGGTAGTGTAGTTACTATTGAGGGAGTGGTCAGTCAGTCAGTGCCTGGACTTCAGAGAGGAAGGTCTAGCCTGGACTGAGGAGAAGGAGATTAGTGCAGAAAGACTTCAGTCACCTGTCTCAAGGACAGTGAAAGGTTCAGAGACGTGCTCCTGCCTAGTGATAACTGAGAATCTGTAACTAACTTTGAAGGAAGTGAATGAAGGAAGTAACTACCCGACTTTATGCTAGTGTGAGTGCTTATGCTACCAGTGAGGACAAGGCGAAAGGCACAGTGGATTATTGGAAAGGTGCTTTTGGATTGAAGAAGTCCTGCACATTGCAACCGGTCACTGGGGACCGAAGGATCACTATTAGCTTCAAGCATAGTGGTAAGAAAACCAGGAATTTACCGGACCTTAGGTCGCGGCAAACAGCCCCTTATAGTCAGTACGTAACTGGAGTCAGGTGGAATAGGGACTTTGAGTCAAGCGCAGACAAAAGCAAGAACCTAGTTTCATCAATTGGAAGGCTCCTACCACAAAACTGACTGGGCAGTACAGCTATGGATTAGCTGGAGTTATTGAGGGAACTACGCTTCAGGCTGGTTGTACTCATCGTTATTGAAAGTAAAGGAGGCCCCTAACTTGTCCAGCTGCTGTCTCAAGATACACTCTCCTTGGATCAGCCTCCCTGGGACCTGCTTGAACATCTTACAAGTAAAGGTATGGAAAGACGCTGACCGTGTGAGACTGTGTTATTTATCTGCACCCGACTTCACTAACTTCATAGACTTTGAGGGACCAGTCCCACCTGTAGGGGACCCGACATCTAGCTGCATCACCATCCCCTCAGAGATCTTTAGCAGCGCTGGTACAAATTACCAGAATACTACAGGTGGCGTCACGAACTGTATATAAATCTATCCCCTGTAAATATTCCCCCAACATACGCCAGACCGCCAGGGCCACAGACCGAGCCACAGCTACCTGTGACAATCCCCATAGACTTCTACGGGCTCGGTTCTGAGTACCCCATTGCCCTGGTAACCCACAATTGTGGTGGCGGGTCGACACAGCAGCACCAGTGAGAAGAGACAGGGGGCGGAGCTCGCCTCTTCTAGACCAATCCTGACCGTCTGGAAGCCTGTCTGTCTCCTGCCTGTCTGTCTCCTGCGTGAGTGGGCCCCCCGTCTCGCCAGGGCCCCGGCACTTGCCCGGGTGTGCCGGGTGCTGACGTCGGCCCTGGCGACACTCGTCGGGTCTCTGCTAGACCGACCATCTGCATGTGTGCTTATATGCCCTCACCTACAGTCATGGCCAAAAGTTTTGAGAATGACACAAATATTATATTTTCACATGATCTGCTGCCCTCTGGTTTTTATGTGTGTTTGACAGATGTTTTTATCACAGACAGAAATATAATAATTGCAAACATATGAGTAACAAAAGCTTATATTGACAGTTAGAATGAGTTAATGCAGCAAGTCAATATTTGCAGTGTTGACCCTTCTTCTTCAGGACCTCTGCAATTCTTCCTGGCATGCTCTCAATCAACTTCTGGACCAAATCCTGACTGATAGCAGTCCATTCTTGCACAATCAATGCTTTCATTTTGTCAGAATTTTTAGGTTTTTGTTTGTCCACCCGTCTCTTGATGATTGACCACAAGTTCTCAATGGGATTAAGATCTGGGGAGTTTCCAGGCCATGGACCCAAAATCTCTATGTTTTGTTCTTTGAGCCATTTAGTTATCACCTTTGCTTTATGGCAAGGTGCTCCATCATGCTGGAAAAGGCATTGTTGATCGCCAAACTGCTCTTGGAGGGTTGGGAGAAGTTGCTCTTGGAGGACATTCTGGTACCATTCTTTATTCATGGCTGTGTTTTTAGGCAAGACTGTGAGAGAGCCGATTCCCTTGGCTGAGAAGCAACCCCACACATGAATGGTTTCAGGATGCTTTACAGTTGGCAAGAGACAAGACTGGTGGTAGCGCTCACCTTGTCTTGTCCTAATGAGGCATTTTCCTGATGTCCCAAACAATCGAAAAAGGGATTCATCAGAGAAAATAACTTTACCCCAGTCCTCAGCAGTCCACTGCCTGTACCTTTTGCAGAATATCAGTCTGTCCATGATGTTTTTTCTGGAGAGAAGTGGCTTCTTTGCTGCCCTCCTTGAGACCAGGCCTTGCTCCAAGAGTCTCCACCTCACAGTGCGTGCAGATGCACTCACACCTGCCTGCTGCCATTCCTGAGCAAGCTCTGCACTGCTGGTAGCCCGATCCCGCAGCTGAAATCCTTTTAAGGGACGGTCCTGGCGCTTGCTGGTCTTTCTTGGGCGCCCTGAAGCCTTTTGGCAACAATGGAACCTCTCTCCTTGAAGTTCTTGATGATGCGATAGATTGTTGACTGAGGTGCAATCTTTCTAGCTGCGATACTCTTCCCTGTTAGGCCATTTTTGTGCATTGCAATGATGACTGCACGTGTTTCTTTAGAGATAACCATGGTTAGCAGAAGAGAAACAATGATGCCAAGCACCAGCCTCCTTTTAAAGTGTCCAGTGGTGTCATTCTTACTTAATCATGACAGATTGATCTCCAGCCATGTCCTCATCAACACCCACACCTGTGTTAATGGAGCAATCACTGAAAAGAGTTAGCTGGTCCTTTTAAGGCAGGGCTGCAATGATGTTGAAATGTGTTTTGGGGGATAAAGTTCATTTTCTAGCCAAATATTGACTTTGCAAGTAATTGCTGTTAAGCTGATCACTCTTTATAACATTCTGGAGTATATGCAAATTGCCATTAGAAAAAGTGAAGCAGTAGACTTTGTAAAAATTAATATTTGTGTCATTCTCAAAACTTTTGGCCATGACTGTACATCTGTGATGGTTCTACATTGCCTTCTATGGGCACCAATCATGGTTCTGGTATATATTTTGCCTGGTCTTTAATCCTGTTAGGCTTCAGGTATTTATACAGCGGGTGTTTTTGTCAGTCTGGTGTGCTATTACTCTTTACTGGTTGATATATCTCTCCCACAGGGGTTATTTATACAATGTATTTTTTAGGAGAGTTCCAGTTTTGACACACTGACATTTATGAGGGCTTCCATGGTATGCTGTCTATATTGGGATATTAGGATATTTAGATTCCTTATTGTGCACACATGCACTGGGGTTTGGGCTATAAGCTTTATCATGGGCTTACATGTTTGTAATGTCACATCTGTGATTTTTTTTAATGTTTTTAATGTATTGTTTGGTGTTTTTTGTATCCAGTAAAACTGTCTGAATATTTTGGTATAATGATTGGTGATCCCCCTTTTTCATTGCCTATGTATTTTCTTCATGTTATGGAGTAGAGGGGCATCATACTGTAGGGAAGAGGACACTGTGGAGACATGATATGTGGGCATCATACTATGTGTGAAGCAATGTGGGGGCATCATACTATATGTGGATCACTGTAGGGACATCATGCTGTGTGGAGCATTGTGGGGACATCATACTGTGTGCGGGGTATCATACTATATGCGGCGCATCATATGGTGTGTGGAGCACTGTGGGGACATCATACCGAGTGCGGGGCATCATACTATGTGTGGATCACTGTGGGGGCATCATACTGTGTGTGGGGCATCATACTATGTGTGGATCACTGTGGGGATATCATACTGTGTGTGAGGCATCATACTGTGTGGAGCACTGTGGGGACATCATACTGTGTGTGGAGCACTGTGGGGGTATAATACTGGGTGCAGCACATCATATAGTGTGTGGAGCACTGTGGGGACATCATACTGTGTGCGGGGCATCATACTATGTGTGGATCACTGTGGGGACATTATGCTGTGTGCAGGGCATCATACTATGTGTGGATCACTGTGGGGACATCATACTGTGTGCGGGGCATCATACTATGTGTAGAGCACTGTGGGGGCTTCATACTGGGTGCGGCGCATCATACTATGTGTAGAACACTGTGGGGACATCATACTGTATGCGGCGCATCATATGGTGTGTGGAGCACTGTGGGGACATAATACCGTGTGCAGGGCATCATACTATGTGTGGATCACTGTGGGGGCATCATACTATATGTGGATCACTGTAGGGACATCATGCTGTGTAGACCATTGTGGGGACATCATACTGTGGGCGGGGTATCATACTATGTGTGGATCACTGTGGGGGCATCATACTGTGTGGAGCACTGTGGGGACATCATACTGTGTGCGGGGTATCATACTGTGTGCGGGGCATCATACTGTATGTGGAGCACTGTGGGGGCATCATACTGTGTGCGGGGCATCATACTGCGTGGAGCACTGTGGGGTCATCATACTGTGTGTGGGGCATCATACTATGTGTAGAGCACTGTGGGGGCATCATACTGGGTGCGGCGCATCATACTATGCAGGGCCGGCGTCAGCTCCTGGCCTACCCGGGCAAGTGCCGGGCCCTGAGCAGGCGGGGGGGCCCACTCGCCGTCGGGCACCCCGGCGCCCGTTAGCAGATGAGAGCAGTGCCAGCGCTGCCACTGGGCCCCCCCGCATTATATTTGGCCCATAATACTGTATGGAGGACTATGTGGTGCCCATAATATTGTATGGAGGACTGTACTGTCTGGTCTGTACTGTGCGCTGTGAGGATTTGGCGGTTTTTGAGCTATTGTAGAATTTACAATAGATATCACTCATGTAATGGAAGAAGTGAAGTATTTGGCATTGTACTGTACCTATATTTCTCTGCAGTATCTGTGCATCATGAATCATGGTCTGTGTTAAAGGGGCCCACTGAGACTCTTTCGCCCGGGGCTAAAAACCTGGAGCCGGCCCTGATACTATGTATAGAACACTGTGGGAGCATCATACTATGTGTAGAGCACTGTGAGAGCATCATACTGTGTGTGGCGCATCATATGGTGTGTGGCGCACTGTGGGGACATCATACTGTGTGCGGCGCATCATATGGTGTGTAGAGCACTGTGAGAGCATCATACTGTGTGTGGCGCATCATATGGTGTGTGGCGCACTGTGGGGACATCATACTGGGTGCGGTGCATCATATGGTGTGTAGAGCACTGTGAGGGCATCATACTGTGCACGGCGCATCATATGGTGTGTGGAGCACTGTGGGGACATCATACTGTGTGTGGGGCATCATACTATGTGTGGAGCACTGTGGGGGCATCATACTGTGTGCGGCGCATCATATGGTGTGTGGAGCACTGTGGGGACATTATACCATGTGCGGGGCATCATACTATGTGTGGAGCACTGTGGGGGCATCATACTGTGTGCGGCGCATCATACTATGTGTAGAACACTGTGGGGGCATCATACTGTGTGCGGCGCATCATACTATGTGTAGAACACTGTGGGGGGCATCATACTGTGTGCGGCGCATCATACTATGTGTAGAACACTGCGGGGGCATCATACTGTGTGCGGCGCATCATATGGTGTGTGGAGCACTGTGGGGACATCATACCGTGTGTGGGGCATCATACTATGTATGAAGCACTGTGGGGGCATCATACTGTGTGCGGGGCATCACATTGTGTGTGGGCAAGGATACTGGAGGTGCATCATATTTTGTAGGGGTCATTGGGGTATTACAATGTGTGGCGGGCACTGTAAGGCATCGTACTGAGTGCGGTCACCGTGGATGACAATTAAAGTTTATAAAACTTTAGAAATGAATTTGTGCAAAGTACAAATAATATTGCAAACAAAGGGTAATAGATGTAGTACCCTATTAGCATGCATTAACTCATCTGCATTACCCAAGGATTCATCATTGTATGATATGCCACAGAAAAGACAGTATTGCTCTGTTTGACAACTGGACACATTTGACAGTCCGATATTACGGGAAGCGGTGTTATCCATACAAAGCCTATTGTGCTGATGTTCAGGGACATTGTTCTTAAGTTAAGCACTGAGACATTGGAAAGCCTCATGTTTATTCTGGAGATTAATAGGCAATGTCCTAGAGAACTGTCAATCATTGGTTATGGATAGCATATAAAACAGCATAAAACTGCGGAGCTAAACACAGACCATTTGCTGATATGTACAACGCAGCAAGACAGCCGCTCGAGGATAACACATTATCTCACCTGGTCACCTATTTCCAAAACTCAAAAGGAATTTGGCTGAAATGACATGTACAAAAATAAATATATGCGGAAATAATTGTAAAATTGTGCAGGACTTGTGCCTGGACCCCCCATCCATCAGGCCCCACCTACATAAACACAATCATATTTACATGCATATTCACATTGAGAACAATATAATAAATTGAGCACATGCTAATACATTTTTACGCCATTTACCGATCACTGTAAAGATACTGTTCACTGTATTTTACAGTTTGTTACAAGTACAGAATGCCAAATATATTCATGCTATTTACTGATTTATTCATTAAAAAAAAGAGTTTAAAAAATGTGATTATTTTTATTGTTTTTCATAATTTTTTGGTAATTTTGTAGTGAAAACAAATCTCTTGAAATGTATTTTATTTTACTGCTAATATACAGGTATGTTAAGTTGTACTGGTATATAGAGAGCTACAGGTATGTAGACATGTATGTTGTGAATGTGTTGGAAATGAATTCTGAGCGGGAGCTCCCTCTGGTGGTTACAAACAGTACTGAACCATTCAATGAGGATTGGCAATCAGGAGTTACAGACTGGTCTTATATAAGGGAGGTTCCATCCCATCATGGTTGCCGGTGATCAATTGTTCTTGTCTCAACTGTGGTTCCTGGTTCACTTGGAAGCTTGCTGAGTCTTGCCTCTTCTCCTGCTCTCAGATAAGATATTTTCTGTTTTTTGTTTTTGTGCTTACCATTTGCATATTTCTCTGCATTTCTGTGAGGTTAGCCAGGTCTCCCCCCCCCCGGGGGCTTGGGCTCCTCTCAGTTCTTCTGGAGCCACTGTTATTTGTTCATTTGCCTTTTCCAGTTTTTTCAGTGGCTGCGGCTTAGTTTTGTTACACCAGAGAACTAATTTAGGTGGTGAAGGTCGTGTGATCTCAGGTGTTTTTGCAATTAGTAGAGTTGGTATTTTTTAGGGTTTTTTGGATTGCAGTAAGTGTCCTTCCTATCCTTTTCTGTCTAGGAAGATTGGGCCCCAACGTTTGCTCATACTATTTTCTGTCTGTGTCTGTATTTCCTCTTGTCTAACCGCCATTACATGTTTGTAGGCTTCCTATGTTCTTTGGGGATCTGCTCTGGGGCAGATAGCTTTCCTCTTTCTATCTTTAGGTGTAGTTAACCTCTCAGGCTGTGACGAGGCGTCTAGGACCAACGTAGGAATGCTCCACGGCTGCCTTTAGTTGTGGTAGTTAGTCAGGGTACTGCAATCCAGTAGATTCCAACCTCTCTGGTGTATTGCCGTTTTTGCCTGCTCTCCTCAGCTACCAAATCATAACAGTATCACCGGCCAAACTGAAAATTATATGGTACTCAACAGAAGGGAAAAATAGTAAAAGGAAAAAGAGAAGAGAAAGTTGTCAGAAATTTTTTTTTTCTCTGTTTGTTGCATTTTTTCCCTCTTTTTCTCTGGGTGCTGAGGAGGATTTTTTTTTTCTCAATGGAGTTTGCACAGTTGTCTGGCCGTGTGGATCAGCTTGCCATGAAGTTTGGAGTATTGCTACCTATCTTGCAGGGTTGCCGGTTGTGGAACCTAGGATCCCCATGCCAGATTTATTTTTGGGGGATCGAGCTAAATTTCTGAATTTCAAAAATAACTGTAAGTTGTTTTTTGCCTTAAAACCTAAGTCCTCAGGGAATGCAGCACAGCAGGTTCAAATTGTCATCTCTCTCCTGCGCGGCGATCCTCAGGATTGGGCTTTTTCCCTGACACCTGGGGATCCTGTTTTGAGTAATGTTGATGCATTTTTTCTGGCTCTGGGGTTATTGTACGATGAACCTAATGTCACTGATCAAGCTGAAAGAACCTTGTTGGCATTAAATCAGGGGCTTGAGGACGCTGAGTTGTACTGTCAGAAATTCCGAAAGTGGGCAGTCCTGACCAAATGGAATGATGATGCTTTGGCAGCCCTTTTTCGGAAGGGTCTGTCAGAGAAAGTAAAAGATGTTATGGTGGGTTTCCCTGCTCCCTCTGGTCTCAATGATTCTATGTCATTAGCGATTCAAATTGACAGACGTTTGCGTGAGCGTAGAGGTATGCGTGGAATAGTGTTGCCTTGTGAAGCAGCTTCTGAACCCATGCAGTGTGATAGAGTGGCTTCTGGGGCACAGCGTCATGAGTTTCGAAAACGCAATGGGTTATGTTTCTACTGTGGTGACGCCTCTCATGCTATTTCAGTCTGCCCTAAGCGGGGAAGACGTTTTGCACGCTCAGTTGTCTTGGGTAGTGTTCAGACTAAATTTCTGTTGACTGTTACCCTGATTTGCTCCCTGTCCACATTTTCTGCTCAGGCTTTTGTTGATTCGGGAGCAGCTAGTAACCTGATGGATTTTGATTTTGCTAAACGTTGTGGGTTTTCCTTGATACCCCTACGGAAGTCTATTCCCCTACTGGGGATTGATTCTACCCCTTTGGCTGAGAATAAACCCCAGTTCTCTACTCAGGTGATAATGAGGGTTGAACCTGATCATCAGGAGAGTTGCAAATTTTTGGTGCTGTATAATCTGCATGACATTATTGTACTAGGTTTCCCTTGGTTACAGTCTCATAATCCTGTTTTGGATTGGAAATCTGTGTCTGTAACCAGTTGGGGCTGCCAATGTGTTAATGCCAACACTTCTGTTTTTTCTGCCTCTCCCCAGGCTCAGGATGTTCCTGACTTTTTGACTGATTTTTCTGATGTGTTTAGTGAAAGTAAATCTGCATCCTTGCCCCCCATAGGAGCTATGACTGCGCTATTGAATTAGTGCCTGGTAGTAAATTCCCTAAAGGTCGCCTTTTTAACTTGTCTGTACCTGAACATGACGCTATGCGGTCTTATATCAAGGAGTCATTGGAGAAGGGTCATATCAGACCATCCTCTTCACCCTTGGGTGCCGATTTTTCTTTGTGGCCAAAAAGGATGGTTCATTAAGGCCGTGTATTGATTATCGTCTCTTGAACAATATCACTGTGAAATATCAATATCCGTTACCCTTGATTTCTGACCTGTTTTCCAGGGTGAAAAGTGCTACTTGGTTTACCAAGCTTGACCTCAGGGGGGCGTATAACCTTATTCGCATTAAGCACGGGGATGAATGGAAGACGGCGTTTAATACCCTAGAGGGGCATTTTGAGTACCTAGTGATGCCCTTTGGGCTCACTAATGCTCCTTTCGTCTTCCAGTCCTTCATGAATGACATTTTCAGGGATTTTGTGGATAAATTTCTGATTGTTTATTTGGATGATATCTTGATTTTTTCCAATGACTGGGACTCTCATGTGAAATATGTTCGGACTGTGTTCCAGATTTTGAGAGAGAATGCTGTGTATGTGAAGGGATCAAAGTGTCTTTTTGGCATACAGAGGATCTCATTTCTGGGATTCATTTTGTCCCCATCTGTTATTGAAATGGACCCGGTCAAGGTTCAGGCTATCTGTGATTGGGTCCAACCTACTTCATTAAAGGCTCTTCAGAGATTCTTGGGTTTTGCCAATTTTTATCGTAAATTTATTGGTAATTTCTCTGTTATTGTTAAACTATTGACTGATTTGACCAAAAAGGGTTCTGATGTGGTGAATTGGCCTCCTGAGGCAGTCTCTGCGTTTCAGGAACTTAAGCAGAGATTCACTTCTGCTCCTGTTCTACGGCAGCCTGATGTTTCTCTGCCATTTCAGGTGGAGGTTGATGCCTCTGAAATTGGGGCAGGTGTCGTTTTGTCCCAAAGAGATCCAGAGACCTCTAAAAGTAACCCTTGTGCCTTTTTCTCTCGAAAATTTTCTCCAACTGAACGTAATTATGACGTGGGTAATCGGGAGTTATTGGCCGTGAAGTGGGCTTTTGAAGAGTGGAGACATTGGCTGGAGGGAGCCAAACATCAGGTGGTGGTCCTCACGGACCATAAGAATTTGGTTTATCTGGAATCAGCCAAGCGACTTAATCCTAGACAGGCCAGGTGGGCCTTGTTTTTTCACACGTTTTAATTTTGTGGTTTCCTTTCTTCCTGGCACTAAGAATGTTAAGGCGGATGCCCTCTCGAGGAGTTTCCTTGCGGACTCTCCTGAGTTATCTGATCCTGCTGTTATTTTGAAAGAGGGTGTAGTTCTTTCCGCCATCTCGCCCAATTTGAGACTGGCTCTGGAAGGGTGTCAGGGGATAAACCCGAGCGCTGCCCTATTGGGAAATTGTTTGTCCCAGACCGGTGGAAAAAGAGTGTGATGTCTGAGATTCATTGTTCCGCGTTGGCCGGTCATCCCGGAATTTTTGGTACCAGAGACTTGGTTAGTCGGTCCTTTTGGTGGCCTACTTTGTCTCGTGACGTCAGGGAATTTGTGCAGTCCTGCGGGACTTGCTCTCGCTCTAGTGGTTTGTTGATGCCATTGCCTGTGCCCAAGAGACCATGGACCCATATCTCTATGGATTTAATTTCCGACCTCCCTGTTTCTCAGAGAATGACCGTTATCTGGGTGATTTGTGATAGGTTTTCCAAAATGATACATCTTGTGCCATTACCTAAGTTGCCTTCCTCCTCCGAATTGGTGCCTTTGTTCCTTCAGCACGTGGTTCTGTTACACGGCATTCCTGAGAACATTGTGTCTGACAGAGGAGTCCAGTTTGTTTCCAGATTTTGGAGGACTTTTTGTTCTAAACTTGGTGTTCAATTGTCTTTCTCCTCGGCTTTTCATCCTCAGACCAATGGACAAACTGAGAGAACAAACCAGACATTGGAGACTTATCTGAGATGCTTTGTGTCTGCTGATCAAGATGACTGGGTCTCTTTTTTGCCTTTGGCTGAGTTTGCTCTTAATAATAGGGCTAGCTCTGCCACTTTGATGTCTCCATTTTTCTGCAATTTTGGGTTTCACCCTCGATTTTCTTCGGGACAGATGGAGGCTTCTGTCTGTCCAGATGTTGACTCTGTTGTGGAGCGTAATGCAGCAGATTTGGGACCAGGTAGTGGAGAGGTTGTCCCTCTCTCAGGAGAGGCCCAGTGGTTTGCCAACCGGCATAGGACTGATGGTCCTCGGTTTGAAGTGGGGGACTTGGTCTAGTTGTCCTCAAGAAATATCCCTATGAGAGTTGCATCTCCTAAGTTTAAGCCTAGGTTCATTGGACCTTATAAGATCATGGAGATTCTTAATCCTGTTTCTTTCGTTTACTTCTTCCAGGGACATTTAAGATCCATAACGTGTTCCACAAGGCCTTATTGAAGAGGTTTGTCGAGCCAGTGGTTCCTATGGCTGCGCCTCCTGACCCTGTTTTGGTTGAGGGCAATCTGGAGTATGTGGTTGAGAAAATATTGGATTCTCGTTTTTCTAGACGGAAACTCCAGTATTTGGTTAAATGGAGAGGTTTAGTCAGGAGGACAATTCTTGGGTGTTTGCTTCGGACATCCATGCTAGGAGACTTATCCATGCGTATCACAGAGCTCATCCTGACCGACCTGGTTGCCCAAATGAAGGTTCGGTGACCCCTCCTCAAGGGTGGGGTACTGTTGTGAATGTGTTGGAAATGAATTCTGAGCGGGAACTCCCTCTGGTGGTTACAAACAGTACTGAACCACTCAATGAGGATTGGCAATCAGGAGTTACAGACTGGTCCTATATAAGGGAGGTTCCATCCCATCATGGTTGCCGGTGATCAATTGTTCTTGTCTCAACTGTGGTTCCTGGTTCACTTGGAAGCTTGCTGAGTCTTGCCTCTTCTCCTGCTTCAGATAAGATATTTTCTGTTTTTTGTTTTTGTGCTTACCATTTGCATATTTCTCTGCATTTCTATGAGGTTATTTAAGAGACACCTCGAGCACACTCAAAAATAAGTTAAAATCCAGAGAAAATATGGCATTCGTAGAAAGTCTTTATTTAAGCATTCCAATAAAGCTCCAGAATTAGAAAAATAGGAATTCACAGCCCCGAATGCCATATTTTCTCTGGATTTTTTCTTATTTTTGAGTGTGCTCGAGATGTCTCTTAAATACTTGATAGCTACTGTTTCCTCAGTAGCACCTAAACTGTAGTGTGCATGAGACCTTTCCTATAGGGTTTCTATGAGGTTAGCCAGGTCTCCCCCCCCCCCGGGTGGCTTGTGCTCCTCTCAGTTCTTCTGGAGCCACTGTTATTTGTTCATTTGCCTTTTCCAGTTTTTTCAGTGGCTGCGGCTTAGTTTTGTTACACCAGAGAACTAATTTAGGTGGTAGTGGTCATGTGATCTCAGGTGTTTTTGCAATTAGTAGAGTTGGTATTTTTTAGGGTTTTTTGGATTGCAGTAAGTGTCCTTCCTATCCTTTTCTGTCTAGGAAGATTGGGCCCCAACGTTTGCTCATACTATTTTCTGTCTGTGTCTGTATTTCCTCTTGTCTAACCGCCATTACATGTTTGGGGGCTTCCTATGTTCTTTGGGGATCTGCTCCGGGGCAGATAGCTTTCCTCTTTCTATCTTTAGGTGTAGTTAACCTCTCAGGCTGTGACGAGGCGTCTAGGACCAACGTAGGAACGCTCCACGGCTGCCTCTAGTTGTGGTGGTTAGTCAGGGTACTGCAATCCAGTAGATTCCAACCTCTCTGGTGTATTGCCGTTTTTGCCTGCTCTCCTCAGCTACCAAATTATAACACATGTAACTCTAAGTACCTGTACAATTGTCCTGTAAATAAGAGCTAGTACATAGAGATATACAGGTATGTAGACATGTAACTCTAAGCACCTGTATGATTGTCCTGTAAATAAGAGCTAGTGCATAGAGATATACAGGTATGTAGACATGTAACGCTAAGTACCTGTACAATTGTCCTGCAAAGAAGAATACCTTTTAGCTTTTCAGACAGAGAAAATCCTCTTATACTTTTCAGTGCAGCCTAAAGCATCTGCCATACTAGAGGTTCAAACTTTGGATCTCAGGACAGACCACACTTCAAAAAGCAAATAATTAACTATATGAAAGCATCCACTGTGCACAGAAATTGAGGGGGCTTTACTCCAATGAGTCGAAAAAGGAGACTCTACATCGGGAGAAAATAAAAGATCATAGAAGCGTCATTGTAACTAGTTACCTTCCCATTATGTGAAAAATGTGAATACAATTTTTACAAATTCACATTTTGCATGTGGACATTACATATTTTTGCTCGAAGGTCCACACGTGACTCAGACAGTGAAGGCTAGTGGCTTTCCACACCTGTCCTGGACTACAGCTAAAAACAGATAAAAATAAGTCCCCTTCTGTCATGTGTGTCACTGATTTAATCTTAGAACCACTGACAGTAAATTTCATCTCAGCAATAATACTGAGGGTCACGAGTCTGTGTTCCTACATAAACCTGTCTGCAATTTATGTTCTATATAAAAAGTAAGAAAAATATATAAAAGATATAAAACACAAGACGACGTCGGAAATTGCTCGTCTGATTCACTTTCTATTGATGCTTTGGGAGAGTAGTCTATTAAAAATCAGTAAACCATGCTTAAAGTAAACCATGACAAAAAAGGTTCCGGGAACGGTCTATTACTAAAGTAACCGGTTAGAAAAATGGGAGAGGTTGGATAAAAATAGACAAACATGGCTACTTTCTTCCAAAAACAGCGTCTCTTTTATCAATGGCTGTGTCTAGTACGTTGATTGTCTTTTATTGGTCTACCACCTGGCTGGTAAGCTGTCGTTAAATAGTCTGTTTAAACAAGTCAACCTGGTTGCAGACGCATACTGAAGGATCTGTAATAGCTCATTCAGTGCAAACGGGCTTCAATTGTTTACGTGGCAGTAAAACTCTGTTTTGAGTTTTAACGGGATCCCTTTAGATCTTGAGCACCAGGTTGGCGTGGTTGGGTTTGACCAACTATGTTGACTGATTTGTATGAAATTATTTGTTTGTTCCTTAAGTGTATGAACCTTAAATTAAGCTGTAGACCCCAAGATCCTTGGAGATACAAGAAACCTGTCCTCACCAGTAGAAGAGATTTTAATTATATAGCAATCGGCAACATGGCTTCCTATTGGAAATGTTGGATCTTTCATCTCGTTCTGGCTCAAATATAAAGAAGATAACTCAAGGGACAGTCAGACTAAAGGAACGGAATATATATTTTAAGAATTTGCTTCGCCCATGAGATCAAAGAATTCTCTTCACTCCGTCTGACCTGGCATTCAGCCTGTTTAGTTCAATGCTGGCAAACCTCTTACATGAATTCAAAGCATGGCATCCTAGCAGTAGTCAACACCAGAGACAGATACAGCTTGGCCCTGGATAGAAAATTAATGTTAGACATAATTTTAGAAGAAGTACAATGATGCTTTGAAGGTTTTGACATTTTAAAGGAATATTTCCTTGAAAATGGTCCCTGATCCGGATCCTCATCTCTTGGCCAAAGAGAAGAGAGGCTACAAAAATCATCTTTTGCTCTGGAGGACCTGTCTTCTCCAGCTTTCCACAAACAATTGTGTATGTGACATTAATTTCCCCTCTGGTGGTACTGTCTGAAAATTTGATTCTTGATGCGAGATCTCCCCACATATTAAAGCTGATTTATGGGGTTCCAGCTTCAGGATACCAAGTGAATATTTTTTGCCTTGTAACAAAAAGGCAAAAAATATTTAGTTTGCACCAAGATATTTAAAAACAAGGTGAGAGCAGAAAGTTGAATCTTTGCCCCGTGTTATGGACTTCAAATGAATTTGGACTGTTTTTCAATTTCCTCTAAATTCCTTTCTCAAACTATTTGTTGGGAAAAATATAATTAATTTTTCTCTTTAGACGTAAACCCATTTGGTTTAACATTGAAGGTACTTTCAATTAGAAACCTAAAGAGGTCCTGTCACTTGCTCAAACAATTGAGTGAAACACCTTCAAAAAAAATTTCCGAGCTCCCTGATTTGGCTGTTCTTTTCCTTCTTGAGCTGCGTCACTCTATTGCAAAGATATTCACATTTGTTTCTTCTGGAGCACAGTATGTGAAATTTCTCCTCGCAGACCAACTGGGCATTTCTTTAAAGTCTTCTCTAGAGGTTTGTACGTTTATCCCTTTCTCCCAGACACTGCTAATGGCAGCTGAATTAGCGGTATCAGACACTGCCGGGTTGTGATTGAAACTGTGAAACTGTGAAGAAACACCCAGTTGAACTGCAAGGGGAGATTTCACAAACTACCCACCAGAGGAAACAAATGTGAATATCTCTGCTATGGAGCGATGCAGCCCAAAATGGAAAAAAACGTCAGAATCAGAGGAGCGTGGGGCTTTTTAAAACTTATTTAACTCAATTTTTTTGCGCAAGTG
Organism: Oophaga sylvatica; assembly: GCA_033576555.1. Taxonomy (NCBI): domain Eukaryota; kingdom Metazoa; phylum Chordata; class Amphibia; order Anura; family Dendrobatidae; genus Oophaga; species Oophaga sylvatica. The sequence goes on from JARQOD010000004.1 coordinate 16,709,865, forward strand.
AAATGTCCTCTTAAAGATGATACTGCTGATGTTACTTAAACAATGAAATCTTTTTTTAGACCCTTTCTTCAAACTTTCAGTACTAATTGAGAGCATAGGAGTGAACTACTGTATAAATGGAGCTTCAATGGAAAAATCCTTAAAGAGATAACAATGTATATTTTTAGCTATGAAGTTGATGCCTTTCGAAATGACTATTTTAGTGATAAGGTTTGTAATGTTTTAGATTGAAGAGCATTTACTGTTAAGAATAAAATCTGGCCTGGAGATAAAAGTCCCAAATCTATTTGAGCACTGGATTTTTATATTCTACTCAATCATTTGAGGGTTTTATTTTATATTTGATCCTCGCACTAATAATAGCTGATAAAGTTTGCATAGGAAACCAGTATCAAGTTCACACCAGGCTGGTTTTGAAGGGGTTTTCCAGGACTAAGATATTGATGCCCTATCTTTAGGATAGGTCGGAACGATGGGGAACTGACGCCTGGCACCCTCTCGATCATCTGATATTTGGTCCCAAACTGGGTGTTCTTTGGTACTGCATCTCAGCTTCCATTCCCTTCCCATTCACTCCATACACTGTGTACTTTCGACAGTCGTGAGTCCTGATGACAGATAATTGGTGGGAGTGCCGAAGGTCCAATCCAATATTTATGACTTATTCTAAGGATACATGATCCTTATTTTATCCCTGGATTACATCTTTACATTTAGAATGTTTTCTTTCTAGATAGTTAGCAGATCTAGATCAACAATCTATGTGTATATAGATAGCCTGAGAGTAATTTTAAAAACTTGCAATATTCATCCTGGCCACTAGATTTGATACAATAATCATACATGTCTTGATCTCTACAGATCAGATATCAGCTTTGCTGTACAGACTGGCACAGTATGTGCAGAGCCATCTCATTATTATTATTATTATTATTATTATTATTAATAGACAAAGTATTTAATTAAAGCTTTTCTGTGTTACTTGAGGCCAGGATGAGGCAAAACAGCAACACCACACACTATGCACACAGAGAGGGCTCCGTATATAGCTACCCTGCCAGTCGCTAGTCTCCCGTGGAGGAGTTGTACTTCATCGCCCCGTTAAAACTGTGCCAGTCTACGGAAACTTTTCGGTCCATTTAGTCCAACTGATTTAAAGGGAATCTGTCAGCAGGTTTTTGCTATGTAATCTGAGAACACTATGATGTAGGGGCAGTGACCCTGATTCCAGTGATATATCACTTACTGAGCTGCTTGATGCAGTTTTGGAAAAAAAAACACCGTTTTCTCTGCTCTAAATGTATCAGTGGTCAAAATGATGAGCTGTGTATAACCCCGCCCACACCCCTTATTGGCAGGTTTTTGTTTACACTGTCAGCAAACCGCAAATCAGTGTCAGGGGCAGGGTTACACTAATTATCTGGACTGCCTGGCATGAGACACCTAGTCCTGCCAATGATAATCTACTGCTGATAAAACTGATCGTATTGGAACTACAGCAAGCAGCTGAGCAAGTGACACATCGCTAGAATCAGGGTCTCTGCCCCTACATCATGCTGCTCTCAGATTAAATAGCACAAATCTGCTGACATATTCCCTTTAAATTGCCATAAAGTACGCACAGATTTTGCATATTATATCCTGACAATCATATACAAAGCCCAAAAGGAAAGTTTAAAAAAAAAAAGAAAAATAAATGGCTAAAACCTAAATCTTGCATCTAATAAAAAAAAGACAGCAATTATGCACATCCATTACATATTAAAGTCTTCTAAATTGGTAGCCAACTATTTCCTATCGAAAGTGTAAGCGTTTGTGAGTCTTAATAACTTCTGTTACAGAATTTTAATGACTTTCTTCTGGGGACGGCTGCAGGTTGGGTAATCTGTAAGACATAATGCCAATGCCGTTCTATTGTTAATATAAATCCTGAATAGCAGATACCGATCTGCGCCGAGATTTGCTGCCTAACAACGAGCAATTATCCGCTTATTTCCTCCTAGTTTATGAGACAAACTGATTAAAGTGTAAATACTTTTTTTTGCAGATCCACTTGATGAACACGTTGAGAGAACATCATTTATTGTGTCTCGTGATATCCCAGATTAAATTGGCGTCGCTCTCGCCATATGCTGCCAGCCACTCTGTAAATGTCACGCTAGTTTTTATGCAAATCAAATCTGTCTAGGTGTTAAAAAAAAACGCAAATAAAGATTATCAGGAACATGCCGTATCCGTGTTTACGGAGCAAAGGAATCATCCACGTAGGAACGGAATGCAAATGTCATGACATTTAAAGGGCCAGTACACCTATTATGAAACGGGGTGGCCGCTAAGTACCTTCACGATATGAGCACATTATTTTTCTCCTTCAATCTGTAGCAAAGCCTGGCAATAAGTGTTTAATTTCCTTGCAGTACCACCAGAGAGGAAACTAAGCATTATATAGCGATCATTCAGATCAATGCATTGGCTGTGCAGTGTAGAACAGGACAGGATATTCAGAGCAAGAAATAATTTTCATTCTGGTAAAAAGATAAGGATCTCACACAGGGGAACCACTCTATGCCCTATCAGAAAATTGGTTTTCTAAACTTGACTAAATAATAAGGGATTGTCTCATCTTTTTAAATTGGTACAAATTGTAAAAATAAGCAATTTTGCATTTTCTCAAGAAAGGAGGGATTTTTTTTATTATAATTTGTTTCTCCTGGCGCCTAAGTCTTTTAGGCAAAGAGTTTAGCACTTGCAAGTTCTTTGCGGCGCTTCAGTACCGCGGCGCCACTCCGATGCTGCAGATGGAAAGCTGTCTCTGCTTTCAGCATGGGCTAGTGCTCAGTTTGGACCAGCAGTGCCACCGTTCAGTATTCTGTATTTTGCTTTTTGTCAATCCGCTGTACGGTTCCAGAGATATGGACCTTTTAATATACTGCTACTTTCTGTGATTTTCACTTAGAGGGCGTGGTTTTTATTTTAATTATGACACGCCTCCAGGGAATCCCGTGAGCCACGCCTCCTTGATAAAGACGGTAATGATGACCGCTAATTAAAATGAGTCATATCTCTGTAACCGTATGGCGGATTTTAAAAAAATTAAGAGCGGAAAAACTCAGGGAAGCAGCAGGAAGAAAATAAGGGAAAAACCTGGCCTGGTGACAAGCCCTTCTTAAAGGGATATTTCAGCTCCATTTACTTTGAAATTAGGAGGTAAGATGGTATTAACTGATACCTGCCAGGACATATGCGCAATCGGCAGGTACAGTACATGATACCTGCTGATCGTGTTCTCGTTCCAGCAGGTATCAGTAGACATGACATTAGCGACCCTCATTCACCTCCTGACACAGAAGTGAGCGGAGCTCAAATCCACTGGGTAAAATCTGCTTTATATTGACCCTATACGCACATACCCTAACAGTAATAATAATATACAACCAACCAAGACTGAGTTTTTAGAAGGCTACATGGCCGAATGTTCAGCAGCTTCCAACACCGCAAATTCTAATATTGTCTAATATGTTTTGTTTTGGATTTTTATCATGACTTATCATTTGTTGTTCCAGATGGAATGGCTGAAATCACATTTATCACACAAAGAACACTGACTACAAGTGGTTTCTTCAACCAGTTTTATTATACGTTTTGCGACGGTTTGAATGGGTTTACTACCATGACAACAGTCCTCACACACTTTGTTTCGCTATTTAGAAATTGATGCTGCTGATCGGCTGTAAAGTTTCAAAAATTTACAGAATAAACGGTAGGTCAAGTGGATTGCAAAACAAATTAAAGAGATTTTCTTATGGAAAAAAAAAAACACTGGTTAAGTCAATGTGTTGTTCTCTGCCGTCAAGTTAATAATGATAGGTGACAACCAATATGGCGACTGTTACAGTTCTAATAATGTCATCTAATGACAAATTTGCCTCCTCATGCAATGATATAAAAATAAGAGATTGGGATTGATGTTTAGCTTGAAGAGTGGGTGTGACGACACAGCATTTAATCTTAATTATCCAGACGTCTATTTTCAGTATGACAGAAGACATACGCCATTATCTTTATGTTGACTTTTGTATTAAGTGTTTTTTTCTTTGGTTGGTCAAGAAACATGGACTATTGTTCATAGGAGCCTTTAACGTTGATTCTTGAATTGATGTATGTTGTAACTTATTGTCTGTTATCTTGCATGACAGGGATGCAGGGTAATTGAACAATAGATGTTTGTTAGGGTGTTGATTACCTGGTTAGTTTGTTGACCTGCAAAATGGAGAAGTATGAACTATGCAGATTGATTAAATATTCAAACAATAAGAGTTAAACTCATCCAACCTCCCACCTGTCCTGTGGATGATGACATAAGCCATAGATGTGTGTAAAAAGAGGGATTTCAATTGTTCGGCAAAAAGATTCAAAGTGACTTGACAGAACCAATGTCAGGAAAACATGGCTCCATCACGAGTGACACAGATTTGACTCTACAGGATGTCATCATAGGGGACAAGCTGGAAGAACACAGATCTGCTCCATTTACCGTCACTGAACCTATGGATACATTTGGGGAAGCCAGGATTTGGACCCACCGGTCATCTGAGCCCCATATATATGTTTTGGAAAGCCAGGATTGGGACCCACCAGTCACCTGGCTCCATAGAAACATTCGGAGAAGCCAGGTTGTGACGCTCGGGTCACCTGGCCAAGTACCATAATGGACTGTCAGCTTGCTAAGCTTGTCGATCTGTGTGGGTGCCCACAAAAAGCAGGGTGCCACTGGTGGAGGTAGTCAGCCCTGGAAGCTATGAAATTGCAGCTGCCCTAATCCTGGTAAGTCAGCAGAAGGGCAAGACTGTGTAATTTTTCACCATCTTAGGTATTTTGCTGGGACTGTTCTATATGTTATTGTCTGTTTTGTGGTTCAATAAAGCATTACTACACTGCTTTTCTCTCACCTTGTGTTGTCTGAGTAGTATTATGGCCACGGTAAAAGGAAAGCGACCATTCAGTGGGATGAGCCCTGGTCCATGCAGTCTGTGGCCAGCGAACGAGAGCACCCACTGACACCCCCCGTGTCTCCACAGTGGAAATACCTTATCCGCCCTCTTAAAGGGGTTGTCCACTTTAGAGGACAATTATTTTTGCTTTACTTAAATGAATGTGTTTGGGGCTATAAATGATTTTTGCAATTGAGTTTCATTAATAATTTTGCATTTTATTTCCAGTGCGTTCAACTTTGATGTGGTGTATGGTCATAAATCAGCTGAGAGAAGCTCGTAAGCACTTTTCACATAGCGTTCTCCACCTTCAGTGGTCCCGTCGGGGCTTATGTCCAAACGCCTCTTGTTCAGAGGTAAGCCATGACAGGACCACTGATTGTGGTGAAGAATGCAGTGTGAAAGCATCCTTAATGAATTATGTACCTGAACTTGTGATAGGGACCTAGAGGTTTAGATGTGGAAGAGCAGTCAGTGAGCTGCCTGAAAGAAGTGTCATGAGACTTCAACACTAAGAACAATTGAGCCAGTAGGACTCACTTGGCTGTGAGTGCTTCAATTCTGTAGGAGGCTATATTGGGTTAGTGTAGACTGTGTGTTATTCCTGAAAGTGAGTATTTGGTCTGCACACTGTAAGAGATTGACTACCCTGATCTGAAAAGTGAAGTATGTTCCAGAACTGTAAAAAAGTCCATTGTGAGGAGTCTTGGTGGAACAGTGGAGTATTGAATGGTCTCCCCAGCCCAGATAACAGACCACTAGAAAATGTTTCCAGTGTTTAGTGCCAACTAGAGCTTTCTGCAACCATGAAGCTTACTGTGCCTTCCCATACATTGGCAACCATCAAGTGCTTGTGCATCCCGGTGAAGAAAATTAGTTTCTATATTCTGCAACTATTCTTCATTGGGTGTCCTGTAAGCTACAGTTTACAAGCTGAATAATAGAGTTCCCTATAGAAGAAGTAGGGGATTGAAGTAAGCAGGGAACGACTGGCCAAGAGGCTTTGGAGATGAGAGTTATTAATTTGGACCTGTGGTGGGTGCTATATGTTCACAACGTCCTACCCCTATCCAAATGACATTGCTTAATCATCCCCCTTCCTTCTTGCACCTTGTATGTAAGGCTTACTTACAGAGTTTTTCATCTTCTATATTAGGTATCACACCCTTTAATTCAGTCCAGGAACTTTCAGTGTTTGTAGATAGTTCTTTCTGCCCCAGGAGGTGATGACCAAGGTGTGGAGGACAGAGAAAAGGCACGACGGTGAGGAAAATAGGCAATGAGTGGGGTGGCCTCTAAGAGAGTGCACGGCTAAGGACCAAAAATTTATTTGAACAGGGCACTGACTCCTGGATGCCAACCTCTAAAAGTTGGTAAGTCTGGCTTAGTGTTGGCAAGTCATTGCCAACTGCCCTAAATTGAGGCTTGCTGGTGTTTTTGAAGGAGGAGCCACCATTTTATTGATGAAAAGGACTCATCAGAACACATCTGAATCAGACTACAAAAATATGGTCTTCTGATCTTACCCCAGGTAAGTCACCGACTACCAAGTCATGTGGCAAAGGCACCACCCTGCCTAACCAAAAATAAAGTCAGCCCCAGTTACGGTACATTGTGAAATCTAGATGGCCATGAAAGAGTTAGTCTCGTTTTTTTCTTTTTTCTTTCTGGCACAAACAATTGAGTTACTTTCTTTGAGATCTCAGTTTGTTTACTGACTCTATAAAGACAGATATTCTGACCCCGTGAGTTATAGCCAAGTGTGTACCGTAGATCCTCAGATGTCTCACAAATCTTATGCTGCCGCTGAGCTATTTACAGTATAAGAAAAAAAAGAACGGAATCCTTAAGATCTTGTCACAGTTCACGGAAACGGACCAGAAACTGCATTTTAATGAGATTCCAAACAAATAATTGATTAATGTTGTTTTCGAGAATATTCAATTAATGGTGGAACAGATCTGTAGAGCATATAGAGAAAACTCTTGGCTAATTCTACCTGAATAACCCCTGAAATTGTATAGGAGTAAAAGGAACAATTAAGGTGGTAGACGAAATTAGGAAAAAAGGATCTGATTTTATTCCTGAAACAGCGCCATTCTTATTCAAAGGCTGTCCTTGGTATTGCAGGTCTTGTGAATGTAATTTAACTGTAATACCAGAAACAACAAAAGGGCATGAATAGCGCTGTTTTTTGGCTGTTTTTGTATTTCTTTTCTTTCTCATACAACGGAAATAGAAAGAAACACATATATTACTAATATATGTGACGGCCCTTTCTTGGCAGATTTGTTGTGGTACCGTGTTCTTTCTATTTGATGATAATGGATTTCATGGTGCTCTGGGAATCATCAGAGATTGGGATTAGTGATGAGCGACCGTGCTCAGATATCTGTTATCCAAGCATGCTCGAGTGTTATCTAAGCATCTTCGGCGTGCTCAAGTAATACAGTATGTTCGAGTCTCCGCGTCTGCATGTTTCAAGGCTGTTAGATAGCCGCAACACATGCGGGAATTGATTGTTAGGCAATCCCCGCATGTGTTTCGGCAGTCTAACAGCTGCGAAATATGCAGCCACAGTGTGTTAGGGATCGAGTTCCCACTGCTGCACAAGGGAATCTCCAGCCAGTCCCGCTGCGGTCCCCCATCCATCTCCGGCCGCAGTGGAGCCTGCTCAGCAGAGACGTCGGCCCCAGCGTCTCGCCCAGTTTAACACTGTGCAGAGGTTTGTTGCGGTCTTTCCTGGTTCCTCTATTATAACCAGTGCTGGAGCAGACAGTTCGGGAACTAAGTCCCTGCTTTCTCCATCTGAGCATGCCCAGGGCAAGATCTCCCATTGGAGATCAGGGGTCACATGCTCGGTTACAGCAGCGACTCTCATTGGTCCGCCAGGAAGGTCCTGAAACTACATGTGTTCTGGAATGGTTTCGCATTGGTCCTTTTCTGGTAGGTCCTGCAGTTGCTACTATAAAAGGGTGGCATGGCTGGGCCGCCATGCGCTAGTATCAAATCTGTTACGTGCTTGCGCCAGTGTGGTCATGTATGCATGTGGTTAGGTCTGGCTGAAATAAGCCCCTAGAATACCGGCTACTCCGGTGAGGAGATTGTATGCACGTGTTCAGGGCTCGGCTGAAAACAGCATTAGAATACCGGCTACTCCGGTGAGGAGATTATTGCTTGTGTTCTGACTGCATGACCACAGACTGCAAATCCGCTTAGCAGTTATCTGTGTTCCCTGTGAGTCTAACAGGACACAGTCTTTTTCTCAGCGGCTCTGTGACGCAACAGGGTTCGCTTTATAATGCTGGTCAGCGCTCTAGCGTTTTACTTTGTGGCTCACTGAAGTTAAGTGAGTTCGCACTTATCGCCATATAGCGCTGTGGCATTCCCGCTAGCGGCTCTGGGGATTAACAGAGTTCGCACTAACTGCCACAGTGCGCTACGGCGTTTATTTTACTAACGCCATCTTACTAGCAGCGGGCTCTGCCTGCACGGTGGACCCCGGGATGCGAACGCACCTCTCTACATTATCTATTAGGTGCGTTCCGCAGACCCTAACACAGTGACTCATACATATTACTCAAGCTCGCCCAAGATACTCAGATAACACCCGAACATGCTCGAATAGCACAATATAGGAGCATGCTCGCTCATCACTTATTAAGATTTTCTTTTATAACCTAACCCTGACTTGTTCTTCTCAACAACTTTGTCCCTGACTTATATGGAGATCTCCTCGGTCTTCATGGTGTTGTTTGGAGATCTCCTCGGTCTTCATGGTGTTGTTTGGAGATCTCCTCGGTCTTCATGGTGTTGTTTGGAGATCTCCTTGGTCTTCGTGGTGTTGTTTGGAGATCTCCTTGGTCTTCATGATGTTGTTTGGAGATCTCCTTGGTCTTCATGGTGTTGTTTGGAAATCTCCTTGGTCTTCATGGTGTTGTTTGAAGATCTCCTTGGTCTTCATGGTGTTGTTTGGAGTTCTCCTTGGTCTTCATGATATTGTTTGGAGATCTCCTTGGTCTTCATGGTGTTGTTTGGAGATCTCCTTGGTTTTCATGGTGTTGTTTGGAGATCTCCTTGGTCTTCATGGTGTTGTTTGGAGATCTCATTGGTCTTCATGGCGGTGTTTGGAGATCTCCTTGGTCTTCATGGCGGTGTTTGGTTAGTGGTCACTCTTGCTTAATGAAAAGGTAAAGTGTATATGCTAACAGACATGGGACACTTAGATTACACTCAGGGGGATGTCCTTTCTCTAATCATGTGATTTACAATAGGTAATTGTTTGCACCAGAAATTTTTAGGGGCTTCATAGCAAAAGGGGTGACTACTTATGCACATGCCAATTTTCAGTTATTTGATCCCACAAATTTAATTTATGACTATATTTTTCTCATTTCACTTCACCAATTTAGACAATTTAGTGCTGATGCATCACATACAAATCAGATTACAAAAATATTTAAACACAGGTTGTAATGGAGCAAAATAGGTAAAAATCCAAGGGGCAGCATCCAAACCAGCTGCAGTCCTCATACATTTATGTTCAGCCCCAGATATAAATACTTTTTGCCTTTGCTTTGTACCTGGCCTCCCTATGTCATGACGGAGCTGCTTTAATAAGCGAACAGCTGCCAGACACCATGAAGGTGAATTATTGATGCTGGAAGAGGATTTTTTTTCTGCAAATGACGCAGGAAGGTCTAGAAGCTGAACTTCGTATAAAAAGAGCAATGGAGCAAATTTATTTCTGCAGAATTTTGATATTACAGTTTTATTTTTATAATTATATAATAATGTCTATAAAGCATTCCGGAATATGTCAGTGGTATAATAATAAAAAAAATATATATTTCCAAATTTCGTTTACTGGTAGTTAGGATGTATTAAAAAAAAATAAAAATGAAGCCATAAAAGAAAGGACAAGATTTGTGCTTTTTTTTGCATGGAAAAAATAGATAAAAAATTATTAATTAAATAGTAATTAAAATGTTTATTTTTATAAGAAAACTTTTGGAACTTTTTATTATAAAGTAAAAAACAACTTGAACAAACTCACCCCGCTCCATTCCATCCATGTTGGCAAGCAGATCTCCGGACACTTGCATGACATTTTCGTTTTATGGCTTATAAACCATGCCCATCACCTTTAACCCCTTCATGACCGGAGATATTTTCGTTTTTGCGTTTTCGTTTTTTTGCTCCCCTTCTTCCCAGAGCCATAACTTTTTTTATTTTTCCGTCAATATGGCCGTGTGAGGGCTTTTTTTTTTTGCGGGACGAGTTGTACTTTTGAACGACACCGTTGGTTTTAACATATCGCGTACTGGAAAACGGGAAAAAAATTCCAAGTGCGGTGAAAATGCAAAAAAAAAAGTGCAATCCCACAGTGGTTTTTTTGTTTGGCTTTTTTACTATATTCGCTAAATGCTAAAACTGACCTGCCATTATGATTCTCCAGGTCATTACGAGTTCATAGACACCAAACATGTCTAGGTTCTTTTTTATTAAGTGGTGAAAAAAAATTCAATTTCTACCAGGATTAAGTAAATATATATATACATCAGGACTGGGGTGAGGTCCAAATCTTACACTGGGGCCCCTCGGACTCTAGTTACGCGAGTGAATGCATTTACTTGCATGTTGACCCCCATCATTACTGTCAGGATGGCTTCTTCTGCATTTCTACATTTCTTTACAGCTTTTCCCCTTGTCACCATGAATAATTTATAGCCGGTACGTGTTATCTTGGTTGAGCAGTAGGTTTCCAATATTCTACGCGACTCACTCAGCTAAGGGAACCTAATTGACCCAAATGGAAACCTGAATTTTTTTTTTAAAAAACAAATTAGCAGCGGTATAGGAACAGGAGCGGCGCTCGTTAATGGGATCCGCGACTAGCTATCGACTATTGTGCTGCAAGTAAACGGTTTACTAATGACTTAGAAGTGATTCTGAAATAGAAAGTTCCCGTCTTCGTCTATTAAATGAGTTCTCATTGTGTAGATTTACCCTGTGACCCTTCCAGGTAGAGAAGTCGTCCAAATAATACCCGCTAACGTAGACAAGTAATGCATACTAGCATTAATGGAAATAAATGGGTGGAAAATGAGGACACAAACATCAAACAAGTCTCATGGAAGATACCGAACATTAGGGAAGGAAAGTAGGACTACGGAAAATAAAATGAAGCTGAAATTGCCTAAAAGTCCTTATTTAAACTGCAGGAAACTAAGTATAACATGACATCAGGCCAAATTCTCAATAGGGAAAAATATGAAGTCTCAAATGCAATGCTTCATGGGAAAAATATGCAAATTAGCTCTCCCTAACGCCTAAGTGTCCATCTAGTGACCCTTATTGGATGTAGCGAAACCAGTAAATCCATTTCTGACTCTTTAACAAGCCTTGCAATGTGACTCAGAGCAGGTTTGGGCCACACATTGATGGCTTCGTCAGGGATTCCATTTAAAGCCCTGAAAACTCAAATTAGGGTGAAAGCCTTGATGGGACCGCTGATTTTAATGAGTCAGGGGATTTTGTGTTCTGTCAAGCCTCCGTTTCGGCAGTGTCTACCTTTTTGAGGCGGGCACAAGAGCGTGATTGATGGCACTGCCGAAGGGGACATTGCTGAAATGGAGGCCAAGACAGAGCACAAAATAACTCGGCCTATCTACTTAAAGTCAATGTCCAATTTGAGGGTTTTTTCAGGGCTTCAGACAAAAGCCCTGACTCAGCCAGTGATTTGGTAAAAACACAATTGGAACATAGCTTGAGGATAATAGCCAAAATAAATATTTTGGCATACCTGCCCCTTTGCCCCTCATCAGTACAAGACAAGCTTTTATTGATTTCCGCATGCTCGGTGCCTCGGGGTGATCCTCGACTCTGTCCTCTCTTTCAAGCCACATATCCAAACCCTAGCCTCCTACTGCCATCTCAAACTCAAAAATATTTCCGGGATCTGCGCATTCCTTGACCATGACACCACATAAACACTAGTGCATGCCCTTATCATCTCCCGCCTTAACTACTGCAACCTCCTACTCTCTGACCTTCCCTCTAGACCTCTGGCACCAGTCCAATCCATCCTGCACTCTGCTGCCCGACTAATCCACTTGTCTCCCCATTATTCCCCGGTCTCTCCCCTATGCAAAGCCCTTCACTGGCTTCCTATCGTCCAGAGGCTCCAGTTCAAAACCCTAACTATGACATACAAAACCATCCACAACCTGTCTCCTCCATACATCTGTGACATGGTCTCCCGGTACTTACCCACACGCAACCTTCGATTCTCTCAAGATCTCCTTCTCTACTCTCCTCTTATCTCTTCTTCCCACAACTGCATACAAGACTTCTCCCGTGCTTCCCCCATACTCTGGAATTCTCTACCCCAACACATCAGACTCTCGCCTACCATGGAAACCTTCAACACACATGCAGCTGTGTCTAACACTAGCTAATATTTATGCAGCCTAAGTCACCAATACCATACCATCTGTAAGGGCTTGGCACCTGCGTAGTTAAAGTCCACACACCCTGCCAGGACCTCCAATTTCATGTAGCATGCCGTATACCACCCCGCACCACACTACATATGTAGGACATTATACGGCAGCACTGATCAGAGAAGATGTGAATCCAGCTCTTGAGGGCGGTAAAAGACTTGTTAGAAAGCTCAGCACCATCTTTCTGTGTCTCCCTCCGTTTTCTCATTCTGCTTCTCGTTCCTCCCCCCCTTTCTCTCTAATAGGAGATGTAACCTGACACCTCACTGAGCTGGCATTTAGCCTTGTCTTGAGCTAGAGAGAGTTAAGCTCTATTCTTAAAGTGGATGTTGAGCTCTGGAGGAAAGGGCTGGGAAAAGTGGCAGATTTCTCTATAAGAGACATCACAATTTTTTTATGTAACTTTTTTTTAAAGTACATTTCCAATTTTCTAAAAAAAATATCAGTTAGAGATGATGCAAGTTAATTCCCAGAAAAGATGTCACATGTGCATCAGCAAAGAGGTTGACCTGCTAACCAGGGATTGCATTAGGTAGGAGGGGTTCGCTGGGCTCCGGAGTTACAGACACAGATTACTGACGTGACGGATGGACCAGGGTCTGTGGCACCTCTAACAACTATAGGAAAAATGTTTAAAAATTTTAAAAAGACAATTTGCAAAATTGCTTATTTTTCATTTTAGACGCATTTAGACATTAAAAATGACTTGAGACTATTTTTCCATAGTTTGGTAACGTACTACGGGACACTTTACTGGAATTTTTATGTACGTTGTAGACTAAGAAAACATAAAATCCAACACCATAGACTAAGAAGAGACTAATAATTATCGAATTGTGAGTGAAGTATACAGCACATTTCGCGCTTAGAAACTTCTCATTGTTTTAAGTCTAATACTCCTTGGCACTGACCTGTTCCATGGACATTGTGCCTCGGGCATAACTAATTACATTGTGACAGATACTCAATGTGCCAGAAAAATGTTCATATACAAAAAAGAATGTCGCTATCACTCACAAGTGCACTGTCAGCAACATATTTAGGAAATCACAGGGATATCACGTTCTTATATAGTATTTTAACACCAAATTCTAGCTAAACCAATTGACAGATAGTTGGACTGGTCGGTCCGTGGGGCTCAGGTCCATCGACCAAAGACTACTAATCTGGCCGATGAACCAGAGTCCTGTGACTCGATCCACTCATTTCTAAGGTATGGCGGTTATTAATGTTAGGGAAACCTACATATTCTTCCTCAATGGGCATTGAAAAGTGTATCCCCCATTTCATATCCAATTTGCATGCGAGAAGTTACAGACAAAATCTGCCAAATTTTATTAGCCACTGTTCCCAATTGTTTTGTTCCACTGTTCCCAATTGTTTTGTTCCAGTTGGCAGTTCCTTCTGTAGGCAGTGTAGATCTGTAATGCGCCTTCCATTTTCAGGACTCGTGGAGCTGGAGGATCATGGATTTCTTTATAAACATGATGCTCTACACTTGCATGTTCACAAATTTTCTCAGACTTCATAATTTCCACATAGTCTTAATCAGTGAATAGAGAATAGGAAATAGGGAGAAGAGGGGGATGCAGCTGCAGCTTGTTTAAAAGGTTGTCCAATCTTCATTGCATACAGCTCCCCTGCCCCCTGGCTTCCTGCTTGGTAGGGGAATAGTGTGCTCCTGATGATCGACAGTTCGAACCAGTGGCATGGTTGCACTGCTTGCGCAAAATGTGCACCTTCTGATACTGCGAGCAGAGGAACTTTTTCCTCTGCAGCATCGGAGTAGCGCAGGTGCACTGAAAATCAGCTGTTGCAAGCTCTAAAGGAATGAGCTTGTAAGTGCAGCGCTCTTAGCCTAGGAGACTGGACACCATTGATAGACTACAGAGATGCTAAGTATCTGTAACATCTCTGCTGATTCATGCCTCCTCTGTTTCTGATTTAGCTGCTGGACAGCAGTGTGCCTTTGTGACTTGGATGCATGACAGCTCGCTCCAGTCCTGTTTTTTCCCTGGATTTTTGTGGCTGCCTTATAGTGAGCTATAGGGTTAATTTTGGTCTAAATTTTGATCACTCCTTCCTGTCAGCTCTGGGCAGGGCAGTCAGCTATTTAAACCCCTGAAGCTCTGACTCCACTGCCAGTCAATAGTTCTGCTTTCCTGGTTTAAATCTCTGTGCTGTACTCCTGTGTTTGGTCCTGATTATTCCCATTCTTTGACTTCGGCTTGACATTTGACTACCTGCTAGTGGCGTAACTACAAAGTTATGGGTCCCAGTGCGAACGTTCAAATGGGCCCCCCCATGCCAAAATATTTTCCACCCAAATTCACATTTTCCCTATTCATTTTGCACACTATAGTTTTGTTGCAATAAAAAACATATGATTGCCAATCTAGACGCACCTGAATCAGGATGCCTGCATCCAATCTGCTTGCGGATTTCATACTGAGCATGCTCGGAGCCCCATTTCTTTTTTTCTTTCACTTTCACCAGTCTCTCTGCCCTCTCCTCTCTTTCCTCTGCCCCAGAAGTCAGAATTTCACATTTTCAACCAAATCCTGATCAGGATACAACAGTTGCATGAGTTTGCATCCGTTTGCAGAAAAAATCCGGATGCAGATAAATCACTAACACTGGCTAACCTTAGAATAAGTCAGCAATGTCTGATCAGTGGGAGTGCGACACCTAGCACCCCTGCCAGTCAGCTGTTCTTGGTGCCAGCTCTAACTGCTGCCTTACAAAGCAGCTCTGTCTACTATTTAGTGGCCATGGCCAGCTACTGCACATTTTCCCCCTATTCAAATCAAATGCACTATAGAGCCTCATCATGTATCATCAGTGTGCACTTCACTATGCACTATAGAGCCTCATCATGTATCATCACTGTGCACTATACCGCCTCATCATGTATCATCACTGTGCACTACACAGCTTCATCATGTATCATCAGTGTGCACTTCACTGTGCACTATAGAGCCTCATCATGTATCATCAGTGTGCACTTCACTGTGCACTATAGAGCCTCATCATGTATCATCACTGTGCACTATACAGCCTCATCATGTATCATTACTGTGCACTAGACAGCCTCATCACATATCATCAGTGTGCACTTCACTGTGCACTATAGAGCCTCATCATGTATCATCACTGTGCACTATACAGCCTCATCATGTATCATCACTGTGCACTAGACAGCCTCATCAAGTATCATCAGTGTGCACTTCACTGTGCACTATAGAGCCTCATCATGTATCATCACTGTGCACTACACAGCTTCATCATGTATCATCAGTGTGCACTTCACTGTGCACTATAGAGCCTCATCATGTATCATCACTGTGCACTATACAGCCTCATCATGTATCATCACTGTGCACTAGACAGCCTCATCACATATCATCAGTGTGCACTTCACTGTGCACTATAGAGCCTCATCATGTATCATCACTGTGCACTATACAGCCTCATCATGTATCATCACTGTGCACTAGACAGCTTCATCACATATCATCAGTGTGCACTTCACTGTGCACTATAGAGCCTCATCATGTATCATCACTGTGCACTATACAGCCTCATCATGTATCATCACTGTGCACTATACAGCCTCATCATGTATCATCACTGTGCACTACACAGCTTCATCATGTATCATCAGTGTGCACTTCACTGTGCACTATAGAGCCTCATCATGTATCATCACTGTGCACTATACAGCCTCATCATGTATCATCACTGTGCACTAGACAGTATCATCAAGTATCATCAGTGTGCACTTCACTGTGCACTATAGAGCCTCATCATGTATCATCACTGTGCACTACACAGCCTCATCATGTATCATCAGTGTGCACTTCACTGTGCACTATAGAGCCATATAGAGAGAGACCTGTGCACTTCACTGTGCACTATAGAGCCATATCATGAGAGAGACCTGTGCACTATAGAGCCATATCATGAGAGAGAGACCTGTGCACTAAAGAGCCATATCATGAGAGACCTGTGCACTATACAGCCATATCATGAGAGAGACCTGTGCACTTCACTGTGCACTATAGAGACATATAGAGAAAGAGAGAGACCTCCGATGCAGAAGCTTCCGCCACTACTCACCCCGGCACCGAGCAGCTCCTAATAACAGGTCTCACAGGACAGGTGCAGATCTGTGGGACCCTTGGCCAGCTGTTGTGAATGTGCTAGAAATGAATTCTGAGCAGAAGCTCCCTCTGGTGGTTACAAACAGTAATGAACTATCCAATGAAGATTGTGAAGATTGGCGATCAGGTGTTACTGACTGGTCTTATATAAGGGAGGTTCCCTCCCATCAGGGTTGCCGTGATCAATTGTTCTGGTCTCATCTTTGATTCCTGTTCACTTTGTAGCTTGCTGTTTCGTGCCTGCATCTTCTGCTAACAGATAAGACATTTTCTTCTTTTAGTTTTTTGTGCTTGCTTTTTGCATTTTGTCCTGCACTTCTGTGGGGGTCTGCCGGGTCCCCTCCGGGGGCTTGTGCTCCTCTCAGTTTAGTTCGGCCACTGTTGTTTGTTCATTTTCCTTTTCCAGTTTTTTCAGTGGCTGCCGTTTAGTTTTTGTTACACCAGAGAACTAATTTAGGTGGTAGAGGTCGTGTGATCTCAGGTGTTTTTGTAATTAGTAGAGTTGGTACTTTTCAGGGTTTTTTGGGATTGCAGTAAGTGTCCTTCCTATTCTTTTCTATTTAGGAAGTTTGGGCCCCAACGTTTGCTCATACTATTTTCTGTCTGTGTCTGTATTTCCTCTTGTCTAACCGCCATTACATGTTTGGGGGCTTTCTATGTTCTTTGGGGATCTGCTCCAGGGCAGATAGTTTTCCTCTTTCTGTCTTTAGGTGTAGTTAGCTTCTCAGGCTGTGACGAGGCGTCTAGGACCAACGTAGGTACGCTCCACGGCTGCCTTTAGTTGTGGTGGTTAGTCAGGGTACTGCAATCCCGTGGATTCCAACCTCTCTGGTGTATTTCCTTTTTTGCCTGCTCTCCTCAGCTACCAAATCATAACAGCCAGCAGCAGGAGGACGCAGCAACAGTTTGCAGCACTCACACACTCAAGCAGCGGGGCGGCTGAAGAACCTGTGGACACGCCTCTCTCTGGATCACATGACCCGGTGACTGCATTCAATCCATCTTCCCCCATGCAACTAGAGGACCTGCAGTGACGCCTTACTGCTGCGGGTCACATGGTTGGGTGACGTCCTCCTTCTCCTTCACTATTGGTGGACGGGCCCCGCCCTAGACCTCTTTCACACTTCAGTCGTTCGACGTCAGTCAAAATCCGTCAAAAAAATGGATCCGCCTTTTCTTTTGGTGGATCCGTTTTTTTGCCATTGAGTTGCATTAGTGATGGATTTTGACGGATGGGCGTCCGTTCGATCCGTCTTCATAATTTTGGCATTCGTCGGTTTTTGAAAACGGCCACTGGGACGTTTTTTGTGTGCGTCGAAAAGTCGGACCATGACGGATCCGTCGCGTCCGCCGATTTGTATAATGGATGCCTATGGGTGGCGGATCCGTCTTCATCCGTTTTTGGCGGAATCCGCAAGCGGATCCATTGTTCTCTGCCAGAAAGTGCTGAAAAGCGATTCTGGAGATCTCTCTCTCTCTTTCTCTCTCTCTTTCTCTCTCTCTTTCTCTCCTTTTCCAGCCATCTTCAGCCTGCATTTCTCGGGTTCAAAAATTCAGAACAGATCCGTCTAAAAACTGATCCGGGTTTGCAAATAAACAGCGGATCCGTTTATTGCAACCTTTGGCGGATTTCATCTGACGTCGAACGACTGAAGTGTGAAAGAGGCCGCCCTAAGCAGTCCGGTCCCTATCACAGCTGCAACAGCTGCGACCGCTATAGTTACACCCCTGCTACCTGCTTGTTGTTTGATTCTGTTCCTGACATGACCTCCAGGATCTGTCCCGGCTACCTGACTATCCTTCTTGCCAGCTTGCACCGCCGAACAGCAGTTCACTCTGTTGCCCTAGCCTAGGGACCTCTATGTAAGTCTAAATCCCTGTACAGGGGTTAAAGGGTGAAGGCCATGGCTAATCATGGGTTCTGGGAAACTGAGTAGCTTGCACCAAGCCTGTTTGTGGTAGCCATTTTACAGCTGCAAGGTCACTGTCAACAGTGCTCACCTGACAGTATCCTAAGCAATGAGCAATAAAATTAAAAATCACTATTTCCAACAAGATGAGACAATATCTTTCTGCTGACCATTAGAAAGACAGGGAGGGACTCAGTGTAACACATGCATGCTCGGCTAAGATGAGTATCCATGAGAATGGGTAGACCGGTAGAGATAACGATCATCCTAGATGTAGGCCAACCAATATCTAAGGTTTACGGACACTTTAAGCCAACCCTAATCCTACTCAATGTTAGTTTTTTAGAGAAGTTATACTTAAAGGATACAAACAAATTCTAAAAAAAAAAGATAAAGCTAATTTAAAAAGAAATACGGATCACACACATCCAAGATGGGAAAAAAGAAAAGAGGAAGACTGTATTTTGACCGCCTCTCTTGAGACTCTTTGAAGGAATTAAAATATTTTATTCCGCCGCAAATTTGAACTTGTAAAGAAATGAAAGAAGTGATTTTAGTTAATCATTGATTCTATTAGTTCAGATAAAAGGCTGCAAAATTTCTAAAAGAAGAGATTATGCGAGAGACGCAAAGGCGGGCGTTTTGCTAAAGCAATCTGGAAAGCTTCTCCTCTGCGACTCATAACTTGAATGATATTTCATTTATGTAGCCACCATCTGGAGGTTGTAGACAGAGTTAAAGGGACCTTTCCAATTAGTGAAGCCAACGCCTACATTATCTTACCTCATTATACTACATCAGTCATTTACGGGAATATTTACATTTAATAATTTTTTATTTTCCGCACCTTCCAGCAGCCTGCGGTTCTTCTTTACATGCCTATTGAGTCCATGTAAAAATGCTGGTAAACTTCTTTTCCTTAAAAATTTCATCTTGTGTAAAACAGAAGACAAGGAGGAGGCAGAGGAGGGAAACGCAGCTGTATCGCCGACCGCTTAGCAATTTTCAGTATTCCCGTAAAAGAAATTGGAGAAAGCACGGTCACTGAAGATGAGCAAATTGATTTGTGCAACCATGATCCAACATCCACGTTGGTGCTCCATGGCATCCGGACTAGGGCAGTGTTGACCTTTGTGCCGGCAATCTTTAGTCCGGCATCCTGGGTCCCACCTGCCACTGTCTAGGCTTTATGCGACGTCATGATGACGTTCATCGCGGGGTATACATTATCTGCCACTCCACAGAGGACCGAAGTGAATGCTGGAAAAAGGACAAGGGTAGTACCCACTCTTTTGTTCTGCGGTTGTCCAGCTGCCATGGAGGACCGAAGTGGATGTTGTACAAGGGACAAAGGTAGTACCACTCTTTTTTTCTGCCGTGGTCAGGCTGCCATGGAGGACCAAAGTGAATGCCGGAAAAAGGACAAAGGTAGTACTACTCTTTTTTTCTGCAGTGGTCCAGCTGCCATGGAGGACCGAAGTGGATGTTGGACAAGGGACAAGGGTAGTACCACTCTTTTTTTCTGCCGCGGTCCGGCTGCCATGGAGGACCGAAGTGGATGTTGGACAAGGGACAAGGGTAGTACCACTCTTTTTTTCTGCCGTGGTCCGGCTGCCAGGGAGGACCGAAGTGGATGCTGGACAAGGGTAGTACCACTCTTTTTTTCTGTGGTGGTCCAGCTGCCATGGAGGACCGAAGTGGATGTTGTTCAAGGGACAAGGGCAGTACCACTCTTTTTCTCTGCAGTGGTCAGGCTGCCATGGAGGACCAAAGTGGATGCTGGACAAGGGTAGTTTGAACCTTGTTGCTTATCTTTAGCAACCACTTGTCTATTACTTTACTTGGACATGATGTAAATGTCCAAGAGGAAAGCACCCACTTGCCCTAAAAACTTGAACCACTGAATGCTGCATTGCCAACATTAGAGCCATCAAAATTCGGAAGTCACATGACATAATTTGTCTAGTCTCGAAGCAAACCACTTGTCCAAGAGCTCATACGCAACTCTGAATCTGAGCTTGGGGTAAAGTTTCAATTTTAGGACTGAATGACATTGGATGATTGGCTAATGGACCTCTACATTTGGCATCTGACTTGTCCTTATGTCTTAAATTATGATTTCCCCTTCTCCATAGGCTAACCTTGTGATACATTGAGTAGGTTGTGTAGCACACGGAGGTGCTGGGTCCACAAGAACATCTCCTTCCATAAAGGGCAGTCTTGAATGGTGGACCCTGCTCTGCGTGGGCGGACATACCATAGCTGTTACTTTTGTACAGGAGCCCTCATGGGCACATCCTATAACATATTCCAGATTGTTAAAAGATGGAGTAAATTTGATTTAGCTAATTTCTCCCCTACAAATAAATAGATTTAATTCGATTTCTGTTTTGTTTTCTGTTGTTTTTTTAGATTTCTACTTTTCATTTGACCAAACGTACAAGACTTTATCTTCCTGTACATTTTCATCTTGTGCCTGACATTATAAAACTTTATGGCTTAAATTTTATAAGAAGCAGCGGAACTTTAAAGAGTATTATTATTCCTGGCGAATAATCCCAGAGAACAGCACATGTGCGCACTTATGGATGTTTTGTCTTATATTTTTTTTATTGAGAAAAGCATAAACTGCTGTACGGCTTGTGAATCTGCTAAAGGACAAAGCTTTCTAAAGTCAGGGTTCATTTTAGGAGAAATCTGCACTTGGAAAATGGCTGTCTGATGGCAGCACTAAGATTAAGAGACCCGTCTACCGTACCTTGCTCGTGTACGATTCAGAATCAAGGTCACAAAACAGTATAGTTCGGCAATAATTCAAATATTTTTAGTAACTCGAAAATAGGAACAAACAGTCCAAGCTAATTCATAAGATTTATAAAGGTTCAATTTTCCTATCAGAGCCCACTGAGCTCTAAACTATGTCCAGGGTCAGACGAGCCTGAAAATTCAGTCGATTTTCATCCAAATTGTCATCCGTGGGCCATCCATGGGCCATTCAGGTGTCTGTATTTTACACCCGTGCAGGGTGTAAATACAGATTTATACATCGACGTTTCAAAAAATTATGCAGTTTCCTGGATTAACAGCTGCAATTTATCCGTAAAAAATGGGTGAAATACGGATGTTCCGTATGGGATCCGCTTTTTATTTTCACGTCCATAGACATGAATGGGCGAGTCTCATCCGTAATATGGAATGGAATAGTGGATGCTGTGATTTTTTTTCACACTGACACTCGTTCATGTGAAAAAAAACTATCATCTAGATGTTAGATGGTCCTGAAGAAGGTCCATGGTGGCCGAAGAGCACGCAAGAGGCTTGAAAAGTAAGAAAAAAGAGTAATTGAGGCGCATTTCACCTAAGTATATTGTGCTACGTCATACCGCGATACACTGATATATGTCAGTACTATACACTGCCAATAAGGGCATATGTGGTGGAGAGGTAGAAGCAGTACAAGAGCACTAAGGCCCTGGTGCCGATTGCACAAACTTGCACAGACAGCATGCACTCACTCTCCTTCCACCAGCTCTTATCTCCTCTCCGTAGACAATCTCTGTTGGGGTGGTCTCTTAGGGGCCCGTTACACGCTTCACTGTCCCAGCGATCCCACCAACGATCCGACGTGGATGGGATCGCTGGGACATCGTTAGCTGATCGCTGGTGAGCTGTCACATGGGCAGACTCACCAGCGATCAGGACCAGCGAGCACGCTGGTATCCAGGGTAAACAGCGGGTAACTAAGCGCCGCGCTGCGCCTATTTACCCAATGTTTACCCTGGATACCAGCTCCCAGCGCCGTACAGCAGAAGCTGGGAGCTGGTATCCAGGGTAAACATCAGCTCGCTGATCGTTGGTCTCCCGCTGTCACACGCAGCGATGCGCGCTGGCCAGCAGACACCAACAATGAAAAAATGGTCCAGGCCATTCGACGACGATCAGTGATATCCTGCAGGGGGGCCGGTTGCCGCTGCGTGTCACATGTAGCGAGATCGCTGGCTAGGTTGCTGTTGTGTCACAAAATCGGTGACGCTTCAGCGATCTCGCTAGCGATCTCGCTATGTGAGACGGCGGTGTGTAGCCCTGGTGTGAAGGCACACGCAGTACCCTGGAGGATGTGTGGAGAGGTAACATTTAATGCTCAATAAACATTCACTCCATCACACACTTAGACACACCCATAGGATATAAAAGCTAGTGAGATCCAGCCAGTCAGTTCGTTCAGTCAGGAGTCTGTTTCCTGTCCTCGGACAGAGGGTTGAGTTCAGTCAGCGGCAGAGCTCAGAGCAGTCTGTGCAGAAAGAGAGAGGAGTTAGCAGCAGGACCTTCAGTCTCCTGTCCCAAGGACAGTGGAGTTCAGCGACGTGCTCCTGAACTAGAAGATTACTGAGCACCTGTGAGCAAGCTCTGGAAAAGAAGCAAGAAGGGACTGGCCTGCATTGCCTAGGAAGTGTGGAGTGCTTATGCTACAAGCGCGGACAGGGCGAAAGGCGCAGTGGAAGGAATTCAGAAGTGCCTTAGGATTGGATTATCCTGCACATTGTCACCGGTCACTGGGGACCGAAGCGTCACTATAGCTCCAGGCATAGTGATAGAAAAACCAGAGGCTTACTGGACCTTAGGTTACAGAAAGCAGCCCTTGGAGTGTCGGTACGTAACTGGGGTCAGGGAGAGTGGGAACTTTGAGTCACTGCAGGACCACATTAGGAACCCAGCTCTCTCAAAGGAAGACTCCGACCACAAAACTGACCGGGCAGTACAGCTTTGAAGAAGCTGGAGTTTTTTGGAGGAACTAAGCTTTATGCTGGTTGAACTCATCATTTTGGAAAGAAAGGAGGCCCATAACCTGTTCAGCTGTTATCTCAAAGCACATCCTCCACCCGACCAGCCTCCCTGGGACCTGCCTTATCATCTGACAAGTAAAAGGTATGGGAAGAAGCTTCTATGTGTGAGACTGAGTTATTTGATTGCATCCCTGCACAACCCCACCATAACTATCGACCTGAGGGAAGAGTCCCACCTGTAGGGACCCGACATCTAGCTGCCTCACCATCCCCTCAGAGATCTACAGCAGCGCTGGTCTTAGTGATCAGAGAACTACAGGTGGCGTCACAAACTGTATATATACCTATCCCCTGTAAATAAACCCCCCAACATACGCCTGACCGCCAGGGCCACAGACCGAGCCACCGCTACCTGTGACAACCCCATAGACTTCCATGGGCTCGGCTCTGAGTACCCCATATCCCTGGAAACCCACAATTGTGGTGCGTGGTCGAGACAGCGGCTTAACTCCTCTCCTTTATTGGTGGCCGGTCACCTATGCTCAAGACAGTCACAGAGGTAATTTCCCCCCTATTTATGTTTCCATTACTCATCTGCTAGCCACTAGTGATGAGCGAACGTGCTGGGATAAGCATGGTACTAACCGAGTGTCTTTAGCGTCTCGAATATGTTCGAATCACCGTGCCTGCATGTCTCGCGGCTGTTAGACAGCAAATGCAGGGATTACCTAGCAAACAACCGAGAGACATGCAGGCGCAGGGTCTCGAACATATTTTCAAGTATGCCGAAGACACTCACCAAAGGTAGAGAGGAGTATAGGGAAGTGTAGGAATGTACAAAGCAAATGGGAATAGGATAACGAGGAAAGCATGCACCCAAAAACAGCAGACAACAATCTCCAGCAGCAACAATAATCTCCAACTCAGCACAGCGACTCCAGGGAACCAGGAAGTACAACTTTCACTGGTGAGGATGAGAAGGTGTGGTCAGGTTTTAAAAAAAAAAGAGGAAATGACCAGGTCAGGAGCAGCTGTGAGATTAAGCTGCATGTTTTCAACCAGCATAGAAAGGATTATTAACCTCTTCAGCACCAAAGGAAACTAAATCCATTTAATACGGGACATGAAACACACAGGTTAAATGGAAGACCTGTGATTCACACTACGTAATGATTTTCTAATGCCAGATATCCCAGGAGGACATGACAAAAGTCAATAATCAGAAGACCCCTTTAAACTCAAGATAAGCCCTGATATCAGAGCAGATTGCATGTGATGCTAGAAGCCTTTAATTATGACAATTGCTCCATTTTCCCCATCAGTGTTGGTTGCCCCCCTACCAACCCGTAGACACAATTACAGTATAACACTATGCATGGTGTGACCTGTCACATGGAGCGGCAATTTTATGGCCATAATCAGGATTCTGCGCTCACAATTTATATATTAAAGGTAAAGTCCATCCGGTGAAATTGCATGCTCATCTGATGTAGGCCACCGATTGCATTGCCATTTCTCAAAATTGAAGGATTCAATCTGTCAGATATAAACAATATGACTCCATAGAGATTTCACATTTTAATATTTCATAGGCTGCAATGTATTAGAAATGAGCATTAATATTTTATCAATACCATACAAGTAATCTTGACATGGTGAAACCTTTCTACACCTTCAATTGAGAGTAGAAACTCATTTAATGCGGAAAAAGGGTCATCCGAATTGACTGAACCTATTAATGAGAGGGAAGCAGAGAATAATCCTGATACTTATACATATATTGTCTTATATTACATTGCGAAAAAAAAACTTCAATTACAATATTATTTTTTTATCATTCTGCGATATTTAATTTCTTATTATATCTTTGTAGAGTTTAGGGGTCCGTATTAATGATACCACATAAGCATAGAATAACGATATAATAATAGCTGCTGACAGCTACCACTAGAGGGAGCTCGTGAGCTTACTGCATACTGTTCATATACAAAACTCTGTAATAAAGCAGTATACAGAAGGCACCTAAGCTCCCCCTAGTGGTGGCTGCTGGCAGACAGATTTTTAGTATTACGTTGCTTGTGCTGAACCGGAAATGCTGCGATTGTGACAAGTGTCATTAGACAGCAAGGACACAGAAAAGGATTTAGGCTGTTGTGCATGCCCAGGACCTGTCCTAAAGAACACAATGGGGAAAAAGAAAAATTTTGCGCGAAAAAGTAATTTGCCGAAATTTTCACAGCCAAAATCAGGAATGGAAGAATCAGAGGAAAAGTATAACAGAAATACGTCACCAGTTCTGCATTTTTCACCCACTCCTGATTTTGGCTGACCAAATACTGAACGTGTGAACGCGACCTACCTCTGTCCTCTTACTGCTCTTATTAGACACTAGCAAATGTAATACTGAGCTAGCAGGTACCACCACACCCAATTTGTACTATAATTATATCTATATGCAACTGTAACTTTATAAAATGTCATAAAAAGGATATTACAAAAAACAGAATTGCTGTTTTTTTCATTCCCATCAAAAAAATAATGAAAAAGTCAAGTTTTACATCAAGAAAGCCCGAAAATTAAACAAATTCTCCCACATATTTCCCGCGGTAGATAATTAAAAAAGTTAGTGATTTTAAAATACAGGTTTTTTTAAAGTGTATTTATTGTGTAAAATGAATAAACCACAAAATAATTAAGATGAAGGCAGAACTGATCCAGCGGGAATAGAGGCTTTCTTTTAAAAGTAAAACTTACCATTTATTCAAGTATAAAAAACTCCAATAATGCAGGCAATGTAGTATAAGCTACTGTTAACAGGACCTACTGGTTTCGACAATAACGAAGGGTTTACAGTATGTCTCTCAGAACGGTCAATTAAAGGCAAAATAATAGCAATATCCTCGAGGCTCAAAATCCATTGAAGGGGTTGTCGATTACTCGAAAAACCCCTTCTCATTCCTTACGTTTGACCCCGTTAATATAAAAAAACTTATGGTCACCTCCGGTACCAGAGCCGCTCCAGGAGTGTCGGCACTAGCATTTCCGGGGATCATGTCACATTGTTATGACACATGAGCCCTGCGCCCGGTAGTGCGAGGCGGAGCGGTGGCGGTGGGCGAGGCTCTCGTCTTACTCTGTTATGTCCTGACTCCTGGCACGTTACATGAAAGAGTGGGTCCTGACTGGTTCTTGATGCCGTGAGGCCCGTGCAGACCGCCTGCAGCCAATGGTGTTGATCGACCAGGACACAATCTTTACAGAACGTGACTCGGTAAGGCCGGCGTCACACTGGCGACAGAATCGGACGACTGCAATGCGATGAAAAATCGTATTGCAGTCGGACCTATGTTAATCTATGGAGCAGCTCCCAGTATCCGTTATTTTGTGGTCCGTTTTAAACGTCCGTGTACAATCGCAGCATGCTGCGATTGTCACCGATTGTGGGTCGACAATCGCCAATGCAAGTCTATGGGAGCGATGAAAAATCGGATTACAAACGGACCGCACGTGTGACTTGCGATGAAATCGCATCGGTGTCCTTTAGAAAAGCCGGCAATTCATCCCCGGCTATACTGTAAAATCACACTGACAGCTTTAATAAAGACTAGAAAGAATAGATATATACACATAGAATACATATATATATATATATATACATGTCATTGTGACATGTATATATATACATATATTTATATTTCCTAGACTTCTACATACTGTAATAGCCGCAAATTCAATTGCCGGCTTCTGTGAAATCACAGAAGCCGACATGAAATGATACATTGTTTCCACACAGTTAACCATGTCATTTCCTGTATTTTGATATTTGTTTAGAACTTACAATTACATGAGTGTATTTGTGCAAAATTTCAGACATGTAGGGGTTAATTAAAGGTGTAATTTCGTTGAAAAAAAATGCGTGGGCTCCCGCTGTATTTTCTCCACCAGACAGACAAAGCAAGCGAATGGGGGCAGATAATAACAGCCTAGGGAGGGTACATTTTTTGTGCCCCCCCTGGCTACTAACATCTGCCCCCAGACACCCCAGAAAGGGCAAATCTATAATTAGATTCGCCCTTTCTGGCACTTTGCCCGTCTATTCCCATTGCCCTGTAGCGGTGGCGAATGGGTTAATAATCTCACCTTACTGTCACCTTAGTATTGAAAGGTAACCTTAAGGCAGGTTAATAATTGAGAGCTGTCAATTAGACAACTATCAATTATTAATCCTATTGAAGTAAATAAAAAAACACACACACACTTTAAGAATAAATAATTTTAATGAAATAAAAACACATTTTTTTGACCATATTTTATTTTACACTTAATCCGTGCGAAGCCATTGATCTCCTAAAATAAAGAAAAAAAATATAAAACAACATTATTCTTACCTATTCCGCCGATCTGTCACGTCCCACGCTGTAATCCTTCACAAAGGGTTAACTAGCTTTGAGCCAAGCAGTGCAAGTAATCCTGCATGCTCAGCTCAAAGCTCCTGAATGAATAAGTTCCTCTCCTGGCGACAGGAGAGGATGTGTTTCATGAATGAAGCTTAATTGATTGTGTCCACTTTCCCTTTAGGTCAGGTCACTAAAGTTAAATTGCCAATAAATCAATTAAGCTCCATTCATGAATCTATTCCTCTACTTTCGCTGTGAGAGGAACTTATTCATTCATGGGAATACAGGTCTGAGACAGCATTATTAGCTCTCTGCGACCTGTAACCTGTTAACCCTTTCTGATGGATTACAGCGTGGGACCTGACTGTACTTCGGATTGGTAAGAATCATTTTGCTTTTTTATTTTATTTTTATTACAGCAAATGGTTTTAGCAGGAAAAATAAATATTGTCAAAAACTGTGTGATTATTTCATTAAACTTCTTTTTTATTAAAGTGTGTGTGTTTGATTTTTCTATCATACAATAGGATTAATAATTGATAGTTGTCTAATTGACAGCTCTCAATTATTAACCTGCCTTAAGGTCACCTTTCAATACTAAGTTGACAGTAAGGTGAGATTATTAACCCATTCGCCACCGCTACAGGGCAATGGGAATAGACCGGCAAAGTGCCAGAAAGGGCGAATCTAATTATAGATTTGCCCTTTCTGGGGTGTCTGGGGGCAGATGTTAGTAGCCAGGGGGGGCACAAAAAATGTACCCTCCCTAGGCTGTTATTATCTGCCCCCACTCGCTTGCTTTGTCTGTCTGGTGGAGAAAATACAGCGGGAGCCCACGCATTTTTTTTCAACGAAATTACACCTTTAATTAACCCCTACATGTCTGAAATTTTGCACAAATACACTCATGTAATTGTAAGTTCTAAACAAATATCAAAATACAGGAAATGACATGGTTAACTGTGTGGAAACAATGTATCATTTCATGTCGGCTTCTGTGATTTCACAGAAGCCGGCAATTGAATTAGCGGCTATAACAGTATGTAGAAGTCTAGGAACTATAAATATATGTATATGTATGTGTCACAATGACATGTATATATATATATATATATATATGTGTGTTCTATGTGTATATATCTATTCTTTTTTTTGTGATTGAAATACTATTCTTTTGGATCCATTATATGTCAGTTTTGCAAGCCTGCGAGAAAATCTCGCAAGTCGGATGAAAATCGGATGTTACAAGGTACACACACATGCGACTAAATCGCATCTTTGAAGGAAAATCGGATGCCAGAAGGATGTGTGATGTTTGCATTTTGATCCGACAATCGACCGTCTAAAACGGACCGATTTTTTGTCGTTGTGTGTGACGCCGGCCTAAGGGTTATAAACAAGGGGTAGCGGTACAAAGTCTTATGGACGTTTATTTCACAGTTTCCTTCCTCTGTAGTCCTACTCCTGGGCCGGTGAAGCCCACTGTTTTGCCCTACTTTGCCACAGCCGAGCTTGTCACCACAGTCATGATCAACGAGTGTCTCTTCCACATCCTATTTTTTCTTCTACTGGCGCCCTAAATCTACCACTCGGAACTATTCAGTGTTCCAACGAAGTCAGTCCTATTTAGGTCCGTTACCTTTGACGTTTAGCAAGCTCGGGGTTTCTCATGACACATCATCCTATCCAAGGATCCCTTTAAGGTGGAAGGCCTCTCTATCTCTTTGATAACTACAAAGTCACTCTAATCCTTCGCTGTAGTTCAACCACAATGGCAGCACTGCTCACAGACACTTCCTACTTCAACTCGAACTTGTCCCTTTCTGACTATATCCAGGAAGCAGTCACTTGCCCTAACACTAAGCCCCTCCCACTATGGGCTAGTTCCGAAAACATCTTAACCTACGTATCTAATGTCCTAGGTCCTAACCTATAGCTTACCCTCTGCTATCCTATACTGGACACTACCAAGATTATACATTTATACATACAGTTGTGCTCAAAAGTTTACATACCCCGTCAGAATTTTTGCTTCCTTGGCCTTTTTTCAGAGAATATGAATGATAAAAAAGTTTTGGTGTTATCATTCATATTCTCTGAAAAAAGGCTAAGAATGCAAAAATTCTGCCGGGATATGTAAACTTTTGAGCAGAAATGAATTACATAGGCAATCAGGGGTAGGAACATGACAGCACAGTCCACAACTCTTATAACCCAATCAGTGCCGGCTTCACTGCCGCCGTAGCTCTGACTTCCAGTTTATGTTCAATATGTACAAAGGCGGTAACAGTGAAGCTGATTGGGCACGGGGCTTGTGTGACATATCAACCTCACATGAGCTCCATTACCGCCTGTGACTGCAGACTTGTGAATTCTCACAGTGCGCACTGTCAGGATTCTCTGGTGCCAGTGTGAGGAGCAGGTAGTCATATAGCCAAAAGTATGTGATTTACATAATTCCAGACATATTCTGACTAGTCGTATCTGGCTCACGTCTAGTTGGCATGTGACTGCATGTATGTAAATCCCCACCGGAGAATGCCGACAGCGTGCACTGTGCGCACTGTGAGGATTCACAAGTCTGCAGACTTGAACCCCAAGCCTGGACAACAATGCGGACACAAGAAAAACTTCACCCAAAAAAATAAAAAAGTAAAAATGATATTGAAAACCAAATTATTTTTACATTTTTGCAATTTTTTTAATCTATAGTGTTTCTTTAAATCCCATATTGTATCTATTTCTTTTCTTTCTTTTTATATTAGATTTTATATATATAAAAAGTCAATAATTTTTCACCTGATGAAATTACAGAGCTGTCATCGAATCTAATACACTCTTTTTATCTAGCCCAAGGGGTGCTGCGGAACAGTTATTGGAACCTTGGGTCCCCAATAGACTTTGTAGCGGGTGGTTGGGGGGGAAACCTGTACGAAAACCTCGGTGAGAGACGTACGTTCGTTCTTTGTTCTCTAAAAATAACTCCCCTTCTGTCTGCCTCGTCCCCGGCGTATCCTCATTTTTCTCCGTGTTACAAAACACTGCATATATTTTTATCGCTACATAAAAATAAAAAAAAAGTAGACAGCGACATAAAATGTGTGATTTTTTTCCAGGAAAATAATATGATTATATGCCAAGAACAATAATCAGGTTTATAGACCCGCAGCTACTTGCAAAGTTTGGACCGTATAAATTTCTCTGTGTCTGATTTATGACTACAAAGGCCTAGGTGAGCTGGATACACTATGTATAGGGGGGGTGATGTACGTTCTGGGGCCCTTATCGAGTATTGGGGGTCTGATTTGCACCGGTTTCTTGCGTGTAGTTATTTTTAATCATCTGCTAGAACAAGAAGTTCAACACGTTCCGAATTCTCCCCCAGTACAACATTGGTCAAACTGTCACCGCTGCGCTTTGTCTAATTATTCATCCCGAGCACATTTTTCCGCTAAAGTCTTCCGAGAGCTCATATCTTATCACTTTGCAGAATGTAAAGGGAGTTTCCAAGTTTTACGTCTTCTCATTTTTCTCTTTGCTTATAGTATATACTTTTCTCAACTTTTTTTTTATTGTTTTAGAGAAGTCTCACGATGTATTACCGCAGTTATTAAGCATACGGAAGAAAAAGGCGATCTCTCTTTTCGGGGGTTGATGGCTTCACGAGCCAACTTTACTGAACCCCTTATTAGGGTAGAAGGAGGCAGCTGGCAGGTAGTTTAGGAACTAAAACAAACCAATGTGCTTAACTTATAAACCAGTCCTTAAAAAAAAAGGTAGAAAAGCATAATTATGTTGCCCCTACCACCCCCAAATTAAAACAAATTTTAGGGAACCAAACAGTCTAATATGTCCGAGAACTGATCCTATCCCCATATACTCTGTAACTTGCCAACCTCTCTTTTTTGAACAGTTGATTCTTCTTCATAAGCATTCTGCCAGCACTATAGGTGCTATAATATTATTATTCTCACTACTCAGCATGCGTTACTCATTGTCCAATGGTTCAACCAGACTGAACTGAAAACTATGCAGTTTGACAAACAGGAGAGTAAGAGAAGAGAGACAAACACCCGCTCCCACTTCCTGTAGAGAGAGACAATGACCCGCACCCACTTCCTGGAGAGAGAGACAATGACCCGCACCCACTTCCTGGAGAGAGAGACAAAGACCCGCAGCCACTTCCTAGAGAGAGAGAGACAAAGACCTGCACCCACTTCCTGGAGAGAGAGACAAAGACCCTCACCCACTTCCTGGAGAGAGAGACAAAGACCCGTACCCACTTCCTGTAGAGAGAGACAATGACCCGACCCACTTCCTATAGAGAGAGACAAAGACCCGCAGCCACTTCCTAGAGAGAGAGAGACAAAGACCTGCACCCACTTCCTGGAGAGAGACAAAGACCCGTACCCACTTCCTGTAGAGAGAGACAATGACCCGCACCCACTTCCTGTAGAGAGAGAAAAGTCACACCCCCACCTCCTGTAGAGAAACAAAGATATGCACCCACTTCCTGTAGAAAAATAAAGACCCACTTCTACTTTCTGTAGAGAAAAAACCCCACCTTTACTTACTATAGAGAAACAAAGACCCAGTCCCACTTCCTGTAGAGAGACAAAGACCCACCTCATTTCCTGTAGACACACAAAGACCCACCCCCACTTCCTGTAGAGAGACAAAGACCCACCCCCACTTCCTGTACAGAGACAAAGACCCACCCCCACTTCCTGTAGAGAGACAAAGATCAGCCCCACTTCCTGTGGACAACGACCCAGTCACACTTCCTGTAGAGAGACAAAGACCCACCTCACTTCCTGTAGACAGACAAAGACCCGCCCCCACTTCCTGTAGAGTTAAAGATCTGCTCCCACTTTCTATAAATAGACAAAGACCTGCCCTTACTTTCTGCAATTCTCTCTGTGTATTGTCATGCCTCCATAGGACCTGTAATAAGCATTTCATTGTACATCCATTTTGCTTTTAAGAAGACCTATTGAAATTGTTCAGTGGACAGGTTTGTTTTTGCTTTAAGGCCTTCTTGTTCTGAATTTGACATAAATGACATAAATAACGGGTTTATTGTAAAAAAAGGGGGATTATGCATTTTGGACCATATCTTTTGTAAGAAGAGTCCTCAATAATAAACTGATCTTTAGCTTTGTGACTGCTCTGTTCCCCTGCAATCAGCTGTAATCAGCAGAACATCCTGGCAGGAGGCATTCATATTCTCTGCAGCTCCCCCACAGGAGAAATGAAGAATTACACATTGCCCATTGAAACAAATGACTGTGTAACAGTGGACATGTTGGGACACCATAGAGAAGGATACTAATTCTGGCTGTTTTTTACTTCAAATGAAAGAAGAAGGTCCTGAATTCGGGACCCCCTATAGTTCCCCAACTGAGAAATTAAAAATCTAAGAAAATTTATGTGATTTCTTTTATGTGTCCACATACAACATAGGGCATACTGGTGCATTTTTCCTAAAATTTACCACCAAAATATATTGCATTGGGGTTCCCAAAATCATATTACTCCTCTCCTGTATGGGGGAAGTGACAGTATTAATGGATTTCTTACATTTTTACAATCCTATATTTCCCTTCAGTACAGCAGATGTTTAGGAAATAAGAGATTACAGGAAGCCTCCCTTTGGGGCTATTAATATTTCCTAGGTAAGGGATCCACAGCTAAATATGTTGGCATGTATCTGTCAATAGACTGATGGAACAAGGTCGTTAACGAGATGAAAACAATAAGGAGCACGCATTGCAAATAGGAATTAATGAGATTTAATTATGGCTTCTACACATCGAGAACAAATCTGGCACCGGAGGATTTATGAACAACAAAGACCTGATGTTTAGTGGGAAGTCAGGTTCTTGATTTGTGAACTGTGTTATAAAACGTGGAAATACTACGGACGTCGACTCCATGTACAAACCATGCAGACGTCAAAGGTTTCCTACAGCAATTAAGTCAACAAATAGTTAATAAAAATATACCACTCATAGAAGTCAGAATTAAAGTGAGTGTCCAGACATAACTCATGAGCTCAAAAATGAGATGTAAGTCAGTACTTATAGGTGATACTGGTTCGTTTTTTGAGTGCTTCCTTTTTGGCTGTGTGTAACCTCTTCTTTTTTAGGATCGAGTTGAGATTTGTGACTACAGCTCTGGTACAGTGCTCACAGGGAGTCTGTGGTAGCCTGGGACACACCCCCATTCTCCTCATTGGTTAAGACTGCTGCTGTATCCCACCTCCTTGCTGTTCTGCTTTTCCGATTGGTTGCTGTGTATAAATACAAGCCCATCACAAGTTTAGGAGGAAATTAAAGATGTTGTCCACTACTTGACAGGTTACACCGCTATACAGAGCTGATAACACAGTATCCAGCAACCACAACAGACGATGTCACAGCTGAGCTCCTCCTCCTTCCTTCACAATGACCTTTGCACACGCTCATTGGACACTTCAATACAAGTGGTAGGGTCGGGATCCGACCATTGTGGCTAATATATATGTGTTTTTTTTCTCCTGAAACCACAGAAAGTTGAGTCTAAGAAAAAGCCCCAGTGGTCAGTGTGAAAATTGCAAGATTTATTTTTTATATATTTTTAATAGATTAAAAAGAAATAAAAAAACGGCAAAAAAATAAAAAATACATTTAACACAAAATCTGAATTAAACAATAGATCATTTTCTGATGACACATTCCATTTAAGCTTCCAGGTTGGCTTTGGGGCCCATTTAATTTTCCAGGACCATTTGCTATTCCTGCTTCTCCAATGTCAACCTCGCGAAAGAATTCAACCCCCTCATCCCTACTCCATAAAAATTCAACATGTAACTTAGTCTTTAGACCTGCCCACATGGTTAAAGGGGCTTTCCAGAACTGGCATATTGATGACCGGATAGAAATAGGTCATCAATATGAGATTAGTTGGGGTCTGAAACCAGTCACCCCCAACAGATCAGATGGAAATTTGCCCCAGCAGTAGCTGGATATGAGTATATGACATAACACAACTTAGTGGCCACTGCGAACATTCAAGTGAATGGGAGATAAAATTCAGTTTTCGGCAGCGACCACTAGTAAAGAACTGGTTCTTTCCCATGCTGGAGAGAATTTCTACTGAATGGTAGGGACCTGTGACCTATCCTGACGATGTCATCAATGTGTCAGTCATGGACAACCCCACTCTTACGCACCTGTCTCGGCTTGGCAGGACTCTGCTTCCTTCCCTTATGGCTGCTGTCTTCATCCAAGTCTTTTGTTCCTGTTGTGTCCTCCTGCTTCTGTGGCTTTCAGCCAGTCCAGCATTGGAAGTTTCCAAGTCCTTTCCATACCATCAGCCTGACAGTCTGCTGTGCCGACACCTGAGGTCCATGTGTTCACCCTGACCTGAGGCTTAGTGGATCCACCTTACAAGGTGAGCCTAACACCCTTTTATTACAGGTATGACTCTATTCACATTATTTATGTATGCTCAAGGCCTCCACTGGGGCATATGCACCAAATGGCCAAAAAGATGTTTGCATAGAATCTTTTGATCTCCATTGAGCAAATGTAACCAAATCAGGCCTACATCAGGGCATTATTGCCCTAACCAGTGTATGGGGCCTGATGCGGCAGCTGAAGTTGGCGCGCATGTCGCCGGTGTATGATGTCACTGCCATGCACAGGCGCATCCGTGCATCAAATGGGTGAGGGAGAGGAAGCTGCTGGACTACAGCAAGGTAAGGAGAAACTTTTTTTTACCATTTTTGTACCGAAAACCGCAATATGGGGACAAGATGGAGACACATGGGGCAGAATTGACACATAGGCAGAATGTAGAAACATAGGGCTGGAGGGAGACACATGGGGAAGAATGGAGACACATGGGGCAGAATGGAGACACATGGTGGAAGAATGGAGACATGTAGACACATAGGGGTAGAACGGAGACATATGGGGTAGAATGGAGACACATGGGGCAGGTGGACATTATCACTAAAGGGCTAATTAAGGGATATTATTTCTGCTGTGTTGCATTTTATTTTTTAGGATACTGTTTTCAGAGGGGGTCTTGTTACTGTGCAGAGCAGCACTATGTTGCTTTTTTTCTTCATGTGGTGTGGTGTAGAAGTTGAGGAAAAATTGGGGATTGTGCTCTGGAAGCGGTGTCTAGATAACTGTGTTATTTACTGCAGAGATGAGTCCTGGCTGGAAGAAGTGATGGTGGTCTGTGCTGGATGAAGAAGAAAAGCGAAGATAAAGGATTTCAACTAAAGACATCACTGGTGACTTAGGCCTCTTTCACACATCCGTTTTTTTGTGTCAGGCATGATCCGTCGAACACCTGAAGGGACGGATCCGGCACTGAAATAAAAAAACTGATGCAACGGATCCGGTTTTTTGCTGGATCCGACCTGAACTTTTGAACCCGGAAAAAGAGGGTTTTGGATGTCCGGAGACACTGGAAAATGTAGTAGTAGTAGTAGTAGTAGTAGTAGTCGTAGTAGTCCCTGATTTCCAGAATCCGGATCAGACTTTTGACGGATTGCACAAAAGTCTGATCCGGTTCCATTCACTTCTATTGTTTCCGGCCACCTGATGCGCCACTTCAGGCACTATCAGGCGGCTCCGGTAAACAAAAAAAAGTTACATGCACCGTTTTGTCCGGCCGCCGGAATGTACATTTCCGCCGGATCCGGACAAAAACGGATACAACGCACTGACATCAGCCACGATCCGGCGCTAATGAAAGTCAATGCTAAAAAAACGCATCCGGTACCGGATCCGTTTTTTTAGCAACACGCCGGATCATGCCTGAAGTCAAAAAACGGATGTGTGAAAGAGGCCTTAGTGTGTTACTTGTACATTTACATTATACACTATATACCATATGCAGAGCTCCTGTGTATATTGTCACTGGTTGAGTAACTGTATTAGCTATAACTTATACACTATATAAAGAGCGCCTGTGTGTAAAGTTACTGGTGATTACTGTATTACCTGTACACTGACACCATATACAGAGGTCCTGTGTATAATGTCACTGGTGAGTCAGTGTGTTACCTGTACACTGACACTATACACTGTATACTATGTACAGAGCTCCTGTGTATAATGGCTCTTACTGTAATATTAATATTGTGCTTTTGGTGGTAATATGTGGTCTCGTCATGGTGTGGTGGTATTTGTACCTTGTATGTGATATTATTCGGTCACTATGTGGTGGTAATATGTAGTCTGGTTATGGTGTGATGGTATTTGTCCCTTGTTTGTGGTATTATTGGTCATTTTAAAAAATGTATGTGACACATTACATTAATGAAAAATAATTAAAAATATACCTAAAAAGAGTATTGGATATTTTAAGAAATGTTTAAAAGGTTAGAGTAGAGTAGAGCTCTGCCAAAAGAGTCTACCTTGTCGTGGTGGTGGCTTAAAAAATCTTTTGGCCAAAGCAAAAGCCGATGGCTACAGTGGGGAAAATAAGTATGTGATACATTGCCGATTTTACAAGTTTCCCACCTACAGAATGGAGAGGTCTGTAATTTTTACTGTAGGTACATTTCACCTGTGAGACAGAACCTAAAGATAAAAAAACAGAAAATCACATTGTGTGATTTTTACATATTTCATTTGCATTTTATTGCATGAAATAAAAATTTGATACAATAGAGAAACATAATTTAATATTTTGTACAGAAACCTTTGTTTGCAATTACAGAGATTCCTGTAGTTCTTGACCAAGTTTGCACACACTGCAGCAGGGATTTTGGCCCACTCCTCCATACAGATCTTCTCCAGATATTTCAGGTTTCGAGGCTGTCGATGGGCAACATTGAGTTTCAGCTCCCTCCAAATATTTTCTATTGGGTTCAGGTCTGGACACTGGCTAGGCCACTCCAGGACCTTGAAATGCTTCTTACGAAGCCACTCCTTAGTTGCTCTGGCTGTGTGTTTCGGGTCATTGTCATTGAAGGTCTACAATTTTGTCCCTGGTGTCCTTAGACAGCTGTTTGGTCTTGGCCATGGTGGAGGGGTTGGAGTGTGATTGAGTGTGTGGACAGAGTCTTTTATACAGATAACAAGTTCAGACAGGTGCAATCAATACAGGTAATGAGTGCAGCGTAAGAGGCTTCTTAAGAAAAACTACCAGGTCTGTGAGAGCCAGAATTCTTGCTGGTTGGTCGGTGATCAAATACTTATTTCATGCAATAAAATGCAAATTAATTATTTAAAATTCATACAATGTGATTTTCTGTTTTTTTATTTTTAGATTCTGTCTCTCACAGTTGAAGTGTACCTATGATAAAAATGATAGACCTCTCTATTCTTTGTAGGTGGGAAAAATAGCAAAATCGGCAGTGTATCAAATACTTATTTTCCCCACTGTATATATGTGATCTGGTGTTCGATGGGAACTGTTAATTTGTGATTGGTGAGGACGTGGTGCAGAAGTGGAGCTGTTCTTAAAGTGGGCGATGGAACTGCGGAAGATTTGAGCGGTGGAGGCGGAGCAGGGATGGAGGTGAAGAAGGGGTGGAGGCGGAGAAGGGGTGGAGCGGAGAAGGGTGGAGGCGGAGAAGGGGTGGAGGCAAAGCAGGGGTGGAGGTGGAGCTGGGGTGGAGCTGAAGCAGGGGTGGAAGCGGAGAAGAGGTGAAGGCAGAGCAGGGGTGGAGGCAAAGCAGGGATGGTGGCGGAGCAAGGGTGAAGGCGAAGCAGGAGTGGAGGCGGAGCAGGGGTGGAGGCGGAGCAAGGGTGG
Organism: Oophaga sylvatica; assembly: GCA_033576555.1. NCBI lineage: Eukaryota > Metazoa > Chordata > Amphibia > Anura > Dendrobatidae > Oophaga > Oophaga sylvatica. Next base: position 16,748,376 of record JARQOD010000004.1, read on the forward strand.
AGGCAGAGCAGGGGTGGAGACGGAGCAGGGGTGGAGGCGAAGCATGGGTGGAGGCGGAGCAGGGGTGGAGGTGAAGCGGGGGTGAAGGCCAAGCAGGGGTGGAGGCAGAGCAGGGATGGAGGTGGAGCAGGGACGGAGGCAGAGCAGGAGTGGAGGCAAAGCAGGGATGTGGCGGAGCAGGGGTGAAGGCGAAGCAGGGGTGGAGGTGGAGCAGGGTGGAGGTGAAGCGGGGGTGAAGGCCAAGCAGGGGTGGAGGCAGAGCAGGGATGGAGGTGGAGCAGGAGTGGAGGTGAAGCAGGGATGGAGGTGGAGCTGGGATGGAGCTTGGGCGGAGTATCAATGGGGCCCAAAAATGTTCCCAGTATGGGGCCCTGAAATTCCTGGTGGCAAACCTGAACCCAATGGACACTTTCAGCCTCTATGTCAGTAGTTTTTTTTGTTCATGAATCTCAAGATGTAATTTCAAACCTAAAATTTAGACTAGGGGATAAATGATGGCAGTAAGTGGATGTGCCATGGGTGTAGATTGCGAACTCTGCAGTCCATAAAAAGGCTGAAATATCATCCCGTTCATAAAGCCTCTGAGGTCAGGAATGGTGCCAGGGGCATTGTTCAGCCAGGAGACCTATAAAATTTTAAGGTGAAGAAATTATACCGCAATGTGACTTGGATTGAATGCGGTATTTTTATAGAGAAGAGTCTCCATGTTGTTAAACAAATGAATGGGTTTTATGTATATCGGGGGCTGAACTTATGCTGCAAAAAGTCAAGTCGAAAAGTCAAAAAAGTTTCATCCATAACTTTTTTTTGCCCCTGAACGGCTGTCAGTAGTGTTACCATGTAACGTCTCTTTTAGAACGTCTGTTTATATAAATAAAAAAATTTTGCCAAGAAATTCGCTGCCATGTTGCCAGATAAGACAAGTCGCCAATCACACTTAGCAGACGCCGAGTGACTGTAAATTCCATTAACATCAGCCGGAGAAGATGGAACTCAAAGTACCAAAGTGAATCTCTGTCTCTGAGCATCTCCCAGAAATGATTTAATGCCGCCATTTGTGTCGCCAGGCAATTTATCATCCTTGTTGTTTGTATCGAGAGTCAAATATAAAAAAAAAAAGTGATGGTAAATTTCAAGTCATCTGGAGCCGGCGCGCTGAGCCCCATGCAAACATTGCACTTTGTAAGAACATTTACAGCTTGAGATTTTCCTTCCTGATTATATTGTGTAATGTGATGGTACTGAACATACTGACTAGAACGAGAGTAGGAAATGTTTTCTATGCCCGGCGGGCAATGATAGCTGGAAGGATAAAAAAAATAATAATCTCTTGCAATGGTTGTTTGATACTATGGAGATATTAAAAAAAAGGCTTATGTCAGTCATGCGTCCATTTACTGCACACAGAGCCCAGCTAGTGTCATTCATCTCTCAGAAATATAGTTCATACGACGTTACCCTTAGTCCCATACTTACCATACCAGATAACGCCATACAGCTCCCATATAAAGGCAAAGAGTACCCATCCTGTAATAATGCCCCATCCTGTAATAATGCCCCATCCTGTAATAATGCCCCATCCTGTAATAATGCCCCATCCTGTAGTAATGTTTCCCATCCTGTAATAATGCCCATCCTGTAATAATGCCCCATCCTGTAGTAATGCCCCCATCCTTTAATAATGTCTCCCATCCTGTAATAATCTCTTCATCCTGTAATAATGCCCCCATCCAGTAATAATGCCCCATCCTATAATATTGCCCCATCCAGTAATAATGCCCCATCCAGTAATAATGCCCCATCCAGTAATAATGCCCCATCCTGTAATAATGCCCCCATCCTGTAGTAATGTCTCCTATCTTGTAATAATGCCCCCATCCTGTAGTAATGTCTCCCATCCTGTAGTAATGCCTCCCATCCTGTAATAATGCCCCCATCCTGTAATAATGACCCCCATCCTGTAGTAATGCCCCATGCTATAATAATGCCCCATCCAGTAATAATGCCCCCATCCTGTAATAATGCCCCATCCTGTAGTAATGTCTCACAATCTGTAGTAATGTCTCCCATCCTCTAATAATGCCCCCATCCTGAAATAATCTCCTCGATCCTGTAATAATGCCCCCATCCTGTAATAATGCCCCATCCTGTAATGATGTCTCCCATCCTGTAATAATGCCCCCATCCTGTAGTAATGTCTCCTATCTTGTAATAATGCCCCCATCCTGTAGTAATGTCTCCCATCCTGTAGTAATGCCTCCCATCCTGTAATAATGCCCCCATCCTGTAGTAATGCCCCATCCTATAATAATGCCCCATCCTGCAGTAATGTCTCACAACCTGTAATAATACCCCCATCCTGTAGTAATTTCTCCCATCCTCTAATAATGCCCCATCCTGTAATAATTTCCTCGATCCTGTAATAATGCCCTTCATCCTGTAGTAATGTCTCCCATCCTGTAATAATGCCCCATCCTGTAATAATGCCCCATCCTGTAATAATGCCCCATCCTGTAATAATGTCTCCCATCCTGTAATAATGCCCCATCCTATAATAATGCCCCATCCAGTAATAATGCCCCCATCCTGTAATAATGCCCCATCCAGTAATAATGCCCCCATCCTGTAATAATGCCCCATCCTGTAGTAATGCCCCCATCCTTTAATAATGTTTCCCATCCTGTAATAATCTCCTTGATTCTGTAATAATGCCCCATCCTGTAATAATGCCCCATCCTGTAATAATGCCCCATCCTGTAGTAATGTCTCCCATCCTGTAATAATCTCCTTGATCCTGTAATAATGCCCCATCCTGTAATAATGCCCCATCCTGTAATATGTCCTCCATCCTCTAATAATGCCCCCATCCTGTAATAATCTCCTCGATCCTGTAATAATGCCCCATCCTGTAATAATCTCCTCGATCCTGTAATAATGCCCCATCCTGTAATAATCTCCTCGATCCTGTAATAATGCCCCATCCTGTAATAATCTCCTCGATCCTGTAATAATGCCCCTGTAGTAATGTCTCCCACCCTGTAATAATGTCCCCAATCCTGTAATAATGACCCCTGTCCTAGTCCTCATCCTGGTATAATGTCACCCATCCTAGACTCCATGCTGTAATAGTGTCCCCATCCTGCCTCCCATAGTGGCCCACCCGAGGCGGCGCATGTGCAGTAGAATTTATGGGCATGCGATGCTCTTATTCTGTGGTAGGCGGCGTTTATGCAGATTGAGAGCACCACTTACCGATAGATGCTACTGCACATGCGCCGCTGGCGCCATTTTGTCGGAGCAAAAATAAAATGTTGGCGCATGTGCAGTAGCATCTATCGGCAAGCAATACATGCTACTGCTGACGACACCGCCATTTTTGTGTAGTCACATTATTTTTTTTTAAAGGCCACAATATTAACTGCGCAAATGCAATAGTTAAAATAGGAGGCAGGTCACTGATGGTTCGGTAACCTGTCATTTAGGCCAGAATGTAGACGATTAGGCCAGAGCACAAAAAAAATACCCTGCCCACAGGCCGCCCACAGCCCCGCCCACATACGCCAACAGCCCCGCCCAGATACTGCTAACAGCCCCGCCCAGATACTGCTAACAGCCCCGCCCAGATACTGCTAACAGCCCCGCCCACAGGCCCCCCGGAGCTCGAGAATCTCATTTACTGAGAGCTATAAATACAGATTAAACAACAACCACAAGACGGAATTCATCAACCAAGGTAGCATTTTAATCAGTGTAACAACGCCAACCTGACAATGCCTGTAGTTTACTTAGCAAAATCCTGCTGACAGGTTCACCTTAAGGTTTTATTGAAAAGCGGAATGATTAGACTTTTTATAATTTTTTATTTTTTTTAATATTCTTTGTTTTTTTTACTTTGCGCTTTATTTTTTACGATCTGCGATCGTTTGAACTATTGTTTTACTGTCTATTCTGAAATACAACAATACAATATAAATATATATCATGGCCTGGTCTTACCTGTGTCTGGTTTTCGTAGAAATACCAAGATGGCCGTGATTGGGGTCTTCAGCAGAGCTCACTCTGATGTGTTAACCCATTAGCTCCACACCACTACTCAAATACTGCTGCCAGCACCTAACAGCAGCGATCAGAGCTAGCTCCGATTACTGCTGTAAGAGGCAGATGCTGCTGTATAAAACAGCAGCCGCGGACACTTGAACCTATTTTTCGAGCATGCTCAGATAGCACCTTATCCGCGCACGCTCGCTCATCACTACTGGGTCTATTTTCCCAAATTATTTCTTTAGGGTTTTTTTTTTTGTAACCTCACTGTAATTATACCCAACCATCAAGATAATCATTGACGGCAACGTAAAATATGGAGTCATCATTTATTGAATAAGTGCGCTATTTAAGACGTTATGGCTTCTCTTCACAGACGGCGCAGCCTTTCCACGTCCTTGAGGTTGATTAAATTTATCACCTTTTTAATTTAGGGAATACTTGACTCGAGAAGTAATCTAGCTTTGAATCTTATATCACCGGCCTGGGGGGATTTCGGAAAAATGTGGTTTGACGTGACATTGTATTGGAAGAACATTTTCTACAACTGTTCACGTTTAGCATGCCACTCATAGGTATCCGCCCTGACAGGCTGTTATATGCGGGGTGAGGGGCGTTTGGAGGTCTTGTTATAATTAGACGCGTCCTTTTTAAAGTCTCCTTGGATAAAACCGTCTTCCCTTCTAGTCTCGAATGATAATTGTGGATTTTGGTGCGTCGGCGTAATCAGATGTAAAATAAACAGTTTTCTAAAATAATTTCTATAGTTTTTTCAGACTAGGATGCTAATTTAAGGTCCCTGGTGGTCTAGGGTAGTAAAGCTTTTAATATTCGACTCCCTGGTGGTCTAGAATAATAATGCCGCCTTCCTTGATTGCTGAAGGTCGAAGATTTTCTCTTGTAGTCTAAGGTAGAAAAAGGGGTTCGTGTTTGACTCCCTGATAGTGGGCCGGTTGGGCGTCATGGCGTAGGGTAAAACTCTCTCCCTACATGGCTTAGACAAGAAGATAGTTAATAGGGTAGTCTCAAGTTTGATTGTTATCTCCAATCTAAAGAATAGTGTAATACCTTCCTGATCACTGATGTTCCAACTACTGGACCCCCTAGAACCAGGGCTCTGAAGAACCCATGGAGGAGGGATCAATCATACCCACTCATGCTTACGGGAGGGCTGAAGACCAGCTGAGTGCAGCGTTCGGTTATCTCCTGAGGTCCCATTAAAAATTAAGGGAACCACGGTGTGCAAGATAGACCACCGCTCTATTCTCATGGGACTCCTAGACCTCCCGATCTCTGGATTGGTGTCATAATCCAAGCAATCGGGACGTTATCCCCTAGTCTATGGAGAGGAGATAACTTTCAAATTTGATCAACCCCCAAACCACATATATGGGCATGCAGGTCTTTAAAAATGTAAATCCATCGACACCTTTTTATCTTCTATGTGTTGCTGCATTCCTGGTTAATTATCAATTTAATTCGTACGAAACTGAGACATTACGTTCTTGGGGCGTGACGGAGTCCTTCCCGATTCACTGCCTTCGAAGTTGTTTTCTTGACCAGTACCAGACTCTTTAGCTTGATTGATAGCTCACTGTCTCATTTCCTTACGGGTGCCTGACGTCACATAGACAGTGGGCTATCAATCAAGCTAAAGAGTCTGTCATTGGTTTGAAAAACAAATTCAGAAGACATAGGGTTGGGGAGTGCTCTGTCACACCTAGAGCACATGCCTCCTCACTGCATAACAATTACATTGCAAATTAATCGGGAATGCAGCAACAGATAGACGATGTAAAGGTGTCAATGAATTTACATTTCAAAGAACTGTATGCCCACAGTTGAGGTTTGAGTGGTTGATCTTTCAGACACATTCCCTTTAATATTCCACTCTCTGAAATACAAGCACTCTCTGATTATCTGGGTTTAATCCATCCCTCCTTGGTCGTCTATGATTGTGTAGAGCTACATAACTGATTGCCTGGTAGACTAAAAGTTTAATTTTTATTTCTGAGTAGTATAGAATGATTTCCATTAGCTTCATTGTTACAAGGGGTTAATAATTGATTCTCTGGTGGTCTAGATTAATTCCTCATTGTCTAATAATTTAGGTTAGTAATATTTAATATTTGATTCCCTGGTGGTCTAGGTTTGTGCCTCCTTCTCTGATAGGGTTGAAATGTTTCATATTTGATATCCTGGTAGAATAGTAGGGTTTACTATTTGATTCCCTGGAGATCTACAGCAGTAAGGCTTACTATTTGATTCCCTGGTGTTCTAGAGCAGTAGGGTTTCCCATTTGATTCCCTAATAGTCTAGAGTTGTAAGGTTTACTATTTAATTCCCTGGTGGTCTAAAATAGTAGGGTTTACTATTTCATTCTTTCGTAGTCTAGCGCATCAGGGTTTCCCATTTGATTCCCTGGTGGTCTAGAGTAGTAGGGCTTACTTTGGTCTAGAGTAGTAGGGCTTACCATTTGTTTCCCTGGTGGTCTAGAGTTGTAGGATTTACTTTGGTCTAGAGTAGAAGAGCTTACTATTTGTTTCCCTGGTGGTCTAGAGTAGTAGGGCTTTCCATTTATTTCCCTGATGGTCTAGAGTTGTAGGGCTTACTTTGGTCTAGAGTAGTAGGGCTTACTATTTGTTTCCCTGGTGGTCTAGATTAGTATGGCTTTCTATTTGATTCCCCGGTGGTCTAGAGTAGTAGGGCTTACCACTTGTTTCCCTGGTGGTCTAGAGTTGTAGGGCTTACTTTGGTCTAGAGTAGTAGAGCTTACTATTTGTTTCCCTGGTGGTCTAGATTAGTAGGGCTTACTATTTGATTCCCCGGTGGTCTAGAGTAGTAGGGATTACCATTTGTTTCCCTGGTAGTCTAGAGTTGTAGGGCTTACTTTGGTCTAGAGTAATAGGGCTTACTATTTGTTTCCCTGGTGGTCTAGATTAGTATGGCTTACTATTTGATTCCCCGGTGGTCTAGAGTAGTAGGGCTTACTATTTGTTTCCCTGGTAGTCTAGAGTCGTAGGGCTTACTTTGGTCTAGAGTAGTAGAGCTTACTATTTGTTTCCCTGGTGGTCTAGATTAGTAGGGCTTACTATTTGATTCCCCGGTGGTCTAGAGTAGTAGGGATTACCATTTGTTTCCCTGGTAGTCTAGAGTTGTAGGGCTTATTTGGTCTAGAGTAGTAGGGCTTACTTTTGTCTAGAGTAGTAGAGCTTACTATTTGTTTCCCTGGTGGTCTAGATTAGTAGGGCTTACTATTTGTTTCCCTGGTGGTCTAGAGTAGTAGGGCTTACTTTGGTCTAGAGTAGTAGGGCTTACCATTTGTTTCCCTGGTGGTCTAGAGTTGTAGGATTTACTTTGGTCTAGAGTAGAAGAGCTTACTATTTGTTTCCCTGGTGGTCTAGAGTAGTAGGGCTTTCCATTTATTTCCCTGATGGTCTAGAGTCGTAGGGCTTACTTTGGTCTAGAGTAGTAGGGCTTACTATTTGTTTCCTTGGTGGTCTAGATTAGTATGGCTTTCTATTTGATTCCCCGGTGGTCTAGAGTAGTAGGGCTTACCACTTGTTTCCCTGGTGGTCTAGAGTTGTAGGGCTTACTTTGGTCTAGAGTAGTAGAGCTTACTATTTGTTTCCCTGGTGGTCTAGATTAGTAGGGCTTACTATTTGATTCCCCGGTGGTCTAGAGTAGTAGGGATTACCATTTGTTTCCCTGGTAGTCTAGAGTTGTAGGGCTTACTTTGGTCTAGAGTAGTAGGGCTTACTATTTGTTTCCCTGGTGGTCTAGATTAGTATGGCTTACTATTTGATTCCCCGGTGGTCTAGAGTAGTAGGGCTTACTATTTGTTTCCCTGGTAGTCTAGAGTCGTAGGGCTTACTTTGGTCTAGAGTAGTAGAGCTTACTATTTGTTTCCCTGGTGGTCTAGATTAGTAGGGCTTACTATTTGATTCCCCGGTGGTCTAGAGTAGTAGGGATTACCATTTGTTTCCCTGGTAGTCTAGAGTTGTAGGGCTTACTTTGGTCTAGAGTAGTAGGGCTTATTTTCGTCTAGAGTAGTAGAGCTTACTATTTGTTTCCCTGGTGGTCTAGATTAGTAGGGCTTACTATTTGTTTCCCTGGTGGTCTAGAGTTGCAGGGCTTACTTTGGTCTAGAGTAGTAGAGCTAACTATTTGTTTCCCTGGTGGTCTAGAGTTGCAGGGCTTACTTTGGTCTAGAGTAGTAGAGCTAACTATTTGTTTCCCTGGTGGTCTAGAGTAGTAGGGCTTACTATTTGCTTCCCTGATGGTCTAGAGTTGTAGGACTTACTTTGGTCTAGAGTAGTAGGGCTTACTATTTGTTTCCCTGGTGGTCTAGAGTTGTAGGGCGTACTTTGGTCTAGAGTAGTAGGGTTTACTATTTGTTTCCCTGGTGCTTTAGGTTAATCCCTTTTTCTTTGATAACATATTTGTAGAAAGGTTTAATATTTGATATTATTTGATAATATTTGACTATTTGTTTCCCTGTTGGTCTAGAGTAGTAGGGCTTACTATTTGTTTCCCTGGTGGACTAGAGTAGTAGGGCTTACCATTTGTTTCCCTGGTGGTCTAGAGTTGTAGGATTTACTTTGGTCTAGAGTAGAAAGCTACTATGTTCCTGTGTCTAGAGATAGGGCTTCCTTATTTCCTGAGTCTAAGTCCGTGGTATGGTCTAGAGTAGTAGGGCTTTACTATTTATTTCCTGATGGTCTAGATTAGTATGGCTTCTATTGACTTCCGTGGTCTAGAGTAGTAGGACTTACCACTTGTTTCCCTGGTGGTCTAGAGTTGTAGGCTATTGTCTAAGTATAGGTCTATGTTTCCTGGTGAGATATAGGCTACTATTTGATTCCCCGGTGGTCTAGAGTAGTAGGGATTACCATTTGTTTCCCTGGTAGTCTAGAGTTGTAGGGCTTACTTTGGTCTAGAGTAGTAGGGCTTACTATTTGTTTCCCTGGTGGTCTAGATTAGTAGGGCTTACTATTTGATTCCCCGGTGGTCTAGAGTAGTAGGGCTTACCATTTGTTTCCCTGGTAGTCTAGAGTGTAGGGCTTACTTTGGTCTAGAGTAGTAGGCTTACTATTTGTTTCCCTGGTGGTCTAGATTAGTAGGGCTTACTATTTGATTCCCCGGTGGTCTAGAGTAGTAGGGTTACCATTTGTTTCCCTGGTAGTCTAGAGTGTAGGGCTTACTTTGGTCTAGAGTAGTAGAGCTTAATTTTGTTTCCTCTGGTGGTCTAGATTAGTAGGGCTTACTATTTGTTTCCCGGTGGTGGTCACTTAGAGATAGTAGGTTACCATTTGTTTCCCGTGGTCTAGAGTAGTAGGTACTTTGCTTCTAGTGGCTAGCTTTGGCTTACTTGAGAGTAGTAGGGCTTATATTTTTCAGTTGCTAGTAGAGTAGTAGAGCTTACTATTTGTTTCCCTGGTGGTCTAGATTAGTAGGGCTTACTATTTGTTTCCCTGATGGTCTAGAGTTGTAGGCTTACTTTGGTCTAGAGTAGTAGGCTACTATTTGTTTCCCTGGTGGTCTAGAGTTGTAGGGGTCTTATCTATTTGTTTCCCTGTTAGATTGAACTATTTGAGGTTAATGATATTGATAGACTATTGTTTCCTTTGGTCTAGAGTAGTAGGGCTTACTATTTGTTTCCCTGGTGGACTAGAGTATAGGACATGCTTCCTTGGTCTAGAGTAGTAGGCTAACTATTTGCTTTCCCTGATGGTCATGCTTAGGTCTAGATAGTAGGGCTTACTATTTGTTTCCCTGGTGGTCTAGAGTTGTAGGGCGTACTTTGGTCTAGAGTAGTAGGGTTTACTATTTGTTTCCCTGGTGCTTTAGGTTAATCCCTTTTTCTTTGATAACATATTTGTAGAAAGGTTTAATATTTGATATTATTTGATAATATTTGACTATTTGTTTCCATGTTGGTCTAGAGTAGTAGGGCTTACTATTTGTTTCCCTGTTGGTCTAAGAGGTATAGTAGGGCTTACTATTTGTTTCCCTGGTGGACTAGAGTAGTAGGGCTTACTTTTTGATTCCCTAGTACTTTAGGTTAATCCCTTTTTCTTTGATAATATATTTATAGAAAGGTTTAATATTTGATGTATGATATTTATTTATGCCTAATTGCCTGGTTATAAGCATTGAGAATTTGCAAATATATTGTGGCATGCATTCTTCAGAGGGGTGCAGAGACTACGAAGACCATAGCGCCTCCCTATACTATATCTAAGAACCTTTGCAGGGTGGGAATTTCCATGTCAGGAGGCCATCTTCACGGTTTCGTTCCTCTCTAAATATACAAAATCTCATGATTTAGTTATTATTTCTCTCAATTCCTAATCAATTTTGGAAGGTTGGAGGCAAAATCCCATGATAAAATAGCACTAGGCATCCAATTTACTGCCAGATAGAAACGCTCAACTGATGACCAGTATAGATCCATTCTCCGATGGGAGGCTGCTCGGAGGCCTGGGGAAGCGGTATTACATTACGTGGTTCCTAAAGGGGTCAGGACAGGTATAGGAGTCTGCCGCTATTACCAGACATGAACCCCGGGCAGGCGGAGGTAAGGCGCCTTCACATGAAGAAAAGGAATTAGGATCTGTCAGTTTAAAGTAAGACAGGCCGATAAAACCGGTACAAGGTCAATGTCTCGCTGCGGCTTGTGAAGAAGCAATGACTTGGTGTTAATTTGACATTAATTTGGCAAAAGCCTGAAGTGTGATGTGGAGGAAACAAAGAAGATTTTTTTAATGTAAAAGGTTTAATTTCAGCAGAGGCATCACATGTAAACCTTTATTCCGAGGTGACCGGGAATCATAGAAAATGATTATTAAGCATTTTAGTGCCTTACAAATTTTTATACTGTATATATAAAGCAAAAAACATGAAAAACTTAAAGATGTTTAATGTAATAATCTAATTACTTTTCTAATATACCTTAATTAAACATTCCTTCTCCATTCTAACTGCTTTATTTTCTTAACAACTTCCTGTTTGATGACATTTCATTTGAAATGCACAGTGACAGTGCGCTTTCTTGCCATTTTTGATGAGAAGTGATGAGCTGGCAAGAAGCGCACCGTCAATGCACATTGGAAGGAAAGAAGGCAGCGAGCCGCTCCCGAAAACGTTATTTTGGGGGCTGATTTTCCTGCTGGCCGTGTTATCTTCTTACAATGCACAGTGACAGTGCACTCTCTTTCCTGTTCATCACTTCTCATCAGAGCTGGCAAGGGAGCGCACTGTCACTGTGCATTAAAAAGAATATTGCACAGTGACAAGATCGTACTAAGCATACACTGGAATTGACAACCGAAGCAGTAGAGCAGGGACTAACCCAGCCCAGCCCCTAAAAACGGACGTCACTGATGATTCATTTCAGGATGCCGACAGTGGTTGTATTAGAGACCGCAGCCTCTGCCCCTTGAAACTCGTTTGAGTATCCCAGCATGCACAGAAGATTCTCAAACAAAGCCTGTAAAGAGACTGTCCAGATATTTCACAAAAGTCTGCAGTCAGATAGAGTATGCGCTGTGAGGATTCTCCGGTGTCGGCGGCGAGACTGATCGGTCATGTGACCGTAACTATGCGCTATGCATACTTCCAAACACAGTCCGACTCGACATGTGCGGTCTTGCTCAATGCAAGTGAATTGAGCAAGGTCGCTGACAACTAGTCAGGCTATGGCCGGTAATGTGACCTGGACAACTCCTTTAACTTAACCTAGTCTTGAAATTTGTGTGAGATATACACTATGTGAATGTATGCATGTATTTGTGTAGTGTACATATGTGAGCGCGCATGCATGTGTGTAGCGAGTGTACATGTGTGAGCATACAAGTTTAGTGCATGCAGGTATTTATTACTGTACATGGAGGTTTGCATGCAAAAACTACTATTTTTGATGATATGGGAATCTGGCAGTAGCTTTTACTATGTAATCCGAGAGCAGCATGATATAGGGAAAGAGATCCTGATTACAGCTTTGGGTCATTTACTATGCTGTGTTTTGCTGTTTCAATAAAATCAGTGTTTTATCAGCAGATTATCACTACAGGACTAGGTGTGTCATGACTCTTGCCTTCTAGTCCAACCCCGCCCCCACCACTGATTAGCTGATCTCTCTCACTATACAAAGTACACACAGAAATCAGCCAATCAGTGATGTGGGCGGGGTTATACACAGCTCAGCATTCCAAGCTTTGCTAGATCTTCAGCAGAGAAAACTGTGATTCTATTACAACTGCTGCAACCAGTAAACTAAGTGATACATCACTGGAATCAAGGAGTAAAACTCGAGTGGGGGGGTTTAAGCAGCACCTAAAGATAGGACATGATTGGGAGGGGCAGTATCCCCTGCCGCCTTGGTGAGGAGGGGGGAAACAAGAATGTGTGAGCTGTGCCTGTCCAGAAAATGTTAATTGATATATGGAGAAGTATATGCACAGGATAGGAGATAACTTACTGATCGCGGGGTCAGACCACTGGGTCCCACCCACAAACTCTGAGAACGAGTATATTCTTCAAAATACAGCGTTGCTTTTGGCAAAATTTGGGTGTTTGAAGAGTACCCCTTACTTTAACATGTTTTTAATATGTAGTAGGCAGTAAAACGCCCTGCAATTGGTGGAGTCCAGACCTGAGACATGTCACATGATACATCCAGTACCACGGGAGGAGGCCACGCCTTCTAAACTGCCCGGGCCCCGGCTACTCTTAATCCACCATTAAATGGGACGGAATGATAAACCTGAATTCAATGCTCAATAATTTGGTCCATATCCAGGGCACACCACCTATAGCTGTACACCATGCTGCTCCCTCCACCTTATGTAGGACTCTCCTATCTCAATGTGAGGAACAGGGTTGGGTAAGTCAATTTTTATTTTGTCAATCAAAGAGAAGGGAGCCTCATACATAGTGAGGGTGACTTTGGGGTCCATCATACATTGTCGTACAAAAAGATTGTAAAATCCATCAAGACATGTCCAGAGGCGGAACTTATCACCCTCACATTGAACATATGGGATTAATTATAACTAGTGAAGAGAGAAAGAGCTGAAAATTCAACCTCGCTTGAAGAAGGACCGCCTGCCCGAACAGGTAATTAAAAACAGGAGATCTGCTGACAACCAGCCACCAAGTCTAGGGTTCATATAGTCAGAGGTTGGAGAAGTACAGGGGCTTCCTCTGTTCAAAGGAAATATCGGAGACACTCTGGAGCCAGTGGTCATATATGAATATTGGAGATATATTTTCGCCATAACAACGCACTCACTCACATCACTGTAAGGCCGGACAAACACCTCCAACTTCATATCGGTCGGATGGATGATGCTATCCATGCCATGTTTCATCTCTATAGAAAGATGAAATCGTGATGGAAAACATGGCAATACACCAACATTGGACCTCCAGGGGCAAAGATATTCTGAAAGTTGGGGATCTCATAATCTTCTAAAGACCTGGCGCATCCCAAGACCAGCCCCTTTATTAGCTTACCAAGGAGAGATATGGTGACGTAACCTGGATCTAACAAAAATCAGAGTTTGGGTTTTTGTCTTAGGTCAGTTTTGGAAGACACAGTACTCTGTGGTTCTGTCTCTTGACCTAAGGAGTGCTTCCTTCCGCTAAGCTCCGAGCTATTTCGGAGACATAGGTTACTTTTTCTTTTATCGCTTCCAGTTCATGTGATTGTATACACCATATTGTTTTGTTCCCATTTTGTATCATCTTTGTATATTTTTATAAACAGTTTTCTCAGGATTAAATATATAAAATGTAATAGATTTGTTCCTTTTGCTCTGTAAACCGCACCCTTGAAGCCATATGCTACCTCAACGGGTGTCTAATTGGCCAGTATAAAAAAGTTGTAGTGGCAGTTAGTAGTTCCTTTTGTTATTGTGGAGTTGTCAGTGATTGTACCCCGGTATATAAATACATATAATTTCCATGCATTGGAATTGGAGGAGTATAACCCATACTCTCACTGTGAGTACCCCAATTACTGGCCTAGAAGTGGAAGCAGCCACGTTCTCATCCATCACTCATCAGTCGATTGGGTAATTGTCCTGACGATTGGAGGCATAGGAGCACCATCCCCTGACATCCATCATTCTGTGTGAGGAAACTGGGCCATCATACTGTATATTGAGGGCTGTTGGGTACTCATACAGTATTGAGTGTTGTGGGGGCCATCATACTGTATGGGGCTGTGGGGCCATCATACATGGTGTATGGGGCTGTGGAGTCCATCATACTGTGTTGTCTCTGTGGGATCCATTATACTGTATAGAGGGCTACGGGGCCCTCCTAGTGTGAGGATACTGGGGAGTCATCATTCTGCATGTGGAGTGGGCTATGGAGTTCATCATACTGTGTGAACAAACTCTAGGGGGCATCATACTGTGTGGAGGTGCTGTTAGGTCAATCATACATGGTGTGTGGCCTGTGAGGTCCATTCTACTGTGGTGGGTCCATCATACAGTGTGAGGGAACTGTAGAGGCCATCATACTGTAGAGGGAGCTGTGGGGCTATCATAATCTGTAGGGGGCTGCTAGTTCCATCATAATATTGGGGGTCTGTGGAGCCACCATAATGTATGGGGCTGTGGGGCTATCATTCTGTGTCAACGTGATGTGGGGTCCATCAGACTGTATGTGTTAGTGTGTTAGAGTTAACACACTAAGCTACAGCATATCTGAAGTAGATGTAGAGCATAAAGAGTTAACACACTAAGCCGCTGTTAAAAAAAATACTTAGGAGGAGGTAGCGTTATCATTATCATGATCCACCATTACAGTGAAGAGATATAGATTGTCTCCCTAGGAGGGAGCATTCCTATGAGTGAAGAGTGTATCTGCTGACAGGTCAAAGATTAGATACAGCAAAGAAAGCAGAAGCTCATTCCTGACTGAGAAGTTTGCCACACATGAAGCATCTGAGTGCTGAATGTGAAAAGAATTGCAACATCAAAGACTGCCAGAGAGAAATGTTTGTCTGTGAGGAATTGTGATGCGGAACTGAGTGAGTCTGCTACAAGGATGTGCAAGTTTCCAGATAAGAGCTATGAGACCGTGAGAAGGGGCCATGAATACACTGTGGATATGTTCTGCTCTTTACTGTGAAGAAAACAAAAAAAATTGTCTCTGTGAAGGAGGTGCTGCTGAGGTGTTTGCCAGCAGACTGTCCCAAGTACAAGCAAACTGCTGCCAGTGTTAGTTTTTTGGTGTAAACCAACCATGAATATGTGTTGCAGCCTATTTTATTTTATTTTTTTTTGGATCAGGCAGTTTTGCATTTTCAGTTAAGTCTACATAAGACAGACATGCCCAAAACCATCCCATTTGAACTATGTACCTTAAACACAAAACTGCACAAAAGTCCTTTACTCTACGATATCCTATATGAGTAGTAGATGCCTGGTGACAACCAATGATGGTAGCTGTTATACTTTCCATAGCCATTGTCACCCAGCTCTCCAAAGATTATGCATGACACATAAAATTTGATACAGAACCCAATCAAAACCCTCAAAGCAAATACAGATCCGAGACTCAACCTTCTAAACAAATACAGACCCCATAAATAAAAACTGAACCCAAAACACACCCCTGACAAAAACAGACTCCAGACCTGATTACCTAAATTAATACAGACCCCCAAATAAAACACCCTAAAGAAATACAGGCCACACGTACCCTAAACTAATACGACCACAGATAAAAACCCTTAAATATATATGCAGAACCCAAATCAGTCAAGAGCAATACAGACCGCTAAATAATTACAGACCCTAAACTAACTACGAACACAACAACATAAACTAAAAAATACTAACCACAGATGAGGCCCCCTAAAGGAAAAGAGACCTCAGATCAAACCCCCAAAATACAGTCTTTAATCCATAGCCCCTGAATAAAAGCAGATAACAGATCAAACCCCCTAAAGAAATAGTGACCTTGGATCAGTTCATAGCCCCCTAAAAAAAGGCAAATGGCAGATCAGCTCCCTAAAGTAAGAGACCTCAGATCAGACCCCTAAAGAAATAGTGACCTCAGTCCACAGCGCCTAAATAAAAGGCAGACTATAGATCAGACCCCCTAAAGAGGAGAGACCTAGGATCAGATCCCTAAAGAAGAGAGACCTTAGATCAGACCACTAAAGAAATAGAGACCTCAGTCCATAGCCTCTAAATAAAGGAAGACCAAAGATCAGACCCCTAAAGAAATAGAGACCTCAGTCCATAGCCCCTAAATAAAGGAAGACCAAAGATCAGACCCCCAAAGAAATAGAGACCTCAGTCCATAGCCCCTAAATAAAGGCAGACCAAAGATCAGACCCCCAAAGAAATAGAGACCTCAGTCCATAGCCCCTAAATAAAGGCAGACCATAGATCAGACCCCTAAAGAAATAGAGACTCAGTCCATAGCCCCTAAATAAAGGCAGACCATAGATCAGACCCCCCAAAGAAATAGAGACCTCAGTCCATAGCCCCTAAATAAAGGCAGACCATAGATCAGACCCCCCAAAGAAATAAGACCTCAGTCCATAGCCCCTAAATAAAGGCAGACCATAGATCAGACCCCTAAAGAAATAGAGACCTTATCCATAAACCCCTAAATAAAGGCAAACCATAGATCAGACCCCTAAAGAAATAGAGACCTCATCCATAGCCCCTAAATAAAGGTAGACCATAGATAAGACCCCCAAAGAAATAGAGACCTCAGTCCATAGCCCCTAAATAAAGGCAGACCATAGATCAGACCCCCAAAGAAATAGAGACCTCAGTCCATAGCCCCTAAATAAAGGCAGACCATAAATCAGACCCCTAAAGAAATAGAGACCTCAGTCCATAGCCCTAAATAAAGGCAGACCATAGATCAGACCCCCAAAGAAATAGAGACCTCAGTCCATAGCCCCTAAATAAAGGCAGACCATAGATCAGACCCCTAAAGAAATAGAGACCTCAGTCCATAGCCCCTAAATAAAGGCAGACCATAGATCAGACCCCCCAAAGAAATAGAGACCTCAGTCCATAGCCCCTAAATAAAGGCAGACCATAGATCAGACCCCCAAAGAAATAGAGACCTCAGTCCATAGCCCCTAAATAAAGGCAGACCATAGATCAGACCCCCAAAGAAATAGAGACCTCAGTTTCATAGCCCCTAAATAAAGGCAGACCATAAATCAGACCCCCAAAGAAATAGACCTCAGTCCATAGCCCCTAAATAAAGGCAGACCATAGATCAGACCCCCCTAAGAAATAGAGACCTCAGTCCATAGCCCCTAAATAAAGGCAGACCATAAATCAGACCCCTAAAGAAATAGAGACTTCAGTCCATAGCCCCTAAATAAAGGCAGACCATAAATCAGACCCCTAAAGAAATAGAGACCTCAGTCCATAGCCCCTAAATAAAGGCAGACCATAGATCAGACCCCCAAAGAAATAGAGACCTCAGTCCATAGCCCCTAAATAAAGGCAGACCATAAATCAGACCCCTAAAGAAATAGAGACCTCAGCCCATAGCCCCTAAATAAAGGCAGACCATAGATCAGACCCCCAAAGAAAAGACCTCAGTCCATAGCCCCTAAATAAAGGCAGACCATAAATCAGACCCCTAAAGAAATAGGGACCTCAGTCCATAGCCCCTAAATAAAGGCAGACCATAGATCAGACCCCCAAAGAAATAGGGACCTCAGTCCATAGCCCCTAAATAAAGGCAGACCATAAATCAGACCCCCCAAAGAAATAGAGACCTCAGTCCATAGCCCCTAAATAAAGGCAGACCATAAATCAGAACCCCTCAGTAAAGGGCAGAACCCAAATAAGACTACAAAATTAAATAAAGAGACGACCTTATTCACAAATATTGCCACCAGACCAGACCCTCAAGTCAATTCCTGACCCTCAGACCAGACCCCCCCATCCCATGCAATCAAAAACCATTACAAACCCCCTAAAAAAATACATCTGACTTCCATGTAGATGACAAAATCAGAATATGTCTCAATAGAATAGAATATGAAATTTTCGCTGGAGCACGACTCGGGGAATTACAGATTTGCATTTTTTTTAAACTAAGAGGAAATAATCGGTAAATGAGCGCGATCACAGCATCAAATAAAATGTCTCGTCTCCGCATCACCGTTAATCAAAATCATTAATCTAGTGTCAAGCTGTACGTAACATCGCTGAAAAAAAATAATTCTGATACCGGTTTGTTTGGGTCCATTGAGGGATGTAATTACAGATTCTTTGTAAATGAATCCCCCGCCTGTAGGATTTGTTAAACCGATCCTTGTCAGATAGCATGGTTGATAAATACTGTATTTAAATGCAAATCTGTAACGCGCCGCTCAGGTAATGTCCCACTTGAGCACCTTTTACAAATAAAAATAATACTTCGGCGCGGCTAGTCGCAGCACATAAACACATAATTAATCAGAATAGTGGAAAACAAGGCAAAAATCAAACTGCCTGCTGCTCCGATCCAAAGACTGAGGCAAACAACAAGAGCGCCATCTAGTGGTCACACTGTTGACATTGCAGCATGTGCACTATCAGATAGATTCAGAACTGGGCTCTGTTCAGATTACTCAAGACCAGATCCAAATCTGAGCCCTGAGATATTTGCAAGTAGTGCTACCAAAATTTTGCAAAAATAGAACAAGTAGCCCTGAAGTAGAGATGTTGACCAGGGCTAGTGAAACTATAACTGGCAACTCCCACCAATAAAGTGGAAGTTTTAGAAGGTCATGGGGTTATCTCATTGGCCAAAGCAGGGAAGTGGACAGCACACATTCCAATACTGCCAGGCAAGAACAATACAGGTCACAACCACCCTAGACTTAGTGGTTTGACAGAGCCTGCAATGCCCAGAGCTTCTGGTCCCAACATGCCTGATGACAGAAGGAGTAGATCCAGGAGGAGGTGTAACAATGTCCCAATAATGTTTTGCTCATTTTCAAGACATTTAAAGTCACAAACTTGTGGGCCCGCAACACATCAAAGAAATACCCATTATGGGGAACATTTACATAAGCCCTACTCGTTTCACCTCCTTTGAGGTCTAGTTTTGATGGACAATAGGAGAACGAGAAGTCAATAAGAGAGCAGCTATGGGCAGATCAACAATGAAGTCACTGGAAAAGGTCTTCAAATCGAGGAACATTTCACAAGCAACGAAGACATGGCTCGTACATAGTCTGCTCTTCTCTGTAGTAACATATGGATGCGAAACCTGGACGATAAAGAAATAAGACTGAAGAATAGTGTTGAGCGATATTGCTCGATATCTAAAAATATCGTATCGAAATTGTATCGCCGATAGCACTAAATATCGTCGATATCCGATTTCGATACCGGAAGTCCCATGTAAGTCTATGGGAACAAAATATCGCAACAAAAAAAACCCTTTCTTTCGTTGTAAACACAAAATATACACACATAGAATACATATATATATATATATACATGTCATTGTGACATATATATACATATATTTATAGTTTATACACTTCTACATAGTAAAATCGACTCTAATTCAATTGCCGGGTAAAGACGTGACATACCCCATAGAAGTCGACGGGCTCGGTGCCGAGTACCCCGAAAACCTCTGGCTCTGTGCGACTCAACTTGGGCGTCACGAACAGGATTCTGTAGCTCGCTATAAGCGAGTCCTGTGTGCCTGAATTGCACTGGTTTTGTGCTTGAGAATTGCTAAAATCATCAGAGAATGTATTTGCCATTTTTCCGCCATATCTGCGTCACGACGAGGCACTGGTGAAGAAGAAGGGCGTGCTCTTCGTGGGTGTACACTCACTCAGTGGCGTGAAAACGATGGCCGCCCACTGTAAATGGTACTGCAATGTAAGATCGTGCCCCACAGCTCTTCAGTTCCGCCTCCTCATCCTCCTCAGTGTGCGGAAACTAACACGAAGGTCCCGCCTCCCTACAAAAGAGGGCCCTCTCCAGATGCTAATGACACATGTGACTTGGCAGAGATGGCTAATGGACACGACGAGCAGAAGTGGGAAGGGATGGAGCAGTCAGAGCTCTCCCCCCACGGAAGCGACCCGATCGCCACGGAACCACCGTTGGGCACCCGGCCTGGAAACCCTCCTACGCTGCAAGAAGCGGAGGATACCCTAAGAGGCCTGGCCTGGCACCGGGAGGAGGTCGCCAGGATGGAAGCCAGCTGGCGTGCCCTAAAAATAAACTTGGAGCGGCGCCAATCCCTTACCTGAAGTGTCTGTACCGGAAGGTGAGGCACCCGTTCTAGTAGAGGAGTCCTTGCAATGTGATCCGGTTGACGTTGTCGCAGTGGAGGCACCCGTTCCTGCAAAAACCGCAGCACCGTCAGCAGCACCCCAGATCCCGCTGTCTGCCCCCGTCGCTGAGACAGAAGAAGCGACACCCGTCCTCATGGAGGAGGCCGCGCAGGCACCAGAGCACTACCTGCCTGTACCGGAGCCCCGACTGTCATCTGATTTAGAGCCGTCTGCTTCCTCCGCAGGGGAGCGCCGCCAGGACTGGGGGGCGACAGGAGAGCTGCCGCAAACCGGACACTGTAAGCTGCAGTGGAGTGGTGGAGACATGGAGCAGCTGGTGGAGGAGAATTTCAACCGGCGTCAGGAGGAAGAGTGGAGACGTTGGGAGCGGGAAGCAGAGCGACAAAGGGAGCAGCGAGAATCCCAAAAACTTCGCCAACGTCAGGTGGAGAAGGACCGGGCAGATAAGGACCGGATGAGAAAGGATAAAGGAACCCTGAGTGAGCCGCGGCGTAAGGGTGCAGTACGGAGCTTTAAATTGAAAGGTGGTTGGGGCTTCATCAAGGAGCCTGGACTTTATTTAGAAGTCTTTGTGACCCGGCGGGACGTGGAGGCTCACCTCCCAGAAGGACACCCGGGGAGGGACCTGTTGCCAGGAGACTTGGTGACTTACACCCGACACTGGGGTTACAATGGGTGGTACGCCCTAAATGTTACCAGGTGCGACCCCTACTCCCCAGTGTGTCAGGAACCTGTGAGACCCTCGGAGCCTTCAGCCTCCCACATCCAGGCCTCTGCAAAAGTGCCCACCCCATGCCGTAAATCTCCCCAGCCTCCCTCAGTGGTCTCCTCAGCAGCCCCAGCTATGGACATGATAAGTATAGCTGGCCCGTACCCGGCGCCTGTTAGGCACCCTGGGGTTCGTTCAGTCCGGGACATAGGGCTCCAGACCCGGAGGGAGATGAAAGAGGTGGCCACACAGACCCAGATACGGGTCACGACGTCACTGTACAGGCCACACGACGTCATCAGGTCCTGGTGGTCCTTGGTGCCTCGGATGTTTGGCAATCTCAAGAAGAGTACCAGGTGGTACCTGGAAGAGGCCAGCCAAAGAAGTCTAAATAACCCGGACAGGGTCCCTGTATGTAAATAGTTAAATTGTTTATGTACCCGGACGGGTGAATGTTCCTAAAAAAGTTTTTTAATTTAATAAAAAAAAACAAAACACAGTTTTCATTACTTTTATTACAGTCTCATCCTGCGACGCCATCGATCTCCTGTAAAAAAATGAAAAAAAAAAAGTATAAACCCCCTGACCGACGCAGTCCATAGTAACGAGTGTCCCACGACGATCCAGCTCTGCTACATCAGAATGACAGGCAGAGCCTGTCATCCCGGCGCAGCACAGCTGATTACCTGCTTCCCCCGGCGGTGACGTCATCGGACTGACTGCTTTACGGCCGGGATTACCCAGCAGTCACTGCAGTTATCGCGAGAAACTGCATGTGACCGCCAGGGAGAAGATAATGGCGGCCATCAAGCAGTCCAGGACGTGACCGCCGGAGATCTTCTGCCAGGTAAGTGCCGCTGACTCCTGACAGACCAGACCGACGGACACTCACAGTGACAGTGACAAATCCGATTCCGGTATTCGATAAGACGAAAATATCGAAACGAATT
>JARQOD010000004.1:16770487-16796732 GCA_033576555.1 Oophaga sylvatica
AACATATACACTGGCCCTTTTGGGTTTTCATCTGCTTTTAAAAAAACCCAGTGGGATCCGCAGGTTACACTGGATTTAAAAAAAACAGCAGGGTGGTTCTGTATCACACTGGGGTTAAAAAAAGGAAAATTTTTTTTTTTTATAAGACATACCCCCCAAAAAAAGGGGGTAGTGGGGGGGTTTTGGGGGGGAAAAAAAAAGTAAGAACTGTCTTACTTTCGGGGGGGGAAAAATTTGGGGTAAAAGGGGGGGGGGGGGGGCCCCCCCAAAAAGTTCCCTTTTTGTTAAGGGGGGCCCCCCCAAAAGTTTTTTTATAAAAGTATAATGGGCCCCCCTATAATGCTCCATACAGTATAAAAAGGGCCCCCCCTAAAAGCTCCAAAAAAGTATAATGGGCCTATTTTAATGCCCCCGACAGATAAATGGGCCCCAATTTTAAAACTCCAAAAGAGAAATAATGGACCCCATTTTAAAATTTTTTTCCCTTTCAGTAAAAAATTTTTTGGGGCCCCCAAAAAATGCTCCAAACAGGGGAAAAAAGGCCCCCCCTTAAAATTTTTTTCCCTACGAATAATGGGCCCATATTAAAAACCCCCCCAGTATAATGAGCACCATAATTGCTCCGAAAAAATAATGGGCCCATATTAAAATTTTTTTCCCTTTTCAGAATAAAGCCCCGTATTTTTGCTCCATACAGTAAATGGGCCCATTTTAAAGCCCAACAGTTTTTAAAGGACCCCATTTTCGCTCCATACAAAAATGGGCCCCATAAAATGCTCAATTCATGAAAAAAAAATTAAATACTTCTCTCCATCTTTTTCCCCCCCGGGGGGGGCTGGCCCTCCTCAGTGAATTTTTGTCTCCTTGCAAATGCTCGGAAAAAGAAAGGGGTTTCTTAGTCCC
This sequence comes from Oophaga sylvatica, assembly GCA_033576555.1. Classification (NCBI taxonomy): domain Eukaryota; kingdom Metazoa; phylum Chordata; class Amphibia; order Anura; family Dendrobatidae; genus Oophaga; species Oophaga sylvatica. The sequence goes on from JARQOD010000004.1 coordinate 16,771,391, forward strand.
TGGCATTTGTCCCGGGGGGCCCCCCGGTGGGGGTGGCAGGGGGTGATTGCCTGCAAGGGCCCCCCTCCACCACCGGGGGGGTGAGCGGGACCGACTGCACAGGCCCTTTTTGGGGGCCCCCCCCCTGGTCACAAAAAAATTTAGGGGGGTCGGGCATTGTGACTATTTTTTTCAGATTTAAAAAAAATTCCTGTAGGCTTTAAAACCCCCAATTTTTTCACCGGGGGGTAGGGTTAAGGGGGAAGTGGAAGCGATCTCAATCTGGCCCCGATTCCTGATTTACGTCTTATGAGAAAAAAGGCCCGTTTTTACAAAGGCGCCCGACTGAAGGTCCTCCCTTACAGATTTTGCACAAGTTTTTAAACCCCTTTCCCCCGGGGGCCCAGCTGCGGGCTTTTTTTGTTTTAAAAAAAAAAAAAAAAAAAAAAATTTTATATATTTTAAAAATTTTATATATAATTATATATATATAAAAAAAAATTTTCGGCAGAAAATTTTAAAAGGGGAAAAAAGGGGGGCTTAAAAAAAAGGGGGGGTTTTAGATCAGTTTTGTTTTTTCATCACAACTGTTCCGGGGTTTTTCCCCGGGGGTCTGTTTTTCTTTATTCCCCCCCCAAAAACACAGATCCCTTGAAAAAATAGAAGTGTTTTCTTTACTGGTGTGTTTATTACATCTTCTGGGGGTTTGGATTGCTTTTCCCCCCCCAAAAAAATTTTTTCCACCTTCCCGAACAAGGCGGATTTTTTTTTTTTTTTTTTTGGGGGGGAAAAATAACTGACCGGATTTTATTCCGGTGCTGATCATCCTTTTTTTTCCCCCCCCCTTACCCCCGCCTTTTTAAAAATTTAAAATTTTAAATTTTTTTCATTATTTTTTTTTTTTTTTTTTTATTTTTTTAAAAATTTTTTTCACATTTTTAGAGAATATACAATCATCTGCCTTTTGTGAAGGGGTTTCGGTGATTTTAGGGGTTAAAATTTGTCATTTTTTTATACCCCCCCCCCAAAAGGTTTTTTATTAGATAAACGATGTTCAAAAAGGGTTCCCCCCTTGTATTTTAGGCGTGAAAATTTTTGGGGAAACCTTTTTAAAAGGGGTTTGAAATAGGGGGAACGGAAAAAAAAAACCAAAAAGAAAAAGGGGGTTTTTAAAAAAGGGAAAAAATTTTCCCTTTTTGGAAAAAATTTAAAAATTTTTTCAACGTTTTTTCCTTTTTTTTTTTTTTTTTTTTTTTTCCTCCCCATAACTTTTTTTTATTTTTTTTCCCAAAAAAATATGCCTTAAGGGGGGCTTTTTTTTTTCCCGGGGCGGGGTTGTACTTTCGAATGACTTGTTTTTTTCCTATAGTGTACTCAAAAAAGGGAAAAAAAATTTCAAGGGGCGTGAAAAAGGGAAAAAAAAAAGAAATTTTCCCCCCTTTTTTTTTTGTGTTTTTTAACATACCAAAGTTCACAAAATGGTAAAAAATGACCGGTAAAAGGAAATTTTTCAGGACGTTCAGTACGCCAAACCAAACATTATTGTTTTTCCTTTAATTTAAAAAAGTGAAAAATTTTTTTGGGGAAAAAATTTTTTGAAAAGTTTTTTTTTTGCTCTTGTTGCCATTTTTTGAGACCCTTAGCGTTTTTCATTTTTCAGGATCTGGGGGTGGATGATGGCTTTTTTTTTGCACCCTGGCTGACGCTTTTTTTTACCATTTTGGGGGAAAAAAGATGTTTTGATGTCTTAAAAACCCAAAATTTTTTGCAATGTTGGGGGGAAAAAAAAAAAAACAAATTTTTTTGGGGGTTTTTTTTTTTTAAAATCGTCAATTTATTTTTAAAGTTTTTGGGGGGTTTTAAAAAATGTTTTTTATTTCCAAATTGGTAATTTTTTTAAAATTGTTTTATTTTCAATTGGGGGGAAGAGGTTGGTGATTTGTAAATTTTTTTGTTTTTTTTTTTTTTTTATTTTTTAAAAAGGGTTTTTTTTTTTTTTAAAAACTTACTGTAATTAAATTTTTTTCCCCTTTTTTGGCTCTTTTTGGGGCTGCCATCTTCCAATCGGCCCGTGCTTAAAAATACGGACTTTAGCAATGTTAAAATTTTATGTTTCGGGGCTGAGGAGGCAGGTAAAAAAGGCAAACCCAGGGGAATTTGGGGGGGGGGGGGAAAAAATGAAAAATTGCAGTACCCTGACTTTAAAACCCCCCCAAAAAGAGGCGCTGGGAGCGTTCCTTCGTTGGTCCTAGACGCCTCGCACACCCTGAGAAAAAAAAAACAATAAAGAAGAAAGAGGAAAAGCTATCTGTCCCCCGGGGGAATCCCCCCAAAAAAAAATAAAGCCCCCCAAAAATGTAAGGCGGTTTTTTCAAGGGTGAAAAAATGACACGACAGAAAAAATTTTTAGCAAAACGTTGGGGGCCCCCCAAAAACCTAAATAGAAAAGGGGTAGGGGGAAAGGGGCTTACTGCAATCCCCCCAAAAAACCCTGAAAACACCAACTCTACTAATTTTTAAAAAACCCCCCGGGGGTCACAAAAACCTCTACCACCTAAATTATTCTCTGGGGTACAAAATCATAAAAACCCCAGCCACAAAAAAAAACTGGGGAAAAAGCCAAAAGTAAAACATCATGGTTAACTTTTTTAAAAAAAGAGGGGAAAAGCCCCCGGAGGGGGCCCGAAGGGCCCCCCCCGAAGTGCAGGACAAAATGCAAAAAAACAAGCACCAAAAAAAAAAAAAGAAAATGTCTTAACGTTAGTGGAGATGCAGACAAAACAGCAGGCTAAAAAAGGGAAAAAAAAAGGGAAAAAAAGGAAAATTTGGGGGCCCCAAAAAAATTGGATCCCCCGGAAAAAACCCCCCGGAAGGGACCCCCCTTAAATAAACCAGTCAGTAACCCCCTGATTCCCACTCCCCCCAACAATTTCACGGGCAGTCCCCGTACCGCTTGTAACCCCCCAGTGGGGGCCCCTTTTCTCAGAAAAAAATTTTTAAGTCCCTTTTTAACAGTTTTTCCCCCCCTTGAGGGGGGGGCACCCCCCCCCCCACTTTTTTCAACCCCCCGGTAGGAAGAGTTTTTTTTATACGCACGGATGAGTCTCCTAGCAAAGGTGTCCCCCCGCAAACACCCAAAAAATTTTTTTCCCCCCCAAATCTCCACTTAACCAAAAACTGGAGTTTCCCCCCCAGAAAAACGAGAATTCAATATTTTTTCAACCCCCAAAATCCTATTGCCCTCCCCAAACCCCCAAAAGGGTCAGGACAAAGCAGTAGGAACCAATGGCTCAACCAAAACCCCCCTTTTTTAAAAAAGGGCTTGTGGAAACGTTTGGATTTTAAATGTCCCCCCCAAGAAAACAAACGAAAAAAAAAAGGATTAAGAATCTCCCCAAAAAAATTTTTTAAAAGGGGGGAATTTAACCTGGCCTTTTAAAATTTTTTAAAGCCACCCTCATTGGAATTTTTTGAGGACAACCAACCAAAAACCCCCCCCTTTTTAAAACCCAGGACCATCAGTCCTTTGCCGGTTAGCAAAAAACCCCGGGCCCCCTTTCCCCCAAAAGGGGCAACCTTCCCTACCTGGTTCCCAAAAAAGTTTCATACGCCCACAAAAAAGAGTCAACACCTGGAAAAGGGCAAGGGGGGCCCCCCTCTGTCCCCCCAAAAAATCGAGGGGTTTTAAAACCCCCAAATTTTCAGAAAAAAGGGGGGCCCCAAATTTTTAAATGGCGACTTTTGCCCTATTATTAAAAGGGAAACTCGCCAAAAAGGGGGAAAAAAAAAAGCCCCCCCCATCCCATCAGCAGACACAAAAAAAACTTTAAAAATCCCAATTTTCCCCCGGGTTTTTTTTTCCCCAGTTTGACCCCTTGGTCCCCCGGATTTAAACGCCCCAAAGGGGAAAGGGGAAATTTTTTCACCAAGTTTTGAACAAAAGTTTCCCCCCCAAAAAAAGGAAACCAAAAAAAAACTCCTCTGTCAGACCAATGTTCTCAGGAAATTTTTTGAAAAAGAACCCCTGCGAAGGGGAAAAAAGGGGAACCCAAAATTTTTAGGAGGAAGGCAACTTTGGGGGTGGCACAAGATGGGTTTTTTTTTTTGGAAAACCTATCACAAATCAACCCCCTTTTTGGGGTTCTCTGGGGAAAAACAAGGGAGGGCGGGGAAATTAAATCCATTTTGATATGGGGCCATGGTCTCTTTTGGGGGGAAGGGGGTGGCCCCCCCAAAAAAAACCCCTAGAGCAAAAGGGAAGGCTTGGAGCGAGAGCCCCAAAAACCCCCCGGACTGCACAAATTCCTGACATCACGAGACAAGGTAGGCCCCCAAAAAAGGGCCCGACTAACCAAGTTTTTGGTACCAAAAAAAAACCGGGATTCCCAGCCAAAGCGGCAATGAAAACTCGACATCAATCTTTTTCCACTGGTCCGGGGCAAAACAATTTTCCAAAAGGGGAGCGCTGGGCCTATCCTCCCTTTTTAAACCCCCCCCGAGCAAGTCCAAAATTTTGGGGGGGAAAGGCGGGGGAAAAAACCTACCCCCTTTCAAAATAACAGGGGGATCAGATAAATCAGGGGGAAAAAAGCAAGGAAAATCCTCGGAGGGGATCGGGGCCTTTTAAAAATTTTTAAAGGGGGGGAAGGAAAAAGGAAAACCCCCCAAAAAATTTAAAAAGGGGTTTTTAAAAAAAAAAGGCCACCTTTTGGCCCGGTTTTTTATTGGTCGCTTTTGGGGGAAATTTCCCGATAAACCAGATTTTATGGCCTTTTAAAGGGGGCCCCACCTTTTTTTTTTGGGTCCCTCCAGGGCCCCAAAAACCCAAAAATTCAAAAGCCCCCCCATTGGGGCCCCCAACTCCCCCCCTTTCCCAAAGTCATAATTTTTTTTCAAAAAGGGGGGAAAAAATTTTTTGGGGAAAAAGGGACAAGGGGTTTTTTTTTGAGGTCTCTGGGTCTTTTTTTTCCCAAAAAACCCCCCGCCCCAATTTCAGAGGGGGCAACCCCCCATGAAATGGCAAAAGAAAATTTAGGCTGCCCGGGGGGAAAAAAGGGGCGAAGTGAACCCTACTTAAGTTCCTGAAATGCAGAGACTGCCTCGGGAGCCAATTCACCACATCAGAACCCTTTTGGTCAAATCAGTCAATGGTTTAAACCAATAACCGAGAATACCAAAAATTTTACGAGAAAAATGCAAAACCCAAAAAATCTTTGAAGAGCCTTAAATAAAGGGTAGGTTGGACCCAATAACAGATGGCCTGAACCTTGACCGGGCCATTTAAATAAAAAGGGGGACAAATTGAATCCCAGAAATGAGATCCTCTGTACGCCAAAAAGACACTTTGATCCTTCACATACGAGCATTCTCTCTCAAAATCTGGGAATACAGTTCGAACATTTTCACATGAGATCCCATCATTAGAAAAATCAAGATATCATCCAAATAAACAATCAGAAAATTTATCCACAAAACCCTGAAATGTCATTCCATGAAGGATGGAAACAGAAGGAGCATTGTGAAGCCCAAAGGGCATCACAAGGACCCCAAAATGCCCCCCCGGGGTATTGATATTTTACAGTAATATTGTTCAAAAGACGTAATCAATACACGCCTTAATGAACCCTCCTTTTTGGCCAAAAAGAAAATAACCGGCATAAGGGTGAAGAGGATGGTTGATATGACCCTTCTCCAAGATTCCTTGTTTATAAGACCGCATAGCGCATGTTCGGTAAGACAATAAAAGGCCACATTTAGGGAATTTACTACCAGGCAACAATTCAATAGCGCAGCCCATAGCTCCTATGGGGAGAAAGGGATGCAGATTTACTTTCCTAAACACATCAGAAAAATCATCAAAAATTTAGGAACACCTGAGCCTGGGGAGAGGCAGAAAAAAAACGGAGTGTTGGTATTAACACATTGGCAGCCCCACCGGTTACAGACACAGATTTCCAATCCAAAAAAAGGGATTTGAGACTGCAACCAAGGGAAGCCCAGTCGATAATATCAGCAGATTATACAGAACCAAAAAATTTACGCACTCCTGATGATCAGGTTCAACCCTCATTATCACCTGAGAGAGAACTGGGGTTTTATCTCACCCCAAAGGGGTAGAATCGATCCCCAGTAGGGGAAAGACTTCTGTAGGGGTATCAAGGGAAACCCACAACGTTTAGCAAATCATAATCCATCAGGTTAATAGCTGTCCAGAATCAACGAAAGCCTGAGCAGAAAATGAGGACAGAGAGCAATCAGGTGACAGTTAATAAAAATTAGTCTGAAAAATACCCCAAGACAACTGGCGTGCAAAACGCTTCCCCCTTAGGGCAGACTGAAATAGCCAGAGAGGCATCACCACAGTAAGAAACATAAACCCATTGCGCTTTCGAAACTCATGACGCTGTGCCCCAGAACACCACTCTATCACACGCATGGGTTCAGAAGCAGGTTCACAAGGCAACACCCATTCCACGCATACTTCTCCGCTCACGCAAACGTCTGTCAATTTGAATCGCTAATGACATAGAATTAATTGAGACCAGAGGGGACAGAGAATCCCACCATAACATCCTTTACATTATCTGACAGACCCTCCGAAAAAGGGCTGCCAAAGCGTCGTCATTTCCACTTGGTCAGGACTGCCCACCTACGGAATCTCTGACAGTATAAACTCAGCGTCATCAAGACCCTGATTTAATGCCAACAAGGCTTTTTCAGCTTGATCAGTGACATTAGGCTCATCGTATAATAACCCCCAAAGCCTGAAAAAATGCATCAACATCACTCAAAACAGGATCCCCGGTGTCAGGGAAAAAGCCCAATCCTGAGGATCGCCGCGCGGAGAGAGATGACAATTTGAACCTGCTGCGCTGCGTTCCCTGAGGACTTAGATTTTAAGGCAAAAAAACAATTTACAATTATTTTTGAAATTCTGAAACTTAGCTCGATCCCCTAAAAACAAATCTGGCATGGGAATCCTAGGTTCCACAACAGGCAACCTAGCAAGATATGCAGCAATACTCCGAACCTCAGTGGCAAGCTGATCACACACGGCCAGACAACTGTGCAAACTCCATTGAGAGAAAAAAAATCCTCCCCAGCACCCAGAAATACAGAGGGAAAAAAAAAAAAAAATGCAACAAACAGAAAAATACTCTGACAACTCTGACAACCTTTTTTCTTTCCACAATATTTTTTCTTCTGTGAGTACCATACAATTTTTAATTTTTAGGCCGGTGATACTGTTATGTTTCGGTAGCTGAGGAGTGCAGGTAAAAAAGGCAATACACCAGAGAAGTTGGAATCTATGAGATTGCAGTACCCTGACTAACCACCACAACTAGAGGCAGCCGTGGAGCGTTCCTAACGTTGGTCCTAGACGCCTCGTCACAGCCTGAAACTAACTACACCTAAAGATAGAAAGAGGAAAGCTATCTGCCCCCGGAGCAGATCCCCAAAGAACATAGAAAGCCCCCAAACATGTAATGGCGGTTTAGACAAGATGAAATACAGACACAGACAGAAATAGTATGAGCAAACGTTGGGGCCCAAACTACCTAAATAGAAAAGGATAGGAAGGGCACTTCTGCAATCCCAAAAAAACCCTGAAAAGCACCAACTCTACTAATTTCAAAATCACCTGAGATCACACAACCTCTACCCACCTAAATTAGTTCTCTGGTGTAACAAAATCAAAACCAGCAGCCACTGAAAAAACTGGAAAAAGCAAAAGTACAAACATCAGTGGCTGAACTAAACTGAGAGGGCAAAAGCCCCCGAGGGGGACCCTGAAGGCCCCCACAGAAGTGCAGGACAAAATGCAAAAATCAAGCACAAAAACAAAAAGAAGAAAATGTCTTATCTGTTAGCTGGAGATGCAGACACGACACAGCAGGCTACAAAAAGGAAACAGGACTCAAGGATTGAGACCAGAACAATTGATCACCGCAACCCTGAATGGGAAGGCGACTCCCTTATATAAGACCAGTCAGTAACACCTGATTCCCACTCCTCACAATCTTCACTGGACAGTCCAGTACCGCTTGTAACCACCAGAGGGAGCCTCTGTCAGAAACTCATTTCAAGTCCATTCACAACAGTTATGTATACAGAAATCACAATCTCCTATGAATGCCGGCTACAAACCGGCGTTTCAGAGGAGGAGTAATGTAATGACAGCACAGCGGTCATCAGCAGACCAACGACTGTCATCACAACCCCCGCAATCATGTGACAGGGGTGCCGATGGGCGGGATGAATGACGTGCTTCAGGCTGGCGTGTGTTAGATCCCGTTATTGGTGATTGACAGTAGGATTTAACTGGTTAAAAGCCACGGGTATAGCAATGCATCAGTGTTAACCAGTGAGCCACTGTTCTGCCTAGGAAACGAGGGTGCGGAGCATGGGAGAGACCTGTCAATCACCTCTAGCAGTGATGCTGGGAAGAGCCGGCTAGTCTCCTCTCTGGCTACGGCCCTCGGCTGGATCTTCTACCTATGTTTTCTCTGTGTGCAATTGTGCAGCCAGGCTGCCATTCATATTGCTCGCGATTTGGGCAGCGTCAATCAAGTGACAAGTTCCCTTTAAAAAATGTTCCATATACCAAATCCTTACTTTTTTTTTAATGACGAATAGGGTTTTGCTGAGTTGCTGATTGATTCATGGTGATAGGGAACGGTAGGAATACAACAGCAGGTAAAGCGAAAAATATTATCCGTCAGCGCAGAGATATGGGTATTGGTCAAAAACCAAAACCTAAGTAATGAATAGCTTTAATATTTTCCTTGCAGAAAAATTCTGCACTTGGACGAAGAACAAGATGCAATATTAGAATTCATCGCATATGTAATAATATTAATAACAATAATAAAAAGTCACTTAAATCACAATAAATATTGCCCAAATCTTAAAGGGGAAATTCCAAGTAAAGAAAAGTTTAAAGGGAATGTCTGAAAAATGAAAAAAATTACCGTACATATCTCCCGCCGCTTGGGAGTCCTTTCCGCCAGTTTTAATTAACATTGCATTTTCGACCTCCATTCCAGTCAACCCCATTCTCTAGATCGATGGGTTTCCAGGGGTCAGACCTCCAGTAAGTTATCCCCTATTCTATGGGATAACCGCATTAAGAAACCCCCCCATGAAAGGCCAAAATGGAGTGACAATGCCCAGTTTGGACATGGGTTACATCATGTTGTCTCTTTTTAATCTGGCATAAGCCTAAATTTGCCAGAATGAGAATCGATAAAGGGGCGCAATGCCAGGAGGAGGTAGACCCAAATTTGGTCACATTTTATAAGTCTTTGTATATATGTGACTGACCTAACACAACTTCTCCAACACCTGTGCAGCCAAGGACACTGTCAAAACCAGTTCAAGCATGGCCATACTGTCACGCTGTCTAATGATATGTATACAATGTCAGTAAACTATTAATACAGGAACAACACTCTATACAACAACTAGTATAGCAACATCAGCATGTAAGTATAGAATAGATTTACCTGACACGATATCTGCTGAACTCAGGGTTAATCTTGAGGACTTGATGAGCTGAAACAGGAAAGAGGTGGACCGGGATCTAACCTGACCCTAAACTGGGGTCCTAACTAATCCCTCACCTTGGAGGTACTGATAATGGTTCAGAGGTCCAAGTCTCCAACCTAACCCTGTCTCCTATCAGACCCTGAACCCTGTAATCAGTCCTAAGAAGGATCCTGACTACCACCAAAGGGATATGGGCTGATCTCAGCTAAATACACAGATTAGACATATAAGACAGACAGGATAACACTCGCTTGCATACACACTCAAACACCAAAGGAACATAAATGGTCTGGGAAATAAACTCTAACCAAGTTGAGCTTAGAACAACTAAGGAGCTCACAACTAAAGTCTATACAGATTCATTCCTATCTGTGGTCTGCATGAAGGTTTCACTGGCAACTCCCCAAGCAGACAACCAGGAATTTAAAGGAAACCAATCAACAAATAATCAATTGCAGCTGGGAGAAACTGCACCCAGTCCCAGCACCGAGCACAGACAGAATTAACCCCTAGCTGCCAAACACAAAGAAACAGCAGATCAGCTGTGAGAAGTCAAAATGTGCAACCGCGACGATCTTCGTGGCAATGCACACATGACACATACGCAACGAAGGATCACACCAGCAGCCGGTATGGGGCAGGAAGAAGGAGGGCATCAGATCTGCTGACCTTAATCCCTATGCGCTACCTTCAGTGTCCCCTATAGATACAAAGCAATGCAAATGTGGAGATATGAACCAACCACAAAAGGAGGCACCTGATGGAGGTTTCCTTATCCTACGTAGACTTTTGATTAAAATAATGCAAATGTCCATTTGAGTCGCACGTAGCAGGGCTTTGGGGTACTCGGCACCGAGCCTGTTCACTTCACTGGGGGATGTCATGGGTAGCACAGCTCGGTCCGTTGCCCTGGGCGCTCACTAAAGGGGGATATTTACAGGGGATTGTAGAATGTTCGTGACGCCACCTGTGGTTCCTGGTCAGGGTGACCAGCGCTGCAGGGTGAATCCTCTGAGGGGTTTTTATTGGGCAGCAAGGTGTTAAGTCTCCCACAGGCGAGACTGATCCCTCGAGATATATGGCGGTGCAGGGGTGCAGGACAATGAGGCAGACACACACAAGACAGTCTCTTTCTGTACCTTTACTGGTGTATTTGCAGGCACGTCCCGGGAAGCTGCTCAGGGTGGAGGATGCACGTCCAGTAATCACTGAGTAGGTGTAGGGCCTCCTTACGTCTTTATATGTGTGAGTTTCTGACTTGCATGAAACAAAGCCTAACTCCGTGTGAAACAGCTACGCCCGGCTGACATTGTGGTGGAGCCTTCTTTTGGACAGAACTAAGTCTCTATCTGCAGTGTCCTGCTAGACTCCTGTTCTTCCTGACCCCGGTTACGTATCAGCACTGTTGGCCCCTCTGTGACCTGTAGTCCAGCAGGGTCTCCGGTTTTTTCCCACTAGCCGTGAAGGTACTAGCAAGCTCGGACCCGGTGTCCGGTGGTGCAGAGTGGAGGTAAGCTATCGTTGCTATTTCTCCTCAGTCACTCTCTTTCCCTTTTTCCACTTGCCTGTCGTCCTACTCACACCTTTAACATAAGCACAAGCAGCAGTAGATGACAGCTTCCTTCTCTTCACCGCTCTCCAAGCGTCAGCACGCTCGCTCTCTAACAGTACCTCAGTTGACTCGGTGTTACAAATACTGCAGTTCCCTTTCCTTCACTTCCTTCTTAGGCTCTGTCCGAAGTAGCTATCAGGACATTCCGTCAGACTGATCTGTGCACACTCCGAGAGTCACTTTCCACTTTCCTAAGGAACTATCAGTCAGCACGATCTGAGGTAACTTTCCTCTCAGCTCTTCAACACGCTCTGACACAGACTAGTGTAATCTGAGCTCTGACAGGAATCCTCTCACTCCGGTGTTCTGAGGAGATCTCATCTGTCTGAGGTACAACCAACAACTAGCTAACGCTCAGCTAGACTGTCTTCATCTCACTGCTCTATCTCTCCACACCCTTATATACCTGCGTATTCTAAAGGGCTCCCTCTGGTGGTACCAGGAAAATGTGAAGTGTGAATGAATATCAGGTGATTGTGAATTACCTTTCATGCATCCTCCAGGGTAAAATGTGGCACCAAGCGCAGCTGGGCTACACACATTAATGAGAACTTGTCACCTGATTCACGCTTCTGGGACCACGGCTTGCATGAATCAGTGTCCGCCTTCCTAATTACAGCCCTGTATGTTTTATTCTGAGGAAACAGAGTCATTCCAGAGAAAAACTTTGAAAAGGATTCTGCATCTTGGGTGACTAGTCTGGGGCAGGTCCCTGGCGGCTTCTCCGCCCTGATTTCTTTAAATGACAGGTCTCTCCCTATGCACACAGTCAGTCCAAGGCTGCAGGATGGGGAGAAGCTCGTAAATTGTTCCGATATTGTTGAGATGTTCCATAATAAAAGTTTTATAATTTACCGGTGAATTATGGTTGAAAATCTAGCTAAACAATGGAATAAATTACATCATTTTTTACTCTTCAGTGCTGCAAAATAACCTTCAAGAGACGGGGGAGGAGGGAATGAAAAGACAAGAAAAATCCATGAAAAATTTACAAGGAATTCCTACTTGATTTTCGTGAATGATTGTATTACACGGTCTGGTCCACCATATAATTGGTCTGAAACATCATTTTCACTCCATTTTATCACTTGTATGGTAAAAATAAAATGTTATCTCTTTTCCTTAAAGGGAACCTGTCACCTCCCGGAAGCCGCCGGCTTTCAGTGGCCTTAAGAGGTTATAACGGTCCTCTGGGGGTAGTGTTGTGGGCTGTTACGAGAAGTTCAAGGGGCTCACTGGGTGAGATGGATCCTCTAAGCCCAAGGTCCAGGTGGGCACATGGGCTACAGGCATCAGTGCTGCAGTTTGGTGGATAGAGGGACTGGAAACCGTAGGTAGACAGGTGAAATGCTGGAAACCGCAGGCAGGCGGAGGACGTCAGGAAAACGCAGGCAAGCAGGTGGAGTGCTGGAATATGCAGGCAGTCGAAGGATGTCAGGAAACCACAGGCAAGCAGGTGGAGTGCAGGAAACCGTAGCAGATAACACTCTGGAGTAACGGGAAAGTCAGCAATCAAGGAAGCCACGCACAGCCAGGAAGATGTCCTGAAAACCGCAGGCGTATACAGAGAAGTGGTCCAGAAGACCAGGGAACAGGTAGCCAGCAAAACTCCTGGGTCACAAGAAGCTGCTGGTCCACAGGAGATGTTCTGAAGCCCGCATGAGTACTTCATTCGTTATCGAGGCATAGTGGTGTGTCCGTACACGTGGCTATGTTTGGTACTATGAATCAGCTTCTTAAAGAGAATTTGTCAGCAGTTTTATACCATTTAACCTGAGAGCAGCATGATGTAGGGGTAGAGAGCCTGATTTCAGGTAGGTATAACATGCTGTTGTTTCAAAACAATCAATGTGTTTCCAGCAAAGAGATTATCACTGCAGGACTAGGTGTCACATGCAAGACAGTCCAGCTAATCTGTGTAACCCCACAGCTTGCTTATAATGTACACAGAAATCTGCCAATCACAGGTGGGGTTATAATATGACCACTGCTACATCTACAGCAGAGAAAACAAGGATTCTATCAAAACTGCACCAAGCATTCCAATAGGTGACACATCTCTGGAATCAGGGTCTCTGCCCCTACATTAAGTTACTCGCAGATTACCAAACCTGCTGACATATTACCTTTAAACAAAATAAATGGGTCCTGTAAATGGTTATCAGGTGTGGTCCCAGGAGTCAGACTTTTACAAGTCAGATATTCATCCCCCATCCATTTTTTCTCTTTAATTTTTTTTTTATTACAGTAGAGCATAGGTCAGAATTATTTTTTATCGACATAAAACTATCGTCAGTCTTTTATAATTGTGTTCTCACTTTAAAGAAAAGAAAAAGCGCCTAAAGTTACAGTTTTGGAATGTTGCTGATTCCTGTGGGACCAGATTTCAGGCCGTTTTATTTCTGTAGGTAGAACAAATGTGACTCGGAGCAAAAGCCGTGTAAAAATGTAATTACATGGCCCTGAGATATGCAGAGCTCTGTGTTAGGTCGCTCTTCTTCAGGTGAGGAATTGCAGAAAGTAACTTCTTTCTTCTGTGGTGGGGTCCTGATAGGACCCTTTAGAGGAGGGTTGTGTGCACTATACATGTATTGGGAGATATGTATAAAAAAAATAATAATTTAGACCAATTGCTATGACCCCTGAAGAAAAGGGGTCAATTTCAGGTTGGCGGGAAGACTAAGGACAAGGATAGGAACTCCACAGGGCACAGTGTTGGCAAAATCAAAAATACAGATTCGTGCGTTGAGAATTTGTCATACATATACTTGTCCACTTTTGCAGAAAAATGCCTGCAGGGCATAACGAAAACTTTTACCCACAGCTACTCACTTTTTTAGTGGCCATAACAACTCTACAACCACTTCTTACAGGTTCCTCCAGGGTCTTGGGTGACAGGACTCAGTCTGAAGATGGGGCATCCATGTGTCATGGTCAACAAGCCTTCCAGAAGTGCTGATTTTGCCAACTCCCGAGAGTCTGGGAGGTCTACTTTTTTTTTTCCAGAAGCCTCCTGGATTTCCAGGAGAGTTGCAAAGTGGTGCAATACATCACCTACAATCTGCAATGGGCCCAAAAAGAGTCTTCGTAAAGTTGATTTCATACTATCTATTGGATGGGGGATAAATGACTTATCACTGGGGGTCTAGCATGTGCACCTCAGCTCCATTCAATGGCCATGCCTTATGGGACGCCGAGCCCCTTCTCGCGGACAAGCCGAGAGTCAGGGTAGTCAAGGAGTCCAAGGTCAAAAGCCAGGAGGGTATGTGATAAACAGAGGGAAGAGACAGAGGACAAAGACGTAGTCAGGTAACGGTCCTAGGTCAGGATACCAGGAGGAAAGCGGATCAGGACAAAGAAAGAAGGCAAAAAGGATAGTCGGAACGAGGTCCAAGGTCAGGCAGCAAAAAGATCCAAGAGCAAAACATAAGGCACAGAGGGACAGACCACACAGAGCTAAATATACATCTGGCAGAGATCTGGGCAATCACCTGGGACAGGGAACACCTGAAGGCAGCCCAGAACCTCCCAGTCTCAGATTGGCCGGCCGAGCTGACAATCAAAACACCAACAGCTCAGCACGCCCCTGCATCAGACAGGACGACTGAGCTGTCAAAGTACTGACATCTTCAGCACGCCCCTGTACCAGATTGGACAGCTGAGCCAACAGTAACTGCATCCCAGACACATTGATGGGTGGAATCGTGAGACACCTTAGTATTGCACTTGGCTATTTCCAACAGTCCTATAGCCAGTGAATTGAGCGGTGGTGCCCATGCACAATCTCCGCTCTATTCAGAAGGAGGTCTGTAGGACCCGTTCTTGAGATTGCTGGAGGTCCCAATATAGGGATCCACAGCGTTCAGTAAATTGATATTCTATTCTATGGACAGTGGATACACTTCAATTTTGGGAAACCCCCTTAAAGGGAATTTGTCACCCCACTTTTGCCACCTAATTCTGGAGCAGCATGATGTTGAGACAGAGACCCTGATTCCAGCGATGTGTCACTTACTGGGCTCCTTGCTAAAGTTTTAGTAAAATCACTGTTTTATCAGCAGATTATTTGGTAGGAACCTGTTGCCATGTAATCCTTCAAATTCATTAGCTCTGAATAAGCCCGCTCCCACCAGTGATTGGCAGGTTTCTGCCTATGCACAGTGTACACAGAAAGCTGCCAATCATTGGTGTGGACGGGGTTATACAGAGCTCAGCATTCAGAGAACTGCTAGATCTGCAGCAGATAAAACACTGATTTTATCAAAACTACCGCAAGCAGCCCAGTAAGTGACACATCGCTGGAATCAGGGTCTCTGCCCCTACATCATGCTGCTCTCAGATTGGTAGCAAAAACCTGACAAGTTCTCTTTAATGGCTCAACCATGTGCATTATCCTTTAGGATAACAGATGTGGACACATCATAGACTACAGAAATATCAGATCACACAACCTCGGATATATCCAGCTACAAAACATATGTTAAAGAGCTAAAATTTCCAATATTTCGGTAACCGCAATATTACCCTATGGGTAAGACAAAATCACAAAGGACCTTGGGAAAATCGCAAGAAAGAAAATCTCACAAGGTCGCGTGGTGCAGTTTTTACTGTCATTCTGATCACGGGCAACATTTTGACACTATTGAGCCCCAACCATAGGCAAATTACCAGCCCCCTCTATGGAAATGGGGGACCCTTCTTGGCCGACCGTAAGTTAAGTCTTCCACCCTCTAAAATGCTTCATCAATTAATTGGATTTGTACGTAAGGTTGTCTCCAAACAGGAGTCTGATGGCCATGGAGGGTTGTGTGCCGTATCATGAACGGGCATTTGCAGATTTTGCTTTGTGGCCCAGGAGTTCGACCTCTGCTTTTGCACTCTAGTAATCTCTGAGAAGGTGACACCGGCTGCCAGGTAATTATATGCTGCCGCCGTTATGTGACAAGGTGACCCAGAGAATGAGGTTTGCTGGAAATTAGCTGTCACCACAGACTAAATGGAGTTTCTACCTGATAGGTCTCTATTAGTGATGAGCAAACGTGCTTGAATAAGGTGTTATCTGAGCATGCTCGGGTGCTAATCGAGCATTTCGGCATGCTTGAAAAATATGCCGAAATGCTCGATTGGCACTCGAGCATGCTCAGATAACACCTTATCCAAGCACGCTCACTCACCACTAGTCAGCAGAAAAGTCGATGGCAAAAACACCTGCATATGCGGCGGAAGGAAAAAGACCAATGGCGTCTTGTGTACACGTACCCTTTTATTCTAGATGAGCACGAACATCCACAGCATAAATTGACGTGAGTCAATTTTCACCGCAAGTTCACGAGATTTCTACAATCTCATGCACCATTATGGCGCTGTGAGTCACAGCGGATTTTCTGCAGCGTATTCGCTTGCAGCATCTCACCATGTATGATGCTTATCTGGAGTGTTCCTTTAAAATCTCCCATAAACCACCCTGCAGCACTAATGACCAGATTACAGCTGACTTCTATTTAGGACCATAGAGCAGATAAATAGCTCTGTGCCCTCTGTGGTTATTCTCTCCTCCTGGGCTTTGGGCAGCAGAAGTGGTTCTGAGAGTAGAAGGTATGTAGTATTGTGCTTACTATAAAAACCTATAATATATTTATTAGGATTCTGACCTTATGGCTTTAAAAAATGCATACTAAAACCCATGCTGTGGATTAAATGATCATGGAGGTTTTGGGCGCTGGGGCACTGGCTGCTGCTTGGCGCTGGGGCGCCAGCCGCACAATGGTGAACATCTACTATGTAAATGTTGCTACAATAAGTGTGGGCTTACTTATATTCTACACCCTTTCTGTTCTCTCGGGTATTATGTTTCCTATCCTAATAGGACAGGTGCATGAGACCCATTGATCACTGGAAGGTGCAAATTTAATGCAAAAACAGTGGCTCCATGGGTGCTAAATAACCCTGCCCTTTTTGGAGGATGTCAGTATTGTGCAGGAATTGTATTGCAAATCAGTAGCCTAGTCTCTGGGTGGTAAACAAGAGATGGCTCCTTTGGGTGCACCTATATGTTGGGGTGCAGGTGAGTATGTCTCAACTATCAGTTTTTCACAATATGCCTAAAACCCAGTGGTGTAACTCAAAGTTCATGGGATGCCAATGCAAAAGCTTTAATGGGGAGGGGGTCAACTATTGTATGTCTTTAATAGTATTGGTTGCTCCCTTCATATAGGCCTCTTTGGGCTCCTGGGTGTGATTGCAACATCTGCACCTATTGTAGATATGCACGTTCTGGTGGAGCAGTGAGCCACATGTACCTTTAAGTCTTTGGCCTGTATGGTCAGGGGGCTACACAAGATGTTGTGATATACACAATGAGCGTGCTGTAATCGGGCCGCTGCTCCTTGATTGATGTCCCATTCTAAGCACACGCTGTCTGTTGGGGACTGGTGGGCACAATTGCAGTATGATGGTCTTCTGCTCTGACTGGAAGTGAATGACTGAGTTTAGGAAGAACTAAATTTTTTTTTTTTTTTTTCTCAATGTAGCTGAACTTGCACTTAGATCTCCATAAAGGACAGCACGGTGGCTCAGTGGTTAGCACTGCGACCTTGCAGCTGCTGGAGTACTGGGTTCAAATCCCACCAAGGACAACATCTGCAAGGAGTTTGTATGTTCTCCCCGAGTTTGAGGGTTTCCTCCCACACTCCAAAGACATACTGATAGGGAATTAGACTGAGTGATAATGTCTGTAAAGTGCTGTGGAATTAATGGTGCCATATAAGTGAGTAAAATATTCACCAGTGTGCCTTGTTGCTTTAGGAAAAAGTGTATTTAGATGCCTGGATCCTATACTTGTATCAGTGCCCTTCATTTTTTTAGGTGTTTTTTGCTTTGTCACTCACTACATCGTTAACCCTTATCTGCCACGCCGGCTCCTTTATCGTACGCGTCTGCCTCTTGCTTTCTGACTACAGAACCCTTTTTCGCACTCTATAACAATGAGCTCCTGTAGGGCCTTAGCCATTTTTAAGGCTCAGGAGGGTATGAAGAAGGGCTGGGCCTGCTCGCCCTTGCAGAGTTGTCCTTGGAGGGGATTGCGTGAGGTGATGGGGTGTGTCTGTCGTCTGTAGTGATGTAGTCTGAAGTAATGAGGCAGTGACCACTCCTCTGCCTCATTCTGACAGCAGAAGCCTCCTAGAATCTGACTTCCACACGTATGTATGCTGCCATGTGCCTTCTCTGTGCACGGCTTTTGTATGGGGGGCTGGTTCGCTTCTTCTGCCCAGTCTCTAGATGGTCATACCTAGATACGTTGGTATCTTAGGGAGAGGACCAGGATGCCCTGGGTGACCCTTGCACCTTGGCCGTGATCCATACACTGATCACCTGGCACATCTCGCCCGTACGATGCATCCCTGACTTATTTTGCAGCGAGCGGCTTTATTCTGCATTTCGCTACGTCGCCCGTTTAACCCCGTGCGGATGAGCGCTTGTGTAACCCTCTGTTATCCCTTTCCCCGTAATGTCCTATACGTGCAATCCTGCACAGGCGTCCTCGGTCTTGGACGCCTGCCAGATCTACACGCCTGCACTTAAAGGGCCTTATAGGCTCCATACGCAGGAGAGCCTGACAATAGAGACCGGTGCAAGTTGCCCTTTAAACCGGTCTAGGAAGATAATACAGGTTCCTGGTACAAAAGCCGCATGCACACACGGCCTCCAGGATGGAGATTAACCATTTCGTGACTGCGTCAATGGTTACTGGAAATGGGCAGGAAATGAGCTGTTCTGGGGAATTTCTTTAGCTTCTTCTCTAGGTTATGACTTGCGCACGTGGAGACCACTCATGGTCGGAAAGGCTGAATATACTGTACCAATTTTTTTTTTACTTTTTTTTTTTTTTTTTGCACTCAAATTCACCCACTTGCAGAAAGACACTATTATTGGTGTCCATCTGGCCATGGTTACAGCCACTTGCAACTGTCACTGAGTGGCTGTAGCCATGGATACATAAGCGATGCAACATGGTGTATCAGGAGAACTACACTACATTTCTAATTTGAGGTATTTGCTAATATTACACCTACATAAGCGAATACCCCTTAAGACTTCAATGAGTTACTTGCACTGTGAGCTGTGGATGTAGCACCTTGACTAAACATGGCATAGCTGCCAACTAATGCCACATTGGCAGTGCCCCTGGATCCCAATGTAGAAGTTTATTCCACTTGACATAAGCATGAGTTGCCTATCAGCACATCATGGGGTTCCAGCTGATTTACTCCAATCTTGGGGTAGACATGCCAAAACTAAGGGAAACTAAAGCAAGTTCACTTTTTTTGCATCAAAAAAGGAACAAGTCCTTGGGCCGGTGATCCAAATTATTAGAGAATGGTCTGTTGCCCATAGCAACCAGAGGATAGCTTTGAGACCTCTACTGTTTATTGTCCCTAGCAACTGACCACAAAGCAGCTTATACTTAACCGGAACTTAAAAAAATAAAAATAATGGAAGCTGAGCTGTTGCTATGAGCAACAGTTGATCTAAGGCCTTCTATGTGACCACCATACATTAAGTTTCATGGAATTTAGTTAGCCCTGCTAATGTTCTTCAGATTAGTCTACAGCTGGCCATGAGATTTAAGGCCCCCTTATTACACTACATAGAAGGCCATTAATGTGTATGGGGGGCTTCTGAGCTGTCCCTGACAGATGTTGTGGAAGAGGAGGATCAGGCCACTACAACCTCAATGGATGGTCCTCTTGTTCTGAGGGACCTAAGCAACATCTTTCCTCAACACTCTCCTAACCAAGAGCTCATATGTATGAGGGGAACAGTTGGCCGAATGGTCGTCCAGCAGACCATTACTCGTGTATGGCCAGGAGGTCAATGGCTACTACATGCAGTAGCTACACTTTTATTGATGGCCACCATCCTGGATGGGACTCATGTTCTCAGCCTTGGAAACTTTCCCTGGCTCTCCTGTCTACAAGACCACAGCACTTGTCAGGGATCGGTCCCCCCCATACAGTACCGATGGCTCCTTTCTACAACACATAAAATAGTTTCCACTCCTATCAGGGCAGCAATTCCTGACATGGAAATATGACCCTGACAGAGGATTAATGAGGGCCGCATTGCTTCCATCAGCTGTGGGGCTGGATGCACGTACCATAAAGGATGGCTGAGGATTACATGGATGTTAGGAGTAGTGACATCAAAGTTGCACAACAAAAAACACATATTTAATGAAAATTGCATGAGATTCCATATGTGCAACCCAAATATCCAGTCCTCCACCCTCTGGGTTTTATTTCAGACCCTACTTAAAACCACATCCATTATTTGCTCACATGCCCTAGGGGCTTTAATTTACACAAGCTTGTATCGATGGTTGCAAATAAATCCTATTATTCATCAGGCATGGGGATGGATCAGGGGTGTTTCTGGGCATAAAAAAAGCTTGTGACCTAGTCTATTAAAGGATCTGCCTAGTGCTATAAGTGTGTAAAATATATATTCCCATTTAATACTCTGGTATTTGGGTAAATGTCATTTGATTGGTATAAGGTTCTGTTCTCCATTTACTGACAGCAAGCAGAGGTCTTTTTGAGAATTGCAACTGCTTAAATCCAAGCTGTCATGATTTTCTTTTAGTAACCAAGCATGGCAACCGTACAAGAGAAACTGCTTAGCTCCACTGTGTGTGTGAAGACCGCTGCTCCAAGAAACAAGATAACAGTCGTAGGTGTCGGGCAAGTTGGCATGGCATGTGCCATCAGCATCCTACAGAAGGTATGTGCCAAATATAACTAGTCACAAAGTGTGTGACCGCGACCTTCAGCGAGCTTTTGTCTCGGAGGCACAGAGGGAACATTTTACTCTCTACATGACTAGAAAACCAATGCCTGCAAAAGGGGCCAAACGCTTCAAGCCCCCCCCCCCCACCCCCAAAAAAATGCAGAAGGCTTTCTAGTGCATGCCGAAATCTGTATCTTCCGTGGGGTGATTACAAAAAAGACTTAGTGGGGGCTTAAAGGAGTTATCCAGTACCACTCAATTCTGCATCAGAAGTGAATAGTGGTGTTGCATCCCCCATACACCTGATGACATAATCCGCAGAAATGCTGGTCTACTGATGATCATATTGTACTGTCAATGGCAACACTAGCCTCCATTGGGAAGGAGTGGTGCAAATAAGTCCAGTAGCATGAATTGGACCCAAACTCAACTGCTTCATATATGCCCATGAGACTTTTGGGTCAAAAGACAAACAGCCAGTCCGTCTATCATGGTCTGTCCTCGGACCCTCATGTGAAACTCTCCCTCTAAGAAACAACTAACGATAATTGTCTATCCTTAAACGAAGGTGGCCATTGGTAGGGTTAACCCTAAGGATTTAGGAGCCCATACCTTTATCTCAACAGACATGTATTCTTCGTGTGGTGTGATTGACAGCTTATTTCTTCAACAGGATCTTGCTGATGAACTGGCCATGGTTGATATCTTGGAAGACAAATTGAGGGGTGAGATGTTGGACCTGCAACATGGAAGCCTGTTCCTTAAGACTCCAACCATTGTTGCTGACAAAGGTGAATAGTGACCTAACCATTACTCAAACTACCATGGCACCTGCAACCGGGGAGTATGAGGAGGTTGTGTAGCAAATCACTGTGCATATGTCTGAACGTCTGATATGCGGAGATGTTTGCTACAAGACTTGATGACTTACTAAGGGTTGTTCCCGTTGTCGGATGAATTTCATGCACTAGCTGACATTCAAGGGCTTCTCCAACTTGCTTTACCAATCTCGCATGACTTCTGTTGGGTGACGAATGTTGTGACTCTGTATTTTCACATATTTTATATCTTCCCACTCTGTAGACTATTCCGTAACTGCAAATTCTAGGATTGTGGTGGTCACTGGTGGCGTCCGCCAACAGGAGGGGGAGAGCCGTCTCAACTTGGTACAAAGAAACGTCAATGTCTTCAAGTTCATCATTCCGCAGGTTGTGAAATACAGTCCTGATGCCACAATCATTGTAGTCTCCAATCCAGGTACTTCTTGGATACTGTTCTTGGGGGTAAACCCTTATGTGGAACTTCTGATATAAACTATTACTTTATTTGCAGTTGACATCATGACCTACGTCACATGGAAGCTGAGCGGTCTGCCCCAGAACCGTGTCATAGGAAGCGGAACCAACCTAGACTCTGCAAGATTCCGTTATATGATTTCTCAGAAGCTCGGGGTCCATGCTAGCAGCTGCCATGGGTATGTCCTGGGAGAGCACGGAGACTCTAGTGGTGAGTGGCTTTCCCTCTTTTTATGGAGTATACTTGCAGATGAGAGGGCTGGGATTGTGACGCACAACTCTCCCTTTTTTTGCAGTTCCTGTCTGGAGTGGTGTCAATGTGGCCGGTGTCGCCCTACAGTCTCTGAACCCTGACATTGGAACTGACAAGGACCCTGAGAACTGGAAAGATGTCCACAAGCAGGTGGTTGACAGGTAATGGTGGCAAGATATAAACCCTACAGAAGAAGGGGTATAGTTCTCAATCATGCTTCTTGTACCAGTCATGGACCCACTAAAAAAAACAGCTAAACCTTGAAATTGATAAATATGTAAAGGATGGAGATGTATATATTTTATCTATATTTTTATTTTTTATACGTTTTATTTAATCTTCTCCATCCTTCCATTCCCCAGAACTCTGATCCTGTCTCCTGTGCAAATGACATTGCATCTGCTTTCTGGGTAGCACATGCTGAATGGTGGAGAAAGGAGCTGGTGGCTCCTTCCTCCACCATCTGCCTCTAGAGGATACAGATGGTGGTGACGACTGGCAAAGGCATGATGCAGCCTTGTGGGCTACTACTTCAGCTGACTTGGTCCATTGGCTGTAGTTTGCCTAGGTCTGGTCTATTGCCAGTTAAAAAAAAAATGTAAAGTAACCAAACCCCCCAGGAAGGATGGTGGGAGACACTAGTTTTGGTATGTTCTTATTGAATAAAACAAGTACAGTAGACAAGGTAAAAACCTGCACTTTAAACAGTTTTGGCTGCCAAAATACTGTAAAACTCTGACCATGGCTTAAGTGTAGTCACTGGACAATAGGCTGACTAATGACTATTTTTTGTTGTGTGCGCTTGATCATGGCACAGTCCTGCTTTCAAAATATAAACTGTACAGATAGTGGTAAGTCTCCGAACTGACCTGTCATTGTAGTGCCTACGAGGTGATCAGACTGAAGGGTTACACCAACTGGGCCATCGGCATGAGTGTGGCTGACCTGTCAGAATCCATAACCAAGAACCTGTCTCGGGTACATCCTGTCTCCACAATGGTGAAGGTAAGTCGTGTAAAGGGAGTCTGAATACTCATTCCGTGCTGCTAGGTTCCTGTTGCCTTCTACCCTATAAGGCTCATATAGGGGAAACCTTCATGTATTAAACCAATAGGTTTATCTAATTTGCTTGTAAGCCATGTACACCTTGGCACTAAGACATATCTTACTCATCTGCTTCCTAACTGCAATGTTGGAGGGAGAACTTCAGAGCCCTGGTCCGAGAGCAGTATGATGTAGGGATTGAGACCCTGATTCCAGTGATGTGTCACTTGCTAGGCTGTGCTTTGTATTGAACCTGTGATTGTCGTGTTTTTTTTTTTTTTTTTTTTTTTACTAGCTGCCCACATGCCTCCTGGTCAAATAATGCTTCCTGCACTGACTAGCAGTTTACTGTATGCTATAGTGTACATAGAAAGCTGCTCTTGGAGGGGGGGTTGAATGGAGAGTGAAATGTTTATGCAGCCTCAAGGAAAAACGTATGCAAAGGGAGATGTGCAGGATAAAGCCTCTTGATATGAGCTAGACAAAGTCGCCTTGCGTCCAACCTGTATTACTGGGAGGGACACTCCCACGAGAAATATTATATTTTTTGGATAAAGCTGCAAACTGCCTATTGAGATGACAGGGCTGACATAATGGGAAAATTAGAAAATGCTGCATAACTTTACTAAAGGTAACTAATCTTTCATATCAGATGAGTATGCAATTGGCACTGTTTTTAGACTAGGTTAGGTGCATGATGCTTGCCATGGTGGCTCCAATGTTTGCAGTGGTCTCTTTAGCTAACAGGAAAATTATGTTGGTAGTATTCACAGGAAATGAGAAATTGCTAGTAATCAGAGTGGTAAATCCAAGTCTATACAAGTGGGTTTGGCTCAAAATTTACTTGTACCAAGTTAAAAAAAAAAAAAAAAAAGGAAACCCCAAGGCAAGGGGCCTTTGTTGTTGGGTGATTGACCAAGGGGTTTCCTGCTGAACCATAAAGTTGACTTTTTAACAAACTCCAGAACCTTTTTTTTTCACCAGAACTTTATGGCAAAATGATAAATTTTTCCTCTCCCCCGGTCCTGAACGTCAGGGACTGGTTGGGTGAATCAGAAGCTACGAGACGATAGGTTCTCATTAAGAAGAGTGCGGCCCCCCTTTGGGGCAATCGAAAGACCGAAGGGCCTCGAAATCGCGTCTCCTCTAGTCCTGCACTCTACCCCTCCATCACTAATATTGTATACCAGTTTGTAAGTAATAATATTTTTCAGAATAAAAACTGCAAAGAAAAAATGGATGTGATCGCGCAAGTCTGTCTAGGGTTTGTACTTATAAAAACCCTAAGGGGTATCCGAATATGCAACAGCAGCTACAACACTACAAATCTAAAGGAGGCCTTATCGGCAAGAATCTTGCAGTCTGAGCAGAAATGTGGGGCAAGAGGTGATTCCAGGATGTGTCCTTATTTGGCTGTGTAATTAGTTTCCCAAAAAAAAACAGTGTTTTTCCAAAGGAGTTATCACTTCAGGTCTCAGGGCAGGCCGGGAAAAAATTCCTCCCCTTTCAAAAAAATCGGAGCCATTAAGCCCCTATTAAATGAAGAATATGAGAATTTTTAATATTAAAAATAAATTTTTTTGACATAAAAAGCATTTTTTCACAAACAGAATATTTGTGTAACACCACCCAAAAAAATAAATTGCCAATCAGGGATATGGGCGGATTTTTACAAGGTCAGCACTTCCCCTGCACCCGCCCATAATGGCACATCACAGAACAAATTCCCCGCCCCTACAAAATCGCTTCATAATACCAAACAAACATGTGGGCAAATCCCTTAAATTTTTAATGAAAAAATCTTCCAGTAAATAAAAAAAAATT
>JARQOD010000004.1:16796832-16831035 GCA_033576555.1 Oophaga sylvatica
TTTCACGAAATCAAGTAGGAATTTCCTTGAAAATTTTCATGGATTTTTTTGTCTTTTCATTCCCTCCTCCCGTCTCTTGAAGGTTATTTTGCAGCACTGAAGAGTAAAAAATGATGTAATTTATTCCATTGTTTAGCTAGATTTTCAACCATAATTCACCGGTAAATTATAAAACTTTTATTATGGAACATCTCAACAATATCGGAACAATTTACGATGCTTCTCCCATCCTGCAGCCTTGGACTGACTGTGTGCATAGGGAGATACCTTCATTTAAAGAAATCAGGGCGGAGAAGCCGCCAGGGACCTGCCCCAGACTAGTCACCCAAGATGCAGAATCCTTTTCAAAGTTTTTCTGGAATGACTCTGTTTCCTCAGAATAAACATACAGGGCTGTAATTAGGAAGGCGGACACTGATTCATGCAAGCCGTGGTCCAGAAGCGTGAATCAGGTGACAAGTTCTCATTAATGTGTGTAGCCAGCTGCGCTTGGTGCCACATTTACCCTGGAGGATGCATGAAATGGTAATTCACAATCACCTGATATTCATTCACACTTCACATTTTCCTGGTACCAAAGAGGGAGCCCTTTAGATACGCAGGTATATAAGGGTGTGGAGAGATAGAGCAGTGAGATGAAGACAGTCTAGCTGAGCGTTAGCTAGTTGTTGGTTGTACCATCAGACAGATGAGATCTCCTCAGAACACCGGAGTGAGAGATTCCTGTCAGAGCTCAGATTACACTAGTCTGTGTCAGAGCGTGTTGAAGAGCTGAGAGGAAGTTACCTCAGATCGTGCTGACTGATAGTTCCTTAGGAAAGTGGAAAGTGACTCTCGGAGTGTGCACAGATCAGTCTGACGGAATGTCCTGATAGCTACTTCGGACAGAGCCTAAGAAGGAAGTGAAGGAAAGGGAACTGCAGTATTTGTAACACCGAGTCAACTGAGGTACTGTTAGAGAGCGAGCGTGCTGACGCTTGGAGAGCGGTGAAGAGAAGGAAGCTGTCATCTACTGCTGCTTGTGCTTATGTTAAAGGTGTGAGTAGGACGACAGGCAAGTGGAAAAAGGGAAAGAGAGTGACTGAGGAGAAATAGCAACGATAGCTTACCTCCACTCTGCACCACCGGACACCGGGTCCGAGCTTGCTAGTACCTTCACGGCTAGTGGGAAAAACCGGAGACCCTGCTGGACTACAGGTCACAGAGGGGCCAACAGTGCTGATACGTAACCGGGGTCAGGAAGAACAGGAGTCTAGCAGGACACTGCAGATAGAGACTTAGTTCTGTCCAAAAGAAGGCTCCACCACAATGTCAGCCGGGCGTAGCTGTTTCACACGGAGTTAGGCTTTGTTTCATGCAAGTCAGAAACTCACACATATAAAGACGTAAGGAGGCCCTACACCTACTCAGTGATTACTGGACGTGCATCCTCCACCCTGAGCAGCTTCCCGGGACGTGCCTGCAAATACACCAGTAAAGGTACAGAAAGAGACTGTCTTGTGTGTGTCTGCCTCATTGTCCTGCACCCCTGCACCGCCATATATCTCGAGGGATCAGTCTCGCCTGTGGGAGACTTAACACCTTGCTGCCCAATAAAAACCCCTCAGAGGATTCACCCTGCAGCGCTGGTCACCCTGACCAGGAACCACAGGTGGCGTCACGAACATTCTACAATCCCCTGTAAATATCCCCCTTTAGTGAGCGCCCAGGGCAACGGACCGAGCTGTGCTACCCATGACATCCCCCAGTGAAGTGAACAGGCTCGGTGCCGAGTACCCCAAAGCCCTGCTACGTGCGACTCAAATGGACATTTGCATTATTTTAATCAAAAGTCTACGTAGGATAAGGAAACCTCCATCAGGTGCCTCCTTTTGTGGTTGGTTCATATCTCCACATTTGCATTGCTTTGTATCTATAGGGGACACTGAAGGTAGCGCATAGGGATTAAGGTCAGCAGATCTGATGCCCTCCTTCTTCCTGCCCCATACCGGCTGCTGGTGTGATCCTTCGTTGCGTATGTGTCATGTGTGCATTGCCACGAAGATCGTCGCGGTTGCACATTTTGACTTCTCACAGCTGATCTGCTGTTTCTTTGTGTTTGGCAGCTAGGGAGTTAATTCTGTCTGTGCTCGGTGCTGGGACTGGGTGCAGTTTCTCCCAGCTGCAATTGATTATTTGTTGATTGGTTTCCTTTAAATTCCTGGTTGTCTGCTTGGGGAGTTGCCAGTGAAACCTTCATGCAGACCACAGATAGGAATGAATCTGTATAGACTTTAGTTGTGAGCTCCTTAGTTGTTCTAAGCTCAACTTGGTTAGAGTTTATTTCCCAGACCATTTATGTTCCTTTGGTGTTTGAGTGTGTATGCAAGCGAGTGTTATCCTGTCTGTCTTATATGTCTAATCTGTGTATTTAGCTGAGATCAGCCCATATCCCTTTGGTGGTAGTCAGGATCCTTCTTAGGACTGATTACAGGGTTCAGGGTCTGATAGGAGACAGGGTTAGGTTGGAGACTTGGACCTCTGAACCATTATCAGTACCTCCAAGGTGAGGGATTAGTTAGGACCCCAGTTTAGGGTCAGGTTAGATCCCGGTCCACCTCTTTCCTGTTTCAGCTCATCAAGTCCTCAAGATTAACCCTGAGTTCAGCAGATATCGTGTCAGGTAAATCTATTCTATACTTACATGCTGATGTTGCTATACTAGTTGTTGTATAGAGTGTTGTTCCTGTATTAATAGTTTACTGACATTGTATACATATCATTAGACAGCGTGACAGTATGGCCATGCTTGAACTGGTTTTGACAGTGTCCTTGGCTGCACAGGTGTTGGAGAAGTTGTGTTAGGTCAGTCACATATATACAAAGACTTATAAAATGTGACCAAATTTGGGTCTACCTCCTCCTGGCATTGCGCCCCTTTATCGATTCTCATTCTGGCAAATTTAGGCTTATGCCAGATTAAAAGAGACAACATGATGTAACCCATGTCCAAACTGGGCATTGTCACTCCATTTTGGCCTTTCATGGGGGGGTTTCTTAATGCGGTTATCCCATAGAATAGGGGATAACTTACTGGAGGTCTGACCCCTGGAAACCCATCGATCTAGAGAATGGGGTTGACTGGAATGGAGGTCGAAAATGCAATGTTAATTAAAACTGGCGGAAAGGACTCCCAAGCGGCGGGAGATATGTACGGTAATTTTTTTCATTTTTCAGACATTCCCTTTAAACTTTTCTTTACTTGGAATTTCCCCTTTAAGATTTGGGCAATATTTATTGTGATTTAAGTGACTTTTTATTATTGTTATTAATATTATTACATATGCGATGAATTCTAATATTGCATCTTGTTCTTCGTCCAAGTGCAGAATTTTTCTGCAAGGAAAATATTAAAGCTATTCATTACTTAGGTTTTGGTTTTTGACCAATACCCATATCTCTGCGCTGACGGATAATATTTTTCGCTTTACCTGCTGTTGTATTCCTACCGTTCCCTATCACCATGAATCAATCAGCAACTCAGCAAAACCCTATTCGTCATTAAAAAAAAAAGTAAGGATTTGGTATATGGAACATTTTTTAAAGGGAACTTGTCACTTGATTGACGCTGCCCAAATCGCGAGCAATATGAATGGCAGCCTGGCTGCACAATTGCACACAGAGAAAACATAGGTAGAAGATCCAGCCGAGGGCCGTAGCCAGAGAGGAGACTAGCCGGCTCTTCCCAGCATCACTGCTAGAGGTGATTGACAGGTCTCTCCCATGCTCCGCACCCTCGTTTCCTAGGCAGAACAGTGGCTCACTGGTTAACACTGATGCATTGCTATACCCGTGGCTTTTAACCAGTTAAATCCTACTGTCAATCACCAATAACGGGATCTAACACACGCCAGCCTGAAGCACGTCATTCATCCCGCCCATCGGCACCCCTGTCACATGATTGCGGGGGTTGTGATGACAGTCGTTGGTCTGCTGATGACCGCTGTGCCTGTCATTACATTACTCCTCCTCTGAACGCCGGTTTGTAGCCGGCATTCATAGGAGATTGTGATTTCTGCTATACATAACTGTTGTGAATGGACTTGAAATGAGTTCTGAGCAGAGGCTCCCTCTGGTGGTTACAAGCGGTACTGGACTGTCCAGTGAAGATTGTGAGGAGTGGGAATCAGGTGTTACTGACTGGTCTTATATAAGGGAGTCGCCTTCCCATCAGGGTTGCCGGTGATCAATTGTTCTGGTCTCAATCCTTGAGTCCTGTTTCCTTTGTAGCCTGCTGTGTCGTGTCTGCATCTCCAGCTAACAGATAAGACATTTTCTTCTTTTTGTTTTTGTGCTTGATTTTTGCATTTTGTCCTGCACTTCTGTGGGGGCCTTCAGGGTCCCCTCCGGGGGCTTTTGCCCTCTCAGTTTAGTTCAGCCACTGATGTTTGTACTTTTGCTTTTTCCAGTTTTTTCAGTGGCTGCTGTTTTGATTTTGTTACACCAGAGAACTAATTTAGGTGGTAGAGGTCGTGTGATCTCAGGTGATTTTGAAATTAGTAGAGTTGGTGCTTTTCAGGGTTTTTTGGGATTGCAGTAAGTGCCCTTCCTATCCTTTTCTATTTAGGTAGTTTGGGCCCCAACGTTTGCTCATACTATTTTCTGTCTGTGTCAGTATTTCATCTTGTCTAACCGCCATTACATGTTTGGGGGCTTTCTATGTTCTTTGGGGATCTGCTCCGGGGCAGATAGCTTTCCTCTTTCTATCTTTAGGTGTAGTTAGTTTCTCAGGCTGTGACGAGGCGTCTAGGACCAACGTAGGAACGCTCCACGGCTGCCTCTAGTTGTGGTGGTTAGTCAGGGTACTGCAATCTCATAGATTCCAACTTCTCTGGTGTATTGCCTTTTTTACCTGCACTCCTCAGCTACCGAAACATAACAGTATCACCGGCCTAAAAATTAAAAATTGTATGGTACTCACAGAAGGGAAAAAATATTGTGAAAGAAAAAAGGTTGTCAGAGTTGTCAGAGATATTTTTCTGTTTGTTGCATTTTTTTTTTTTTTCCCTCTGTATTTCTGGGTGCTGGGGAGGATTTTTTTTCTCTCAATGGAGTTTGCACAGTTGTCTGGCCGTGTGGATCAGCTTGCCACTGAGGTTCGGAGTATTGCTGCATATCTTGCTAGGTTGCCTGTTGTGGAACCTAGGATTCCCATGCCAGATTTGTTTTTAGGGGATCGAGCTAAGTTTCAGAATTTCAAAATAATTGTAAATTGTTTTTTGCCTTAAAATCTAAGTCCTCAGGGAACGCAGCGCAGCAGGTTCAAATTGTCATCTCTCTCCTGCGCGGCGATCCTCAGGATTGGGCTTTTTCCCTGACACCTGGGGATCCTGTTTTGAGTGATGTTGATGCATTTTTTCAGGCTTTGGGGTTATTATACGATGAGCCTAATGTCACTGATCAAGCTGAAAAAGCCTTGTTGGCATTAAATCAGGGTCTTGATGACGCTGAGTTATACTGTCAGAGATTCCGTAGGTGGGCAGTCCTGACCAAGTGGAATGACGACGCTTTGGCAGCCCTTTTTCGGAAGGGTCTGTCAGATAATGTAAAGGATGTTATGGTGGGATTCTCTGTCCCCTCTGGTCTCAATGATTCTATGTCATTAGCGATTCAAATTGACAGACGTTTGCGTGAGCGGAGAAGTATGCGTGGAATGGTGTTGCCTTGTGAACCTGCTTCTGAACCCATGCAGTGTGATAGAGTGGTGTCTGGGGCACAGCGTCATGAGTTTCGAAAGCGCAATGGGTTATGTTTCTACTGTGGTGATGCCTCTCATGCTATTTCAGTCTGCCCTAAGCGGGGAAGACGTTTTGCACGCTCAGTTGTCTTGGGTAGTGTTCAGACTAAGTTTTTATTAACTGTCACTCTGATATGCTCTCTGTCCTCATTTTCTGCTCAGGCTTTCGTTGATTCTGGAGCAGCTATTAACCTGATGGATTATGATTTTGCTAAACGTTGTGGGTTTCCCTTGATACCCCTACAGAAGTCTATTCCCCTACTGGGGATCGATTCTACCCCTTTGGCTGAGAATAAACCTCAGTTCTCTACTCAGGTGATAATGAGGGTTGAACCTGATCATCAGGAGTGCTGTAAATTTTTGGTTCTGTATAATCTGCATGATATTATCGTACTGGGCTTCCCTTGGTTGCAGTCTCATAATCCTGTTTTGGATTGGAAATCTGTGTCTGTAACCAGTTGGGGCTGCCAATGTGTTAATACCAACACTCCTGTTTTTTCTGCCTCTCCCAGGCTCAGGATGTTCCTGACTTTTTGATTGATTTTTCTGATGTGTTTAGCGAAAGTAAATCTGCATCCTTGCCTCCCCATAGGAGCTATGACTGCGCTATTGAATTAGTGCCTGGTAGTAAATTCCCTAAATGTCGCCTTTTTAACTTGTCTGTACCTGAACATGACGCTATGCGGTCTTATATCAAGGAATCATTGGAGAAGGGTCATATCAGACCATCCTCTTCACCCTTAGGTGCCGGTATTTTCTTTGTGGCCAAAAAGGATGGTTCATTAAGGCCGTGTATTGATTATCGTCTTTTGAACAATATTACTGTAAAATATCAATACCCCTGAGGGGCATTTTGAGTACCTTGTGATGCCCTTTGGGCTCACTAATGCTCCTTCTGTCTTCCAGTCCTTCATGAATGACATTTTCAGGGATTTTGTGGATAAATTTCTGATTGTTTATTTGGATGATATCTTGATTTTTTCTAATGACTGGGACTCTCATGTGAAACATGTTCGAACTGTATTCCAGATTTTGAGAGAGAATGCTCTGTATGTGAAGGGATCAAAGTGTCTTTTTGGCGTACAGAGGATCTCATTTCTGGGATTCATTTTGTCCCCATCTGTTATTGAAATGGACCCGGTCAAGGTTCAGGCCATCTGTGATTGGGTCCAACCTACTTCATTAAAGGCTCTTCAAAGATTTTTGGGTTTTGCCAATTTTTCTCGTAAATTTATTGGTAATTTCTCGGTTATTGTTAAACCATTGACTGATTTGACCAGAAAGGGTTCTGATGTGGTGAATTGGCCTCCTGAGGCAGTCTCTGCATTTCAGGAACTTAAGTAGAGATTCACTTCTGCTCCTGTTCTACGGCAGCCTGATGTTTCTCTGCCATTTCAGGTGGAGGTTGATGCCTCTGAAATTGGGGCAGGTGCCGTTTTGTCCCAAAAAGATCCAGAGACCTCTAAAAGTAACCCTTGTGCCTTTTTCTCTCGAAAATTTTCTCCTATTGAACGTAATTATGACGTGGGTAATCGGGAGTTACTGGCCATGAAGTGGGCTTTTGAAGAGTGGAGACATTGGCTGGAGGGAGCCAAACATCAGGTGGTGGTCCTTACGGACCATAAGAATCTGGTTTATCTGGAATCTGCCAAGCGACTCAATCCTAGACAGGCCAGGTGGGCCTTGTTTTTCACACGTTTTAATTTTGTGGTTTCCTTTCTTCCTGGCACTAAGAATGTTAAGGCCGATGCCCTCTCGAGGAGTTTCCTTGCGGACTCTCCTGAGTTATCTGATCCTTCTGTTATTTTGAAAGAGGGTGTAGTTCT
Organism: Oophaga sylvatica; assembly: GCA_033576555.1. Taxonomy (NCBI): domain Eukaryota; kingdom Metazoa; phylum Chordata; class Amphibia; order Anura; family Dendrobatidae; genus Oophaga; species Oophaga sylvatica. The sequence goes on from JARQOD010000004.1 coordinate 16,804,435, forward strand.
TTCCGCCATCTCACCCAATTTGAGACTTGCTCTGGAGGGGTGTCAGGAGGATAGGCCCGAGCGCTGCCCTGTTGGAAAATTGTTTGTCCCGGACCAGTGGAAAAAGAGTGTGATGTCTGAGATTCATTGTTCCGCGTTGGCTGGGCATCCCGGAATTTTTGGTACCAGAGACTTGGTTAGTCAGTCCTTTTGGTGGCCTACCTTGTCTCGTGATGTCAGGGAATTTGTGCAGTCCTGCGGGACTTGCTCTCGCTCCAAGCCTTGCTCTCGCTCTAGTGGTTTGTTGATGCCATTGCCTGTGCCCAAGAGACCATGGACCCATATCTCTATGGATTTCATTTCCGACCTCCCTGTTTCTCAGAGAATGACCGTCATCTGGGTGATTTGTGATAGGTTTTCCAAGATGATACATCTTGTGCCATTGCCTAAGTTGCCTTCCTCCTCTGAATTGGTGCCTTTGTTCCTTCAGCACGTGGTTCGTTTACACGGCATTCCTGAGAACATTGTGTCTGACAGAGGAGTCCAGTTTGTTTCCAGATTTTGGAGGACCTTTTGTTCTAAACTTGGTGTTCAATTCTCTTTCTCCTCGGCGTTTCATCCTCAGACCAATGGTCAAACTGAGAGAACAAACCAGACATTGGAGACTTATCTAAGATGCTTTGTGTCTGCTGATCAGGATGACTGGGTCTCTTTTTTGCCTTTGGCTGAGTTTGCTCTTAATAATAGGGCTAGCTCTGCCACTTTGATGTCTCCATTTTTCTGTAATTCTGGGTTTCACCCTCGATTTTCTTCAGGACAGACGGAGGCTTCTGTCTGTCCAGGTGTTGACTCTGTTGTGGAGCGTATGCAACAGATTTGGGACCAGGTAGTGGAGAGGTTGTCCCTCTCTCAGGAGAGGGCCCAGCGGTTTGCTAACCGGCATAGGACTGATGGTCCTCGGTTTAAAGTGGGGGACTTGGTCTGGTTGTCCTCAAGAAATATTCCTATGAGAGTGGCATCTCCTAAATTTAAGCCTAGGTTCATTGGACCTTATAAGATCATGGAGATTCTTAATCCTGTTTCTTTTCGTTTGCTTCTTCCAGGGACATTTAAGATCCATAACGTGTTCCACAAGTCCTTGTTAAAGAGGTTTGTTGAGCCAGTGGTTCCTACTGCTTTGCCTCCTGACCCTGTTCTGGTTGAGGGCAATATGGAGTTTGTGGTTGAGAAAATATTGAATTCTCGTTTTTCTAGACGGAAACTCCAGTATTTGGTTAAGTGGAGAGGTTATGGTCAGGAAGACAATTCTTGGGTGTTTGCTTCGGACATCCATGCTAGGAGACTCATCCGTGCGTATCATAGAACTCATCCTGACCGACCTGGTTGCTCAAGTGAGGGTTCGGTGACCCCTCCTCAAGGGGGGGGTACTGTTGTGAATGGACTTGAAATGAGTTCTGAGCAGAGGCTCCCTCTGGTGGTTACAAGCGGTACTGGACTGTCCAGTGAAGATTGTGAGGAGTGGGAATCAGGTGTTACTGACTGGTCTTATATAAGGGAGTCGCCTTCCCATCAGGGTTGCCGGTGATCAATTGTTCTGGTCTCAATCCTTGAGTCCTGTTTCCTTTGTAGCCTGCTGTGTCGTGTCTGCATCTCCAGCTAACAGATAAGACATTTTCTTCTTTTTGTTTTTGTGCTTGATTTTTGCATTTTGTCCTGCACTTCTGTGGGGGCCTTCAGGGTCCCCTCCGGGGGCTTTTGCCCTCTCAGTTTAGTTCAGCCACTGATGTTTGTACTTTTGCTTTTTCCAGTTTTTTCAGTGGCTGCTGTTTTGATTTTGTTACACCAGAGAACTAATTTAGGTGGTAGAGGTTGTGTGATCTCAGGTGATTTTGAAATTAGTAGAGTTGGTGCTTTTCAGGGTTTTTTGGGATTGCAGTAAGTGCCCTTCCTATCCTTTTCTATTTAGGTAGTTTGGGCCCCAACGTTTGCTCATACTATTTTCTGTCTGTGTCAGTATTTCATCTTGTCTAACCGCCATTACATGTTTGGGGGCTTTCTATGTTCTTTGGGGATCTGCTCCGGGACAGATAGCTTTCCTCTTTCTATCTTTAGGTGTAGTTAGTTTCTCAGGCTGTGACGAGGCGTCTAGGACCAACGTAGGAACGCTCCACAGCTGCCTCTAGTTGTGGTGGTTAGTCAGGGTACTGCAATCTCATAGATTCCAACTTCTCTGGTGTATTGCCTTTTTTACCTGCACTCCTCAGCTACCGAAACATAACACATAACAGTGCTGAAGTCCTGTATGTATAGCACAGGCGATTGGAAGATGGCAGCTCCAAGAGTCCCCTAAGGGGACTATTAATTACAGTAAGAAGTTAAAAAAAAAAACCTTTAAAAAATATGAAAAAAAATAAAAACATAAAAGTTCAAATCACCAACCTCTTGCCTCATTGAAAATAAAACAATTTTAAAAAATACACATATTTGGAAATGCTACATATGTAAAAGTCCAAACTATAAAATAAATTGATCTGATCGGTAAAAAATCTAAACCCCAAAATTGTTTTTTTTTGTCTGCCGCAACATTGCAATAAATTGCAGTAAGAGGCGATCAAAACATCGTATCTACCCCAAAATGGTATCAATAAAGCGTCAGCTCAGGGTGCAAAAAATAAGCCATCATCCAGCCCCAGATCCTGAAAAATGAGAACGCTAAGGGTCTCAGAAAATGGCGACAAGAGCAAAAATAATCTTTTCATACAATTTTGCCCAAAAATTTTTCACAACTTAAATTAAAAGAAAAACTATACATGTTTGGTATCGGCGTACTCGTAACGTCCTGAGGAATCCTATTACCAGGTCAGTTTTACCATATTGTGAACATGGTATGTTAAAAAACACAAAAAACATTTGGGGAATTTCATTTTTCTTTGCAATTTCACAGCACTTGCATTTTTTTCCCATTTTTGAGTACACTATATGATAAAATCAAGTCATTCGAAAGTACAACTCGTCCCGGAAAAAACAAGACCCCATAAGGCTATATTGATGGAAAAATAAAAAAAAGTTATGGGAGGAAAAAATAAAAAGAAAAAAAAAAGGAAAATCGTTGAATAGCTTAATTTTCTCCAAAAACGGATCTTCCTTTTAAAAACCCATTTTCTTGTTTGCCGTTCTGTTACCGTTCCTCCATATTTCTATCACTTTAATGGATTCCTATAATTGCACGCCTAAAATACAAGAGAGAATCATATCAGAACATCAGTTTATCTAATAATATCTCTATGGGGGGGATATAATAAATGACAAATCAACATAATATCAGCAGCAACGATTCTACTAAAAGGCAGATGATTGTATATTCATCTAAAAATGTGTGCAAAATTAAAAAAATAAATAAAATAAATAAAAATAATGTAACAAATTAAATCTGCAATCTTCAGACGCAGCGGTAAGGAACGGGACAGAAAGGATGATCAGCACCGGAATATAAATCCGGTCAGATTATATCTTTACCCAAAGAAGAAAAAAAAAATCCGACTTGTTCTGGCAGGTGGTAAAAATGATGTAGGGAAGCAATCCAAAGCCCCAGACAGATGTAATAAAGCACACCAGTAAAGAAAACACTTCTATCTTTTCAAGGGATCTGTGTTATATGCTGGGAATAAAGTCAATCAGACTCCCGGGGTCAAACGGGAACAGTTGTGACTGACAAACAAAACTGATGCTAAAATCCACCTCGTTAAGAATCCATTCTCTCCTAGAATTCTGCCGATAAGTCTTTTTATATATATATTATATATATATATATATTATATATATATATATATATATTTTTTTTTTTTTTTTTGCTGTAAAACAAAAAAAGCATCCGCAGCTGTGGACGAGGGAAGAGGTGTAACTTGTGCAAAATCTGTAACGAGGACCTTCAGTCGGGCGCCATTTGTAATACTGGCGTCTTCTCATAAGACGTCATCAGGCATCGGGGACAGATTGAGATCGCTTCCACTTCAGTCCCTGAATCTACGCCCCAGGTGTACAATTCATGTTAAAGCCTACAGGAATGTGTTTAATCTGTCGAAATAGTCAACAATGACCGACGCACTCAATACTTGTGACCAGGGGCGGACATACTGCCTGTGCAGTCGGTGCAGCTGCACCGCGGCCCGGTGGTGGAGGGGGGCCCTTGCAGGCAATCAGTGCCTGCTTCACCACCGGGTGCACCCGACAAATGCCAGGGACTACAGCACGACCTCTGTCCTGAGCAGTGCAGAGAGACAGAAGTCACTGAGGATGCCAGACCTGCGCAGGAAGATGGAGAGAAGTATTTAATTTTTTTTTCATGTATTGAGCATTATATGGGGCCCATTCTGTATGGAGCGATATATGGGGTCCATTATTCTGTATGGAGCATTATATGGGCCCATTATTCTGTATGGAGCAATATACGGGGCTCATTATTCTGTATGGAGCATTATATGGGCCCATTATTCTGTACGGAGCAATATATGGTGCTCATTATACTGTATGGAGCATTATATGGGCCCATTATTCTGTATGGAGCAATATATGGGGCCCATTATTCTGTTTGGAGCATTATATGGTGCACATTATACTGTATGGAGCATTATATGGGGTCCATTATTCTCTATGGAGCATTATATGGGGCCCATTTATCTGTCTGGAGCATTATATAGGGCCCATTATACTGTATGGAGCATTATATGGGGCCCATTATACTGTATGGAGCATTATATGGGGCCCATTATACTGTATGGAGCATTATATGGGGCCCATTATACTGTATGGAACATTATATGGGGCCCATTATACCATGTTTCCCCGAAAGTAAGACAGTGTCTTACTTTCTTTTTATCCCCAAAAGCCCCACTATGTCTTACTTTCGGGGTATGTCTTATATTGAAAAAAAATTACCTGTATCTAACCCAGTGTGATACAGTACCACCTGCTGTATTTAATCCAGTGTGACACCTGCTGATACCCACTGGGTTACATACAGCAGATGATACCCCAGTATGCCAGTGTATATGTTTTGCTGATGTATGATTAATACTGTGTATACGTCGCCGCGTCTGCCATCTACCACCAGAAAAACTCACCTGAGTTTTTCTGCAGCCGCCTTCCGCCACGGGCTCCGGCTCCCTGCAGCCGCTGGTCCCGCCGTCCTCCGTCGCTCCGTTCGCCCGCAGTCCCGGGCTGAAGTTCTCGCGGCTCTATTTAAATTTCTTCTTCGGTCCCGAAACATCATCACGTTGGTCACTCACGTGACCGGAGGCCGCAGTGATAGACAGTTCTCTCCGGCCTCCGGTCACGTGAGTGACCAACGTGATGACGTTTCGGGACCGAAGAAGAAATTTAAATAGAGCGCGCGAGAACTTCAGCCCGGGACTGCGGGCGAACTGAGCGACGGAGGACGGCGGGACCAGTGGCTGCAGGGAGCCGGAGCCCGTGGCGGAAGGCGGCTGCAGAAAAACTCAGGTGAGTTTTTCTGGTGGTAGATGACAGACGCGGCGACGTATGGAGAGGGGGACGGTGCGGACGTGGGCAGGAAGCGGCGCGCAGCTAGATGAGAGGGAGGCGGCAATACCCCCGTGTTTCCCCGAAAGTAAGACATATGTCTTACTTTCGGGGTACGGCTTATATTAGCCGACCCCTCTGAAACTCCCGATACGTCTTACAATCGGGGGTGTCTTACTATCGGGGAAACACGGTACTGTATAGAGCATTATATGGGGCCCATTTTACTGTATGGAGCATTATATGGGGCCATTATTCTGTATGGAGCATTACATGGGTCCATTATTCTGTATTGAGCATTATATGGGTCCATTATTCTGTATGGAGCATTATATGGGGCCCATTATACTGTATGCAGCATTATATGGGGCCCATTATACTGTATGGAGCATTATATGTGTCCATAATTCTGTATGGAGCATTACATTGGGGCCCATTATACTGTATGAAACATTATATTGAGCCCATTATACTGGATGGAGCATTATATGGGCCCATTATATGGATGGAGCATTATATGAGCCCATTATATGGATGGAACATTATATGGAACCCATTATACTGTATGGAGCAATATATGTGGCAAACAATCCCAGTAGGTAGGGGTGTCAATTACCACCTTAAAGGAAATCTGTCAGTAGGTTTTTGCTAAGTAATCTTAGAGTAGTATAATGTAGGGGCACAGACCCTGATTCCAACGATGTGTCTCTTGTGCAGAAGCTTTGTTGCAGTTTCAATAAAATCAGTGTTTTATCAGCAGTAGATTATCACTACAGGACTAGTTGTCTCCTGCCATGTAGTCCTTCTGCTCTGTGTAACCACGACCCCACCACTGATTGGCATTCAGAGAACTGCTAGAGAAAAACGATTTTATAAAAATGACAGCATGCTGATCAGTAAGCGATATGTCGCTGGAATCAGGGTCTCTGTCCCTACATCAGGTTACATTGCAAAAAAAATGGTGGCAGATTCCCTTTAAAAAAAAGCTTCTTCCTATTAAATGGCATGTGAAAGACTAAGCTAATGTGTTTTATAACTAGTCTATAGGAGACGGATGACGCTCTGAGGTCCTGATGTGTTATTACACTGACACTAAGGTGATGCAGGATCCTGTTTACATCGCAGATACGCGAGCCGTTCATACATTATCTTTATTACTCGGAGGGGCGCAGGCCATTAAAATGCATTCACCTTCATAACGCCTGACATAATGGGATTAATCCACGCTTAATTATAGTTATGCTCCGGTTACGGATGTGCCGACGGTGATTAATTTGCCTTATAAGCACTGGTAAATAGGTAGCAAAAATGCAGCGTCAGATTAAATAAGACCATGGATAACAAGATTTACACGGCAGCCTTCTATTTATGTGCCCGCCTGCGGTATTAATATATAGTTACCAAACTCCAGGGATGGCCATTATTCTCTTTATCGTGTATTTTTTTTTTTTGCAATTCATAAATCAATGACTTTTTTTTTCCTTATATTATTAACGGTGCATAATAAATATGTTTTTTTTTTAAGTAATTTCTAGTCATTTCTGCTGATTTTTACACATTACATGGTGCATAGCGCCATCTATAGGAAATCATTGAGCATCGCAGTCTGAGTTGTACTGAAAAGCGTACCCGCCACTAGTGATGAGAGAGCGTGCTGGGGTAAGGTGTTATCTGAGCATGCTCGGGTGCTAATCGAGTGTCTTCGGCGTGCTCGAATAATATGCTCGAGTCCCCGCGGCTGCGTGTCTCGCGGCTGTTCGACAGCCATAACGCATGCAGGGATTACCTAACAAACAATGGTTGAAATATATTCTTTATGAGGCTGCCTTAAAGAGTAACAGTCATTTTCATTTTATTTTCATAAATCATTAGAACACATTAAAATGAGAAACTTTATAATATGTCTCATCAGAGAAATCCACTTCTTTCTCATCCTGGACTCATCTTTCAATATCAAAATTCTCATTTCACAAGTAAAATAAGTCTTCACCGAAAACAGATTTCTCCCCTGAATTGAGAATGAATGATCAGTCCAGGAGGAGAAAGAAGCGGATTTATCAGATAATATATATTGTGAGACAGTGAAGGAATGTGTGTTGAATGGGGTGTACATTTCACCTGGATGCTTTGCTGACTGGGATAAGGGAAATGTATGGCTTTGTACACCTAGTGGTAGAGAAAGGTCACTACACCTTACATTCATTACACACTTGCAGCTCAGGCCTGAAACTACTCAGGTGTTAATTAGGAGACCAGAAGTAGGTGTCTGGGAGCACAGTCAGAGAGCTAGCTTAGTCTGGACACAGGAAGGTGTCCCGGCACAAGAAGTAGTCTCCAGGAGTGTGAGCTCGCTTAGTCTGGACGGGGAGTCCAGGCACAAGAAGGTTTCTCCAGGAGTGTGAGCTATCTCAGTCTGGGTGCTCGAGGTACCCCGGACACAGGAGTAGCCTCAGTGAGAATCCGTGCGAATAGCGGCTGAATAGGAGGGGATCTCTCTCAAGTCTGGACGTTGGATGTGCCTTCAGACACAAAGAGGAGTATCTGTGAACCTCCATGCTGGTAAATGCTGGTAAATGCTGAACATATGTGTTGTTTTGGCCCCGGCTGGTAGAGCCGGGACCCGGATAGATAGGGAAATCTATCTAAGTGTAATTAGTGGCTAGACAAGCCTAGGTCTTCTGTTTATGATTTTGTTTTATATCTGTTTGCTGTGGACTTTAATAAAGCTGGTTGCGGCCAGTTTTCACCAGAACTGCTGTCTGAATGAACTGTTTTCATGCCATTCTGTCTACCCAGACGGCGATCTCAGAGCTATATCCCCTGGAAATGTTACAATTGGCGGAGAATGCTGGGGCAGCACAGTGGCTGATACAATTGGTGCTGGAATGTGCGTGCAGCACAGTGGCTGATATAATTGGTGCTGGCAGCACAGTGGCTTAGAGACAGCAATAAAGGTGAAGTCTGTTGAAGCAGCAGCAGAGAAAAAAAAGTGTGTCAGGAAAAAACGTCTGATTGGAGCAGTCTTAAAGAGACAGTAACCCTAATAGAGTTTGCAAAAGAAAAAAAAAAAAGTGTGTCTGCACAGCAAAGCTGAACTTGTTGTGGAAAAGACTGTGGAGTGTGCAGCAGCAAAGAAAACGTCTATTGGAGCAGTCTTAAAGAGACAGTGGCCCTAATAGAGTTTGCAGAAAAAAAAAAAAAAAGTGTCTGCACAGCAGAGCTGAATTTTCTGTGGAAAAGACTGTGGAGTGTGTATGTCTTGAGTGAAGACTGCCGTTGTTGAGACAGAGAAGTCTGACAGCATGGATGACAGCATGGAGGCGCTGTTTGAACAAATGGCGCAAGTTAATGTGCAACATAAGACTGCCGTGGTTGAGACAGATAAGTCCGGCAGTATGGAGGAGCTAGTTAAGAAACACCTGCAGAGCATGCAGCAGGCCCAGCAGAGCTGGCAGCAGCAGCAGCAGGAGTTTAACCGATTGCTGAGGGAGCAGATTGCAGCTCTCAGCACCTCGTCCCCGAGTAATGTTGTAAAGGCACCTGCGTTGCCTGCAGTAAAGAAGCGGTTGGAGCCTGCCGTTGGCCGTCGGGTCGGCATGGTTGAAGAGGTGATAGTGAACCGCTACACCCGAGCATGTCCTCCTGAGGTACAGCCAGAGGTCGGACAAGGAGACCACCAGGACGCCAATTGTCTGGTCAGCCTGATGGAGAAGGCCTTCGCCAGCAAAGACTGTCTCCGTGACCAGCCGTCTGAGAGGTCGTCACTTCAGAGTTCCCGGACGCTGAACTCTCGCGGTAAGAGCGTTCCAGCTGTAGGGGACATGTGGGTGGAAAAGTGTGATGGACAGTGTTGGAGATGTCGTGAAATTGCAGCCAACTGTCCAATAGAGGGGGAGCCTATGTATTGTGATGTTGGCAGATCCCTCTCTCTCTGCGCAGAACCTGTGTGTGTGTCCACCTCAGCCGAAGAGACTGGACCACAGGTGTCCCCGGTGGTTGTAAATGACTGCCCAGCACAGGCCCTCTTGGACTCAGAGAGTCCAGTGACTTCCGTATGTGACAGCCTGATTGATAGGGACTTCATCCCTGATAAACACCTGAGTGTGGTGTGCATCCATGGAGACACCAAAGTCTACCCAGAGACTGCCGTGGACTTGGTCCCCAAACTCGGGGAGGTTTCATGTGAAGTGGGGGTAGTGAAGACCCTGGTGCACCCCGTTATATTGGGTAATGACTTTCCCCGATCTAAGGGTCTCTGGAAAAAAAATGTTTCTGATGGACAGTGTGATGAAGCTCCTATTGAGGGTGCGCAGTCCCGAGGGGCGGAACACAATGCTAGTGGGCCGTTAAACTTATGTGATAATGATGATGATGATCATGATAATGATGATGACCATGATAATGATGCTGATGCTGATAATGATAATGATGATGATCATGATAGTAATGATGATACTGATCATAATCATGATAATGATATTGATAATAATGATGACTATGATAGTGATGAAATTCCTTTGCAGGTGATGTTGGGAGACGAGGATGGTGGTTCTCGGGAACTGAGTGTCCCTGACTTGCCTGTGTCCTGTGACAATTTTGAGAGTGAGCAGTGGCGAGACCCCACTCTTAGGACGGCACAGGAAAATATGATTGTTCTAAATGAGGTTTCCCAGGAGCCTGGCTCTGAGGAGAGGTTTCCTCATGCTGCCATGGACAATAGCCTATTGTATAGGGACACTGAAGTCCAGGGAGAGGTCGTGAGTCAGCTCCTAGTACCTGAGCTATATAGAAGTATAGTGCTGGGGTTGTCACATAGTCACATACTTGAGGGACCAGATGGTGAAGTTAATGTTGTGGATGACATGTTAACTAAGGTTCCAGATCAGGATGTGAATGAAAATGAATTGTATAACCCTGACAGTGAGCAGGATATGAATGAAAATGAATTGTATAACCCTGACAGTGAGCAGGATGTGAATGAAAATGAAGTGTATAGCCCTGACAGTGAGCCAGATGTGGCTGAGAAAAAGGGGTCAGACAGGGATAGTGATAGTGAATCATCTGATGACCATAAAGCAACCAGTGCAAATGAGGAAGGCATGGTAGCAGAGGAGGTTGAGAGTCCTGAGAAGAAAGCTGATGCTGACCTTACAGCCAGACAGAAGATGGCATCTGAAGATGTTTTACAGTTGGCCGGTTCCCTGGCGAAGACTAAGGTGAAAGGAGGAGAGCTGAGCTTTAAAGGCAGGACTCTGAAACTGAACACAGCACAAGTGGATGCTGTTGAAGATGAGAAGTTGTCGGTGTGTGGTGTGGATCTGCATCATGCCAAGGACTCTGAAGGTGATGCTGCAGAGGTGGAAAAAGCCATAGAAGTGGTAGACACCAAACCAGATGCCTCATCAGTAGCTGCAACTCGTGAAGCTCAGGCTGGAAGTTCGGCGCCCGGAGCCCCAGCAGTGTTCCCGAGTGATACCAAGGATCTGGATAAATCACAAGATGAGATTTTGAGACAGCAGGCTGGCATTGGTGAGCTCAAGCGCACTTTCATGGAGTCTACATCGGAGCCACGTCCCAACAAATGGGAAAAGCCATGTGTCACTCCGTTGCCGCTACAGACACACGGGAGCCCAGATGGGATGCAGAACGTGGTGGAAGAGAAGAATCCGGCGGGTTCTGAGTATACAGATGCCGCTATCAAGGAGAACTTGAAAGCTGGAATAAATGGAGATATTGGAGACCATAATGATGTGACTGAAGAGGTGGAATGTAGGACTGACGGTAGGGCTTCTGAGCATGTCCTACCGGAAGAGCCTGAAGAAGGGGCTGAAGACATGGAGGACGTCCAACAGGTACAGGATGAAGTGATTACTTCTCAGAAAAAACTCCAAACTGTGATGAAGGAGCGTGATGAGAGCCATGAGCATCTTCTGGAGAAGCTAAGTAAGTAAAGAAGGTTCAAGGGGAACTGGAGAAAAGTGAAAAACCCCCTATACCTTCTGTGATAGTTGGTGACACATGGTCAGTGCACCAGGGACAGGAGGTACGTGAGTTTCTGAGAAAGAGTCAGCAGAAGTGTTCTGATGTGCCGGGTCGTACTTCTCTGGCCAGGCACTATATCGAAACTGAGCCCGGCCCTAAGGTCAAGATGAAACCGTGCAGGATACCCGAGGCCCGCAGAGAGCATAGGCCTGGGAGGGTACAGGGTAGTGCGGATGCTTCAGATGAAGAGAAAGCTGATGTTGGCTATGGCTCAGGTGAAGATACGGATGACAGTAGTGAAGATGAAGCTGATGAAGGCCATGACTGGTCCAGAGTTCGCTGTCTCTTTTGGATTGTTGACCAGCCCTCCGGTCTGGATGACCAGCCCTCCGGTCTGGAGAAGAGGGAGGGGATATGTGAGACAGTGAAGGAATGTGTGTTGAATGGGGTGTACATTTCACCTGGATGCTTTGCTGACTGGGATAAGGGAAATGTATGGCTTTGTACACCTAGTGGTAGAGAAAGGTCACTACACCTTACATTCATTACACACTTGCAGCTCAGGCCTGAAACTACTCAGGTGTTAATTAGGAGACCAGAAGTAGGTGTCTGGGAGCACAGTCAGAGAGCTAGCTTAGTCTGGACACAGGAAGGTGTCCCGGCACAAGAAGTAGTCTCCAGGAGTGTGAGCTCGCTTAGTCTGGACGGGGAGTCCAGGCACAAGAAGGTGTCTCCAGGAGTGTGAGCTATCTCAGTCTGGGTGCTCGAGGTACCCCGGACACAGGAGTAGCCTCAGTGAGAATCCGTGCGAATAGCGGCTGAATAGGAGGGGATCTCTCTCAAGTCTGGATGTTGGATGTGCCTTCAGACACAAAGAGGAGTATCTGTGAACCTCCATGCTGGTAAATGCTGACAAATGCTGAACATATGTGTTGTTTTGGCCCCGGCTGGTAGAGCCGGGACCCGGATAGATAGGGAAATCTATCTAAGTGTAATTAGTGGCTAGACAAGCCTAGGTCTTCTGTTTATGATTTTGTTTTATATCTGTTTGCTGTGGACTTTAATAAAGCTGGTTGCGGCCAGTTTTCACCAGAACTGCTGTCTGAATGAACTATTTCCGTTTCACTCTGTCTACCCAGACGGCGATCTCAGAGCTATATCCCCTGGAAATGTTACAATATTATAAAGCTTCTTACTTTCATGCTTATTATTGATTTAAGAAATACAAATTAAAACAACGGTTACACCTTATATATTGGACACAGCACTCGGTTCCCAGGATCCTCACACACGGTGCACAGCACAGAAGTCTTTCTCCTTTTGTCCATGTTTATTTCCCCTCTCCCTTTCACTCTCTCTTTCCCTCTCCATTTCCATCTCCCTCTCCCTTTCCCCCTCTCTTCCTTTCCTGCTCCCTTTCTCTCTCCTCATTCCATATCCCTTTCCATCTCACTTTCTCTCCTTTTTTCTACCCCTCTCCCTTTCCATCTCCATCTCTTTCCTTCTTCCTTTCCTTCTCCCTTTCCCGCTCCCTTTCCCTCTCCTCCTTCCCTTTCCATCTCACTTTCTCTCCATTTCCCTACCCCTCTCCCTTTCCATCTCCTTCCCCCTTTCCTTTTCCCCTTTTCCTCTCACTTCCCCTCTCCTTTTCGTTCTTGCTTTCCTTACCCCTCTCCCTTTCCATCTCCCTTTCCATCTCCTTACCCTTTCCTTTTCCTCTCACTTACCCTTTTCTTTTCCTCTCACTTACCCTTTCCTTTTCCTCTCACTTCCCCTCTCCTTTTCGCTCTCTCTCTTTCCTTACCCCTCTCCCTTTCCATCTCCTTCCCCTTTCCTTTTCCTCTCACTTACCCTTTCCTTTTCCTCTCACTTACCCTTTCCTTTTCCTCTCACTTCCCCTCTCCTTGTCCCCCCCTTGCTTCCTCCACTGCAATGGCTCCCTCTTCTCCCTTAGTACAGTGTCTCCTGGGTCTCTTGTGGCCTGCCTGGCCTTCATCAGGTGTTACCAGTCACCCAGGCTGTGTGCACACTTTCAGGATTTTTCGCGTTTTTCTCGCATTTTTCTCAGGAAATTTCTGCAAAGATTCCTGAACGTGTGCACCTAACCTTAGTCTTTTTCTTGCATCTCTCTGCCATGAAAACACCACAGAAGGCCTCTAACCATCCCTAGTTCCTGTCTTGCTGTATACGGTACTTCCTCTCCTCCTTATTGGCAGGCTATCCTCACCTTTCACTATAGTCACAGATGCAATCTCCCCTCTGTCAAATTCTGGGTTCAGATGTCTGTATTGAAAAAATGGGCAACTCGAATCCGAAAATTGCGGAAGTGACTGTCTTTGTGTGCTCATCTGAATTGCGGACTGTTGCTGGTGCTCATAACCTCAGGCAGAATACCATATATATTGATGTGCTCGTCCCTAACCTACAGGTAGCAGGCTTGTGTTGGGCCTAGAAGTCCACCTGCTGCCTGTACCCTCTGTGACTAACCCCAGGTGGCAGGGCCATGTCAGCAGTGCATGCCTCTGCTAACCCTTATGTACACATTTCTGCCCAATTCACTCTCCTTTGGGCTCTCCAAAGCTTTGACAAAGTGTCCCATCACTTTTATTGAAATGGTAGCCCTTCCTCATCACTCGTCAGAACGGGCTGCTGTTGGAAGAAACACAGCTCCCAAGACCTGTGTCTCAACTAACAAAGAAGCTGTATCGTAAGCACACATACGGTACTTCTGTGAGCTGAGGGGAGGGGCTGTGACATGAGAAGAAATAAATCTTTTCTTTGACTGCGCACGAATGGCTGAAGCTGGAGAAAAGAATCCTTTGTGGTTAGTCGGCCAAGGAAAAGGTTTTTTTCTTCTTCTGTCACAGCACTTCTCGGCTGATTGAGGTACATGTGATTACAATTCAGCTCCTATGTCAGTTGAGACACCGGTCTCGTGAGCTGTGTTTCTTCAGACTGGTAGCCCTTCCTGATGTGACGAGGAAGGGCTTCCATTTTTGTATTACTATGATGTGGCTATTTTATTTTGTTGTGGCACCCACTGAATTCTCTCTTTAGCTCCATGCTCAAGCAAGCCATTCCCCACAAAAAACAAGTAAAGATCAGTTAATAATATGGTATATCATAAATACTCTTAGGGCTAACCGCCCAACATGTGGTCGTCACAACAATAAAACAATAAAGCCAATATGCGGTACATGGAGGGCTGTAAATGGGGAAACTAGCTAGAGACTGTCCATTTGTAAGATGGTGACTACTGGCAGTACGGTTGTGGCTTTTACACATTGGGGTCCTTGGTGCTCATTGTAATAACAAAATTCAGAAGTGTTCAGCTGAGTGATGTTTCCATTCTGCATTGATCAGCTTTGCTCACATCCTTTTCACACTGGTGTTTTGGTGTCACGATCCATTTTTGGGATTTGTGGCAGCTCTGGTTCTACTCAGTTTAAAACTTTTTTCCTTTTGGACCATCGGGGTTAATATCAGTTTTTCCCTGTTGGCAATATGTTGTAATTGCACTGCTGAGTCAGCTGATGTGGGTGGTGACCACTCTCACCATCCTTTAAAAGGTCACCTGATGCATCAGCTGACTGTTGGTGATACAGGTCCTTTCTGGAAACCGCCTAGCAGGAGCAGGTCTCTGGTGTCAGCCACGTCTGGTGTTTGGAGTCCAGTTACTGTGTTTTCTGCTGTGTGGAGCTTAGCAGCGGTGTTCACAAGCTAAGTGTGGTGTTTTTTGTTACCTTGTCCCTTTGGTGTTTGTCACTTCCCCCTGTGTTTATTATCTGCAGAGGTGAGGCTAGTGCTCCTTGCCGGCCAGTACACTAGCCAGAGCAGTAATAGGTGACAACTAGGGACAAGGTATCCTGATGGTGGTGGGGGGAAGGACCCACATAGGGCGTTAGGGGAGTGCAGGGACGGGCTCAGGTTTGATGTCAGGTGGTGACCATCCCTCATTCCTTATTGTTAGGGCCCTCCTCTCGCCTTTCCCATCCCGTTGTGAATGAGTTGTGCTGTCCACTGACCGACCACCCGTTGGGTTGTGTCACACATCATGACATTTGGCCTCTGTTTATGGCAGTAATGCCTTATCCATTTGCAATGATGTCAATAAATCTTGATGAACTCGCTTGACTTAAATTTCTGTATATAAGTGGGTCCCTCAGGTTTGTCTATGTGATATTTGTCTACTCTCTGACTACACAAGGGGAAGCAGAAGTTTGCTACATATGTTTTCTGTCCCTCCCATTGACTTCAAGTGGAGTTGTATAAATAAAATAATACACTTACCGTCTTAGACCTTCAATGAATGGAGATTAGACCCACACATTGTGCAGCAATAAATAAGGTAAAGTTTTCTGTCAATCAATTTCAGTGGTATCCACATTACCATGTGAAAATCAAGTGATCTGAGCAATGAAAAGGACTTGTTTAGACGTTTAATGACATTGAGAATCTACAGAGAAAACCATTCAAGGCAAGGGGGTCCTGTGGATGTAAAAAAGTTGTCAACGAAAGAGTCAGAGGAGTATGTGAGGAATCGTTCTGATAAAAGGGGTCAGAGGAGGGTGTGAAGAATCGTTCTGATAAAAGAGGTCAGAGGAGGATGTGAAGAATCATTCAGATAAAAGGGGTTAGACAAGAATGTGAAGAATCGTTTTAATGAAAGAGGTCACAGGAGGATGTGAAGAATCATTCAGATAAAAGGGGTTAGACGAGGATGTAAAGAATCCTTTTTATGAAAGAGGTCACAGGAGGATGTGAAGAATCGTTCTGTTAAAAGGGGTTAGACGAGGATGTAAAGAATCCTTTTTATGAAAGAGGTCACAGGAGGATGTGAAGAATCGTTCTGTTAAAAGGGTTAGAGGAAGATATGAAGAATCGTTCTGATAAAACAACCTTGACAAATTTGAGGTGTGCTGGTCAGAAAATGGATGAGATATATACAAACCCCATAACAGATGGGTGTTTCCGGACAAAAATCAGGGTGAAACCAAACCGTCTCCGAATTATCAACATCAATGTTGGTGATTATGCAAATTATAATCTACCTATCTTTATACTGCACATCGACTAATTGGCAAGGAATATTTTTAGTTTTTATCTGTGTTTTTCTGCACATGATTCACATCATTTGGGGAGCGTGGTTACCCTTTTGTACTCTACTTTGGGTTTTTTATTATTAGTGTTCATGCCATATTTTAGGCTTTTTGCGCTTGGGTATGTGTCCACATTGTATTGTAATGCGGATCCATGTTAGTAAATTGTATAATTTTCAAATGTTTTTAAAATAGTTTGTGGGTGATGGCTATCTATAGTAAAAGAAACCGGTCACCTCTGAAGACATTATTTGCCTGCAGATATAGAGTAAATCTGCAGGTGAACAGAGTTACAGTGCTGCCCGGCTGCCTTACTGAAAGTGCGGCTACTGGGAGAAAATGAACTTATTTCCTCCTGGGAGCCACTTGCTTTCAGTCATGGGGATGTGCATGAAGCAGCTAGTCTCCATTCACAGCACTGCTCATTATACTGTGAGCGGCGGCTGCATGCACACCCCAACACTTGTGGTGCAGTGCAGCTGTGCAGAACAAGCTGCTAATCAAAGTACAGGGGAGCACTATCATCTTCATAAAAGGGGTCGTTCGCTACTCGGACCACCCTTTGTGACTCATTTGAAGGCGTCGAGAGTGAAGACAGCTCTGATTTGCCTCAGGGATTGCATGACATAACAATGTCACCCAATCCCCGGGAGAGCCAGTGCCGACACTACCGAAACAGTGTCAGCACTGGAGGGAGTATAGGAGTTATTATTTTACAAGGAGAAAACATAAGGACTGAGAAGAGGTTGTGCACCCCCTTAAAATTCGCATAAAACCATTGAACTTGAGACACATGGTTGACTTACGCATTTCGAAACTTCTAAGAGATAAGAACTCTTGGGTGTTGAAATCTGTCGAGAGTTCGTGTGTCTCGAGAACCTTCTCCTACCTGCTGGCATCCTCCCTGATTAGTAGGTCTGGCGCGATTGTGGAGTGACGCTTTTATGACTTCACCTACTAATCAGGGGGGATGTCGGGAGATAGGAGGACTTTGGTCTTACGACCACAGACTACCAACATGGCCACTAGACTATTTTGCTCAACTCTACAGTAAAAGGAAAGGAAATTTTGGCAAGGATAAATTTGCAAAAATGTTCAGAGCCACACACAAGTCATGTCGCTCAGGTGCCAAATATTATATTGATCGTTCACCTCTCTTGGGACTAGTCCCCGACCATTTAACGCTTGTTGTGCCATAAGTGCGGTGTCACTGTGTCGACCCGCCACCACAATTGTGGGTTACCAGGGCAATGGGGTACTCAGAGCCGAGCCCATGGAAGTCTATGGGGTTTGTCACAGGTAGCTGTGGCTCGGTCTGTGGCCCTGGCGGTCTGGCGTATGTTGGGGATATATTTACAGGGGATTGATGTATGTACAGTTCGTGACGCCACCTGTAGTCTTCTGGTAATTTATACCAGCGCTGCTGTAGATCTCTGAGGGGATGGTGAGGCAGCTAGATGTCGGGTCCCCTACAGGTGGGACTCTTCCCTCAGGTCGGTAGTTAGGTGAGGATTGTGCAGGCATGCAATAATAACTCAGTCTCACACAGTCAACGTCTTTCCATACCTTTACTTGCAGGATGATAAGGCAGGTCCCAGGGAGGCTGATGGGGTTGATGGAGGATGAGCTTTGAGGCAACAGATAAGCAAGTTAGGGGCCTCCTTTACTTTCCAATGAAGCTGAGTACGACCAGCCTGAAGCGTAGTCCTCTCTATGATTCCAGCTAGTCTTTAGCTGTTCTGCCCAGTCAAATTTGTGTTAGAAGCCTTCCTGCGAGGGAGCTGAATCCTTTTCTTGTCGTGCACAACTCAAAGTCTTCACACCCCCTGACTCCAGCTACGTTCTGACTATAAAGGGGCTTGTCTGCCGCGACCTAGGGTCCGGTAGATTCCTGGTTTTCTCTTCACTATGCTGTACAATAGTGATCCTTCGGTCCCCAGTAACCGGTTGCAACGTGCAGGACTTTTCCAAGTCAAAAGCACTTCTCCAATTACCTTCCTTCCACTTTGCCCTTCGCCTTGCTTGTCTCTTAATAGATAGTTCAGTCTTTCTTCCAGTGGGGAACAGCTCTGACTAGACTAAGGTGTATACAGACACCTACACCAGACTCCACTTTCTGAACTGATGATAGACTTAAACTGGACACGTCTACTCTGTCCAAGGACAGGAAACTGACTTCTCACTCTGAAGTCCGGACACTGACTGACTAAATCACTCCCTTCCACACCCCTGCTGGGTGTGTCAGAAGTGTACACGATGTCATGAAGAGACCTTAACTGTTACCTCTCCACTCATCCTCCTGGTATTGTGTACCAGGGCTACACATTCCCCCATGGTAAACGACAGCACTCCCGGCTGTAAAATATAAAGAGACATTTTTGTTCATACAATAAACATTAAACAATAACATCTTCCCATCCGGGAGGTGAGAACACCTTGAACGTTACGAACAATAACATTCTACATATAGAAATACAAAAGTATCAAATAGCATTTAATAAATATATATACAAGATACTTGTGAAGGACCCGCACCAAACCTTCAACGTGGGTCCTGGGTGGGCTGCAGGACATCCAAATGCAGACCTCACTCAGTGCCACACCACACGGGTTTTTGGTTCAGAGGTGAGTCAAGGTTTCATGTGAAACCATTAAGAAGGCACTTTAGTGCAACTATTTACAGGATACAGTTTTTGGGCTGGCTCAGTCCTCAGCCTCTGAGTCCATTGTTAAACGAAGACATAATAGAGAAAAAACACATTTATATATATAGATTTTTACAATGTTCACACAAATTCGTTATAATCACTGCTGATATCTAATGGGTAATTTCCCTTTTGTGATTCTTTCTGATCTACGTGGTGTAGTTTCAGGTATAACAAGTTGCGATCTGTCTGCACTGCGTAACGGCAAACTATAGAACTGCCTTAACCTTTCTATGGATCTGGCAAGCGTACTGATGGCTGGGCGGTGTGAGTCAGCTTCACCAGGAGATCCCATAGTATGGGGCGCTGCTTCAGATGATCCATCTTGAGGTTCCACAGGTTGAGGTGTTGCTGGGATGGGTAACTCCTGAGCGGGCTCAACTGGCACCACAGACACAACTGGAGGTAAAACTTCCTCTTGTGGCTGATAAAACTGCAACACTGGAACTATCACAGCATCTCCCAGTCGGGGCCAATCCGCAGGAAAATCTCCCAGATCGGTGTGTATGACCTCTTCCTTTCTTTCTCTTTGATTGAGGACAGGGTTCTTTTCACAACTCTTTAAGTGTTCTGGACACAACTTCAAATGATCTCTGGACACCGTGGTTGTTGTTCTTCCTCCGTCTTTACTGACGACACAAACTTTTCTGTTGTCGTATTTAGAATCTTGTATGACGTAGGGTTCTTGCTCCCACTGATTATCCAGTTTATGCATCTTTCTTTTTCTTTTTAATACTACCTCTCCAGGCATCAGAGGCTTGGCAGGAGCATTTCGGTTGTAAACATCTTCCTGTTTCTCCCGTGCCTTATTAAGACTTTCCTCCACACAGATTTGTACTCTTCTGTATTGCTCTTGCCGATTGACGTCCCAGTTCTCAACAGCGTCGTCTGCCTCCGGTTCTACCACTCCAAGTTCTAGATCCATTGGTAGTTTTCCGGGCCTTGCTCTCATAAGATAGGCTGGAGTGCAGTTAGTTGAGCTTACAGGTATATGGTTGTACAAATCAACCAAATCAGGTAGTAAATCCGGCCATCGATTCCTGTCTTCCAACGGTATGGATCTCAACAAGTCAAGGACAATATGGTTCATCTTTTCACAAAGACCGTTGGTTTGAGGGTGATATGGTGTTGTTCTTATTTTCTTGCACCCGTACATATGACAGAATTCCTTGAATAAATCAGCTTCGAAAGCAGGTCCCTGATCGGTTAAGACTTGCTCGGGATACCCATGCGGTCTGCAGAAGCTTGCTTGAAAGGTCTTCGCGGCCGTCACTGCGGTCTGGTCTTTCACTGGAACGACTACCAGAAATCTGGAGTAATGGTCCACCATGGTCAAGGCGTATGAGTATCCAGATCTACTCGGCGACAGTTTGACGTGGTCCAGGGCCACAATCTCCAGGGGACGAGTCGTCCGGATAGGTTGCAGGGGGGCCTTTTGACTACCGTAGTCCTTTCTTCTGAGACCACAGGGTCCACAGTTCCGACACCACCTCTCGACAGAGCTGCGCATCCCTACCCAGTAGAACCGGCATCTCAACAGGGTCTCCAGCTTCCTCCAGCCAAAGTGTCCTGCTTGATCGTGGTACGCTTCCAACACCATTGGGACGTCTGCCTTGGGGACCACTATTTGCCAGACCATCTCATGGGTTCTGGGGTTGACGTATCTCCTGCACAACTTCTCACGGTATAGGAACAACCTGCTTTTCTCGTTCCACAGGAGCTTGGCTGACATAGGTGCATCCTTTTCCAGAGAGGAGCCTTCCTGACTTAACAACTCCTTGATGCGGCTGACCACTGGATCACTGTCCTGAGTCTCTTTCCAGCTGTGATGGGGTAAAGGATTTAATGTTGCACCATTCTGCTTTCTGTGGACTCGATGCTCGTGGACTACCCCATTTCGATGGAACGCGGGTAGCTCAATTTCTTCCAGGTCGTCCGATTCTTCTTCCGTATCAGAGTCATGCGGCATTCGGGACAACGCATCAGCATTAGCATTCTTTCGACCTGCCCGGTACTTGATAGTAAACTGGTAATTGGACAACCGAGCCATCCATCGCTGCTCCATGGCACCCAGCTTGGCGGTTTCCAGGTGCGTTAACGGGTTGTTGTCTGTGTACGCCGTGAACTTATTGGAGGCCAGATAGTGCTTAAATCTTTCAGTAATGGCCCAGACCAGCGCCAGAAACTCTAGCTTGAAGCTGCTATAATTTTCCGGATTCCTTTCAGTTGGCCTGAGTTTTCTGCTAGCATATGCGATGACTTTTTCTTGTCCATTCTGCTTCTGACTGAGAACGGCTCCCAACCCTTCATTACTGGCGTCGGTGTACAACAGGAACGGTTGGCTGTAATCAGGATAGGTTAAAATCTCATCACCTGTCAGGATCTCTTTCATCTTTTGAAATGCTTCAGCCTGTTCCTTACCCCAATTGAAAGGAGGGTTTCTGCTCTTTAAAGATTGTCCTACCAGGAGGTCCTGTAAAGGAGCTGCCTTCTTCGTGTAATCTTTCACGAATCTCCTGTAGTAACCCGTTAGTCCCAGGAACTGTCGCACTTCCTTAAGGTTCTTCGGCTCCGGCCACTTCTGGATGGCAGTGACTTTCTCGGGGTCCGGCGCTACTCCTTCCGAACTGACGATGTGCCCCAAGTATTGTACCTTCTGCTTGAGTAGATGGCATTTTGAGGGTTTCAACTTCATCCCGTACCTGGACAGGGACTCAAACACTTCTGCCAGGTGCTTCAGATGGTCCTCATATGTCTTGGAATACACGATAACGTCGTCTAGGTATAGCAGCACGGTTTCAAAATTGAGATGTCCCAGACAGTTTTCCATCACTCTCTGAAATGTTCCTGGGGCACTACTGAGCCCAAACGGCATTCTGTCGAACTCACAGAGCCCCATTGGGGTGGTGAAAGCCGTTTTCTCACGATCCTCCTCAGCCACAGCCACTTGCCAGTAACCACTAGTCAGATCAAGGGTAGAAAAGTAGTTAGCCGTTTTCAGAGCAGCTAATGATTCCTCTATGCGTGGTAGCGGGTATGCATCCTTGTGTGTTATGCGGTTCACCTGCCTGTAATCCACACACATTCTCATACTACCATCTTTCTTTTTAACCAGAACTAGAGGGGCTGCCCAGGGACTACAACTATCCCTTATCACCCCAGCTTTCTTCATATCATTCAACATTTCTTTAGCCTTCTGATAATGAGCTGGAGGTATGGGCCTATACCGCTCTTTGATGGGAGGATGACTGCCTGTAGGGATATGATGTTGTACTCCCTTAATTGTCCCAAAATCAAGTGGATTTTTGCTAAACACTTGGCGTACTCGTGCACCACCCGTAATACCCCTTGCTTCTGGTGAGCGGGAGTGGTGTCCGTCCCAACATGGAGTTGCTGACACCATTCCGCCACCTGGGTTGCTGGGTCATTGTCCTCCTCTATTTGACAGGAGTCTAAGGACTCAGCCGGGAGAATAGAATTATTATCAACAGCATGAAGTTTAGCAATGGTTGCATAACGGGGTAAATTTACCTCATCATCTCCCCAATTGAGAAGCCGTACCGGTACTCTTCCATTCACCACTTCTACTACTCCCCTAGCAGTCATAAGTGTAGGTCTATGTTCTGAATGGTGGGGTTCTACTACAGCTTGGTAATTCTGTCCCCTCAGACCTATGGCCGCCCTGCACCAAATGATCATTTCACTCATTGGGGTATCACAATAGGATCTGAGTCAGTGACCCGTACATTACCAATTTCGCCGTCGGTAAGCTTCGCTTGCTGCTGACACACCAGGGCCCGGATCTCTCTTTGAATTACTCCTCTCTGCCTTGGTCGGGCAATCTCAGCGAGCTGTTGGAGCAAGAACACAACTTCTCCCAAACAATTACCGATAATGTTAGTACCCAAAATGATATTTAAACCGTTCTCCTCATTTACAGTCTTTACTACCAGAAGCCCTTGGTCTTTCAACTCCTCTCTGCCCACCTTTACATCTACACATTTTGTTCCGAGTACTTCTACAGGAAGACCATTCGAAGCATACACAGTAAAGTCAAGGCTCGAGGTTTAAGACTGTCCATTGACCAGTACTTGGTATATAGAGCATCAGGTATGAGGGTCACCTGGGACCCAGTGTCTAACAATGCTGGAACAGCAATACCATCTAGAATAATAGACAGGTAGGGTCGCCCGCCCACATACCTGCGGTTCCAGTCTAGGGGGCCTGACGGGTATTCTCCTGGGTGTTGGCCCTTGGACCCAGGTTCTGCCCGTTTAAAGGACACTGTGTAGACAGATGACCTTTCCGGTTGCAGCGATAACAGATGATCTCTCGACGAGAAGGGTGTTGATCAGAGGTTGCTCCTGGGGGTGGCGTTGTCCTCCTCCGGGGGGGCGACGTCTTCTTTCTCCTCCGGTGCATCCACGGAACGTCCTCTGGGCAGTCAGCTAGCAAGATCTTCCCTTCCTCTTCTTTCCGCAGCTGTAGGGCACTCATCACAGCGGCCAGATTTTTAGTCAGCTGGCGCACCTCTGAGCGCAGACAGTCCAATTCACTAGGAGGTGTCACCTGCGCTTTGGCTTCAGCCACTAGCGGGGAACAGGGGGTTACTGCCGGTTCCAGAGTGACTTCACCCTGATGATGTTGGGTGGCCACCTCAGGTTTGCCCAGGGGCCGCAGCCCTTTTATTGCCATGTCCTTTAGGGCATCAAAGGTAGCATCCGGATGATCTAAGGACCACCAATTTACAGTTCTGCGTTCCTCTGGGGATCTCAATCCCTGTATAAATTGTTCTTTCAGCATTCTATTCTCGTCGATAGCATTTAAATTGTTAATTTGCTTGAGGGCTCTCAGGGCTCCCTGTAGTCGGCAAGCATAGTCCCGGATGCTGTCACCTGGCTGTTGTGAACAGTGATAGAAGGCCATCCGGAGATCCGTTTCTGTGCGGTCTTCAAATATGGCATGAAGCTTCAGGAAGATCGCAGGCACCGACTCCTGATCAACGGTATCCCAAGTCTCCACTTCCCTCTCAGCAGCGCCAGTTAGCTGCCCTATTAGCACAGCAGCTTTTTGTCTCTCAGGCATGGAGTACATTTCTAGGATGCTGCATAACTTCCGCTTGAAGCCTGCTAATGTGCCTGGCCCACCGCTGTATTGGGGAAGCCATTTCGCCCCAGGCATATATGGGAGCGTTAGTGGCATGATCGGGACTACCGGACTGGGTGCAGGGCCTGCGCCCCCATCCGGCGCTACAATACCAAGCGGTGCGGGATTGGGGCCTCCGGCCGGGGCCGCACTGTCAGCCGGTTGTTGTGACATCTTAGCGCCCCCTTGGTTAAACGGAGCCTACCGGTTTCAGACGCTGCTATTTCACAGGCACCGCAGTGGGAACAGGACCTTCGTCGCAGGCGCTCTGATGTCAGAGCGTTCACTTCCTGTTGCAGGACCTGCCGCTGAGTCAGAGCCGGGGGCGTGTCCAAGACTTTGCGCGCTCTTTCAGGTACGCCCACCTTCTTCTCCAGCGCCTGAGGGCGCGAATATGGCGACAAAAATGGCGATTTTGGCGCCAAAAGTGCAAACGATCCTTTTTCACAAAAACACTCCACAGGCACACAGGGCTCGCAATGCTGCAAGTTTCGTATCCTGTTCGTGACGCCAAGTATTTGTGTCGACCCGCCACCACAATTGTGGGTTACCAGGGCAATGGGTACTCAGAGCCGAGCCCATGGAAGTCTATGGGGTTTGTCACAGGTAGCTGTGGCTCGGTCTGTGGCCCTGGCGGTCTGGCGTATGTTGGGGATATATTTACAGGGGATTGATGTATGTACAGTTCGTGACGCCACCTGTAGTCTTCTGGTAATTTATACCAGCGCTGCTGTAGATCTCTGAGGGGATGGTGAGGCAGCTAGATGTCGGGTCCCCTACAGGTGGGACTCTTCCCTCAGGTCGGTAGTTAGGTGAGGATTGTGCAGGCATGCAATAATAACTCAGTCTCACACAGTCAACGTCTTTCCATACCTTTACTTGCAGGATGATAAGGCAGGTCCCAGGGAGGCTGATGGGGTTGATGGAGGATGAGCTTTGAGGCAACAGATAAGCAAGTTAGGGGCCTCCTTTACTTTCCAATGAAGCTGAGTACGACCAGCCTGAAGCGTAGTCCTCTCTATGATTCCAGCTAGTCTTTAGCTGTTCTGCCCAGTCAAATTTGTGTTAGAAGCCTTCCTGCGAGGGAGCTGAATCCTTTTCTTGTCGTGCACAACTCAAAGTCTTCACACCCCCTGACTCCAGCTACGTTCTGACTATAAAGGGGCTTGTCTGCCGCGACCTAGGGTCCGGTAGATTCCTGGTTTTCTCTTCACTATGCTGTACAATAGTGATCCTTCGGTCCCCAGTAACCGGTTGCAACGTGCAGGACTTTTCCAAGTCAAAAGCACTTCTCCAATTACCTTCCTTCCACTTTGCCCTTCGCCTTGCTTGTCTCTTAATAGATAGTTCAGTCTTTCTTCCAGTGGGGAACAGCTCTGACTAGACTAAGGTGTATACAGACACCTACACCAGACTCCACTTTCTGAACTGATGATAGACTTAAACTGGACACGTCTACTCTGTCCAAGGACAGGAAACTGACTTCTCACTCTGAAGTCCGGACACTGACTGACTAAATCACTCCCTTCCACACCCCTGCTGGGTGTGTCAGAAGTGTACACGATGTCATGAAGAGACCTTAACTGTTACCTCTCCACTCATCCTCCTGGTATTGTGTACCAGGGCTACACATCACAGATTCCCTTTTGCGTTAATATCTACGCCTTCCCCCCTTGGGGTCAGGAGATTTTACTGCTCGGAGTGTGATCTGAATACAAAGTTAATTTTTGAAGATTTCTTTATCAATAATGCATCACTGTATTTCAGCATTTCTTAGCTGCTCAATAATTTCATTATATCGGAGCTGGGAGAAGGTTCGACCTTAATGTTTTATTTTAATGAAGTCGAGAAGGCTGAGAACATTTTGTTTCATGAGTGACAGCTAAGAAGTGAAAAGTTTTGTGCGCCTCCTCTTAAAGTGAACGCGTCAGCACTTTTTTACATATGGAAATAGTGGTATGGCTGTGTAGGATCATGTCGTCCCATAAAAAGACACCTTTTTTTAGAGATTGGATGTGCCATTCTTGAGAAATCTAGTCTATAAGTCATATCAGGTGGGAAGTGCACTGGGGCGTGTCCATGCACTTCTTCCTTACTTTGTAGTTTGCATACAACTTCTGCACTTTTCATGACTGGTGTATCACATTTCTACC
>JARQOD010000004.1:16831135-16861675 GCA_033576555.1 Oophaga sylvatica
TATAACAGCAGTCGGGGTGTGTAGTCTGGACCCCTATAACACAGTTGGGTTGGTATCGGGACCCCTATAACGCAGTCTGGGTGTGTAGTCTGGGCCCCCCTAAAACAGCGTCGGGGGTGGTATTTGGGCCCCCCTATAACACATCGGGGTTGTTTTGGGAGCCCCCTATAACAGCTCTGGGTTTTTTTTTGGAACCCCCTTAACAGCAGTCTGATTTTTATTTGGGAGCCCCCCTATAACGCATTGGGATGTGAGTCTGGAGCCCCCTTAACAGCATCGGGTGTGTGTCTGGAGCCCTTAAAACGCATCTGGATGTGTGTTGGAGCCCCCTAAAACAGCAGTTGGGGTTAGTCTGGAGCCCCCTATAACACACTGGTGTGTATTCGGGCCCCCCCTATAACACATCGGGGTGTGTGTCTGGAGCCCCCTTTAACAGCACTGGGGTGTATTCTGGACCCCCTATAACAGCGTTTTTTGGGGGGTTTAGTCTGGAGCCCCCTAAAAGCGTCTGTTGGTGTCGGGAGCCCCCAAAACAGCGTCTGGATGTGTTTCGGGAACCCCCTATAACAGCAGTCTGGGTGTGTAGTTGGACCCCCCCATAACAGCAGTCGGGGATTGTAGTTGGAGCCCTCATAACAGCAGTCTGGGTGTGTAGCTGGAGCCCCCTAACTCTGGATGTTAGTTGGACCCCTCTAAAACAGCAGTCGGGGGTGTGTGTCTGGAGCCCCTATAACAGCAGTCTGGATGTGTAGTCTGGAGCCCCCTATAACAGCAGTCGGGGTGTGTAGTCTGGAGCCCTCTATAACAGCAGTCTGGTGTGTAGTCTGGACCCCCTATAACAGCAGTCTGGGTGTGTAGTCTGGAGCCCCCTATAACAGCAGTCTGGGTGTGTATCTGGAACCCCCTATAACAGCAGTCTGTATGTGTAGTCTGGAGCCCCCCTATAACAGCAGTCTGGTGTGTAGTCTGGAGCCCTCTATAACAGCAGTCTGGTGTGTAGTCTGGAGCCCCTATAACAGCAGTCTGGATGTGTAGTCTGGAGCCCCTATAACAGCAGTCTGGATGTGTAGTCTGGAGCCCCCTATAACAGCAGTCTGGATGTGTAGTCTGGAGCCCTCTATAACAGCACTCTGGGTGTGTAGTCTGGAGCCCCTATAACCAGCAGTCTGGTGTGTAGTCTGGAGCCCCCTATAACAGCAGTCTGGATGTGTAGTCTGGAGCCCCCTATAACAGCATCTGGATGTGTAGTCTGGAGCCCCTATAACAGCAGTCTGGGTGTGTAGTCTGGAGCCCCCTATAACAGCATCTGTGTGTAGTCTGGAGCCCCCTATAACAGCAGTCTGGATGTGTAGTCTGGAGCCCCCTATAACAGCAGTCTGGATGTGTAGTCTGGAGCCCCCTATAACAGCAGTCTGGATGTGTAGTCTGGAGCCCCCCTATAACAGCAGTCTGGATGTGTAGTCTGGAGCCCCCTATAACAGCATCTGTTGTGTAGTCTGGAGCCCCTATAACAGCAGTCTGGTATGTAGTCTGGAGCCCCCTATAACAGCAGTCTGGATGTGTAGTCTGGAGCCCCCTATAACAGCACTCTGGATGTGTAGTCTGGAGCCTCCTATAACAGCAGTCTGCTGTGTAGTCTGGAGCCCCCTATAACAGCAGTCTGGTGCCCCCTATAGCAGCAGTCCGGCGCCCCCTATAAGTGCAGTCCGGCGCCCCCTATCACCTCCTTCCCGCCGGGCCCCCGTACCTTGGCATGGTTATAGATATCCACGCAGTTTTCCGTGTTGATGCTTTTTGCACAGATATCTCACAGTGACGCTGCAGCGCTTCCAGGTGAAAAAACTTGCTGGCAGAGAGCAGCTGCGAGAGAGGAGAAAGAGGTGCAGAGGGTGGGCGAGGAATTCCCGGCAGGAGAGGCAGAATCGCCGCATTAATAAACTGATTTCATGCAACAGGACTGAGACTAAACGAGGTAAATATGTCACCATCACCGGATTATCAATCATTAGGAAAATGACACGGCAATGGCGCCACGTCCGACTTATCATCAGCTGAGACTAAACGGTTTCTCTTCTACACATCTGCGGCTGGTGAAGCCCGAGGATCTGTTATCGAAGACCAGCAACAAGGCGCCTCTTACCTCCATGATTTCATTATTTTTAATGAGGAGTGATTCTGTGCCGCCACAGTACAGGTACTGCATGACCAGCTGGAGAGAGAAAAACAGACACACTGTAACAAAATCACTGCTTATTTTATCAGGATGACCTGTAAAAGCAGCTGAACAATGGGCTCTTATCATTTATGTCATGACTTAAAGGTATACAACCGGTGTAATAATAATAATATTAGCAAATACCTCCAGTTACAAATGTAGTATAGTTCTTCTGATTAGCTATGTCATTTACCCCATGTGCAGGGCATTGCAGTAGCATAGGTATCCATGGTGACAACCACTGATATAATGACAATTAGTTGGACTCCTAAACGAATGCACTGCACATGGAGTAAGCGAACTAGCTTATCAGAAGAACTATACTACTTTTCTAAGTGGAGGTATTTGCTAATATTACTATTATTACTACACCTACTACATATTGGGATAGGATGTTGGACATGAGAATACCCCTTTAACATGAAAAAAAAGTACAGAAACAGTGCCACCCTTGTCCACAGGCCATATCTGATATTGCAGCTCAGCCTTATTCATTTCAATGGGTGAGAGTTGCAATACCAGGCATGTCTTGTGGACAGGAGTGGCGCCGTTTTGGGGAGCTGCTGCTCTTAGTGTTGGGGACATATTTACTGTACATGGGGAATAGTGATGCCTGCCCCCTTTAGTCACACATTTCCCAGAAGAGTAACAGAGGCACAATGCATTATATTAAAAAAAGATGTTGTAGAATGGATAATTTCATGGGAGAAACAAAACTAGACATAGCGACAATAAACGGGATTTTTTAAAACAAATTTTCCGGCTGAATTTGAGGAAAATCAAAATTTTGTCACCGTTGTTCATCACTATAACTTACCATAGAGGCAGGCAACATTAATCAGACCTGTTTTTACTGCTTGCTTTGACTTTATCGAAAAGACTACTTCTAGCCACCACTAGGTGGAGCTCACTGCATACAGATGTATACACCTCCCGTTGAGTACATAAGGAGTTAGCTCCCCCTAGTGGTAGCAGGTAGTGCAGCAGGCAGCCAGAATTACGTAATTTGTCCTATTTTATAGTGGTCTCATTAGAGGTAGGGTCCGTCTGAGTTTATTATGGCGCCCAGATTTTTTTTTTTTGTAAGAGAGATTAAATAATAGGAGTAAGGACTAATTGAGGGTCCGCGGTAGGATATAATTATCACGGGAATAGTGGGATGCATTCGGCAAGGATGGCGGTATTAATCCCGGACTTCAGTGGGGATATTGCATGATACATAATTGATGCCGGCTGCTCAGACTATGTGGTATTATTAATAGGATGTGCATAATTCATAAACCATTGTAACCTGATATGTCAAATTATATTAAAGTAAATCTTACATTAAAATGTCAAAATGTTCTTTACAATAAAACGCTGCCAAATATAAAGGAATCCAGTGTACGGCAGTCAGTGTGCTCACATGGACAGTGATCCGGACCCCTGGGCGGTAAAGCTCATGGGCTTCTTTCCAATCACTTTGACTGTAATAATCCCTGTTTGAAGTGTGAGTGACTAAGAGGCTGTGGACCCTCGAGTGCTACCCTTAACGCTTGAATGGTCAGGCCGTCAATGCTAAATTTATTCCTTAAAGGGTTAAAAGGGTTATTCTTATCTTCAGAGATGAATATTCTATCAGATAGTGCTTGTAAAAACAAGCACTTTTGCAATTGACTGCTATTTAAAATTTGCAGCCGTTCTTGAGATATTCACACTTTTCTTTTGTTTACAGCTGGTTGCCTAGGAGACCGACCACCGCTGCTTTTTAAGTTCGTAAGCAATGGCTGGGATTAGGAGGTAACAGTGATTCTGGCTAGCTTCACAACGGTGCTAACAGTAACAGCGATCCAAATGATGCTAACAATCTCAATTGAAAGGAACTTGAAAGCACTACGCAAGTTCTACTGTCTAGCAGAGGTGGTCGGTCTCCAAGGTAACGAGTTATAGACAAAAAGAAAAGTCTTAATATCTCAAGAACGGTTGAAAATTTTAACTAGAAGTAAATTGCAAAATGGTTTGTATTCACAAGCACTATCCAACAATACCCATTTATGAAGACGGCAAAAAAACACCCTTTAAATTTTTAGAACCCTTTAAAATTTACATCTTTATGGATATTACTAATTTCTCACATTTGATTTGTCATGTCTGGTGAGACACATTTCCAGACAGTGGTCCAAGAGTGAAAGTGGCCACTGAATTTCTAGAGCTTTCCATCATTATAAAATTCTGGCTGCCTGAAGCCACCACTAGAGGGAGCTCAGGGTAGACAGAGTTACATACCCTATAAATTCCTATGCAGTGAGCTCCATCTAGTGGTGGTTTATTATAAGGATTTAATAAATAAAGCACACAAGTGTCTATTCTGTAATTTTTTTGCCGGCATACATTATTTCTCACATGTTCACATACCTGAAAGATGTGATATTTCACGTAGTTGATTTCGATGCAGCTGTTTTCTGCCGTCGACTTGTTTGTGAGAAGAGCTTTAAACCTTGAAAAAAAGAATTTAAAGCAAGAAATTATACCAAAATAATCAAGAAATGTAACATTTGGATGCAATTTTATTACATCTGATTGGTCGGTTATTGCTCCAGGGTGTTACAAGGTGTTTTATACTCTAGTCACATCCCAAGCTGCATTCAAAATCTGTTTAGGACTGGTCCTCTTCTCTCCTTTTTTTTTTTTACCTTGGGGATGCTGTGAACAGCAGCACTTTGTGTGCATAGAAGGGTCTTCCTTCTACAATGAAGGTGACATCCGACATTTCTTTGTTATTAAGGAAGTGAGGATCTACAAAGAGACGAAAGAACAAGAAAATTATTATTTGTGGTATTGGATTTTTTTTTCCAGAAATGGCGCCACTCTTGTCTGTTGGTCGTACCTGGTATTGCAGCTCAGACTCATTCACTGGATTTGGGAATAAACTGCAATACCAGACGCAGCCCATGGACAAAAGTGGCGCTGTTTCTAAAGGTTGGTGCCAAAGCAATGATAAAAATGAAGACCCTTTTCAAGAGCTGCTTGACGTTATCCCAATTTTACTCACCTGAAACAAGAAGTCCTGTTGTTTCCCCGTATAATTTTCATCTTTTACAACCTTAAATTTTCACTACTTATTGAGGTGGGGATGAAACAATCTGCAATTGTCCTTCTCTCTCCACATGAGACGCATGGGCTCGTTTATGGTGCCTACACTCTTGACGGTATCCCAAGCATGGTCAAGAACAAGAAGTATTGAAATCTGTCCCTTAGGCAAGATGGCCTACCCAAAGATTGGGTGAGGCAACGAAAAATCCCAACAGTCCGAAAGAAAAATATAGGGGTTGTCCCACCTATCCAAAACTGGATAATGACTGATCGTGGGGGTGTAGGCCCTCTGTTCTCAGTACCTATGTGTGAACGGAATGGTAATGATCATGTACGAACACCACCGTATATAGACGTGGTCGTTACCACTCCATTCTGTTCTCAGTACCTATGTGTGAACAAAATGGTAATGATCATGTACGAACACCACCGTATATAGACGTGGTCATTACCACTCCATTCTGTTCTCAGTACCTATGTGTGAACGGAATGGTAATGATCATGTACGAACACCACCGTATATAGACGTGGTCATTACCACACCATTCTGTTCTCAGTACCTATGTGTGAACGGAATGGTAATGATCATGTACGAACACCACCGTATATAGACGTGGTCGTTACCACTCACCTATGTGTGAACAAAATGGTAATGATCATGTACGAACACCACCGTATATAGACGTGGTCGTTACCACTCCATTCTGTTCTCAGTACCTATGTGTGAACGAAATGGTAATGATCATGTACGAACACCACCGTATATAGACGTGGTCGTTACCACTCCATTCTGTTCTCAGTACCTATGTGTGAACGGAATGGTAATGATCATGTACGAACACCACCGTATATAGACGTGGTCATTACACCACTTCAACCTATGTGTGAACAAATGGTAATGATCATGTACGAACACCACGTATATAGACGTGGTCGTTACCACTCCATTCTGTTCTCAGTACCTATGTGTGAACGGAATGGTAATGATCATGTACGAACACCACCGTATATAGACGTGGTCATTACCACTCCATTCTGTTCTCAGTACCTATGTGTGAACGAATGGTAATGATCATGTACGAACACCCCCAGTATATAGACGTGGTCATTACCACTCCATTCTGTTCTCAGTACCTATGTGTGAACGGAATGGTAATGATCATGTACGAACACCACCGTATATAGACATGGTCATGACCACTCCATTCATAAATCGACAATAACCAAATGTGACCATTCGGCAAGGATGAGAGAAAAGGACTCAAGGGGTAGTAAAAAGCCATGATATATAGGGGTATACAACTTTCTGGTCATCCAAACTGACCCTATGGCGAAAAAATTTACCCAACACCGCCATGCTTTTTGAGTTGACGTCATCAATTTTGGGTCATCACCAAAGCCAAAGAAGAACTTGTCTTTTTTTTTTCTCCTTTTGCAGGTTTCATCCACCATGAATTGTACCGCCACTCACCTGACGCGAGGCGAATCAATATCGAATCAATAATCCTCACTTCTACAGAGCAGTTCGTAAGAAAGGTGGTAGATCAAAGTCTCTGGATGGACAAGACTTATATATATGGAAGTTCTTCCTATATTTGGCAGATCTTTCTGATTAATAAATGCGGCCCTTCAACATCAATTAAATTCCGCCTGCAATTGTCTTTGAGAAAGCCGCCTATCAATATAAATGAGATCTGCGTTACGGAGCAAATGTTCCAGCCGGGCGTAGCGGGCACAATGTAAAAGTACGGGCACGTATTACACATGGTGTAGACTACAAATGAGCTCCGAGAGCCCGGTTGGTTCATCAGCTTATCTGCATTTCTTTCATTTTTTTAATTTTTGAGTGTAACCAGTGCACGAGATATGCAAATATCCTCTTCAGAGAAGAAGAGAACTAGAACTGTAGGGTCAGCTGTTGGGGTAGCCATCTTAAAAGTCAATATCGACTCTTTAACGAGCCTTGCAGCAGGATAAAAAGGCTATCCAGTCTTTCCATTTTCTGGCACGTGTTTGGGGATTTATGCCCCTCATCAGTGCAAAGCAGGAGATCGTATTTGGCAGCTTGAGAGGTCTCTGACAAGGGATTTAAATGGGGAACGTTTTTCCTTGTGGAGAGTCCCAAGCTGGTGTAATGATACTTATAGGAGAAGGACTAGAGAAACGTTATACCCTATGTCAGAGGCCTCTCACCTAGCCAAATCAGATCTCCTGCTTTGTACTGATGAGGGGCAAACACTTTGAAACACATCTGTAAATGAATAATCTGGTTTGTTTTTTTATCCTAAGTTATGTGGCAAAGCTTGTTAAAGAGTCAATATAGACTTTTGGGATTGCAAATTAAATTCTCAAAGCAGCATTGCATGGCCTTTAAGTCTCCTTACGCCTGACTGGTGCAGTCCACAAGGAGAAACATTCCGCCATATGCCCAATGCACAAGAGATATGGCTAAGTTATAAGTTTGTGAACGCTTACCCAGCCGGGATGTCTGCTTGCGCTTTATCTCAGTCAGCTTGGGGATGGGGTAAGGGCCGTAGCACTGGCTGAAGATGACAGTCAACTGTTGGCTGATGACCTCGTTCTGTAATGAAGAGGAGACCATTTCTATTACACAAAACATGATTCACATCTCGATGTTCTGACCTGCACGTCATGGAGATATGTCAGAAGATTGAATTGTCGGGAGGTCGTAAACCGAGACTCCCCTTGGATTTTAGCCTGAGCTTATGATGGTTGTGACGTGATTGGATCAGTTCAATAACCCCTAGTAAAGTTTTTGGAAAAAAAAAAAGTTCTAAAAAATTAAGATATTTAACCCCGATGATTTAATTTTTGTGATTTTGTATTTTAAACATGAAATTTGTTGCTTAAATTGTTTGCCTCGGTAAAGTTGACCTTCTTCTTGTCCCGTAATCTTACATTAGGAATGCCAAGTTCAATGTCAACCAGTGGTTTCTTCCTGCCAAGAATGATTCCTGACTCGTAGGTGAGGTATTAAGTACGGCATGATTCGAAGGAAGCAGGTGAGACGAGCCACCATCGTGGTCTACAATATTCAGTAGGAACTCAGAACTAGAAGATAGTTGTCAGCTCATTCGACCAACATCTATTCCTTCCAATCCACCCATTCACTTACAAAGGGGATAACCCAATATCAGACTGCACTACCGGCTTATGTATCTTAAGAGCAAAAGATCAGGCATATTGAGATCCAACATGCCCAATCCTTTTTCTTCTCGATATCTGAGAGTTGGTGGGAAGTCAGGACACCTTCGCACCCATTAGGAGGTCAGCCGTTCCTGCCTAAATCAATGTAAGGTAATGGGTGACATGACAGGTAGAATTCACATAATTAAAACACATAATATCCAAGTTGTGGGTTGAACATTTCCTATCTAAGACGACCATTATCCACTAAAGGCGGATAGGATCAGGCTCGACCACTGTTAGGTGCTCAGGGGTAAAATGTTGAGACAATACAAAAGATCTAACCCCGGCACACTCCAAAATGGTGAAGACAGAACTGTGGCTTTTAAAGTTTATTTATCTTGTGCAAAGTAAAGTGATTTCCAAACGACATTTCGGCTCAGGCACAAACCTTCGTCAGGAAGACAGTGTTATGGTAGTTATATCGTATGTAGGTCCCGGGCTTTCAGATTGCCCTATGGAAGTCTGTCAAAGTGTTTTTTTGGTATGTGATTATGGGCTCATCCTATTCAAAGTAATTGAAGACAGAGATTCTGTTGGGTCTTTAGTATCCTTTCCTCTCATGTGTCTTTAGTATCCTTTCCTCTGGTGGTTCTTTAATATCCTTTCCTCTGGGGGTTCTTTAGTATCCTTTCCTCTCATGGGTCTTTAGTATCCTTTCCTCTCATGTGTCTTTAGTATCCTTTCCTCTGGTGGGTCTTTAGCATCCTTTCCTCTCATGTGTCTTTAGTATCCTTTCCTCTGGTGGTTCTTTAATATCCTTTCCTCTGGGGTTCTTTAGTATCCTTTCCTCTGATGGGTCTTTAGTATCCTTTCCTCTCATGTGTCTTGTATCCTTTCCTCTGTGGGTCTTAGTATCCTTTCCTCTGGTGGGTCTTTAGTATCCTTTCATCTGATAGGCCTTTAGTATCCTTTTTTTCTTGTGGATCTTTAGCATCATTTCATCTGGTGCGTCTTTAGTATCCTTTCCTCTCGTGGGTCTTTAGTATCCTTTCCTCTGGTGGGTCTTTAGTATGCTTTCCTCTCATGTGTCTTTAGTATCCTTTCCTCTGGTGGTTCTTTAACATCCTTTCCTCTGATAGGCCTTCAGTATTATTTTCTCTAGTCGTCCTTCAGTAAAATTTCTTCTGTTGGGTCCATCTCAATAATATTTCTTCTGTTGGCTTTCCTTCTTTGGTGGGTCCAATCTTCTGAGTTCCCAGTGGATAGTATATAAGCAATGATCTATTTTGTCTATTTCCTTTATTCCTCTGTAAGTTCTTGATGACACAAGTAAACTTTTATTCTTTCTTATTTTCCTACTCACTAAAGCGATGAAATCGATGAAGCATTGAACGTCTCCCAATACTTCAGCTCCTTCCCCCGCAGCGCCGGCCTCTGCGGAGTTCTTCTCGTTGTCAGCTATAGTAAGGCTGATTACATTTCACTCCAGAGTACTGGTACTCATTACCACCATGGTCGGTGTAATTAAAAACAATCAGCATCTTGCCGCAGCGCTAAGGTCTGTAAGATCTATGGAAGGAAACTGATCTACAAAAAGGGTTTTTTTCAGAGTAGATGAAGACTTTTCCTCAGTAGACCAGAATGAAATGAAGGAAAGAATAAAAAGCCCCATCAGACTAAACGCTGGGAGATCTGCCAAGAATAAACTTGGAAATTACATTTAAAATCACAGCTGTGAAGTGAACTTTGGGAAACCCTGGGCGAGAAGCAAAGTTACGTCCTTGGGGGCCAGTAATGAGACGATTGCAGAGATGACGGGATCGGAACGAGGCAAGATCCTGATATGTGAGCTGAATTCTTTGCAGGAGATACATCTGCCTTCCATTCAGTGCCATTCACTCCTCGCTTACGTACAGTGGGGTGACCCGTGGGGGATTTCTGCATGAGGTCACCGAGCACTCATTTATGAAAAATGGTTAAGACTGAGCTATCATAACATCTAAAACTAAGCTGACACCTTGACAGCGTTAGATCCAGGAGATTGACATAGTAATGACCAGATCCTGAGCCAGAAGTGGCATCATAGATGAAGTGGACGGGCAGAGGGGCTGCAGTTCTCACATAGGATCCAACTTTGGAGCCAGTAGCAGATAATAATCTAGGGTCTTAATGCCAATAACCGACATTTGCTCTGGGCCCGCGTGTATTGCACTTGCCGTGCCCCCATATATGTGCCTGCAGTGCCCCCTATATGTGCTGCGTGCCCCCATATATTGTGCCTGAAGTGCCCCCATATATTGTGCCTGCAGTGCCCATATATTGTACCTGCTGTGCCTCCATGTATTGTGCATACTGTGCCCCCATGTATTGTGCCTGCAGTGCCTCCATGTATTGTGCCTGCAGTGCCCCCATATATTGTGCCTGCTGTGCCTTCATTATTGTGCTGCTGTGCCCCCATATATTGTGCCTGCTGTGCCTCCATATATTGTGCCTGCTGTGCCTCCATTATTGTGCATACTGTGCCCCATGTATTGTGCATACTGTGCCCCCATGTATTGTGCCTGCAGTGCCTCCATGTATTGTGCCTGCGTGCCCCATATATTGTGCCTGCTGTGCCTCATGTATTGTACCTGCAGTGCCCCCATATATTGTGCCTGC
Organism: Oophaga sylvatica; assembly: GCA_033576555.1. Lineage (NCBI taxonomy): Eukaryota > Metazoa > Chordata > Amphibia > Anura > Dendrobatidae > Oophaga > Oophaga sylvatica. The sequence goes on from JARQOD010000004.1 coordinate 16,842,231, forward strand.
TGTGCCCCCATATATTGTGCCTGCAGTGCCCCCATATATTGTGCCTACTGTGCCCCCATGTATTGTGCCTGCAGTGCCCCCATATATTGTGCATACTGTGCCCCCATGTATTGTGCCTGCTGTGCCCCCATGTATTGTGCATACTGTGCCCCCATGTATTGTGCCTGCAGTGCCTCCATGTATTGTGCCTGCTCTGCCCCATATATTGTGCCTGCTGTGCCCCCATGTATTGTGCCTGCTGTGCCCCCATATATTGTGCATACTGTGCCCCCATGTATTGTGCCTGCAGTGCCCCATATATTGTGCATACTGTGCCCCCATGTATTGTGCCTGCAGTGCCTCCATATATTGTGCCTGCTGTGCCTCCATGTATTGTGCCTGCTGTGCCTCCATGTATTGTGCCTGCAGTGCCCCCATATATTGTGCCTGCAGTGCCCCCATTATTGTGCCTGCTGTGCCCTCCATGTATTGTGCCTGCAGTGCCTCCATATATTGTGCCTGCATGTGCCTCCATTATTGTGCCTGCTGTGCCTCCATGTATTGTGCCTGCTGTGCCTCCATGTATTGTGCCTGCTGTGCCCCCATGTATTGTGCCTGCAGTGCCCCATATATTGTGCCTGCGTGCCCCATTATTGTGCCTGCGTGCCCATTATTGTGCCTGCTGTGCCTCCATGTATTGTGCCTGCAGTGCCCCATGTATTGTGCCTGCGTGCCCCCATGTATTGTGCCTGCGTGCCCCATATATTGTGCCTGCGTGCCCCATGTATTGTGCCTGCAGTGCCCCCATTATTGTGCCTGCTGTGCCCATGTATTGTGCTCAGTGCCCCATTATTGTGCCTGCTGTGCCTCCATGTATTGTGCCTGCTGTGCCTCCATGTATTGTGCCTGCAGTGCCCCCATATATTGTGCCTGCAGTGCCCCATTATTGTGCCTGCTGTGCCTCCATGTATTGTGCCTGCTGTGCCTCCATGTATTGTGCCTGCAGTGCCCCCATATATTGTGCCTGCGTGCCCCATGTATGTGCTGATGTGCCTCCATGTATTGTGCCTGCAGTGCCTCCATGTATTGTGCCTGCAGTGCCCCCATGTATTGTGCCTGCTGTGCCTCCATGTATTGTGCCTGCTGTGCCTCCATGTATTGTGCCTGCAGTGCCCCATATATTGTGCCTGCTGTGCCTCCATGTATTGTGCCTGCTGTGCCTCCAGTATTTCATTGTGCCATATGTGCCTCTCCATGTATTGTGCCTGCAGTGCCCCCATGTATTGTGCCTGCGTGCCTCCATGTATTGTGCATACTGTGCCTCCATGTATTGTGCCTGCAGTGCCCCCATATATTGTGCCTGCAGTGCCCCCATGTATTGTGCCTGCTGTGCCTCCATGTATTGTGCATACTGTGCCTCCATGTATTGTGCCTGCAGTGCCCCATATATTGTGCCTGCGTGCCCCATGTATTGTGCCTGCTGTGCCTCCATGTATTGTCCCTCTGTGCCTCCATGTATTGTGCCTGCGTGCCCATGTATTGTGCCTGGTCCCCATTGTATTGTGCCTGCGTGCCCCATAGTATTGTGCCTGTGCTCATTATTGTGCCTCATGTTATTGTGCCTGCATGTGCCCCATTATTGTGCCTGCGTGCCCCATGTATTGTGCTGCTGTGCCTCCATGACTGTGCCTCCATGTATTGTGCACTGTGCCCATGATTGTGCTGCGGCTTTTGTGGGCCCATATATTGTGCCTGCAGTGCCCCATGTATGTGCTGCTGTGCCCATGTATGCGCTGTGTGAGGCGGCAGTGGATGAGGCGGCTGTGGATGAGGCGCGTGGATGAGGCGGCAGTGGATGAGGCGGCTGTGGATGAGGCGGCTGTGGATGAGGGGCTGTGATGGCGGCGTGGATGAGGCGGCTGTGGATGAGGCGGCTGTGGATGAGGCGGCAGTGGATGAGGCGGCTGTGGATGAGGCGAGGCGCAGTGGATGAGGCGGCAGTGGATGAGGCGGCTGTGGATGAGGCGGCTGTGGATGAGGCGGCAGTGGATGAGGCGGCGTGGATGAGGCGGCGTGGATGAGGGCAGTGGATGAGGCGGCAGTGGATGAGGCGGCAGTGGATGAGGCGGCAGTGGATGAGGCGGCAGTGGATGAGGCGGCGGCAGTGGATGAGCGGCAGTGGATGAGGCGGCAGTGGAATGAGGGCGGAGGCAGTGGATGAGGCGGCAGTGGATGAGGCGGCAGTGGATGAGGCGGCAGGATGTAGCGCGTGGATGAGGCGATGAGTGGATGAGGCGGCTGTGGATGAGGCAGGGCAGCAGTGGATGAGGCGGCAGTGGATGAGGCGGCGTGGATGAGGCGGCAGTGATGAGGCGGCAGTGGTTGATGAGGCGGCGTGGTGAGGCGTGTGGATGAGGCGGCAGTGGATGAGGCGGGGGCCCAGTGGATGAGGCGGCAGTGGATGAGGCGGCTGTGGATGAGGCGGCAGTGGATGAGGCGGCTGTGTGAGCGCGTGATGAGGCGGCTAGTGGATGAGGCGGCTGTGGATGAGGCGGCTGTGGATGAGGCGGCTGTGGATGAGGCGGCGTGGATGAGGCGGCCAGTGGATGAGGCGGCAGTGGATGAGGCGGCTGTGGATGAGGCGGCAGTGGATGAGGCGGCTGTGGATGAGGCGGCTGTGGATGAGGCGGCAGTGGATGAGACGGCTGTGGATGAGGCAGCTGTGGATGAGGCGGCAGTGGATGAGCGGCAGTGGATGAGGCGGCAGTGGATGAGGCGGCAGTGGATGAGGCGGCAGTGGATGAGGCTGTGATTAGACCATTTCGACACAAGGCACATAAAAGGTTTTTCTTGGCATTTCCTCCTGGCAGAAAATCTCACTGACTTGTCAGGTGGTCAACCTGGATCACAGCACAAATGTCCATTGGGACTAAAAGATCAGAACCGATAAGAAACCTATGAAGAATGAAAGTCGGTCCAGATAGAAGCAAGAAGTGATCAGAAATGACGGCCGCAATGGGATTTTTAGGTTGGTTTGTGTCTCTAGAGCAGATACATAAAAGGTTTCCTCTACATCTGCTTCTCCAATACTGAGGACTGTCAGATATGATCCTACTGGAAATCCAAGGTGGGGGGTCCATAATGCAGGAGGAGGAGGTGAGCTGTGACATCACCTATTGTGAATGGTGGATCCTGTGTTATCTACTGTATATAGAGGTGTTATAAGTCATTGTTCAGGAGGAGGAGGTGAGCTGTGACATCATCTATTGTGAATGGTGGATCCTGTGTTATCTCTGTATATAGAGGTGTTATCAGTCATTGTACAGGAGAGGAGGTGAGCTGTGATATCACCTATTGTGAATGGTGGATCCTGTGTTATCTACTGTATATAGAGTGTTATCAGTCATTGTACAGGAGGAGGAGGTGAGCTGTGACATCACCTATTGTGAATGGTGGATCCTGTGTTATCTACTGTATATAGAGGTGTTATCAGTCATTGTACAGGAGGAGGAGGTGAGCTGTGACATCACCTATTGTGAATGGTGGATCCTGTGTTACTACTGTATATAGAGGTGTTATCAGTCATTGTACAGGAGGAGGAGGTGAGCTGTGACATCATCTATTGTGAATGGTGGATCCGGTGTTATCTGCTGTATATAGAGGTGTTATCAGTCATTGTACAGGAGGAGGAGGTGAGCTGTGACATCACCTATTGTGAATGGTGGATCCTGTGTTATCTACTGTATATAGAGGTGTTATCAGTCATTATACAGGAGGAGGAGGTGAGCTGTGACATCACCTATTGTGAATGGTGGATTCTGTGTTATCTATTGTATATAGAGATGTTATCAGTCATTAAACAGGAGGAGGAGGTGAGCTGTGACATCACCTATTGTGAATGGTGGATCCTGTGTTATATCTGTATATAGAGGTGTTATCAGTCATTGTACAGGAGGAGGAGGTGAGCTGTGATATCACTATTGTGAATGGGGTACCTGTGTTACCTACTGTATATAGAGGTGTTATCAGTCATTGTACAGGAGGAGGAGGTGAGCTGTGACATCATCTATTGTGAATGGAGATTCTGTGTTATCTACTGTATATAGAGGTATTATCAATTATTGTACAGGAGGAGGAGGTGAGCTGTGACATCACCTATTGTGAATGGTGGATCCTGTGTTATCTACTGTATATAGAGGTGTTATCAGTCATTGTACAGGAGGAGGAGGTGAGCTGTGACATCACCTATTGTGAATGGGGATCCTGTGTTATCTATGTATATAGAGATGTTATCAGTCATTAACAGGAGGAGGAGGTGAGCTGTGACATCACCTATTGTGAATGGTGGATCTGTGTTATCTATTGTATATAGAGGTGTTATCAGTCATTGTACAGGAGGAGGAGGTGAGCTGTGATATCACCTATTGTGAATGAGGTATCCGTGTTACTGCTGTATATAGAGGTGTTATCAGTCATTGTACAGGAGGAGGAGGTGAGCTGTGACATCATCTATTGTGAATGGTGCGGATCCGTGTTATCTGCTGTTATAGAGGTGTTATCAGTCATTGTACAGGAGGAGGAGGTGAGCTGTGACATCACTATTGTGAATGGCGGATCCTGTGTTATCTACTGTATATAGAGGTGTTATCAGTCATTGTACAGGAGGAGGAGGTGAGCTGTGACATCACTATTGTGAATGGAGGATCTGTGTTATCTACTGTATATGAGAGGTATATCAATATTAACGGAGGAGGAGGTGAGCTGTGACATCACTATTGTGAATGGTGGATCCGTGTTATCTGCTGTATATAGAGGTGTTATCAGTCATTGTACAGGAGGAGGAGGTGAGCTGTGACATCATCTATTGTGAATGGGGATCCTGTGTTATCTACTGTATATAGAGGTGTTATCAGTCATTGATACAGGAGGAGGAGGTGAGCTGTGACATCACCTATTGTGAATGGAGGATCCTGTGTTATCTACTGTATATAGAGGTGTTATCATCATTGTACAGGAGGAGGAGGTGAGCTGTGACATCATCTATTGTGAATGGTGGATCCGTGTTATCTGCTGTATATAGAGGTGTTATCAGTCATTGTACAGGAGGAGGAGGTGAGCTGTGACATCACTATTGTGAATGGTGGATCCTGTGTTATCTACTGTATATAGAGGTGTTATCAGTCATTGTACAGGAGGAGGAGGTGAGCTGTGACATCACTATTGTGAATGGAGGATCTGTGTTATCTACTGTATATAGAGATGTATCATCATTGTACAGGAGGAGGAGGTGAGCTGTGACATCACTATTGTGAATGGTGGATCCTGTGTTATCTCTGTATATAGAGGTGTTATCAGTCATTGTACAGGAGGAGGAGGTGAGCTGTGACATCATCTATTGTGAATGGGGATCCTGTGTTATCTACTGTATATAGAGGTGTTATCAGTCATTGTACAGGAGGAGGAGGTGAGCTGTGACATCACCTATTGTGAATGGTGGATCCTGTGTTATCTACTGTATATAGAGGTGTTATCAGTCATTATACAGGAGGAGGAGGTGAGCTGTGACATCACCTATTGTGAATGGAGGATCCTGTGTTATCTATTGTATATGAGATGTTATCAGTCATTAAACGGAGGAGGAGGTGAGCTGTGACATCACCTATTGTGAATGGTGGATCCTGTGTTATCTACTGTATATAGAGGTGTTATCAGTCATTGTACAGGAGGAGGAGGTGAGCTGTGATATCACCTATTGTGAATGGAGGATCCTGTGTTATCTATTGTATATAGAGATGTTATCAGTCATTAAACGGAGGAGGAGGTGAGCTGTGACATCACCTATTGTGAATGGTGGATCCTGTGTTATCTATTGTATATAGAGGTGTTATCAGTCATTGTACAGGAGGAGGAGGTGAGCTGTGACATCATCTATTGTGAATGGTGGATCCTGTGTTATATACTGTATATAAGGTGTTATCAGTCATTGTACAGGAGGAGGAGGTGAGCTGTGATATCACCTATTGTGAATGGGGTATCTGTGTTACCTACTGTATATAGAGGTGTTATCAGTCATTGTACAGGAGGAGGAGGTGAGCTGTGACATCATCTATTGTGAATGGAGGATTCTGTGTTATCTACTGTATATAGAGGTATTATCAGTTATTGTACAGGAGGAGGAGGTGAGCTGTGATATCACCTATTGTGAATGGTGGATCCTGTGTTATCTACCGTATATAGAGGTGTTATCAGTCATTGTACAGGAGGAGGAGGTGAGCTGTGACATCACCTATTGTGAATGGTGGATCCTGTGTTATCTATTGTATATAGAGATGTTATCAGTCATTAAACAGGAGGAGGAGGTGAGCTGTGACATCATCTATTGTGAATGGTGGATCCTGTGTTATCTACTGTATATAGAGGTGTTATCAGTCATTAAACAGAGGAGGAGGTGAGCTGTGACATCACCTATTGTGAATGGTGGATCCTGTGTTATCTATTGTATATAGAGGTGTTATCAGTCATTGTACAAGAGGAGGAGGTGAGCTGTGATATCACCTATTGTGAATGGTAAATCAAATGTTATCTACTGTATATAGAGGTGTTCTCAGTCATTGTACAGGAGGAGGAGGTGATCTGTGATATCATCTATTGTGAATGGTGGTGGATCCTTTGTTATTTACTGTATGTAGAGGTGTTACCTTTCCTAGTAATCATGCCTCTAATGATATTGTTACTGCAGAAAACTCATCTGTACAAAAGAAGAAGTGAGAGTTTGATGTAAGGACTTGTGGCCACTGACTTTTTAAATAGATAGTGATATGAACAATTAAAATTAAAGAAAAAAAAAGCAATTAAAAATGAATTAAAAAATAAATTTCATAATGTACACTGCTCAAAAACATAAAGGGAACACTAAAATACCATATACTAGATATCACTGAATTAAATATTCAAGCTGCAAATCTTTATTCATTATATAGTGGAATGCGTTGAGAACAATAAAACAAAAATGATCAATGGAAATCAATTTTTTTTTGACCAGTGTATTTAACATATAAAGACCCATTAAAACAATAGGTCATTTTCTTGTGACTTGTTCCTTTTATTCCACCTTCAAAGCTATAAATAGTTGTCACTGAGAAGTATATGTACAGCAGTGCTTCTTATACTGTGAGACGGGCCTTACCAGTCAGATGCCCCCTTAGTTTTTGGTGAGGTTCAGCTGGGGAGGCAGTTTTTAGAAAAGAGATCATAAGCTGCATAGGCCTACTTAGCTTGAGCTATTTCCGGTTTAGTAAAACAATTGACTCCTTTTGGGCTTATTTTAATGTTATATGAAGGGTAAATCAGTAAATTGAGCAACATTTTCACTTTTGAGTTGGTTCTTGACCAATAGGTGTTTAGGCTCAGCCATCACCATGTTCTGGCTGGTGAGACACCTGAAGAAGCCCTGAGGCGAAACATACTACATACCTTGCTTGCTTTCAGGATCTCAAACATGAGGGGCAGGCCCTGTGTGATCAGCTCTTCCGTATATTCCTCCTCCTGGATTGACTTGAACTCTTTGAGTAAACACTGGATCAGAGGACGTCTATGTTGGTGAAATGAGATACGCAGGGATTCCAGCCAAGTGTGAAGCGTCCACGGGACACCTACAAGAAAATATCAGAATGCCTCAGCATTTTATAGATCAATAAGGCAACTGCAGGACATTTTAGGTGGGTGTCTAACCCCAAAAACAACATAGGCCTATCCCATTGAGAGGGTGTTCAATAGCAGTCCATGACCGGTGGAGTGGGACTCCTCTCTATCTGGACTCCTACCTAATTCGCATTGACATACGTTGATACTATTTTTGGCATGTAGCCCAAAAATTGACAATGGCCCCCTCACCAGAAAACGTGTCCGAATAAGTAATTTGTATATCACCGTTGGCAGATGCCACTGATCTCGACAGGATCTAAGGGCAATTTAATGATTATGGACAGCCCCACTGTCCTCTGTCACTTTCTGTTGAAAAACCTTACGGATGGCCAACACTGGAGATATATCAACCAAACCTGACAATTTGGGCAAGAATGGGCAACTGTATATGGGGACCTCCTGACTTTCTAATGGCAGATGCATAGTTGACAACTGTCCCGGATGTACCAGGACTAGTGGGCTAAAGAGTGCCAGGGTTTATGGTAACCCTGTCCAAAATTGGAGGCTTGGGCTGATTGGAAGTTTTAACAGGAGGGTGCAGGCGTTCTTGAGAGGGGTGAGGATGCATTTGAGGGCAACGTTAAAACCTCCTCAGAAATGTTGGCAACTATGCAGATATCTGGGAAATAAGGATCATGCAGTTGGGTTTCAATTGCATGATCCTTTAGTTTTTTAGGAAATAATCTGCCGCCTTGTTAAAGTGCACAATTCCTTATTCAACAGGGATGAAAAAAGCAAAGCCAGTAGTTTCTGGCAGCTGCTTATTCTTATCCTACATAGGTAATACATAAGATTGCCAGATTTCTTCTAGTAACGGTCATTACTGTTGAGGCTGTCTTGAAAACGATGTATGGAATGAAGGGCTCATTCATACGTCAGTTTTTGTGATGAAGCTCTGAAGACACTTTGACCAATCTGACCAGACTCTAAAGACACTTTGACAAACTCTGACCAGACTCTAAAGAACTTAAACTCTGACAGACTCTAAGACACTTTGACCAACTTGACCAGACTCTAAAGACACTTGACCAAACTCTGACCAGACTCTAAAGACACTTTGACAAAACTCTGACAAGACTCTAGGCACTTTGACAAAACTCTGACCAGACTCTAAAGACACTTTGACTAAACTCTCACCAGACTCTAAAGACACTTTGACCAAACTCTGACCAGACTCTAAAGGCACTTTGACCAAACTCTGACCAGACTCTAAAGACACTTTGACCAAACTCTGACCAGACTCTAAAGACACTTTGACCAAACTCTGACAGACTCTAAAGACACTTTGACGAAACTCTGACCAGACTCTAAAGACACTTTGACCAAACTCTGACCAGACTCTAAAGACTCGTTGACCAAACTGACCAGACTCTAAAGACAATTTGACCAAACTCTGACCAGACTCTAAAGACACTCTGACCAAACTCTGAATACACTTTAACTAAACCTCGACCAAACTCTGAAGACACTGTGACCAAACTCTGACCAAAAGCACTGATGAAACTCGGACCGATTTTCTTGTACGAGAAAATCACTTATGTGTTCATCACCCCTTGGGCTACTGGGCAGTAGCCCCTTTACCCCTCCCATTGTCAACATTAAAAATTTCCTATACAGCAACGACCCATAGCAATGTTTAGGCATCAATTTTTAGGTAGCACATGAAAACCACAGGTAGACCTCTGGTGCATATTAAAGCTGGCACGGAGTGTCCTACTTAGCTCGCCACCAAAGCTGGGCGGCCGAACAAGTATTTTTAGCCGGGATAAAAAAGCTGTAACTAAACAAAGCATCAATCTATTCACACTATTCTGCTCTTTATTATTTCTTGTGCTACCAACGGTGGAGAAAATGTCTTATCCTCCTCCGGGAAGTTCCATTTCTCCGCACAGCGGGGCGTCAATTTAAACACCTGTGACACCAGCTCTCGTTTTCTTTTAATTCTTAAATCTTCAATTACGAGGGTTCGTAGATTGTACTAAAAGGCAAATTACATCTAGCGAGCGGGAAGGGGGGGGGGTTTAAACGAAACATGTAACTGAGGTAGTGAAATTAAATTATGAAGCCTCGCTTCATTAACCATTACTGAAGCCTGGATGACTGAGCTGCCTCCTTTCTCTTGACTGGTGCAAAAATATACAGGTCCTTCTCAAAAAATTAGCATACAGTGCTAAATTTCATTATTTTCCATAATGTAATGATTACAATTAAACTTTCATATATTTGAGATTCATTACACACCAACTGAAATTTGTCAGGTCTTTTATTGTTTTAATACTGATGATTTTGGCATACAACTCCTGATAACCCAAAAAACCTGTCTCAAAAAATTAGCATATCAAGAAAAGGTTCTCTAAACGACCTATTACCCTAATCTTCTGAATCAACTAATTAACTCTAAACACATGCAAAAGATTCCTGAGGCTTTTAAAAACTCCCTGCCTGGTTCATTACTCAAAACCCCCATCATGGGTAAGACTAGCGACCTGACTGATGTCAAGAAGGCCATCATTGACACCCTCAAGCAAGAGGGTAAGACCCAGAAAGAAATTTCTCAACAAATAGGCTGTTCCCAGAGTGCTGTATCAAGGCACCTCAATGGGAAGTCTGTTGGAAGGAAACAATGTGGCAGAAAACGCTGTACAACGAGAAGAGGTGACCGGACCCTGAGGAAGATTGTGGAGAAGGACCGATTCCAGACCTTGGGGGACCTGAGGAAGCAGTGGACTGAGTCTGGTGTAGAAACATCCAGAGCCACCGTGCACAGGCGTGTGCAGGAAATGGGCTACAGGTGCCGCATTCCCCAGGTAAAGCCACTTTTGAACCATAAACAGCGGCAGAAGCGCCTGACCTGGGCTACAGAGAAGCAGCACTGGACTGTTGCTAAGTGGTCCCAAGTACTTTTTTCTGATGAAAGCAAATTTTGCATGACATTCGGAAATCAAGGTGCCAGAGTCTGGAGGAAGACTGGGGAGAAGGAAATGCCAAAATGCCTGAAGTCCAGTGTCAAGTACCCACAGTCAGTGATGGTGTGGGGTGCCATGTCAGCTGCTGGTGTTGGTCCACTGTGTTTCATCAAGGGCAGGGTCAATGCAGCTAGCTATCAGGAGATTTTGGAGCACTTCATGCTTCCATCGGCTGAAATGCTTTATGGAGATGAAGATTTCATTTTTCAGCACGACCTGGCACCTGCTCACAGTGCCAAAACCACTGGTAAATGCTTTACTGACCATGGTATTACTGTGCTCAATTGGCCTGCCAACTCTCCTGACCTGAACCCCATAGAGAATCTGTGGGATATTGTGAAGAGAAAGTTGAGAGACGCAAGACCTAACACTCTGGATGAGCTTAAGGCCGCTATCGAAGCATCCTGGGCCTCCATAACACCTCAGCAGTGTCACAGGCTGATTGCCTCCATGCCACGCCGCATTGAAGCAGTCATTTCTGCAAAAGGATTCCCGACCAAGTATTGAGTGCATAACTGAACTTTATTATTTGATGGTTTTTTTGTTTGTTTTTAAAAAACACTTTTATTTTATTGGATGGTTGAAATATGTTAATTTTTTGAGACAGGTTTTTTGGGTTATCAGGAGTTGTATGCCAAAATCATCAGTATTAAAACAATAAAAGACCTGACAAATTTCAGTTGGTGTGTAATGAATCTAAAATATATGAAAGTTTAATTGTAATCATTACATTATGGAAAATAATGAAATTTAGCACTATATGCTAATTTTTTGAGAAGGACCTGTAGAGCGCATGTTACAATCTAACAGTAGCTGTGCCAAAATTTTTCCGACACTTACAGTATAAAAACTTAATGTAGCCTAAAGATATGAGATTCAATGTTATCGATGGAGTAGGGTTCTCTCAAAACCATTGATGGATCAAGGCTGACTGCCCATTCGGGCATTAGGGAACCCCCTTAAACCCACTGCCAGAAAGGGCCGCTTACAACAAGTGCTCCTTAAACACATTTTACCCAAAGGTAGTAATTGGTAGGGTTTCTTTTGACCAACGGATAACTATACTATCCCCCGGCATGTTGTAACTGTTGTGGGTTGGTGATGATGAGCACACATAAGTTCTTCAATATATCCTGGCTAGAGATGAGCGATAATTTTGAAATCCGAATTCTCCAGCTTTAACCATTTTTTGCAGAAAATTTGATTAGTGGTAAGTCGAAAGTACTGCAAAGCCCCTAATTGTCCCTCCTCCCTGCTGAGATCTCACACTGCTCAATACAAGCTGCTCAGTCAGGTTAGGTGCGTGGAGACAAAATTCATTTGGACCCGTGAGCTCTCTCACTCTTTAGCTGGACTCCTAAAAATCTAATTTTAATATCAGTATGATAATGCCATTCTGCCATGGAATTTCAAAGTAAGTACACCAGTCTCATCAGGTCTAAGAGATCTATTCAATAATGTATGTAACTAGGAGGTACTGGATAGACATGAGTGAATGTTTGGAAATTTGAATTTGACAGCTTTGACTAATTTTTGCAAAAAATTTGATTGGAAGCAAATTGATTCTGCAAATTTCAAGTATGACAAAGTCTCCACTTTCGCCAAAAAAAAGTGTCTAAAACTTGGAGGTCTTCTATGATTGTATCCAACTGTGTTAAGCTCTGAGCTTTGTAACACAAATACAGCCATGGTAATGTCTACATATACAGTCATGGCCAAAAGTGTTGGCACCCTTGAAATCGTTCCAGAAAATGAATTATTTCTCAAAAAAAATTATTACAATTACACGTTTCGTTATAAACATGTTTATTTCTTTTGAGAGTATTGGAACAACACAAAAATAAAACAGAGAAAAAAAGGCAATTTGGACATAATTTTACACAAAACCCCAAAAATAGGCAGGACAAAAATGTTGGCACCTTTCCAAAAATCTAGGTAAACAACTTTGTTTCAAGCAGGGGATGCTTGGTCAAACTCACCTGTGGCAAGGAACAGGTGTGGGCAATGTGAAAATCACACCTGAAACTAGATAAAAAAGGGGAGAAGTTGACTCAATCTTTGCATAGTGTGTCTTTGTGTGACATACTTAGCATGGAGAACAGAAAGAGAAGAGAACTCTCTTAGAACTTGAGAACCAAAATTGTTGAAAAATATCAACAATCTCAAGGTTACAAGTGCATCTCCAGAGATCTTCATGTTCCTTCATCCAAGGTCCGCAACATAACTAACATGGTATCCAACAAGGTATCACGGAAGGGCACCCCACAAACCAATATTATACCACCAAATAAACAAAAATAAAAAATCACTGACAGTCAGTGATTTTTTTTAATTTTTTTTTATGGTATCCAACAACCTGTTCCTTGCAAACTAATCTTCTTCACTGCTGCGCTGTCACACACTATCTGTTCAGTTTATTCAGTGTTTTATGGGTTTATGTCTCCACAATAGCTAATCTGTGACGTCCTCTCACTGTCCAGATTCACCACAGAACAGCTGCATTCCCTGCTTCTGTTTTTATATTGACTGTGCTACACAATATGATGGCTGCAAGGCACTATTGGGAAGAACTCATGATGGCGCCTGAGTTCATGTGAGCTTTCTCTTCTGCAATGAGTAAATTGGTGGCGGCCACTTTTAGGTGATTCACATGAAGCGAATCCCAAACTGATTGAATTAGCCGAGTTCAGCAAATTCCTAAAACTTCCGCTTGAATTTGACTGGCATCGAATCAGTTTGCTCAACTTTAGTCCTATCTCCTAGACAGGAGGTCCTGAGTTGTCGACCACCCACTATTAATGCATATGGACAGACGTTGTCTACTATAGGGTCCAAATTGCTAATCGCTTCCCCGTATGGACAAATCCCCGATAGTTGGAGAGTGGTCCGTCAGATCCAAGTCGGGCCCCCCGTCCAATGCTGGTTTACATCTATATTTTGACACTCCCGGTCTCCGGCACAGATCTTATTTTCCATGCTTGTACTATATAGAACTCAGAAGAATAAACATTTCTATATAAAAATACATAATAAATGGACCCTAAAAGGCAAAGCAAAAATCCGGCGCCAGCGGCACACTTCCTCCTGAGTGCGGCCCCCAGGTGGCAAATGAAACATACGCCTCATTAGTCGCGGGAAGGGCCGCAGTGTATGTGCAGGGAGGCATGTTATTGAAGAGGCGAAACTTTTATGGTGTGTTTTTTTTTTTTTCCAATTGTAGGTTATTTTCTTTCAGGACAGGACTGTTCCCATTCTGCGGTCACATTGGATTTATGTGACATAATCCCATGCTGCTGTAATGAAGGTAGAAGTCCGTGACTCGCGTTCTAGTATTGCGTCCGCCAAATCCGCCATGGAGTTATTGCCTTAACTACAGGAATAGTAGAGCCGGACGCCGCTGATAAATGTTTATGGTGTTACCCCCAACTCCGTACTGACGACTAATAGCCTTATAATGTGCAGTAATAGCGGTAAGCATATATTTATAGACACATATATACGGTGCTGATCTGTCACGAGTTGGATCTCTCACTGCGGAGAATGTTGTAGCACCCAGTTTAGCATCTGTAAAGTTAAAATTAAAGGGGTCGTCCTACAAACAAGATACATTTTATTCAGAACTTATGTTTCGCAATTGGATATGTTAAAAAAAAAATGTTCCTGTGCTGAGATCATCTTATAAATCCTGCTATGTACTGTGTAATAGTGGTATACAGACAGGACAGTATAGGAAGCAACAGAGAGTATACAGACAGGACAGCATGAAATCGCAGCTGCTGCTTTTTGAGAGGTAAAACATTTTTTCTGTGAGGGAAAACATTTTTCTGTGAGGTAAAACATTTTTTCTGTGAGGTAAAACATTTTTTTCTGTGAGGTAAAACATTTTTCTGTGAGGTAAAACATTTTTTTCTGTGAGGTAAAACTTTTTTTCTGTGAGGGAAAACATTTTTTCTGGGAGGGAAAACATTTTTCTGGGAGGGAAAACATTTTTCTGGGAGGTAAAACATTTTTCTGTGAGGGGAAACATTTTTTCTGTGAGGGAAAACATTTTTCTGTGAGGTAAAACATTTTTTCTGTGAGGGAAAACATTTTTTTCTGAGGTAAAACATTTTTTTTCTGTGAGGTAAAACATTTTCTCTGTGAGGTAAAACATTTTTTCTGTGAGGTAAAACATTTTTTTCTGTGAGGTAAAAACATTTTTCTGTGAGGTAAAACATTTTTTCTGTGAGGTAAAACATTTTTTCTGTGAGGTAAAACATTTTTCTGTGAGGTAAAACATTTTTTCTGTGAGGTAAAACATTTTTTTCTGTGAGGTAAAACATTTTTCTGTGAGGTAAAACATTTTTTTCTGTGAGGTAAAACTTTTTTTCTGTGAGGGAAAACATTTTTTCTGGGAGGGAAAACATTTTTCTGGGAGGGAAAACATTTTTCTGTGAGGGGAAACATTTTTTCTGTGAGGGAAAACATTTTTCTGTGAGGTAAAACATTTTTTCTGTGAGGGAAAACATTTTTTTCTGTGAGGTAAAACATTTTTTTTCTGTGAGGTAAAACATTTTCTCTGTGAGGTAAAACATTTTTTTCTGTGAGGTAAAACATTTTTTCTGTGAGGGAAAACATTTTTCTGTGAGGTAAAACATTTTTTTCTGTGAGGGAAAACATTTTTCTGAGGGAAAACATTTTTCTGGGAGATAAACATTTTTCTGTGAGGGAAACATTTTTTCTGTGAGGAAAACATTTTTTCTGTGAGGTAAAACATTTTTCTGTGAGGAAAACATTTTTTTTCTGTGAGGTAAAACATTTTTTTCTGTGAGGTAAAACATTTTCTCTGTGAGGTAAAACATTTTTTTCTGTGAGGTAAAACATTTTTTCTGTGAGGTAAAACATTTTCTGTGAGGTAAAATTTTTCTGTGAGGGAAAACATTTTTCTGAGGTAAAACATTTTTTCTGTGAGGTAAAATATTTTTTCTGTGAGGTAAAACATTGCTTTTAAACGGGCAGGGAAATGTTTTGCTTCACAGAAAGCAGCAGCTGCGATTCCATTCTGTTCCGTCTGTATACTTTCTGCTTCCGCCATTACATAGTACATGGCAGAGGCACATATATAAGAATATCTCACCACAGGAACATATTTTTTTTTTTTACCACCTCCAATTGTAGAACTTATTTTTATCCCAAGATCTACTGATTAAAATGTACTTTTGTTCATGGGGAAAAATCCCTTTAAGGATCAGGAATCTCTTATGGTGATCTATTATAGGGATGATATTGGGCTGACAGGTGAAAGTCCATGAATCGCCATGAATAACTTAAACCTATGTTCACACCAGCAGGATAATTCCGACCTGTAATTTCCAAATCAGAAATCCATGCCGGCCCACAGATTTCTACTGTATGGACAACCATGGGTACAAACCTTGCCCCTGTTATTGCAGCCATTGTATTACGATGTACTGATTCTATTACTTAATTTCACAAGGTCAAAAAGTTAAAGGGTTTGTCCACCACAATGTTGTATTTTGTAAATGGGCCCATACACATCCACTCCAGGACAGGGTTCGGCGGCTTCTCTTCTGGCCTTGTATTCGATATAGGACACCATTTCCTTTGTCGGCATGTGATCCCACTCTGACATGCCAGGCTTGGTTTGTCACTCTCCACAAGGAGAAACATTACCCTTTAGACCCAAGTCCAGAGCCTCTCACCTAGCCAAATCAGATCTCATACTTTGCACTGATGAGGGGCAACACCCCAGAAACACCGTGTCTGCCAACTCAGATTCTGGTTTGGCTTCTATCCTAAGTGATATTGCAAGGTTCGTTAAAGACTCAAGAGTCGATATTGACCTTTAGGATCGCGGCTTCCAATAGGCGACACTACAATTCTCTGAAGAGACAATTTACATATTTAATTTCCCAGAGGAGCATTGCATGGCCTATAAGTCTCCTCACTCTGACAAGCCAAGCTTGGCTTGACACTCTCCACAAGGAGAAACGTTACCCCTTAGACCCCAGATATGCCCCTAAATGTGGAGGACAGCAGAGAAGCATCTAAATGAAAAAAATGGGACTCACCTAAACTTCTTATATCGATGGTTATATCCACGTATCCGTGCTCCGCGCTGTGATACATGGCCTCTTTTAACGCCTTCAATTTAGCTTTGCTGTTACGACTCGGACACAATGAAGTATTGGTCGTTTCCGGCAAATCTGTCCCTTCAGCTAGAATCTCTTCCAAGGATAAAATGTCACTCTTCTCCTTCTCAGGTTGGGACAGAAGCTTCCGAAATACATTCCTGAAAATAATATGCTTTTAATATTTTCAATTACAACTTTTTTTTAAAAACTCGCCAAATCACTTCAGCAGGAGGGTGGGAGGTAAAAACTGGAACAACAGTTCTAGACAGAAGAGTTATCGTAAGATGCGCCAGATTTACTTAACCTTGTACCACATTTTATATATTTGTACGCTAAACTGATAAGACATGACCCCGACTGACAAGAATGCAAACTTCTGGGTGCATGCCGCTGTAAAAACGGGCTCGAAGCCTCCCATTTCGGTAATCGTTGGGGGTCTCAGTGGCTGATGGTCCAGTGTAGAGGTGATAAGTTGCTTAAAATGGAATACCCCTTTAAAATATTTTACAGGGACTGATAACTGAGGGTGGAACATGGCCACCATAACCTAGCTGAAAGTGCAGCAGAAAGATCTCCTACTACCACTACCCACCACCACCCTCGTTCCCACCACGCCTGGAGAAAAGATAGTGGAAGCCATGGCCAACTAGACATGAATGCTCAAGTCCACCAGAGAAGGGGGCACTCTAACATCTTAGAAGGGTCATATGTTGAGATAAGAAAGCCCTTGAAGAACTTCAGCTATGGAGGAACTTGAGGAGCATTTGGTGGAGGTCTAGATCCACAACATCCTTTTGATCAGCGCTGGTCATCCTCCATGGGTGGAAATCTATCTCGAAGCTTATAGTGTAAGAGCCTGCGTGGTAGTATATGAGTTACCTGTGCCCGTGGGCAGCGGCCTGGCTGAAGGAATTCATGTCTCCTTGAGGAGCCGTAGAAATTCCATTCCTGTACAAGGTTCCTATCATGGGATCCGCTCCTCGTTCCAGCAGCAAACTCACGAGCTCAAAGTTTCCTGTGGGCAGATGGGGTTTAGGACATGTTACTGAGCAAGCTGAGGACAACTATTGTGTATCGCCCAGGAAGAACAAAGACGAGGCGGGGTCCTGTAGAAAAATTTACTATGGGGCCCCTTCCATGATTTTTCTCAAAACATCAAATTGAGCCAGAGGGTCCAGTGCATGTTCACCTACCAACTAGGCTTGGTCTGGATTCATACTCCCAGCAGAGATGTTAAAGTGTCCTACATTCATTTTAGAACAACTGATTGAGGCCCTCATGCCCATAGGGCCCCACATCATAACATATAAAGAGTCAATCAAATCACTGAGGCTACAAACTAAGTCAGATCAGATCATTCACACACATGACTTTTTTTTTCAATATGTCCTGTCCCTATATCAAAGAGACCACCCCTGCCCAGTCACACATAGTTATAGACCTTAATGATACCTCGGGGGCGAGGTTTATGCAAATGTCTTCTAACATATAATGGTTTTGTTGTGGAATCCGGGGTGGAGCTTATAAAAATCCTGATAATATGGATGCAAATGCTGCAAGGTCAGCTAATTAGATCAGTTATACTCATGAGCCGGGTTAGAGCGGTACGTGTGTCTGCCAAGTAGATTACTCGCCTGCTGCTGCCGCCAGTTGTAGAGGAGTTTCTGAGTAATTTTCTTCACCTGCTTCTAAAGATCCTTCTACATTAGCGCCAGCGTCCAACAGCAACTGGAGAGAAACACCGACATCATACATGGAAACTGCACGAGGCTGACGGTCCATGATTCCTGTCCACCTCACCCCTCTAATGATCTCCAATACACACAGCACATAGATATCTACCGATTATCTGTCAGTCTTCACATCCAGCGCCCAGATACTCTTTTTTCTTCTCATTTTCTTTCTCTCTCTTTCTTCCCCTCTCTCTTTCTGTTTCCTTCTCTCTCTCTCTTTCTTCCTTTCTCCACCTTTTTCTCACTCTCATTCTGTCTCTTTATTTCTCTTTTTCCCCCTTTCTATCTCTCCCTCTCTCTTCCTCTTTCTTCTATCTTGCACTTTCTCTTTTTCTCTCATTCTCTCTCCGTTTTCTCTTTTTTTCTCTGTCTCTATCTATATTTCTCTCTTTTTCTTTCTCTTTCTCTCTCTATTTTTATCTATTTCTTTCTTTACCTCGCTCTCTTTGTCTTATTTTCTTTATCTCTATCTTTCTCTCTCTCTTTCTCTGTTTACTTTTTTCTTTCTATCTGCATCATACAGTATGTATCTTTCTGATATTTATCCATCTCTAACATAACTATTTACACATGCGTCTCTCATCTACCCTTTCCCTCTTTCTTTCTTTCCTTCCTTCCTTCTCTTTTTCTCTTTTGTTCTTTCTTTTTATTTTCCTCTTTCTTTCCTTCTTTTTTGCTTCCTTTTGTTTTTTCTCTCTCTCGTTCTTTCTTTTTCTTTCACTTTCTTTCTCTTTCTTTCCTTCCATCCTTCCTTCTTTCTTTCCTTCTCTCTTTTTTTTCTCTCTAGTTCTTTCACTTTTTTCTTTTCCTCTTTCTTTCTTTCTTTCTTTTTCTCTTTCCATCCTTCTTTCCTTCCTTTTTTCCTTCTTTCCTTCCTCCTCTCTGTATTTTTTCTCTCTCATTCTTTCTTTCTTTCTTTCTCTCTTTCC
>JARQOD010000004.1:16861775-16931858 GCA_033576555.1 Oophaga sylvatica
TTGTCCCCCATGTAGAATGTAAACATTATCCCCCCATGTTGGATGTACGCATTGTCCCCCCATGTTGGATGTACGCATTGTCCCCCCATGTTGGATGTATGCATTGTCCCCCCATGTTGGATGTACGCATTGTCCCCCATGTTGGATGTACGCAATGTTCCCCCATGTTGGATGTACGCATTGTCCCCCATGTTGATGTACGCAATGTTCCCCCATGTTGGATGTACGCATTGTCCCCCATGTTGCTGTATGCATTGTCCCCCCATGTTGGATGTATGCATTGTCCCCCCATGTTTGATGTAAACATTGTCCCCCCATGTTGGATGTACGCAATGTTCCCCCATGTTGGATGTATGCATTTGCATTGTCCCCCATGTTGATGTATGCATTGTCCTCCCATTTTGGATATATGCATGGTTTTCCCATGTTGGAAGTACACATTGTCTTTCATGTTGGATGTATGCATTGTCCCCCCATGTTGGATGTAGGCATTGTCCCATCTTGGATGTAACCATTGTCCCCCCATGTTGGAAGTAGGCATTGTCCCATCTTGGATGTAACCATTGTCCCCCCATGTTGATGTATGCATTGTCCCCCATGTTGGATGTACGCAATGTTTCCCCATGTTGGATGTACGCAATGTTCCCCCATGTTGGATGTACGCATTCGCATTGTCCCCCATGTTGATGTATGCATTGTCCTCCCATTTTGGATGTATGCTTGGTCTTCCCATGTTGGAAGTACACATTGCCTTTCCATGTTGGATGTTCACATCATCCGCCCATGATGGATGTACGCATCGTACCCCCATGTTGGATGTACGCATTGTCCTCCTATGTTGGATGTACGCATTGTCCCTCCATGTTAGATGTACACATTGCGCCCCCATGTTGGATATAAGCATTGTCCTCCCATGTTGGATGTACGTATTGTCCCCCATGTAGGATGCACACATTGTTCCCCCATGTTGGATGTATGCATTGTCTCCCAATTTTGGATGTACACATCGTCCCTCCATATTGGACGTACACATTGCCCTCCCATGTTGGATGTACGCATTGTCCCCCCCATGTTGGATGTACGCATTGTCCCCCCCATGTTGGATGTACGCATTGTCCCCCCCATGTTGGATGTACGTATTGTCCCCCATGTAGGATGCACACATTGTTCCCCCATGTTGGATGTATGCATTGTCCCCCAATGTTGGATGTACACATCGTCCCTCCATATCGGACGTACACATTGCCCTCCCATGTTGGATGTACGCATTGTCCCCCCCTTGTTGGATGTACGCATTGTCCCCCCCATGTTGGATGTACGTATTGTCCCCCATGTAGGATGCACACATTGTTCCCCCCATGTTGGATGTATGCATTGCCCCCCCATGTTGGATGTTCACATCATCCGTCCATGATGGATGTATGCATTGTACCCCCATGTTAGATGTCATTTTTGAGAAACAGAATGTTGGAAGTGACAATGGCTCTGAGCACGTTTACGCGTTTCTTAACCACCCCCACTTCGATAAAAAGACTGGATTTACATACAGGAAAGAGGAGGCTGTATCTCAGTAACCGAAAGGTTCAGAAATCAGAGAAAAACAACGCCGGATTCAGGAGATGAGCAGCATTTACACCAGGTGAAAAAATTACATATTTATGAAAAGTGACAGGTTCCCTTTAAAGACAAGCACTTTACAGAAAATCAAGGACAGTTTTAGGAGGTGGAAAACTTGTCACATAACCAAAACCCCTATCTCTCAATGGCCCTCAGAGAAAGGATCTCCAGGAGCACACTATAGCCAACTGTTATTTAACCGCAGTTTATGTGGGAATAATATGGCAGTATTATATGGCTTCTATATGGGAGTATTATTCATATATGGCACATTATTGGGCTTTGGTGTTGGTAATATATGGGCTGTATGTGGCAGTAGTATATTGTGCACTGAATGATGGTATGATGTTATTACATGGGCTGAAAGTCTTACAATAGACTACTTTGCTAGTTGCCAAGAGCCCTATTTGTATTTCATAAAACCCGCCCCTGAGGAACTGGATATTTCTTTATCCTGGCTGTGTGTGCAATAAACTTTGCTAATTAATAATTTATATAAATAATTACTCAATAATTTGCCCATTATCTCTGCCTAGTTTAGCAATTCAGAGGTAAAGCATTATCTAAATGAATGTGGATACTCGTCTGCGTAGACCAATCCTGAGCGTTGCGGCCAAATAATTGACATGGAAACTTAATACTCCACTAATGCAGTGTAAGTACGGTAGTATAAACAAGTCAACCAGTTCATAAGGCGAACATTAAGGCAATCATTGGATAACCATGGAAACTGCAAGCCATATGTAAAGCCGTTACCCCCTTACAATTCTACTCAGGTTTCGGGAACAAGACCTCATACACGTGGAAAATTGCAGGGCCGTATTGTATGGATACATACAGTCATGGCCAAAAGTTTTGAGAATGACATAAATATTATATTTTCACATGATCTGCTGCCCTCTGGTTTTTATGTGTGTTTGACAGATGTTTTTATCACAGACAGAAATATAATAATTGCAAACATATGAGTAACAAAAGCTTATATTGACAGTTAGAATGAGTTAATGCAGCAAGTCAATATTTGCAGTGTTGACCCTTCTTCTTCAGGACCTCTGCAATTCTCCCTGGCATGCTCTCAATCAACTTCTGGACCAAATCCTGACTGATAGCAGTCCATTCTTGCACAATCAATGCTTTCATTTTGTCAGAATTTTTAGGTTTTTGTTTGTCCACCCGTCTCTTGATGATTGACCACAAGTTCTCAATGGGATTAGGATCTGGGGAGTTTCCAGGCCATGGACCCAAAATCTCTATGTTTTGTTCCCTGAGCCATTTAGTTATCACCTTTGCTTTATGGCAAGGTGCTCCATCATGCTGGAAAAGGCATTGTTGATCGCCAAACTGGTCTCGGAGGGTTGGGAGAAGTTGCTCTTGGAGGACATTCTGGTACCATTCTTTATTTATGGCTGTGTTTTTAGGCAAGACTGTGAGAGAGCCGATTCCCTTGGCTGAGAAGCAACCCCACACATGAATGGTTTCAGGATTCTTAACAGTTGGCATGAGACAAGACTGGTGGTAGCGCTCACCTTGTCTTCTCCGAATGAGGCGTTTTCCTGATGTCCCAAACAATCAAAAAGGGGATTCATCAGAGAAAATAACTTTACCCCAGTCCTCAGCAGTCCACTGCCTGTACCTTTTGCAGAATATCAGTCTGTCCATGATGTTTTTTCTGGAGAGAAGTGGCTTCTTTGCTGCCCTCCTTGAGACCAGGCCTTGCTCCAAGAGTCTCCGCCTCACAGTGAGTGCAGATGCACTCACACCTGCCTGCTGCCATTCCTGAGCAAGCTCTGCACTGCTGGTAGCCCGATCCCGCAGCTGAAACACTTTTAAGAGACGGTCCTGGCGCTTGCTGGTCTTTCTTGGGCGCCCTGGAGCCTTTTTGGCAACAATGGAACCTCTCTCCTTGAAGTTCTTGATGATGCGATAGATTGTTGACTGAGGTGCAATCTTTCTAGCTGCGATACTCTTCCCTGTTAGGCCATTTTTGTGCATTGCAATGATGTCTGCACGTGTTTCTTTAGAGATAACCATGGTTAACAGAAGAGAAACAATGATGCCAAGCACCAACCTCCTTTTAAAGTGTCCAGTGGTGTCATTCTTACTTAATCATGACAGATTGATCTCCAGCCATGTCCTCATCAACATCCACACCTGTGTTAATGGAGCAATCACTGAAAAGAGGTTAGCTGGTCCTTTTAAGGCAGGGCTGCAATGATGTTGAAATGTGTTTTGGGGGATAAAGTTCATTTTCTAGCCAAATATTGACTTTGCAAGTAATTGCTGTTAAGCTGATCACTCTTTATAACATTCTGGAGTATATGCAAATTGCCATTAGAAAAAGTGAAGCGGTAGACTTTGTAAAAATTAATATTTGTGTCATTCTCAAAACTTTTGGCCATGACTGTAGTACTGTGGCCATAAATCACTACAAGCCTTTAAGAAAAAAAAATAAAGGTAAGAAATATTTTACATGGAGCCATGCAATTGAGCTGTTAAAGTAAATTATTCTGTGCTGCTGGGACACCCAAAATCAGGTGCTTAGACTCCCAATAAGAACAAGGGTTTTAAGTAGCCGGACCACTTCTCTGAGGTTTGAGACTGAATGGAGCATGCGTGTCAAAGTTAAGTATACCGCTCCACTGTTCCGTAAGTGCGCATGCGCAACTATATTGCTCCACTCACTCTGTACCCAAAGTAAGACTGAACAGTGACTCTGAGTGAGGCTCACCTAGTAAAGTAGACACACTAAGCCTCAGGTCCAGGTAGGTACACAGTCCCTGGACCTCTTCTCTGAGGTTTACGACTGAATGGAGCATGCACGTTGCAACCAAGTATAGTGCTCAACTGTTCCATAAGTGCGCATGCGCAACTATATTGCTCCATTCAATCTCTCCCAAAGTCAGACTGAACAGTGACTCTGACTGAGGCTCACCTAGTAAAGTAGACACACTAAGCCTCAGGTCCAGGTAGGTACACAGTCCCTGGACCTCTTCTCTGAGGTTTACGACTGAATGGAGCATGCACGTTGCAACCAAGTATAGTGCTCAACAGTTCCATAAGTGCGCATGCGCAACTAATTGCTACATTCACTCTCTCCCAAAGTCAGACTGAACAGTGACTCTGACTGAGGCTCACCTAGTAAAGTAGACACACTAAGCCTCAGGTCCAGGTAGGTACACAGTCCCTGGACCTCTTCTCTGAGGTTTACGACTGAATGTAGCATGTACGTTACAGTCAAGTATAGCACTCAACTGTTTCATTTGTGCGCATGTGCAACCATATTGCTCCACTCACTCTGTACCCAAAGTAAGACTGAACAGTGACTCAGCGTGAGGCTCACCTAGTAAAGAAGATCCGCTAAGCCCCAGGTCTGGGTGGCTACACAGTTCCCGGACCTCTTCTCTGAGGTTTACGACTGAATGGAGCATGCGCGTTGCAGTCTAGTATAGTGCTCAACTGTTCCATAAGTGCGCATGTGTAACCATATAACTCCATTCATTCTCTCCATGCAGTGAGGCTGAACAGAGGCTTTCGAATATTAATTTTGATGATCGTTGGTGGCCACAGCAGCCAAGAACAATACTCACCTGTTCAGTCACCCTACAGGTATTGAATGGACTAGTATTGCGCATGCGCGACCATACTGGTCCATTCACTTGCTCCTCGTAGTGAGGCTCAGTGTGAGGCTCACCTAGTAAAGTAGACCCACTAAGCCCCAGGTACAGGTGGGTACACAGACCCCGGGCACTGGTGCAGCTGGCAGGATGGCATGTGGGAACTGAGGACGTGGCGCTTTCAGGAATTTTGGGAGCAGCAGGACGGATGAAGCAGAAGTCGGGAGGGAATGAAGCAAGTTGAAGCACGGTGTGCACAGAAGGTGGAGTACACCAAACTAAAGTCTCGAATCTCAATCTTGAGACACAGGTGTGTGTCTTATGGGCCTTAAATAGGATCATGGACATGACGTCATTGAGCCACTCTGGACAACTTGCAAAGACCGACGTGGAGAACAACAGAGAGCAGCAGACCGAGGTGAAGGAAGCAGAGCCCAGGATAACCGGGACAGGTGTAATACTCGGGACCCTTGTTATAGGAGTGGGGTCTCAAGCGATCAGTCATCGATCGTTTAGTCTGTGGATTGGAAACAAAGGTTATGCCTTAGTCTTACATGTATCTACAAAGCAAAACCAGCATATATTAAAGACCAGATGAATGAATATTGTAGATCATCAAACGTACCTAAAAAAGTAAAACTTTTTTTGTGAATAACTTTTTTACGTAGGAAACCAACAGACAGCAAGCTCAAAACAAAATATGCATAAAATATAAGTTAGCCGAGGAATAAAACAAATGTTGTAAACTAGTGGACAGTCTAATATACGAGCACATGAAAAGAATCCACGAGATGCCGGATGTGAAAACGGTCTCCAAAGTTTATTTTGTATTGCAGAGAATGTCAGAGCAGGCAGCGATTCAAAGTAGGAGGATGATGCATAAAGCATAAGGCTGGAGTCGACTAAAAAAAGCCTCAAAAACAAACAAAAACAGGCAATAAACAAGCTGTGCCCAGGAGAGCGCCCAGATGATGCCGAAGAGTTTCTGTGCCATATTGCACAGTACACAATTAACTGATTCCTATCCAGAGGGATGTATGTTAGCAATTAATTGACAGCCTGAAAAAGGGCAAAGAGCCAAATAAAAATAATAAATAAATAATAAACTCACATAAGAAATGAAAGCTATTGGCAAATCTCTGGGGCTTAAAGTGCCAGTCGCATTTACTTCATAAAAGTTCAGTAACTTATTATATTACTGATCCTGTACTGATCCTGAGTTACATCCTGTATTATACTCCAGAGCTGCACTCACTATTCTGCTGGTGCAGTCACTGTTTACATACATTACATTACTGATCCTGAGTTACCTCCTGTATTATACTCCAGAGCTGCACTCACTATTCTGTTGGTGCAGTCACTGTGCACATACATTACATTACTGATCCTGTACTGATCCTGAGATACATCCTTTATACTCCAGAGCTGCACTCACTATTCTGCTGGTGCAGTCACTGTGTACATACATTA
Organism: Oophaga sylvatica; assembly: GCA_033576555.1. Taxonomy (NCBI): domain Eukaryota; kingdom Metazoa; phylum Chordata; class Amphibia; order Anura; family Dendrobatidae; genus Oophaga; species Oophaga sylvatica. The sequence goes on from JARQOD010000004.1 coordinate 16,868,477, forward strand.
CATTACTGATCCTGAGTTACATCCTGTATTATACTCCAGAGCTGCACTCACTATTCTGCTGGTGCAGTCACTGTGTACATACATTACATTACTGGTCCTGTACTGATCCTGAGTTACATCCTGTATTATACTCCAGAACTGCACTCACTTTTCTGCTGGTGCAGTCACTGTGTTCATACATTACATTACTGGTCCTGTACTGATCCTGAGTTACATCCTGCATTATACTCCAGAGCTGCACTCACTTTTCTGCTGGTGCAGTCACTGTGTACATACATTACATTACTGATCCCGAGTTTCATCCTGTATCATACCCCAGAGCTGCACTCACTTTTCTGCTGGTGCAGTCACTGTGTTCATACATTACATTACTGATCCTGAGTTACATCCTGTATTATACTCTAGAGCTGCACTCACTATTCTGCTGGTGCAGTCACTGTGTATATACATTACACTACTGATCCCCCCCCCCCCCCCCCCCCCCCCCCCCCCCCCCCCCCCCCCCCCCCCCCCCCCCCCCCCCCCCCCCCCCCCCCTGTATTATACTCCAGAGCTGCACTCACTATTCTGCTGGTGCAGTCACTGTGTACATACATTACATTACCTGAGTCCTGAGTTACATCCTGTATTATACTCCAGAGCTGCACTCACTATTCTGCTGGTGCAGTCACTGTACATACATTACATTACTGGTCCTGAGTTACATCCTGTATTATACCCATGAGCTGCACTCACTATTCTGCTGGTGCAGTCACTGTGTACATACATTACATTAATGATCCTGAATACTCCTGTATTATACTCCAGAGCTGCACTCACTATTCTGCTGGTGCAGTCACTGTGTACATACATTACATTACTGATCCTGAGTTACATCCTGTATTATACTCCAGAGCTGCACTCACTATTCTGCTGGTGCAGTCACTGTGTACATACATTACATTACTGATCCTGAGTTACATCCTGTATTATACTCCAGAGCTGCACTCACTATTTTGCTGGTTGCAGTCACTGTGTACATACATTACATTACTGATCCTGAGTTACATCCTGTATTATACTCCAGAGCTGCACTCACTATTCTGCTGATGCAGTCACTGTGTACATACATTACATTACTGATCCTGAGTTACATCCTGTATTATACCCCAGAGCTGCACTCACTATTCTGCTGGTGCAGTCACTGTGTACATACATTACTGATCCTGAGTTACATCCTGTATTATACTCCAGAGCTGCACTCACTATTCTGCTGGTGCAGTCACTGTGTACATACATTACATTACTGATCCTGTACTGATCCTGAGTTATATCCTGTATTATACTCCAGAGCAGAACTCACTATTCTGCTGGTGCAGTCACTGTGTACATACATTACATTACTGATCCTGTATTGATCCTGAGTTACATCCTGTATTATACTCCAGAGCTGCACTCACTATTCTGCTGGTGTAGTCACTGTGTACATACATTACATTACTGGTCCTGAATTACATCCTGTATTATACCCCAGAGCTGCACTCACTATTCTGCTGGTGCAGTCACTGATCCTGTACTGACCCTGAGTTACATCCTGTATTATACTCCAGAGCTGCACTCACTATTCTGCTGGTGCAGTCACTGTGTACATACATTACATTACTGATCCTGAGTTACTCCTATTATACTCCAGAGCTGCACTCACTATTCTGCTGATGCAGTCACTGTGTACATACATTACATTACTGATCCTGTACTGATCCTGAGTTACATCCTGTATTTACTCCAGAGCTGCACTCACTATTCTGCTGGTGCAGTCACTGTGTCATACATACATTACTGTCCTGAATTAAATCCTGTATTATACCCTGAGCTGCCCTCACTATTCTGCTGGTGCAGTCATGTGTACATACATTACATTATGATCCTGGATTACATCCTGTATTATACTCCAGAGCTGCACTCACTATTCTGCTGGTGCAGTCATTGTGTACATACATTACATTACTGATCCTGAGTTACATCCTGTATTATACTCCAGAGCTGCACTCACTATTCTGCTGGTGCAGTCATTGTGTACATACATTACATTACTGATCCTGAGTTACATCCTGTATTATACTCCAGAGCTGCACTCACTATTCTGCTGGTGCAGTCACGTGTACATACATTACATTACTGATCCTGAGTTACATCCTGTATTATACTCCAGAGCTGCACTCACTATTCTGCTGGTGCAGTCACTGTGTACATACATTACATTACTGATCCTGAGTTACATCCTGTATTATACTCCAGAGCTGCACTCACTATTCTGCTGGTGCAGTCACTGTGATACATTACATTACGGTCCTGTACTGATCCTGAGTTACATCCTGTATTATACTCCAGACTGCACTCACTTTTCTGCTGGTGCAGTCACTGTGTACATAATTACATTATGGTCCTGTACTGATCCTGAGTTACATCTGTATTATACTCCAGACTGCACTCACTTTTCTGCTGGTGCAGTCACTGTGTTCATACATTAATTACGTCCGTACTGATCCTGAGTTACATCCTGTATTATACTCCAGAGCTGCACTCACTTTTCTGCTGGTGCAGTCACTGTGTACATACATTACATTACTGATCCGAGTTACATCCTGTATATACTCCAGAGCTGCACTCACTTTCTGCTGGTGCAGTCACTGTGTTACATACATTACATTACTGATCCTGAGTTCATCTGTATTATACTCAGAGCTGCACTCACTATTCTGCTGGTGCAGTCACTGTGTACATACATTACATTAGACTGTACTGATCCTGAGTTACATCGTATTATACTCCAGAGCTGCACTCACTATTCTGCTGTGCAGTCACTGTGTACATACATTACATTACTGGTCCTGTATGATCTGAGTTTCATCCTGTATTATACTCCAGACTGCACTCACTATTCTGCTGGTGCAGTCACTGTGTTCATACATTACATTACTGTCCTGTACTGATCCTGAGTTACATCCTGTATTATACTCCAGAGCTGCACTCACTTTCTGCTGGTGCAGTCACTGTGTATCATACATTACATTACTGTCCTGTACTGATCCTGAGTTACATCCTGTATTATACTCCAGAGCTGCACTCACTTTTCTGCTGGTGCAGTCACTGTGTACATACATTACATTACTGATCCTGAGTTACATCCTGTATATACCCAGAGCTGCACTCACTTTTCTGCTGGTGCAGTCACTGTGTTCATACATTACATTACTGATCCTGAGTTACATCCTGTATTATACTCTAGAGCTGCACTCACTATTCTCTGGTGCAGTCACTGTGTATATACATTACACTACTGATCCTGTACTGATCCTGAGTTATATCCTGTATTATACTCCAGAGCAGAACTCACTATTCTGCTGGTGCAGTCACTGTGTACATACATTACATTACTGATCCTGTATTGATCCTGAGTTACATCCTGTATTATACTCCAGAGCTGCACTCACTATTCTGCTGGGTAGTCACTGTGTACATACATTATGACTTACTGATCTGAATTACATCCTGTATTATACCCAGAGCTGCACTCACTATTCTGCTGGTGCAGTCACTGTGTACATACATTACATTACTGATCCTGTACTGATCCTGAGTTACATCCTGTATTATACTCCAGAGCTGCACTCACTATTCTGCTGGTGCAGTCACTGTGTACATACATTACATTACTGATCCTGTATGATCTGAGTTACATCCTGTATTATACTCCAGAGTGCACTCACTATTCTGCTGGTGCAGTCACTGTGTACATACATTACTTACTGTCCTGAGTTACATCCTGTATTATACTCCAGAGCTGCACTCACTATTCTGCTGGTGCAGTCACGTGTACATACATTACATTACTAGATCCTGAGTTACATCCTGTATTATACTCCAGAGCTGCACTCACTATTCTGCTGGTGCAGTCACTGTGTACATACATTACATTACTGATCCTGAGTTACATCCTGTATTATACTCCAGAGCTGCACTCACTATTCTGCTGGTGCAGTCACTGTGTACATACATTACATTACTGATCCTGAGTTACATCATGTATTATATTCCAGAGCTACACTCACTATTCTGCTGGTGCAGTCACTGTGTACATACATTACATTACCGATCCTGAGTTACATCCTGTATTATACTCCAGAGCTGCACTCACTATTCTGCTGGTGCAGTCACTGTGTACATACATTACATTACTGATCCTGAGTTACATCCTGTATTATACTCCAGAGCTGCACTCACTATTCTGCTGGTGCAATCACTAGGTTGCAGGATGTACAATAGTCCAGAGCAACATCCCTACCCTCCATCAACACAAGCCCAAATAAGGAAGGATTGGGCATACAGAATTCTATAGTGTGACCCATTTGTTCTCAGAGAACATGAGCCACCAGATGTATCTGACAGCAAACTTCTCCACTTTCCCAATTATGGTAAAAATACACCCGATCACTTGGTCCAATGTAGGTGAGACATTTGGGCAGGGTATTGGGATTATATTTCCAGCTTTTGTAAATTATATTTTGGACCTACAACAGTAAATTTCAAAGCACATGTCAGTTTTCCTGGAGTGTTCCTTTAAGAAGTTTCTTACTGCGCAAGCTCTCCCTTAATGACTCTAATTAACTGTTGAAGAATTTTGCATATATGCTATGCACAAAATTCTTCAACAGTTAATGAAAGTCATTAAGGGAGAGCTTGCATAGTAAGAAACTTTTTATAGAAACACTCCAGGAAAACTGACACCTTATTTTATGCTGAGTAAAGGATCCGCAGGGGCGGGGAAATGACACAGTAATGAAATCATTGGTGTTTGCATCTCTGTGTGAGGCACCGCCCCCTCTGAACTTGATATAGGCACTATGTGGTATGTTATTTTTCCCAGGTAGTCACGAGTGTGTCACGTCCTCCTGGGAGATCTGGGGTTAGGTGATCACTACATATTGGAAATCGCAGGACTTCGATTTGGCCTGTGTGTTTTGTTCCTCATCTTAAATGGCCTTTGTGTCCTTTGGCTCTGAAGAGGCTAAAGACTCTTCGTATGCTGGGTAGAGACATGCAGCTCCATCTCACAGCTGCTCCTGACCTGCTCATTTCCTCTCTCTATAAAACCTGGCCAGACTTTCTCATCCTCGCCAGTGAAAGTTTACTTCCCGACTAGCTGGAGATAGTGTGCTGAAGTTGGAGTTCGTAGTTGCTGCTGGAGATTGTTGTCTGCTGTTTTTGAGTGTATGCTTTCTCCATTATCCTATTCCCATTTGGTTTGTACCTTCCTATCCTTCCCTATATTCCTCTCTATCCTTGCTGAGTGTTTTTATATGTAAGTTGCTTTTTGTTATCCCTGTTTGTCTTACATGTTTATACACTAACATATCTGTCCCATGCCTCCTGGGGGAGGTGACAGCTTAGGACATTACAGAAGCATAGTAAGGTCTAAGACTCGGGCATGTCTACCATCAAGAGTACCCCCAGGACAGGGATAATTAGGGTCTCAGTCCCAGGGACAGATTGAGGTCCCCCTTCCTAACCGAAGGCCGAGGTAGTGCCATTAAATAGAAATATCTTCCAGGATAAAAAACTATAGAATATAGAATTTTTTCACCTTTTCTTTCCTAGAAGAATTTTTTTCCCTATAATGTGCCATTCCAGGAAAAAAAATGTTTAATGTTACAAATGGGGCCAATTTAGCTGGGTAGGGTAACATTCAGGTTTTGAGGTCTTCCTGGGATATGATTGACATTTTAAAGGTCTAAAAGGGGAAATATCCATTGTTTTTGCTGTGTCTATCCTTTGGGGAAGAAACATTTCCTTCTGATATAAACCCAGTGGCCGCCCACACATTTTATTGAATGTAGGTGTAACTGTGTATGCGCCCTGTAATTCAATATTCGGCTGTGATGCAGCCACAACCTCGCATCCCCCCAGCAGGACCAGCGAGCGTATGTGCCTGGATTTCTGCAGAAGAGGAATGAGATTCTGCCAGCAATCTCTGCAGTATTGAGCAACGATACCAGATCCACGGGAGCGGGGGAAAGCTGGAGAAGTCACATCTGATGAAGGATTGTGTGCAGAAATAAGAACACAGAGACGTCAGCTCGCAGGGGCTGCAGATCCTGGCGGAAAATAGCTGCAGTGTAGGAGTAGGTTCAAGAGTGTCCATATAATAGGGGCAGACTATGGGGTCCCGGAAGCGATGGAAGTCTAGGGGTCCAGCACTAATTGGTTCCATTCAATGTTCATGTGATTAGTGAGAACCTGTGTAGGACTTTTCTGTCTCCTTTTGTGAAAAAAAGGCTTAAGAATGAACCCAAGGGTGATGGAAAGAGCATAAAGGAGTATCACCTAGAAATGGGATCGGGACGGAAATCCCTGATAAAAGCACTGATCTTGGTGTCTCCAGGCTGATGTTCTATATAGACAATGCTAAGCATCTCAGGGGGCATCTAAAGCTTAGGAGTGTCTACAAGGGCCCAACCATACAACGCTCCTTTCTCCATTATCCTATTCCCATTTGGTTTGTACCTTCCGATAGATAGATAGATAGATAGATAGATAGATAGATAGATAGATAGATAGATAGATAGATAGATAGATAGATAGATAGATAGATATTCTGTAATACATTAATCTAATATTGCAGCATTCTGAATTAAACATAGTCTGGCCATTTCTATGGCATGTAGGGTTGTAATAGATTTTACATCTTGAGCAGACGTCGTCCCATTCTTCAGCCCTGTGCCTTTCTGCTCCCGGTAATGACAGATGTTCAGCGGAATGTTCCCAATTTAATGTTCCTGATACCTCAGTCAATACCCTGACAGCTCTTGTCACACACAAGTTATTTCGAGATGCGACGCTGCGGCAGGATTCTGATCATGGTCAATCACAGAGCCATTTTGTGATGTCGGAAGGAGGCAGCTCTGATTTCACAGCAGATGAAACGACGTGTGACTGCAGAGATCACAGCACAGCTCCGGATTGTACAATTCCTCCAATATCTCTCTCTTCATATTGATACAGAAGCTTTGAGATGCGCTAGTGCGGCAGATATTACAGCAGGGCTCGCCTCCGGGGAACCGAAGGTATTATGGAATTCAATGTATAGTAATTATATCATATACACACGTTATATATTATACAGCTGAGCAGGGAACCGGCACTCTCACTATGATGCTAACAAGTGCTTGCGATCAGTTGATCTCATATTAAAGGGGTTGTCTATGATGAGACTATCAGTTCAGTATCTTTCACACACGTCAAAAGACCCAATTTTGGGGGACAATCCAACAAACCAAACCAAAAGAGGGGTGAATTATGCACCTTTGCACCAAAAGTGAATATTTTTTTGGATATTTCTGAATAAGGCTTAAAAGTTTCAATTTTTGGGGTCTATATCAGGCAAATGTGGCCAAAAATGGACTCAAATCCTACCCTCCCTATCTGTATCTTGCCATTCATTTGCTTTAAAAGGGCTTCATCAGCAATCTTCCAGCACTATAAGAGAGGAGAGCAAGAGTAGAGAGACCAAGACCTGCTCCCACTTTCTAGAGAGACAGAGACCCGTCCTACTTCCTGTAGGAGACAAAGACACCCCCCACTTCCTGTTGATACAGACACACACCCACTTCCTGTAGATAAAGACACACACCCACTTCCTGTAGATACAAAGACAAACCCATTTCCTGTAGATATTAAGACACTTCCCACATCCTGTAGAGACAAAGACACACACCCACTTCCTGTAGAGACAAAGACACCCCCCACTTCCTCTAGAGACAACTACACCCCCCACTTCCTGTAGAGAAAACAACACCCCCCACTTCGTACAGAGAGACAAAGATGCACTCACACAACTTGTAGAGAGACAAAAGACCAACCTCCATTTCTTCTAAAGAGGGAAAAACCCACCACAATTTCCTGTAGAGAAGCAAAGATCCATCCCCACTTTCTGTAAAAAGATAAAAGACCCACCCACACTTCCTGTAAAAACAAAGACCCACCCCCATTTCCTGTAGAGAGCGAAAAATCTACCCCCAATTATTAGGAGAGACAACAACTCCTCTCACTTCCTATAGAGACTAAGACATGCCCCTTCCTCCTGCAGAGACAAAAACTTTCCCCACTTGCTATAGAAAGACCCCACCAAATCCTGTGGAAAGACAAAAACCTGCTCCCACTTCCTTTAGAAAGACAAAGACTCTCATCCAAATCCTGTAGAGAAAAAGACCTGCCCCATTTACGACAGAGACAATAACCCTCCCCCAATTCTTGTAAAGAAAAAGACCTGCCCCTATTTCCTATAGAGACACAGCACCACTTCCTGTAGAGAGACAAATACCGGCACCACTTCCTATAAAGAGACAAAGACCTACCCTTATTTCCTGTAGAGAGACCAATACCAGCCCCACTTCCTATAGAGAGACAAAGACCTACCTTTACTTCCTGTTAGGAGACAAAGACCCGCCGCAGTTCCTGTAAGGCAGGGGTGGGGAACCTTTTTTCTGCCGAGGGCCATTTGGAATTTTATAAAAGTGTTCGGGGGCCGCATCAAATTATTAATAATGATGAGCTACTATACTCGTTGCTCGGGTTTTCCCAAGCATGCTCAGGTGTCCTCTGAGTATTTTGGCGTGCTCGGAGATTTAGTTTCTGTCGACGCATTTGCATGATTTGCAGCTGCTGGACAGCCTGAATACATGTGGGGATTCCTTAACAAACAAGCATTCCTCACATGTATTCAGGCTGTCCAGCAGGTGCAAATCAGGGAGCTGAGGCAACGAAAACTAAATCTCCGAGCATGCCAAAATACTCGGAGGACACCCGAGCATGCTCAGGAAAGCCCGAGCAACGAGTGTACTCGCTCATCACTCATTAATTATTATTATTATTATTATTATTATTATTATTATTTATTTCTATAGAACCATTGATTCCATGGTGCTGTACATGAGAAGGGGTTACATACAAATTACAGGTATCACTTACAGTAAACAAACTAACAATGACAGACTGATACAGAGGGGAGAGGACCCTGCCCTTTCGGGCTTACATTCTACAGCATTGTAATGCATTGTACCTATGGTGAAAGCAGCTGTGACCATGTTGTGAGCATGGTCACAGCGGCTTTGCGTAGCTAGATGACCCGGAGGTTGTCATGACAACCCCCGGGTCATAAAGGCAGAGATCGGGCCCTGCAAATACATTGCGGGGACGCCGATCTGAGGCAGAGGGAGCTCCCGAATCTCTGCCTCCCCCCTGAACGCTGCGATCTCGCTCGATCGCAGCAGTCAGGGGTTAATAGCCGTGAGCGCCGCTCCCGGCTGTTCGTGCAGGAAGCTCGGCTACTGCAGCGCTGAGCTCCTGCACTGATCGGGCAGAAGAGGCTGAAATTTCTGCCTCTTCTGCCTGATCGGTGCTGTGTTTGGTCAGTCAATCACAGCGCTGTGGGTGCGGGGACCGACGGCATGGGTCCCCGCCCGCACTGATTGCCGTGCCTGTCAGCTGTCATAGACAGCTGTCGGCACTGAACTACCACTGCGTGTTTACACGCAGTGGTAGTTCAAAGGCAGGACGTGCACAGTCCGTCAAGGTGCCAAAACTGACACCTTGCCTTGACGGACTGTGCACGTCATTGGACATTAAGGGGTTAAACGAAGTATAATCCGCACACGTGACTAAACTTAAAACCTAATAGGGTGCTCATCCACACGTGAAAGGGAGGGAATATAAGGGTGCGGTCATGGGCTCCGAAAAACACCACTACCGGTAGGTAGCTAAGCCTTTATTCGGTCTCCCATGACAGCACCACAAAAGAATTACAGAGATGTGAAGAGTCTAGGGAGGGACTACTGCCTCAAGCACCCTTCTCCCAAATGTGAGATCAGCAGAGCCACCCAGATCCAGTCTATAATGTTTAAAGAAAGCCGCCTTACATATGTCCTCAATCAAAACTTGCGACCTTTCTGCCCAGGATGTCGCCATGGGTCGAGTAGAGTGAGCTTTTAGGCCCTTCGGGACGCCACACCACCTGTTGTACAGGCCAAAGAAATAGCCTCCCTGATCCATCTAGCTAAGTTGCATTTGTAGACTCTAAGCCCCTTCCTAACACCCCTGAAAGGATATAAACTTAAACATTAGCCAACTATATTTATTCAAACATTTAAATAACTCCTACCTAATGTGATGGCTGGAATGACTTCTCTTTGGTGAGGCGTTTGATATTGGGAGGTATTGATGATGTTGCTACTCGGATACTGGTCCCCATATAATGCTCCATACAAAATATGGAGCTCTCCTCTGCGCTGTGCTGCGTTCTGCCCTGTTACGGCTCAGGAAAAGGCTCTGTGGAAAGACTCCCCATTATCATCATCATTGCTTCCCCATCATCATCAATGCCTGCCCGTCATCATCATCGCCTCCCCATCATTATCATTGTCTCCCCATCATCAATGCCTGCCCATCATCATCATCATCGCCTCCCCATCATTATCATTGCCTCCCCATCATCAATGCCTGCCCATCATCATCATCGCCTCCCCATCATTATCATTGTCTCCCCATCATCATCATTCTTCCTCACCACCATCACTGCCTGCCTCCCCCCACCACCATCACACATACAGCACTGGCAGGCAGGCACTGGCAGGCAGCACTCTCTCACATGCACACACACACACACACACACACCGATCTCACCTGTCCGCGCGCTCTCTGCCACAGCCGGCCGCTGAATGATGACGTCATTCAGCGGCGCTGCTGTGAGAGAGAAAGCACCGGCGCCCCCTGGAGCTCGGAGCTGCGGCAGCGGAGGCACGGCGGATTGGTGAGTATTGTGCCGGCTCCTGCAGGGGCCCTGAGCAAGCGGGGGGGGGCCCAGTGGCGGCGCTGACACCGCTAACGGGCGCGACAGCGAGTGGGCCCCCCCCGCCTGCTCAGGGCCCCGGCACTTGCCCGGCCCTGCTATGTGCACACACTTACCCACAACAGGCGGCGTGCAGGAGAGGGGCGGGAGGATCGCACAGTCACTGTGGGGGGGAAGCAGAGATGGATCTTCTGCTTCCGCTCACCAGGAACACGGGTGGGGGTTCCGGTGCGCCGCACTGCGAGAGGCCTGCAGGTGGCGCAGACCCCAAAACTTAATTGAAAAAGTGTCGGCTGCCTGCCGGGCCGGCGGGCCGGACCAGATGATATGGCGGGCCGTATACGGCCCGCGGGCCGGACGTTCCCCACCCCTGCTGTAAGGAGACAAAGACCCGCCGCAGTTCCTGTAAGGAGACAAAGACCCGCCGCACTTCCTGTAGAGAGACAAAGACCCGCCACACTTCCTGTAAGGAGACAAAGACCCGCCGCACTACCTTTAAGGAGACAAAGACCCACCCCACTTCCTGTAAGGAGACAAAGACCCGCCCCCACTTCCTGTAAGGAGACAAAGACCCACCCCCACTTCCTGTAAGGAGACAAAGACGTGCCGCACTTTCTGTAAGGAGACAAAGACCCACCCCACTTCCTGTAATCAGTTGAGCCCAGGGTGGATTGATTTAAATCACGCCGATTTAAATCAACGATTTAAATCATGATTTAAATCAAATTATTTTTTTCTATTTAAATCAGATCGATTTAAATCGTGATTTTAATCATGATTTAAATCACTGATTTAAATCAAAAGATTTTTTTAATATAAATCACGATTAAAATCTAAAACTTTCAATCATTGTTCAATTAACTCCACACTTCTAGCTTGGTTTCACTTTCTGTAGCTTGGTTTCAGTTTCTTTTTCCATTCAGTTGACATGCCCAAACTTGTTGGATAGTCAGTCAGCAGTACTTGGCTGTAGTAACAATCAAACTTCAGAAGTGATCTGCGTGAGCCATGGCAGGTCGTAAGAGAGACCCTATTTGGGTTCATTTTGTTGAGATGCCAGCAGAGCTTGGAAAGAAAGGTGGGAGAGCAAAGTGCAAATACTGTCAAAAGGATATCCAAGGACTTGTTTGCCATTTGAAATCACATTATGAAAACTGCAACCAGAAGGGAAATGAAGATGTTGATAGTGATACAACTAATGTCAATGAACCCCCACAGCTTCTTATGCACCAGGACCCTAGCACTAGTGGTAAGTCTGGCAATTACAACCTATTTTAACAGACGTTTTACTGGGATGGTTAAAGTCTATGAAAAGAAAAATTTCTAGCACTAGTTCTGGAGTATAGAATTTAAATTTATGTTAAGGCAATATTTCACAGAAGATTAACGTTAAGTAAAAATAAAAGAGTGTGTATACGCCTATTTTTTTTTTTTATTGTAGGCTACAATTCACTTTTGAAGTCTGCCAAATTGACCATTTTTTTAAAAAAACATTTTTAAAACTTTTGTGACATAATTTTTTTCAGTTGCTCTGATATTACTAGTATTACAGCAACTTCACCGGAAACTTGAGTAGCATAACTTTTGAGACAGCCCTTATAGGACGAGGACCATTACATTGTTCAAAAAGTTTGTTTCAAAATATTTTCGTTATATTTCTTCAAATACGCAGTCGAATTATATTTTTAATTCAAGAAATTAGGACTATCCACGATTTGCATGGTTTCAGGAGCTCCCTCAAAACACATTTGTTCAGAGTGGCCTATCACATTCACTAACCAAAGTCGTTCTATGTTTAAGTGTGTATGTGTAGCCCATTCACTATCTCCATCCATCCCTCCCTCCCTCAAGATGGCTGGACCATCATTGTAAATGCACCATTGTATATACACACCTGTACTTTGTATCTCCCCCACCTCATTGTAGATTGTAAGCTCTCACGAGCAGGGTCGGCTTATTTTGCTTAAATTTTTGTATTGTTAACGTTGTTACCTATGACTTGTGTTTTGAAACTGTTAAACTGTAAAGCGCTGCGGAATATGATGGCGCTATATAAATAAAGATTATTATTATTATTATTTATTATTAATTACTGTGCTTTCAGGGTCAAATATGGCTTGTGCTGCACGTGACAATCAATATCTGGGTACAACTTCAACAAAGCAGCCCAACAAAAAACTTTGCGTGCAAAGTGTAGAAAAATTCCTCTTAAAGACTACGACGAGCCAGAAAGAACATTTTGATGAATTAATTGCTAAATTCATATTTGCAACCAATTCTTCTTTCCGACTAGTTGAACACCCATTGTTTGTACAAATGATCGAAGGAATAAGACCAGGCTACAAACCACCAAGTAGATTTGATATCTCAGGAAAACATCTTCAGGCTGTATACGACAAAGAAAGAGCGGCTTGTACAAAATATTTGAAAGACAAAGTTGTTAACATGAGCTTGGATGGTTGGAGCAACATCCACAACGACCCCATAATTTGCACTTGTGTCACAACAGAAGATGGTGAAACTTACCTTACAGACACAATCGACACATCTGGAAATTCACATACTGCTGAATATTTACTTGAAATTGCTAAGAACTCAATTCACCAATGCCAAGAACAGTTTGGATGTAAAGTAAGGAGCTTAGTTACTGATAACGCAAGCAATGTGGCAAAAATGCGAGCGGAACTGGCACATGAGGATGACACAAATGTCATTACATACGGTTGTTCTGCCCATTTGTTGCATCTTTTGGCAAAAGACCTGCATATTTCGGGTGTCAAGGAAATGTTGTAGAAATTGTTAAATATTTCCGCAATAATCATTTTGCACATGCAACCTACAAGGAAATGGGAGGACTGAAGTTGGTTCTACCACAAGATGTTACATGGAATACCTTGGCTGAATGCTTGGAACTGTTTATTAACAACTGGTCAAAATTAGTGTCCATTTGTGAAACACATCGGGATAAAATTGATGCTAATAAACGAAGCAAAGTATTAAATCTTGGTGTGAAGAGAAATGCCGAGGACCTTTTGGAAAGGTTAAAGCCAATATCTATTGCGTTGGATAAAATGCAGAAAGATACTGCAACCATAGCTGATGCCACAGAAGTTTGGAAAGATTTAGAAGGTTCGCTAGATCGCTTGAACCTCTCAAACAATGTAAAGGTTGCAATACACCACCGCAAGGACCAAGCATTAAAAGAACACTATTTAGCCAATATCTTGCATCCCATCTACAGAGGGAAAAAACTATCTGAGGCGGAAATCAACTCTGCAATGGAGTGGCTCGCCAATACTAACCATGACATTGTGGCAACTGTGCTGAAATTGAAGTGTGAATCTGCACCATTTCAAAAATACATGTTTGCAGATAACGTCGTTAATGAACTAAAACCACTGGACTGGTGGAAGTCGCAATCACTTGTTCTTCCAGCGAAGATAATAAATGTAGCTACTCAGCTACTGACTGCATCGGCTTCATCGGCAGGAGTAGAGAGATTGTTTTCTTCATTTGGTTTTGTGCACACAACAGTCCGAAACCGCTTAGGAACTGCTAAAGCAGGACAACTAGTTTTCCTATTAAAAGTCCTAAATAAACAGTAGGCTTAAAGGACTGATGTATTCACTGAAGATGTTTGCTTACTTCAAACGTTAGAGATAGGCTATTGTTAAAAAGTACTTACTCTCTGTAGTTCAATTCTGATTGTTTAATAGTGCAAATAAAAATTATTAGGTTTCATAATCATCAACTGTTTTAATATTTTTATTTGTGTAAAATAATTTGATTTGCAAAAAGACAAAGTTTTGCTTGTGTACAACTTGATTAAAAAATCCTATTTAAATCAAAAAAATCTGATTTAAATCAAAAAAATCCGATTTAAATCAAAAAAATCCGATTTTTTTGATTTTTTTAAAAAAAATCATGATTTTTATCCACCCTGGTTGAGCCTAGAGATGGTATACATTTGACAACAAGCATTGAACAGACAGCTAGACAGAAGAGAAACACCTAACGATCGTCATTTTGAAGTGATTTTTTGGGGTAATACAGCATAATTTGTAAATAAAGTGATTTGCAGTTTGTCTCTTTATCACATCATCTATCAAATGAGATCAAGTTGTCTGAAAGTACAGGGGACATTTTATTGTTGGTAAGTATGCATGTTTTTAAGCTGGGTGACAGCAAATATAGCTGCGGACCCTAGATCCAATACAACTTTCTAGCAAAAAGATAGAAGGTATGGTATAATTCTAAGTGTACGCTAGCACAACTGATCATCAAGAGCTTCATGGATTAGGATTCCAAGACCGAACAGCCCACATAACCCTGAGATCATTACACACAGTGCCAAACGGTGACCTAAGTGAAGTAAAGCACTAATTTGTGGCAACAGTTTAGGAGAAGCACTCCGTATGACAATGCACGCCATGAATGGTGGACGTTAACTCTACAGAACCATCTTGGACTGAACTTCAACTATGAGTCATCATTAGCACCCATAATCCACACCAAACCTTCCAAAAGCCATGTACCAAAGCCAAGTATAAAGCCTTCGAAAAAGCAGCAAAAACACAATAAACTATGGGTATAGAGGTAGCAGTGGCACTGGGGTCCTGGTGGCCTAGAGGACCCAATCTTCATCATTATACCCCCCATAATAATGTCCAAGGTTTTTTAATAAGGCCTAGTGATACAGAGCGGTAAGAGTCAAATTTGTGTCCTCAAGGGTTAGTGGTCCTAACCCTCTTCGATAAAAGAAAATACCAGTATTACAAATTAAACCAGCTAGGTAGGGGGTAAAATTTTATATTGGGAGCCAAGAGTTAATTTACAAACCAGCAAGAACGCCATATTAATGTCCAATGCTTAGGAACAAGATCTACTGTGTGTGTACGGAGGTAGTAGTCATACTTGGGTCCTGGTAGCCTAGGTGGAACACACTTCTTCAATATGAATATACACAAGTATCTAAAATGGCATGTGGTAGCTGGGAGTCAGATTTCACTCTGGAGCCCTGGATCTACAAGTTGTACCCCTGAAAAATTTGGTAATGTTAAAGATTTTGGAAAAATACTGAGATACAGAGGTTGCAGTCGCACCTGGACCTCCGCGCATTTAGGGGGCTCAATCATCTTACCTAAGAAGACACAAGTATCAAAAATGGCACCTAGTAGTTAGGGGCCTGATGTTAAACTGGGGTCCAAGACTGTTAGGTTATGCCTCTGGATGGAGTAATTCTATATTTATGTCAGTGGTTTTGGAATAAGATATTAAACCAGCATGTATGGATTTTGGGGTATTTTAGACAAATCTGTGGGTCTGTGGGACAATACCTTGTGGCCTACAGAAAAAAACTAATAATAGATTGTAATGAATTCTGTTTACAGTGTGTGTGCAGATGTACATAATGTGTGTAATGTGTGCAGGTGTACATAATGTGATTATTGTGTGCTTACAATATGTATAATGTGTGTACAGGTGTATATGATGTGATTATTGTGTGCTTACAATATGTATAATGTGTGTACAGGTGTATATGATGTGATTATTGTGTGCTTACAATATGTATAATGTGTGTGCAGGTGTACATGATGTGTGTAGGTGTACATGATGTGTACAGTGTGTGTACAGGTATATGTAATGTGAGTAATACATGTGAAGGTGTACATAATGTGTGTATGTGTATATAATGTGTGTAATGTGTGCAGGTGTACATAATGTGATTATTGTGTGCTTACAATATGTATAATGTGTGTACAGGTGTATATGATGTGTGTGTATGTGTACATAATGTGTGTAATGTGTGCAGGTGTACATAATGTGATTATTGTGTGCTTACAATATGTATAATGTGTGTACAGGTGTATATGATGTGTGTGTATGTGTACATAATGTGTGTAATGTGTGCAGGTGTACATAATGTGATTATTGTGTGCTTACAATATGTATAATGTGTGTACAGGTGTATATGATGTGTGTGTATGTGTACATAACGTGTGTAATGTGTGCAGGTGTACATAATGTGATTATTGTGTGCTTACAATATGTATAATGTGTGTGCAGGTGTACATGATGTGTGTGCAGGTGTACATGATGTGTGTGTAGGTGTACATAATGTGTACAGTGTGTGTACAGGTATATGTAATGTGAGTAATACATGTGAAGGTATACATAATGTGTGTATGTGTACAGTATATAATGTGTGTAATGTATGTACAAAATGTGTGTAATGTGTATGAAGGTATACATAATGTCTGTAATGTGTGTACATAATGTGTACAGTGTGTGTACAGGTATATGTAATGTGTGTAATACATGTGAAGGTATACATAATGTGTGTATGTGTATATAATGTGTGTAATGTATGTACATAATGTGTGTAATGTGTATATAATGTGTGTAATGTATGTACATAATGTGTCTGTAGGTGTACATAATGTGTGTAATGTGTGTACATAATGTGTGTAATACATGTGCACGTGTACATATTGTGTGTGCAGGTATACAACATGTGAATAATGTGTGCTATACGTGGGCAGGTGTACATAATGTATGTAATATGTGTTTGGAGGTGTACATAAATACTGACCTGTAATAACATATGTATTGTACTTTGCAAAAATAATCACCCCCTAGCCACTCTCGTATTTCAGTGCACAGACGTTTACTCTCTGCACCATTCATCACAGTCTTATAAGAAATCCCCATAAGTGCATCTGTCTTGGTTTGCTCTGATGAGTCGCCAAGTAGAAACCATAAAACATATAGAGCTCCCCGTGTACCCGATGGAAATCACGCTTTACGCTTTTTATTTAGTTGCTAAAAAATAGTGTAGTAGGGAGTCCTGCCAGCTCAGGGGTCACCATAGACCAGATGGACCAAGGAAAATGTGCTACAAGCGGATGAGGCCGGGAAAATGATAAATCACCTGATCCGAGCGCGAGTCGTGCGTCTACACATGATTACGAGGTTATTTTGTAGGTCGACCCATTGGACAGATCCTATGATTGTTAGCAACAGAGGGGCCCTTTTACCCGATTTTCTGCCGGTCAATCCATTTGTGCCGGTCTGCAGGATCACATGGTGTTTTCTGAACAACGTTGACTCAGATCATCATGTACGAATCGTTGCTTTACTTGTGAAATCAAGAATAAGGGACACCCTGAAGTCATGGAACCAAAATTCAAGGAACCTTAGCTGAAAGCTTCTCAGCTCTCGGCCCCCTCCAATCTTATATTTTTACGTATTCTTAGCAGAGATGAACCCTGGTCCGGCGTCCAGTCTGGTCCACCATCTATTCCGGTCCTCCATGACAACCGTTCTTCACTTCTGCACCCGGCAACCCTGGCACTTACTAGGCCTCACCACGTCATGTGAGGCCTAGTTACTAAGTCTGATGCGATGTCAGACTCATGACCTGTTTTTCACGCCCCAAAATCAGGACATCAGTGGACCTCATAAGCGCTTAGGATGCCAGTCTGAAAATGAGGGGCGTAAATCGAATGACTCAGCTCTAGGTGAGAGATTTCTTAACAGAGTTCTCCACTTAGGACCATCCTAACTTGTTATATGTGTACCATGACATTCAGTTAATCATATGGTGTCCTGGACCTGTAGCGATCACATCTGAGAGGAAATCAGTCACGTATTCCTATTTCCAACAGCGCCACCGCAGGCGAAACTAAGAATTACACAGCCTCTATTGAAATCCTACGTGATTCAGGACAGGTCCTCCAGAGAGGAGGACGCTCTTTGTAAAGGCGCTCTACACCACCAAAATGAGAATCCTATTAACTAAGAATTTCATAACAAGTCGACTTTTTTAAGGAAGTTTCTTTTTTCATTTATAGAAAAAAAAATTGTATTGATGAAAATTAAAACCTGAATACTGATTGATGACTTTTTATATACCGTTCAATATTTGATAAGAGTTCAGATCTTGACCTGGGTCAGTAACCACAGAGACCAGGACGGCTATGTGGCATTATTTTATTATAGTCATAGCACTTAATTCGCTTGCTCTGGTTTCCGTGGCAACCTGCTGTAACTGCTAGCTGCAGCCATTTTTAAAGGTCACTGTGAAGGTGTTAATTGTCATGCTGTAATTAAGATTTCCACCAATATCATATAGCTAGACGACTTTCATGATATATTTTTACTGAACCAGTGACGGCCTAGTGGGCACTGCTATGGGGTCCAGTTTTAGGCCTAGTTGGATAGATCCCTATTTTTATGGATAGTATCAAATAAACATCATATCTTCTAGTCCCAAAGCACTTGAAGGCAATGCCCATCCATGCCAAATTGATGTCCCCTCTGGATGCCGAGAGAAACCTGGAGGAAACACATGCTTGAGGATCATCGAGGAGACTTGCCAACTCTTCCGGGAGTCCGGAACCTGTCCCCTTTATCCCAGTGAACCTCCCATATTAACCAGTAAGAGATGAGTGTCCCATTTTAATTTTTTTCTCTGTTGCCACCCCTACCTCTGTGTCAGCCTGTGCCCGCAAAACATTCTAGATAACTTCTGGTATCTGGAGCGGGTGGTCCTCCAAATTCAGAGAAGTTGGTACCTAAGTTATTATTACGACACTTAAAGGGGACGATCAGGTGAAAATGATCTTCTGATATGTCATAGACCCAAATGAGATGGTCATAATGGTGAAGTATTAAAGGGAAATAAACCCTTTAGAGATTTTCTAAAACCTAAATGATCCTTAAGTCACATGGTGAAGGTCCCACCACCACTTTTGAAGTCTTAGCCTACTCCTGCCTGCACTTAGGCTGTCCACTTTCTACTCAACCCATAAGAGTAGCAGATGTAGATTCCCTTAAAATGGACAACTGTAATAGGTGATTACTGGAAGTCACAAGACCCCAGAAATGTAAAATTTAAAGGAACATTGAAGGAAAATAGGGATATATTGTATTATGATCATTGGATAATTCAGAAGACACCAGGTATTACACAGGATATCAGTCTTTTTCTACAATGTCCATTTAATAGGGGTCCAAAATTATGCTAAAATGTGAAAAGACGGATACCGTATATAAGAAACTACACAGTACCAATGTATTTATCTAGATATTGTTTGTTTCACATGAGGTTACATGTAGGTGAACGGCCCCTTTAAGGAAGGGTGAATTAAATTCTACATATCCACTTTACTCTTTATATTAAAGCATTTTATGGCATTTGAACAACAGCTATTATACTAAGTACTTACACACTATACATAGTACCTGCTGCATATACTTATGTATTAAAGACAAATGTAAAGTTATAGAAAAAATAAAAGAAATGAAATAGGTTTAACTCTAATTAGCAAAAAAAAAGTCATTTTCATAAATATGTAATATTTTTAACATGGTGTAAATGCCGCCGTTCTCCTGAATCCGGCGATGTTTTTCTTTTGTTCCTGCGCCTCTCCGTTGCTGAGATATGGCCTCCTCTTCCCTGTATATAAATCTAGTCTTCTTAGCCAAGTGGGCGTTGGTTCTAAACTTTTCTTATCTTGAGGACCACACCCGGTTGGCTAAAACTAATTTTATACAGGGAAAAGGAGGCCATATCTCAGGAACGGAGAGGCGTAGGAAGAAAAGAAAAACATCGCCGGATTCAGGAGAACGGCGGCATTTACACCAGGTGAAAAAAAAATTACATAGTCATGACAAGTGACAGCAGGTGCTCCTTAAGTACAGGGCCTGAGGTTAGTTTTTAAATCAGAAAAAGTAGGAAAATATTCATTGTCTTCAGGCCTTGCGCTTAAGGTACCCTCTAAAATGTCTAATGTAATGTCCCTGAATACGCAGATTTTTCAGAAAATTAGGTGCTGAAAATCCATTGCAATATATAGTAGTGGCATTATAAATTACATTTCCTGTCATTCACACGTTTTCGGGAAAATAGCAGAGCAGAAGGCCATTGCTGCGGGACTGAAATCTGTAGCATTTCAGTTTATCGTCACAAATATTACCCTAATTTTTCTAATTGAAATACTTACCTCAGGCCCTGTACTTAAAGGTGACCCGTCACTTGCCATAAATATGCAATATTTTTATCTGCTCTAATAGCCGCTGTTCTCCTGAATCTGGTGATGTTTTCCTTTCGCTCTTGTGCTTCTCTGTTCCTGAGATATGACCTCGTACAATTGTAGCCATGTTTAGACAACTGGGTGTGGTCCTAACCTACAAAGAACTGTTGAGGATAACGCCCACTTGGCTATTTACATACAGGGGCCATATCTCAGGAACGGTGAGGCGCAGGAACAAAAGAAAAACATCTCCGGATTCAGGAGAACAGCGGCATTTATACCAGGTAACCACAAAATGCAAATTAAGAATGCTTTCAAAAGTAGAAGTGATAATTAGTTTATTTTTTTCAATTAAGAAAATGCAAAGTGAATGAACAAAAGTGAAATCTATATCAAATCAATATTTGGTGACCACCTTTTGCCTTCATCAGTTTTTCTAGGTACTTGTCACTTGCACACAGTTTTTGAGGAACTCAGAAGGGAGGTTGTTCCAAACATCTTGGAGATCCAACCTCAGATCTTCTTTGGATGTCACTTGTGCAAATCCTTCCGTGTCTTCATGTCCTCGCTTCCGGGACTCCTTGTTCTTCTTTACATTGAAGATATGTGAAAAAGAATTGGGTATACTAATTGATCACAGACTGAACATGAGTCAACAGTGTGATGCAGCAGCAAAAAAGGCAAATACAATTCTAGGATGTATCAACAGAAGCATACAGTCTAGATCACGTGAGGTCATTATTGCCCTCTACTCCTCTTTGGTCAGACCTCATCTGGAATACTGTGTCCAGTTTTGGGCACCACATTTTAAAAAAGACATCAACAAACTGGAGCAAGTTCAGAGAAGAGCCACCAGAATGGTGACCGGTCTGCAAACCATGTCCTATGAGGAACGGTTGCAGGATTTGGGAATGTTTAGCTTTCAAAAAAGAAGACTGAGAGGAGACTTAATAGCTGTCTACAAATATCTCAAGGGCTGTCACATTGTAGAAGGATCATCTTTATTCTCATTTGCACAAGGAAAGACTAGAAGCAATGGGATGAAACTGAATGGGAGGAGACACAGATTAGATATTAGAAAAAACTTTTTGACAGTGAGGGTGATCAAGGAGTGGAACAGGCTGCCACGAGAGGTGGTGAGTTCTCCTTCAATGGAAGTCTTCAAACAGAGGCTGGACAGACATCTGTCTGGGATGGTTTAGAGAATCCTGCTTTGAGCAGGGGGTTGGACCAGATGGCCCAGGAGGTCCCTTCCAACTCTACCATTCTATGATTCTATGATTCTATGATTCTATTAGTTGTTGATGATAGTTCTTGATGACATTGGCTGTAAGTTTGGGGTCGTTGTCCTGCTGCAGAATAAATTTGGAGCCAGACACCTCACTGACGGTATTACATGATGGATAAGTAACTGCCTGCATTCAGGACACCAAGAAATGGCCAACATTGAGGACCGTAGACGCTGTGTTCTGCCAAGGAAACTTAGTGCAACAGATGAAAGACACATCATGCTTACTTCACTTCAATATCAGCAGATGTCCAGCAGTGCCATCAACTCAGAAATGACAGCAACCAGTGGAGCCCAGCTTAGCCAATCTAGTGTTCAGAGAAGTCTGGCCAGAAGTGGTCTTCATGGGAGTATTGCTGCCAAAAACCCCACCTTCAGGAACTAGGGTGCAGAAAAATGTGACGTATTTGGCTGTAACAGAAGGCAGATTTTTCTCGAGGGGCTTGGAGCCCGCACAATAATGAGTGTCTGCAGGCAACAGTGAAGCATTGAGAGGTTCATTGCAAATTTGGGACTGAATTTAAGCAAACAGACTTGGAGATTTAGTCACCATTAATGGTGTCCTCAAATGGCAGAAATACAGGCAGATAAGTATCCATCATGGAGGCCTCTGATTGGATCCAAATTTATTCTGCAGTAGGACAATGACCCAAATGTCATTAATAATGAAGAGTCCTGGAAGTGATGACACGGCCACCGCAGAGCCCTGATCTCAACATCATCCAGGCTCTCTGGGAATACATGAAGAGACAGGAGGATCTCCACAAGCGTCATCCACAGAAGATCTGCAGTAAGTCCTCCAAGATGTTTGGAACAACCTCCCTGCCGAGTTCCTTCAAAAACTGCGTGAAAGAACAAGTGTATCTAGAAGAATTGACGCTTGCATATATTGTAGGTACCATGGCTGTCTCCCACGGAATATGAAGAAGTGGAAGACATGGGGAGAGGGGAGAGGAAGAAAGAATATTCACATACTGGTACTTACTGAGCTCTGCAATACTTCCCACACGTGTGGCAAGCAAAGACTGCTCTATAGTCCTCAGTTCTGATTGGCTAAACATCTGTACATCACCTGGTTTATTTGGTCTTTGGTGATCTCTATGGAGGTTCAAACTGTCTGGAAGGCAGAGGACTCCTGAAAATACAAAACCAGAAGAAATAAGATTGCTGCGCTCTTTCCTCCTTACAAGATAAAGGTCAGCTAATTATGGTTAAGAGCTTCCTAATAACGTGGTGACCACCTCAGAGAGACTGTTCCTTCCGAGCTGAGCAACGTATCATCATCATCGTAATTATCTGAAGGCCACAATTCCACCTGGAAGAGCTCTTCTCGTAATCTAGACAACTTGTCCCATAGTTGCTCAATTTAGAAAGAACAGCGCTCAGAAACAATGCATATTTGTTATTATGGGGGAAATATAGGTATAGCAGAGCCCAATTTTATCACGTAACCCAATTTGGCCCCGTTACTCGATAGTAGCTTAAGCATGCAGCAAAGTTACGGTACTTGCCAGACCATGTAAAATCATAAATGACAAAGTCAGCTTTGCTATATCTGACAAACCCAGTTTTGCTAAATCTGTTAATTCCTTAAAGTGGACCTGCAACCAGATCAAAAGTGTCTAGTTTTTGTTCCTATTTTATTTCTGTTCCTCCCCTGAGTACTGCGTTTCTTGTATTTTCAAAATCCGCCATATGATTCCAGAGATATGAGCCTTTTTATTTAGTGCTCTAAGAAGGGGGCGGTACTAACAGGGTAATTATGCAGAGCAGTCTAAAGACACGCCCCAGAGGATCCTGTGGGCGAATAAAAAGCTCATATCTCTGAAACCGTGTGGCAGATTTAAAAAAATAAAAAATAAAAAAAACAGAATATTCAGGGGAGCATTAGGAATAAAATAAGGGCAAATACACAACACTTTTAACCTGATGACAGATTTTTTTTTTTTAATTTTTGCCCTCACCAAAGTAGCTCTTCATCGCTAAGGATACACATTTAGCCACTCCCACACTATTACGTTGGGTATATATAATAATAATCTTTAATAAATAATATATCACGGTGCAATGTGCAACAGTGTACTGTAACCCATAACAACCAAATTCTGAAATGTATGGTTGGTTGTCATCAGATACAACACATTCGTACACACTACACCATAAGGCAAATTTTACAGGGTTCTTTAGTAAATATGGTGGAGCCAATTTTACACCAATTTTACCATATTTACGCAATCATAGAAGTCCCCTTTAAATAAGACCCGTCGCTTGCCATAAATATGTATTTTTTTTAGCAGATGTAAATGTCGCTGTTCTCCCGAATCCGGCGATATTTCTCTCTTGTTCCTACGCCTCTCCATTCCTGAGATATGGCCCTACCTTCCCTGATTATAAGCCAAGTGGGCGTTGTCCTCAATTCTTCACTATGGAAGTGTTCAAGAGGACGACACCCACATGGTTAAAGATACTACATTTATATGCAGGAAACAGTGGGCTATATCTCTGGAACAGAGAGGTGCAGGAACAAAAGAAAAACATCGCCGGATTCAGGAGAACAGCGGCATTTAGATTAAAAAATATGACATATTTATCGCAGGTGACAGGTCCTCTTTAAATAAATGTTGTCATTTTATACATAAGTGGTTAAGCCACAGCAATCATTAGGCAAAATGCATATTTCTCTCCATCTCCACATCTGGAAAATCAGACAGTCCACTGCCACAGGTTGATCTCACAGATGTAGGACTAATGGAATTTTCAGCACAAATTCCATTAAACCAGAACACTATGTTATCTATTAAAGAGGATCACCAGTCCGCGCTCCTGTCATATCTATTTTAGTACACGTATCCCTCCTCAGATATCAAGTCTAAAACATCCATTCTATGTACTTTTTGTTGTGCTGTTCCTCTGTTGGTCTTCCTGGAAGAGTATGAATAAACTGAAAATTAGGTGCTACCAGTTGGGTGGGACGGCGATACTCTTTAGGGACAGTCCCCGTTTAAAAAAAGAAATTGCAACAAACAATTTACCGTATATATTTCCAGGAAGTGTAACAGAGGAAAGTTGCCGTTCAGAGTTCTAAGAACTGACTCTCTAGAACGGTTAAATCATCGCCGTTCTCCTGAATTCTGCGATGTTTTTCTTTTACTCTATTCCTTATATATGGCCTTTTATTTCCTATGTATACATTTAGTATTGTTAGCCAAGGGGGTGTGATCCCCACAAAAAACAAAGGATCACGCCCCATTGGCTAACAAGATTAAATTTATATGTGGGAAAGAAGGGTCCATATCTCAGGAACGGAGAGGCGCAGGAACAAAAGAAAAACAACGCCGGATTCAGGAGAACAGCGACTTTTACATGGGAGGGGGATTACATATGGCAAGTGACAGGCCCTATTTAAAACTGTTGATTGTTTTCTTCCATTTAGATTTTGCAGCAACAAATTCGGTGCCAAAATTAAAAAATTCTTCACAGTTCAGTCTTTATGTGTAGATTTCTCGCAGGATTTTCTGAAGAATTATCCGCAGCAAATCTGACCCACGCGGACATTGCTTTATCGGCCATATATATCCTAGACAAGTTTTGCCATAAGGCATCCAAATAATACTACCCTACCAAATTGGGTAGATTCAGGCACCAATTGGGAGATCGGGGGTACAAGATGTTGGTACCATGGTCATCAGGACCAGTACCCCACTTTCTACAGTTTCGAGTCGGACACCCCTTGTGACTACAGCGCCGGCCCCGGTTATGGATCAGAAAAAAAGATGAAGGAGTTAAAACCACATCCCACATAAATCCAGAAAAAAAATTTCCTTATCTTCACAGTGGGACAGGAATCAATGTTTATCCACAGTGCTGGTTATATAACATAGCTGCTGACATGTGGACCGCCTGTGTGCAAGCATTAACCGGAGCGTAAACACAATAATGGGAAAAGGCTCAATGCGGATGATACAGCGGGAGAAGCAGAGTACAAACATGCACACATAGTACACAGCGATGAGAGGGACAGAAGAAGTCATACGTATCGTTTATGATCAGTGTGATGTGAAATGCCAATGATGTGCTGTAATAATGCTGAAATAGGTGCAAAACTAAAAATGGCGGCACGCTGGCGATCAGATGATCGCTGTGGGTCCAGCAGCTGAAACCTCTGGTTAATCAGCTGAGGGCCACTACTGGAGAAATGTGGTACTGCATGGTTGGGCTGAGTCCTCCAGAGCATAACCAGATCTTTGCTCGGGAAGCTCTTTCTAATATCCATATTCCATATGACATACACTGAATAGGAGTTGAGTAATGCTTCATTTCTCCTGTGGTGGCGCTGCAGCAAAATTAAACACTTCCTTCCACGGTTTCTCTACTGATTAAAGCTGATCACTGGTGGTCCCATCGTCAAAGAAAATTACATCCCTTTAATTCAACAGCGCAGAAAATATTATTTTTTGCTATTGTATTATTACTATTATTATTTATAACAATTATTAAATGAAAAATAAAAAATGTTTCAGGGGTTGCCCCACTAATTCATCATCAATCACCTATCAATAGGTCCGGCAATCCAGAGAGCAGGGTTCCCAAAGTTCGGAGGCGGTTCTCACAGCTCCCATCCAGGTGACAGACACTGTTGACCTGGCCGATGGATTGGGTCATGCGAATCGATCCACCAACTCTACCACTGACCCATAGAAGTGAAAGGAGCGGTGGTCACTCATGGGCACTACTGTTCCAGTCACCTAGCGGCCTTTGGGCCCCTCATTCCCGGAAAAATAAGAGGCGGTCCTCACGGCTCCCGTTTAGTTGCCAGACATTGTTGACGTGGCCGATGGATTGGGTCATGTGAATCGATCCACCAACTCTACCACTGACCCATTCCATAGAAGTGACAGGAGCGGTGGTCACACATGGGCACTACTGTTCCAGGCACCTAGCGGTCTTTGGGACCCTCATTCCCGGAAAGATAAGAGGCGGTCCTCACGGCTCCCGTTTAGTTGCCAGACATTGTTGACGTGGCCGATGGATTGGGTCATGTGAATCGATCCACCAACTCTACCACTGACCCATTCCATAGAAGTGACAGGAGCGGTGGTCACACATGGGCACTACTGTTCCAGGCACCTAGCGGTCTTTGGGACCCTCATTCCCGGAAAGATAAGAGGCGGTCCTCACGGCTCCCGTTTAGTTGCCAGACATTGTTGACATGGCCGATGGATTGGGTCATGTGAATCGGTCTGCACCAACTCTACCACTGACCCATTCCATAGAAGTGACAGGAGCGGTGGTCACACATGGGCACTACTGTTCCAGGCACCTAGCGGTCTTTGGGACCCTCATTCCGGAAAGATAAGAGGCGGTCCTCACGGCTCCCGTTTAGTTGCCAGACATTGTTGACATGGCGATGGATTGGGTCATGTGAATCGGTCTGCACCAACTCTACAAACTGATCCATTCCATAGAAGTGACAGGAGCGGTGGTCACACATGGGCACTACTGTTCCAGGCACCTAGAGGTCTTTGGAATCCCCGTTCTCGGGATTGCTAGTGCTTAATCCCATCGATCATACATTTACGGTAACACCTATCCTGTACTTAATTATTTTCATTGACAAAACAATTCCTTCAGGGCAGATTACATAATCTGTGAACCATAAAACTAATCCCAAACTCATCTCTGGAACCATCTGAAGGGTCCCGGATTTTGAGGGTGGAGAGATGAAATGACCCATTTATAAAGATTTATTAAAAAAACTATGAAGTAGCAAAGCTAAAAAAATAAAAAAGAATGTAAAAGAGAGTTGAGCAGAGTCACATGAACTACATGTTATTCTATCGGAGGCCGCCGTAATCCCCCTTTAACGCACCCTTCTAAGGCCTATTATCAAACACCTGACAATGCATTACAAGCAGCAGGCATCTAATACTAAACACTCGATGACAATGATGAATGGGACCGCTGCAGCACAAAAGGGCTCCCACCCTAAGACTTTAGAAGCAAATATCTGAGTTTGCAAAGCAAAAGCTTTGAGCTCTTTGGTCTCTTTAATAAAACTCTACTTTTACACAAGGGTTTGTCCGACCCCTGTTATTATACGGTATTATTTTATGTTAGTGTTTGTACTCACTTTTAGTTTTCATTTTGGGGGTTGTAAAACAGAAGCTGAATAGAAAATAGTTTTTTTTTTAAATCTCTGCTGAAATAATAGAACTGAAAAAGGGCGACACACCCAGGTGCCCAAAGGCCCCTCTGCCACATAACAAGACATCAGTATCATAAATGCAATATGGTTGTAACAGATTTTGAACTGGGATCCACTAGCTGCAGCAGTTAGAGTTTTCCTCCTGTAATAGTATGTGACATCCAGACAGAGTTGAGCAAAAAGATTCTCGATGCCCTGATCTAGAGTCCAGTTGGGGGGCCTCCGTGGAAGTCTTGAGCCTCTTTGGTGTGTACCAGGCCCCACAATATCATGATGTCACGTTAGGCCTAATCACTAGGCCTCACACAATGTCACCATGGACGTCGCTGGGCCTAGTAAAAACCAGACTCTTCTAACTGCTCCAAATTGATAGCAAGACCCCACAAGGTAAAGGCAACCAGCAAGAGTATCTATAAATGATGTGGATCAGCCAAAAGATTGGGTTAGCAGGAGGAAGCACCTGGTGTACTGATGACAGGTTAAGTTAAACTGAAACCTTATTCTGCTCCAGTTTATTTCAAACATATTTAAAGGGGGTCTGTCGCCAAATTTTTGCCACCTAATCTGAATGCAGCATAATGTAGAGACAGAGACCTTGATTCCAGCGATGTATCACTTACTGAGCTGCTTGATATGGCTGTGATAAAATCAGTGTTTTATCAGCAGGAAATTTTCACTAAAGGACTCCTAGTCAACTGCTGCGTATAAGCACACCCCCACCACTGATTGGCTGCTTTCTATGTACACTGCACATGGGCCAATCAGAAATGTGGGTGGGGTTATACAGAGTTCATCAAACAGAGCTTCTGCTAGATCTCCACCGGATTAATCTGGAATTTTATCAAAACTGCGCCAAGCATCCCAGTAAGTGATACATCGCTGTAATCGAAGTCTCTGTCCTACATCATGATGCCCTCAGATGAAGTAGCAAAAACCTGCTGACAGATTCCCTTTAAATCTGATTAATGCCATATTTACCAAAATTACGTCAATTGTGACGGCAATCCTACATGAGGATATGGAGGCAGAAAAGCGGAGGATGCACAGTCTGCGAAAGTTCCTGTTCAAAAGTCCCATAAAGATTAATTCGGTAAAAAAAAAAAGTAATGAATCACGAAAATTTAGCATTTTTTTTCCTTTTCTTGTGCAAATTTGAGAACTATATCGAAATCAGTGTCACTCCTATCAACACGTCAAGCTGAGAACCAATCACTTCCATCCATACCAAACCCAACCTATGGACAGGCGCGGCACAGGTTCTCCAAGAAAGCAGCCGTCTTTCTCTAACCTTCTTGCCTTGTACTTTTCCATGTTAACAATCTAGAACCTTCTCTTCTTTGCGTTTGAGTAATAAAAAAATAAGATGTAGAATCTTACAAATCAGCCAAGAACAGAATGTTTCCGTATCTCCACGAGACCTAACCTACGTACTTCCTAAAGCCATGTATAACAGCGATGTAACCACTCTCTATTAATCACTCGTATCTGGAAGAGATCCACCTATATTATTTTGAACATGCGGAGGAATGAATGACGGCAAACAGGATGCATTTACGTATTAATAAAAATATATATATATATATATACCGCCTCCTCAGTTTCTCCTTGGTTTCTTCCAAGAATAGTTCTGACAGTTACGGTTGCCAAAGAAAATGGTTTAATTAATCTTACAGTCGTGGAATAACAACACGACGGGGTTTTTTTTACAAGAAAACCATACAACAGTCACCGATAGGAAGGTGGCACACTAACAATGAGACACCTGCCTATCTAGGCCTATTCCTAAGTTTCTTTAAAGAGGAGCTATCACCACTTCAAAAGTGGCTAGATTTTCCCTCCTAATTTTAGTCTTGCTGCTCCCCTGAGTATCCTGCTTTTTTCTTTTTTAAAATCCACCACACGGTTCCAGAGATATTGAAGAAAGCAGGGTCATACAACGTGACGCGTTTCAAGCCTTTTCAAAACATCTACAGGTATGAAAAAGGCTTGAAAAGAGCCAAAACGTGTTACGCTGTATGATTCTGTCTTCTACGGAATACCCTAAAATGATTTATTCATGAAAAGTGAGCGCCAGTCATGAATAAATGATTATAGTTTATTTAGCAGGAGACCGCATTATAAAATGTAACGTGTTTCAGCTTTATTCGAGTGATATGATGCGGTCTTCTACTGAACAAACTACAACCATTCACGAGTGAGTCACAGTCATCTTTGCCTTGAAAGAAGAGAAGGTGACTGTCTTAAAGCGAACCTGTCTACAAGATTTTGCTAAGTAAACTACAGGCATTGTCAGATTGGCGCCGTTACACTGATTAAAATGATACCTGGGGTGAAGAAATCCGTCTTGTGGTTCTTGTGTAATCAGTGTTAGATGTTTTCAGTTAAAGAGATGCTCATGCTCCAGGGCAGGACTGTAAGCAGAGTTTTATCTTCTTGCTCTAAGCCAGAGAAACCAAGGAGAGACCTGTCCATAGGCCGCCCCAAAGCACAAACATGTTCCTCATCATAGAGACAGAGAGAGAAACAGACTGTGCTTCGGGGCTGCCTGTGGGCAGGTCTTTACTTGGATTCTGTGGCTTAGAGCAGGAAGATAAAACTCTGCCTTCAGTCCTGCCCCGAAGCACGAGCATCTCATTAACTGAAAACTTCTAACACTGATTACACAAGAACCACAAGACGGATTACTTCACCCCAGGTATCATAATCAATACTGCCAACCTGATAATGCCTGAACTTTACTTAGCAAAATCCTGATGACAGGTTCGTTTTAACTACTGAAATGAAAAATAAGGTCAGACAAATTGGAACAGCAGGACAGCACTTTTAACTTTTCCTGTCCTTTTGTACAAGTAGACGGTTCTCATTACTAACTCCCCACACCATCTCACAATTCCCTGATATTCTCGTTGGTGACCTTCACTATGACTGCCACTATTGGTTGTGACCTTCAGAAATCCAGCCTCTGTAGGACCAAGATAATGGCTGAATAGAAAACGTAAAGGCTCCACAGAGGAGGAAGACCCTCGAAACCACGGGAAAGGTCTTTCTAATCCGCGGTAATATCTCATGCCAGGACTCGCTAAATTCCTTCTGCCTCTACAAAATGGATCCGACTGTTTTTGGCACAGATTTAGCATGAGTTAATTAAGATTAGTGGAAACCTGCAGTTCGAAAGAAAACGTCTATTAAAAGAGACCAGATGAGTTACCGCAATCCACATATTATGTGGGGGCTAATAGAAATTCTGAGGGCATAATGGGCACCATTGTCCTACAAACTGGTACAAGATAAACACCCGTAACGTTGCAAAGTGTCTGAGTTTAGAGTCACGCCAGGATTATCTTCAGTCCTTCAGATTACAATATGGCGCTTATCATTTTGTCTTATTGGATAGAAACAAAGGTAGGAAATTACTTTGCTACATATAGCAGCTATATTCTGCATAATCAGAAAAAAAACAATATGTGATGCAAACAACAGTCCTAATATATAAGATGGGAGGCTGAGCCCCATATATGATGCTCCAGTATATGATGGGCCCCATATATGATGCTTTAGTGGATGATGGGTCCCATATAATGCTTCATATATAATGGACCTATATATGATGCTCCAGTATATTATGGGCCCTATATAATGCTCCATATATAATGGGCCCCATATATGATGCTCCAGTGTATGATTGGCCCCATATAATGCTCCATATATAAAGGGCCCCATATATGATGCTCCAGTGTATGATAGGCCCCATGAAATGCTCCATATATGATGCCCCAGTGTATGATTGGCCCCATATAATGCTCCATATATAAAGGGCCCCATATATGATGCTCCAGTGTATGATAGGCCCCATATAATGCTCCATATATGATGCTCCAGTGTGTGTGATGGGCCCCATACTGATGGAGATAGCCAAACTAGACTCTATAGAACTGATGTAATCAGCCGAGCTATTGTATATATGACAGATGGAGATAGCTGAGCTACATGGAGATAGCCAAGTTATTGTCTATGGAACTGATGTAGATAGCTGAACTATTGTCTATAGGGCTGATGTAGACAGATGAGCTACTCTCTTTAGGGCTCAAAGAGATAGCAGAACTACTGTCTGTGGCTGAGCTATGGTCTATGGGACTGATGGGGATGCCTGAATTACTGTCAATGAGATTGACAGAGGTTGCAATGCTATTGTTGGTCTAAATGATGAAGATAGTATAGCTTGTCTATGGTACTGATGGAGATAGCCGAGCTACTGTCTATAAGTTCTATTTTAACCACATCGGTCCACGGAAATTCTTTCCAAATGCGTCAGGCTTGTTTAGATGTTCTTCTGCATACTTCTGAAGCTGACTTTTATGGTGAGGACGCAGGAGAAGTTTTCTTCTGATGACTCTTCCATGAAGGCTATATTTGGGCAGGTGTGTCTGAATAGTAGAACAATGTGCCACTACACCAGTCTGCTAAATCTTTCTGAATGTCTTTTGCAGTCAAGCGGGGGTTCTGATTTGACTTTATAGCAATCCTACTAGCAGTTCTCACAGAAATTTTGCTTGGTCTTCCAGACCTTATCTTCACCTCCACTATTTCTGTAAACTGGCATTTCTTAATTACATTTTGAACTGATGAAAAGGCAACTTGAAAAAGCTTTGATATCTTCTTACAGCCTTCTCCTGCTTTGTGGGCCTCCACCATTTTCATTTTCAGAGTGCTAGGCAGCTGCTTAGAAGAACCTATGGCAGCTGTTTCTTTGGCACAAGGTTAGAGGAGGCTGGCCTTTTATAAAGCTTGGGAAATTTGCATCACCCGGCCTTTCCTAATGATAATAGTGAACAAACCATAACTCTAACAGACTAATGAAGGTCTGAAACCTTGGTCAAAGTTATCTGAGCACAAAAATCTTCAAGGATGCCCAAACTTTTGCATCAGCCCATTTTCCTTTTTGTAATTTTTAAAATGTAAAAAATGACAATATTTTTTTTCTCCCTAAAATTCAAAGGAAATGTGTCATCTTCAACTTTAGGCCTTTTAGAGATCATTTCATCTTCAACTTGATTAACTGTTCACAATAGCAGTAATTTTGACCAGAGGTGCCCAAACTTTTTCATGCCACTGTACGCCCTTAATATGCACTGGAGACATTACCTAAATGTGCCCCATTACAAAGGTATAACATTTTTTGAAGCACATTCCCTTTTAACCCATTTCCTTCCACGTTGTTCAGCTCAGTACCGGTGGGACTAATTCTGACTTTCGTTAAATGCCTCCATAACAGCACACATCGATTCTATAGTCCAGCATTTATGACCATGCTATTAGAAATAGTCATCAGGAAGGAAGCAAAAGTTGCAAAATGTATCCCTGGTAGACACAATAAAAGTCTGATTTATGGCACATTGTAATAAAAAGGAACATTCGCTTCTTTCCTCAGTCTGTCTGACCTATTAACCCTCGAAGGCACACACTGATACTTAACCGTTGCATCTCGGGGGACCCCAAAACATTTGCAATCGAAAACTTTATCTAAAAACTACAGAACACAAAACTTGCGAAACGCCGGGTCATCAGGAGCTTGTAAAAATGACTTCTAACAAATTCTGCTCCTCGAATAGGCAAGAACCATTTCTATAGGATCAGACCCGCAAACGTATATAGAGACAGGAAAAGAATAAAGGAAATATACGGTATGTTGTAAATGGAGTATTTCTAATCATTGTGCTGAGAAAAGTCTCGGCAATCCCAATTTCTGAGCAGAAATACTGGAGATACTGCTGAAAATGTTAAGATGGCCCCAAGTAAGGGGGTAAGGACAGCCAAGAATGCCATAAGGTTGTTTGATTATCTGATCACAGTCAGGATTATAAGAAAAGGTCACATCTCAAGAGGGGCTGAAAATTTTAATCAACAGAAAATTGGAAAATCCACCTTGTTTTGCCCCACTTCTGTGCAAAAATACACGAAACATTACTGCGCAAGCGCAGCGCCTGCACGGGTGTAAGAGCGACTGAGGATGCCGTAAAGTTGTTTAATTACACAATCACAGTCATATTTATAAGAAAAGTTTACATATCAACAACAGTTAAAAATTTTAACAACAGAAAATTTGAAAAGCTTCCTTGACTCGCCTCACTTCTACGCAGAATTGCAGGAGACACTGCTGTGCAAGCGCAGCACCTGCGCGGGAGTAAGAACAACCTAGAATGTTGTTTTATTACATGATAACAGCAATATTTATTAAAAAAATGTGTTAACATCTAAAGAATGTCTGAAAATATCGACCAACAGAAAATTGGATAATCCACCTCTGCTCGCCCCACTTCTCTTCAAAAAAACAGTAGATACTGCTGTGCAAGCACAGCGCCTGCACGGGAATGAGAATGGTTGAGAATGCCGTAAAGTAGATTTATTACATAATCACAGTCATGTTTATAAAAAAAGTTAATATCTCAAGAACATCTGAAAAATTTAAGAAAGAGAAAAGACTCCTCAGCTCGCCCGACTTCTGTGCTAAAATACAGGGGTGTTATGATTTGGTAGCTGAGGAGTGCAGGTAAAAAAGGAAATACACCAGAGCAGTTGGAATCTATGAGATTGCAGTACCCTGACTAACCACAACAACTAGAGGCAGCCGTGGAGTGTTCCTACGTTGGTCCTAGACGCCTCGTCACAGCCTGAGAAACTAACTATACCTAAAGATAGAAAGAGGAAAGCTATCTACCCGGAGCAGATCCCCAAAGAACATAGAAAGCCCCCAAACATGTAATGGCGGTTAGACAAGAAGAAATACTGACACAGACAGAAAATAGTATGAGCAAACGTTGGGGCCCAAACTATCTAAATAGAAAAGGATAGGAAGGGCACTTACTGCAATCCCAAAAAACCCTGAAAAGCACCAACTCTACTAATTTCAAAAACACCTGAGATCACACGACCTCTACCACCTAAATTAGTTCTCTGGTGTAACAAAATCAAAACAGCAGCCACTGAAAAAACTGGAAAAAGCAAATGTACAAAACATCAGTGGCTGAACTAAACTGAGAGGGCAAAAGCCCCCGGAGGGGCCCCAGAAGGCCCCCACAGAAGTGCAGGACAAAATGCAAAAATCAAGCACAAAAACAAAAAGAAGAAAATGTCTTATCTGTTAGCAGGAGATGCAGACACGACACAGCAGGCTACAAAGGAAACAGGAATCAAGGATTGAGACCAGAACAATTGATCACCGGCAACCCTGATGGGAAGGCGACTCCCTTATATAAGACCAGTCAGTAACACCTGATTCCCAATCCTCACAATCTTCACTGGACAGTCCAGTACCGCTTGTAACCACCAGAGGGAGTCTCTGCTCAGAACTCATCTCAAGTCCATTCACAACAGTACCCACCCTTGAGGAGGGGACACCGAACCCTCGCTTGAGCAACCAGGTCGGTCAGGATGAGTTCTATGATACGCACGGATGAGTCTCCTAGCATGGATGTCTGAAGCAAACACCCAAGAATTGTCTTCCTGACCATAACCTCTCCACTTAACCAAATACTGAAGTTTCCGTCTAGAAAAACGAGAATTCAATATTTTCTCAACCACAAACTCCATATTGCCCTCAACCAGAACAGGGTCAGGAGGCAAAGCAGTAGGAACCACTGGCTCAACAAACCTCTTTAACAAGGACTTGTGGAACACGTTATGGATCTTAAATGTCCCTGGAAGAAGCAAACGAAAAGAAACAGGATTAAGAATCTCCATGATCTTATAAGGTCCAATGAACCTAGGCTTAAATTTAGGAGATGCCACTCTCATAGGAATATTTTTTGAGGACAACCAGACCAAGTCCCCCACTTTAAACCGAGGACCATCAGTCCTATGCCGGTTAGCAAAACGCTGGGCCCTCTCTTGAGAGAGGAACAACCTCTCCACTACCTGGTCCCAAATCTGTTGCATACGCTCCACAACAGAGTCAACACCTGGACAGGCAGAAGCCTCCGTCTGTCCTGAAGAAAATCGAGGGTGAAACCCAGAATTACAGAAAAATGGAGACATCAAAGTGGCAGAGCTAGCCCTATTATTAAGAGCAAACTCAGCCAAAGGCAAAAAAGAGACCCAGTCATCCTGATCAGCAGACATAAAGCATCTTAGATAAGTCTCCAATGTCTGGTTTGTTCTCTCAGTTTGACCATTGGTCTGAGGATGAAACGCTGAGGAGAAAGACAACTGAACACCAAGCTTAGAACAAAAGGTCCTCCAAAATCTGGAAACAAACTGGACTCCTCTGTCAGACACAATGTTCTCAGGAATGCCGTGTAAACGAACCACGTGCTGAAGGAACAAAGGCACCAATTCAGAGGAGGAAGGCAACTTAGGTAATGGCACAAGATGTATCATCTTGGAAAACCTATCACAAATCACCCAGATGACGGTCATTCTCTGAGAAACAGGGAGGTCGGAAATGAAATCCATAGAGATATGGGTCCATGGTCTCTTGGGCACAGGCAATGGCATCAACAAACCACTAGAGTGAGAGCAAGGCTTGGAGCGAGAGCAAGTCCCGCAGGACTGCACAAATTCCCTGACATCACGAGACAAGGTAGGCCACCAAAAGGACCGACTAACCAAGTCTCTGGTACCAAAAATTCCGGGATGACCGGCCAACGCGGAACAATGAATCTCAGACATCACACTCTTTTTCCACTGGTCCGGGACAAACAATTTCCCAAAAGGGCAGCGCTCGGGCCTATCCTCTTGACACCCTCCAGAGCCAGTCTCAAATTGGGCGAGATGGCGGAAAGAACTACACCTTCTTTCAAAATAACAGAAGGATCAGATACCTCAGGAGAGTCCGCAAGGAAACTCCTCGAGTGGGCATCCGCCTTAACATTCTTAGTGCCAGGAAGAAAGGAAACCACAAAATTAAAACGTGTGAAAAACAAGGCCCACCTGGCCTGTCTAGGATTAAGTCGCTTGGCAGATTCCAGATAAACCAGATTCTTATGGTCCGTAAGGACCACCACCTGATGTTTGGCTCCCTCCAGCCAATGTCTCCACTCTTCAAAAGCCCACTTCATGGCCAATAACTCCCGATTACCAACGTCATAATTACGTTCAGTAGAAGAAAATTTTCGAGAGAAAAAGGCACAAGGGTTACTTTTAGAGGTCTCTGGATCTCTTTGGGACAAAACGGCACCTGTCCCAATTTCAGAGGCATCAACCTCCACCTGAAATGGCAGAGAAACATCAGGCTGCCGTAGAACAGGAGCAGAAGTGAATCTCTGCTTAAGTTCCTGAAATGCAGAGACTGCCTCAGGAGGCCAATTCACCACATCAGAACCCTTTTTGGTCAAATCAGTTAATGGTTTAACAATAACCGAGAAATTACCAATAAATTTACGATAAAAATTGGCAAAACCCAAAAATCTTTGAAGAGCCTTTAATGAAGTAGGTTGGACCCAATCACAGATGGCCTGAACCTTGACCGGGTCCATTTCAATAACAGATGGGGACAAAATGAATCCCAAAAATGAGATCCTCTGTACGCCAAAAAGACACTTTGATCCCTTCACATACAGAGCATTCTCTCTCAAAATCTGGAATACAGTTCGAACATGTTTCACATGAGAGTCCCAGTCATTAGAAAAAATCAAGATATCATCCAAATAAACAATCAGAAATTTATCCACAAAATCCCTGAAAATGTCATTCATGAAGGACTGGAAGACAGAAGGAGCATTAGTGAGCCCAAAGGGCATCACAAGGTACTCAAAATGCCCCTCAGGGGTGTTAAATGCCGTCTTCCATTCATCCCCGTGCTTAATGCGAATAAGGTTATATGCCCCCCTGAGGTCAAGCTTGGTAAACCAAGTAGCGTCTTTCACCCTGGAAAACAGGTCAGAAATCAAGGGTAACGGATATTGATATTTCACAGTAATATTGTTCAAAAGACGATAATCAATACACGGCCTTAATGAACCATCCTTTTTGGCCACAAAGAAAAAACCGGCACCTAAGTGTGAAGAGGATGGTCTGATATGACCCTTCTCCAATGACTCCTTGATATAAGACCGCATAGCGTCATGTTCAGGTACAGACAAGTTAAAAAGGCGACCTTTAGGGAATTTACTACCAGGCACTAATTCAATAGCGCAGTCATAGCTCCTATGGGGAGGCAAAGATGCAGATTTACTTTCGCTAAACACATCAGAAAAATCAATCAAAAAGTCAGGAACATCCTGAGCCTGGGGGGAGGCAGAAAAAACAGGAGTGTTGGTATTAACACATTGGCAGCCCCAACTGGTTACAGACACAGATTTCCAATCCAAAACAGGATTATGAGACTGTAACCAAGGGAAACCCAGCACGATAATGTCATGTAGATTATACAGAACCAAAAATTTGCAGCTCTCCTGATGATCAGGTTCAACCCTCATTATCACCTGAGTAGAGAACTGAGGTTTATTCTCAGCCAAAGGGGTAGAATCGATCCCCAGTAGGGGAATAGACTTCTGTAGGGGTATCAAAGGAAACCCGCTACGTTTAGCAAAATCAAAATCCATCAGGTTAATAGCTGCTCCTGAATCAACGAAAGCCTGAGCAGAAAATGAGGACAGAGAGCATATCAGAGTAACAGTTAATAAAAACTTAGTCTGAACACTACCCAAGACAACTGAGCGTGCAAAACGTCTTCCCCGCTTAGGGCAGACTGAAATAGCATGAGAGGCATCACCACAGTAGAAACATAACCCATTGCGCTTTCGAAACTCATGACGCTGTGCCCCAGAAACCACTCTATCACACTGCATGGGTTCAGAAGCAGGTTCACAAGGCAACACTATTCCACGCATACTTCTCCGCTCACGCAAACGTCTGTCAATTTGAATCGCTAATGACATAGAATCATTGAGACCAGAGGGGATAGGGAATCCCACCATAACATCCTTTACATTATCTGACAGACCCTTCCGAAAAAGGGCTGCCAAAGCGTCGTCATTCCATTTGGTCAGGACTGCCCACCTACGGAATCTCTGACAGTATAACTCAGCGTCATCAAGCCCTGATTTAATGCCAAAAAGGCTTTTTCAGCTTGATCAGTGACATTAGGCTCATCGTACAATAACCCCAAGGCCTGAAAAAAATGCATCAACATCACTCAAAACAGGATCCCCAGGTGTCAGGGAAAAAGCCCAATCCTGAGGATCGCCGCGCAGGAGAGAGATGACAATTTGAACCTGCTGCGCTGCGTTCCCTGAGGACTTAGATTTTAAGGCAAAAAACAATTTACAATTATTTTTGAAATTCAGAAACTTGGCTCGATCCCCTAAAAACAAATCTGGCATGGGAATCCTAGGTTCCACAACAGGCAACCTAGCAAGATAGGTAGCAATACTCCGAACCTCAGTGGCAAGCTGATCCACACGGCCAGACAACTGTGCAAACTCCATTGAGAGAAAAAATCCTCCCCAGCACCCAGAGATACAGAGGGAAAAAAAAAAAATGCAACAAACAGAAAAATATCTCTGACAACTCTGACAACCTTTTTTTTTTTCTTTCACAATATTTTTCCCTTCTGTGAGTAATATCTAATTTTCAATTCTGGCCGGTGATACTGTTATGATTTGGTAGCTGAGGAGTGCAGGTAAAAAGGCAATACACCAGAGCAGTTGGAATCTATGAGATTGCAGTACCCTGACTAACCACAACAACTAGAGGCAGCCGTGGAGCGTTCCTACGTTGGTCCTAGACGCCTCGTCACAGCCTGAGAAACTAACTATACCTAAAGACAGAAAGAGGAAAGCTATCTGCCCCGGAGCAGATCCCCAAAGAACATAGAAAGCCCCCAAACATGTAATGGCGGTTAGACAAGAAGAAATACTGACACAGACAGAAAATAGTATGAGCAAACGTTGGGGCCCAAACTATCTAAATAGAAAAGGATAGGAAGGGCACTTACTGCAATCCCAAAAAACCCTGAAAAGCACCAACTCTACTAATTTCAAAAACACCTGAGATCACATGACCTCTACCACCTAAATTAGTTCTCTGGTGTAACAAAATCAAAACAGCAGCCACTGAAAAAACTGGAAAAAGCAAATGTACAAAACATCAGTGGCTGAACTAAACTGAGAGGGCAAAAGCCCCCGGAGGGGACCCAGAAGGCCCCCACAGATGTGCAGGACAAAATGCAAAAATCAAGCACAAAAACAAAAAGAAGAAAATGTCTTATCTGTTAGCAGGAGATGCAGACACGACACAGCAGGCTACAAAGGAAACAGGAATCAAGGATTGAGACCAGAACAATTGATCACCGGCAACCCTGATGGGAAGGCGACTCCCTTATATAAGACCAGTCAGTAACACCTGATTCCCAATCCTCACAATCTTCACTGGACAGTCCAGTACCGCTTGTAACCACCAGAGGGAGTCTCTGCTCAGAACTCATCTCAAGTCCATTCACAACACAGGGGATACTAATGCGCAAGCGCAACGCCTGCATGGCAGCAAGAGCGACTGAGAATGTCATAAAGTTGTTTAATTACATGACCACAGCCATGTTTATAGGGACAGTGTTAACATCTCAAGAAGAAGAGCTGAAAATTTCAATCAACAGAAAATTGGAAAAGCCTTCTTAGATCGCCATACTTCTGTGCAAAAATACAGGTGATACAACTGCGCAAGCGCAACGCCTGCATGGGAGTGAGAGCCATTGAGAATGCCATAAAAGTTGTTTAATTACATGATCACAGTCACGTTTGTAGGAGCAGTGTTAACATCTCAACAATTTATAAAATTCTTAAGCAACACTAAGTTGGAAAAGCCTCCTTGGTTCGCCCCACTTCTGTGCAGAAACATAGGAGATACTGCTGCGCAAGTGCAGCGCCTGTGCGGGAGAAAGGACAGCTAAGAGTGCTGTAATGTTGTTCACACAATCACAGTTATGTTTATAAAAAAAATTAACATCTCAAGAACAGCAGAAAATTTTAAGCAATAGAAAGTTGGAAAAGACCCTTTGGCTCGCCCTTCTGTGCAGATATACATGATATACTACTGCGCAAGCGCAGCGCCTACGCGGGAGTAAGAATAGCTAAGAATATAGTCTTGTTTATAGCATGGACGTGGAGATTGCTCTGTCCCTGGTGTACACCGCCGAAATATAGCCACTAAGAGACTTTTATTGGCTCAGCGAGAGGACGGCACCAACCCTGCAATTCACAATTTCTCCTTCGGAGGCGCTGTAGGGAAATGATATATGTTTCCAGGATTCTCGACAAATGACAGTTGGTCACTAGCGCTAATATGTATCATCATTGGACCCTTCTAACAAAAGGGGATTGTCGAAAAGTTGAGAACCACTATAATATCTACAAAGTTGACCTTTTTTAGATGAAAAATCCAACAAAAAAACAACAAAAACAATACTAAATAGCTGAGTATATATTTATACTGGGAATTTACACTATACTTAATGCTAAAATAAGCCGCGTATTTCTGAGAAGTAGGCTAATGTTATTCATGCATTGTCATTAGCTTTGCTCCTCATTATGTTCTAGAAATGTCATGGGACTCTAGAGGATATAGGAAAACATATAGACTAAAATATCTAACTGAGCAGCAAAAGGACATTAACAGGGGGTAAATATTACGCCGAGAGAAAGGACGTCTCGTGAACCGTGAATAATGTCATTCATCCTCATCAAAGCCGAGGTCTAGGGGAAAATGACAGGGCATCTATTTTAAGAATGTATATTATGGAAAGTACGAGAGGAACGTTTTGCTGAGACCAGAGAATTTACAAGTCACCGAGGACAAGAAAAACATGGAATTTTTTATTTTTTTATTTTTTTTAGCAATTTTTTTTT
Source organism: Oophaga sylvatica (assembly GCA_033576555.1). NCBI lineage: Eukaryota > Metazoa > Chordata > Amphibia > Anura > Dendrobatidae > Oophaga > Oophaga sylvatica. Next base: position 16,910,727 of record JARQOD010000004.1, read on the forward strand.
TTCCAGAATTTCTAAAATATATATATATAAAAAAATTCTAGTAGAATTATAAAAAAAAATACATTTTTATGTTGGAATTTAATTTTTCCGAGCGAAACGAAAGACAACCCTAAAAGGCGGAGTTAGTATTGGTAGCAGGAATTTTATATGGGCGGGCTTTACAAATTATTTGACCACTGTATATAAACACAGGATACTTAATGTACCCGACAAATCTTGACTTCAGAAATGATAATCATAAGACATAGAAGAAAAAAAAGTATATACTACAGGGACAAAATCTATTTCAACTGAACCCTATAAAAACTGAAACAAAATACAATCAGTGTAGTTAGATGGGTAATATCCTTCTTAAAGATTGAGAAAATGTAATTTATTTTTTTTTAACTAGAGTAGTCACCTCAAGTTTTAGACTTATTATGCATTTTAGACACCTTTAGTAGTCTAGAGTGACTTGGAGAAAAAAGTTTGTGGCTTAAAGTGTTTTTTCACGTCTTTACAAATAAGTATTCTTAGATAGTGCTTGTAAAAACAAGCACTTTTGCAATTTACCGTTTATTAAAATTCTAAGCCGTTCTTGAGATATTAACGCTTTTCTTTTGTTTACATCTTGTTGCCTGGGAGATTGGTGGCTGATCATGTGCAGTGCTTACTAGCTAGACTGCAGGAGTGGTGGTCAGTCTCCAAGGCAACGAACCGTAAACAAAATAAAATTGTTAATATCTCAAGAACGGCTGCCAGTTTTAATACGCAATAAATTAGAAAAGTGCTCGTTTTTATAAGCACTATCAGACAATACCCATCTATGAATGGCAGAATAACCCTTTCAAGGAAAGGGGTGTGGCTTCAATGTGATAAAAAGTGATAAAATTTAGATGAAAATAAGGCGCACCAACCAATAAGTGGGTGTAAAATTAGACCAGTGACTAAATAAGTGTGACTGAAAATTTGGCGTATTTTCAGACCCCCATATGTAGGGATGTGGACTGTCTTACCCTGTTCCTGCCCTTGAAGACAACAACCGCACTGTGTTATGCAGTTTACATGTAACAGTGATGTGCATCTTATATAATGTTTTATGGTAATGTACAGCATATACTGTAAGTAATGTATAATGTGAGTAGCATACTGTTCAGAGTAAGCATAGGATTAGCTTTAGGACAGCATAAGTACGGTTTATATGGTAAGTGGTTTAGCAACAGTATAGGACATAGGATAAGAACAATAGGTTTAGTCTATAGGATAGGAAATAGTTAATGATAGAACTAGCCCAGTGGGTGGGAACCAGTGTTAATAAAAGGAGGGCACTTTCTGATAGTGTGTGGTTAGAGAGGTCAGTGGGCTGCTAGGGGCGGCAAGTGCCAATCGCAGGAGGCAGTGGGAGGCCGTACTGATATTCCTGATGTTCATTCCTGTAAAGACTGGAGCCTAGGGCTCGGGCCAAGTACAAAGAGCGGGCCTGGTTTTCTGACATCACAAGGTCAATGGATGTGGAATTGCTTGGGGGGCAGGTGGCCTGTCCCAGGTGCACTACTAAAGTGGACAGGGAATACCTGAGGCTGACAGAGTCAGTGTGCTGGGGGATAGTCCAGAGCAAACAAGTGGTAGGTATTGTACTAAGGAAGGGATAAACATGAAATGCTGTGCCCTATCCCACATGTCACCACCTGTCGAACTTGAACTGACCAGTAAACGTTTACCTGTTGTAAAGAAGTTTGAGTCCCCTGAGTTGGCAGAGGCCTGCGGCCTACAAGTGGGTATGATACACCCCATACCTGGCAAAGATGTACCTACTAAATATATTTACCTATAGAAAGGTAATGTGCCAGTAAACATAGGTAGAAATAATGGCTTGGAATGGTTGCTATGGAATACACTGCCTAACAGTACATTCCTTTGTGTTGTCAGGCATCATTTCCCTAGCAACCAGTTTTTTTGGAATTCCTCCTATCTTCAAATGAAGACCGAACTGAATCTCAGTGGCGGAGAGAGAAGAAGACTTTGTGGTACTCAGGGGCAGGGTCATAACTATAACAGGAACATATAAGGGCCCTGGAGTCTAGGGGGCCAAAAGGTCCCTTAGGCCCAAAGAAAAAAACATTATTAAAAAATCTGTGATAATTGAGGGCCACGCTGGAGGCTTTGCAATGGGGACCACAAGCTTCAAGTCATACTACTACTCATGGGCGTGCCTATGGCTCCGTGGAGGCGGGACATTTGGATTCTATAAGGCCACGAGAGGCTGATCACATTCTACTTGATTCAAACTTGTCAAGGGTTCCGTTCTCCATGGCAACAAGAATGGGAAGAATCAGCAGCACAAGAACAAAAAAGATTCAGGCTCTTCTGATTTGGGATGGCACTACCAAACCCTATAAAAAGGCCCATTTTGACCCATTTACTTCTTCATCAATCCCAATAAATTCAGGCAAATAACTTTCGGTAATAATGCTTCTTATTCACATACATTATCCCAGCACGGACTGTACGGTCTCTCCGACCAGCCCACATCCACCATCCTCCACAAGCTTTATTTTTAATATCCTGGATTTCAGGAGCTCCGCACAAATTTCACCCACAAAATAAGCATTTTAACACAGCGCTTCCAACGCCGCACTCAGAATCCTATTTTTAAGAAGCTTTCTCCATAGCAGAGAAAGCTGAGACGACTTAAAAGTGGTGTTTTTTCCTGGAAATAGTCCACAAGTGCAACAATGAAACCTTTCAGAAAAAGTTTCAACCTTAAAGAATCGGTCCTGGCTAAATTTGAGAAGATTGTGTTTTATTTTTCCATTCTGTGATGTTGACGGGGGGAGAGGAGTCTTTTTAATATTCCGATGTACCCAAGCCCAGGTTCAACCGACGGTCACTTCACTTTTCCATGTGAGGAAAATTATTTTCAAAGGCTTCTTACCATTCATACTTGATTAGCGTGGGCGCCCCAAAAACAGAATCGAAAAACTACATTCTTAAAAAAATAATCTTGCGTTATAATTTTTTTTTTATTTGCATTTATTTTTTTTGCCAATTAAAAACAATGGTTGACACAAAAATTCTCCATTTCTCAAGGTGGCTTTTCTCTATTGTATTGCTGGAGACTAGATGGGCAAGGGTGTACAATTGTAGGATGCACAGTACATATATGCTGTTTTATTTTAGTTTTATTTTATGTTTTATTTTTCAATTAAAAACAAAGGTTGACACAAAAAAATCTCCATTTGACATATGCTACTTTCCTGCTGGAGTCTAGATAGGCAAGGATATTCAATTAAAGGATGTACAGTAAATATACGCTCTGCACTGTTTTTTTGCTTTTCTGGCCAAAAGAGATTATTTTAAAGTGAATCTGTCACCAAGCTTTTGCCACCTAATCTAAGAGCAACATAATGTAGAGATAGAGACCCTGATTCCAGTCATGTGTCACTTACCGGTCTGCTTAGTGTAATTTTGATACAAACACAGTTTTAGTAGCAAGAGATTATCATTAGAGGACTAATAAACTGCTGTCAGGTAGTCAAGCATATTCATAAGCTCTGTATAACCCCACCCCACACCACCGATTGGCAGTTTTCTGTGTACACTGTGCATAGGCAGAAAGCTGTCAATCATCGGTGTGGGCGGGGTTATACACAGCTTAGCCGTGACAGAACTGGTAGATCAAAATGAGAGCAAGCAGCCCAGTAAGGTATACATCACTGGAATCAGCGTCTCTTCCCTATGTCATGGAGTAGCAAACACCTGGTGACATATTCCCTTTAAGCAACCATGGCAACTTTTTGAAATTTGCATTTCTTTTCAATCCCTCCAGAGCGGGTCAACATTTAGAGTCCTTGGAGGGTCTTACTATGTCCTTATACCCTTCTAGGAGATATTGACATGACTTGTCTTCAGGAAAAAGCCACTTTAACTTGGTTGTCTAAAGGTATCTTCTTAAAGGTGATGGCCAATGGGTGTCCAAAGTTGTACAGTAGCTTAAAATGTGTCTAATGATGTAAGTAAATCATAACGGCCCTCACAGCTTACCCCTGCACTGCATACTGCTACCCGCAGATCAGCCATTTAAATGTTGAACAATGGTGCAGCCACATTTGTAGCAATCAAGATGGCAGAGGTCACATTGGAGATTATGTGCAGAAGTTAAATGCTTACAGTGCCTGTGCAGAAGTTAAATGCTTTCAGTGCCTGTGCAGAAGTTAAATGCTTTCAGTGCCTGTGCAGAAGCTTAAATGTTCTCAGTGCCTGTGCAGAAGTTAAATGTTCTCAGTGCCTGTGCAGAAGCTAAATGTTCTCAGTGCCTGTGCAGAAGCTAAATGTTTCAGTGCCTGTGCAGAAGCTAAATGCTTTCAGTGCCTGTGCAGAAGCTAAATGTTCTCAGTGCCTGTGCAGAAGCTAAATGCTTTCAGTGCCTGTGCAGAAGCTAATGCTTTCAGTGCTGTGCAGAAGCTAAATGCTTTCAGTGCCTGTGCAGAAGCTAAATGTTCTCAGTGCCTGTGCAGAAGTTAAATGCTTTCAGTGACTGTGCAGAAGCTAAATGCTTTCAGTGCCTGTGCAGAAGTTAAATGTTCTCAGTGCCTGTGCAGAAGCTAAATGTTCTCAGTGCCTGTGCAGAAGGTAATGTTCTCAGTGCCTGTGCAGAAGTTAAATGTTCTCAGTGCCTGTGCAGAAGTTAAATGTTCTCAGTGCCTGTGCAGAAGCTAATGTTCTCAGTGCCTGTGCAGAACTAAATGTTTCAGTGCCTGTGCAGAAGCTAAATGCTTTCAGTGCCTGTGCAGAAGTTAAATGTTCCAGTGCCTGTGCAGAAGTTAAATGTTTTCAGTGCCTGTGCAGAAGCTAAATGTTCTCAGTGCCTGTGCAGGAACTAAATGTTCTCAGTGCCTGTGCAGAAGCTAAATGTTTCAGTGCCTGTGCAGAAGCTAAATGTTCTCAGTGCCTGTGCAGAACTAAATGTTCTCAGTGCCTGTGCAGAACTAAATGTTCTCAGTGCCTGTGCAGAAGCTAAATGTTTCAGTGCCTGTGCAGAAGCTAAATGTTCTCAGTGCCTGTGCAGAAGCTAATGCTTTCAGTGCCGCTTGCTTCAGTAGCTAATGTTCGTGCTGTGCAGAACCTAATGCTTCAGTGCTGTGCAGAAGAAATGTTTCAGTGCTGTGCAGAAGTAAATGTTTCAGTGCCTGTGCAGAAGTTAAAGCTTCCAGTGCCTGTGCAGAACTAATGTTTCAGTGCCTGTGCAGAATTAAATGTTTCAGTGCCTGTGCAGAAGTTAAATGTTCAGTGCCTGTGCAGAAGCTAATGTTTCAGTGCCTGTGCAGAACTAAATGTTCTCAGTGCCTGTGCAGAAGCTAAATGTTCTCAGTGCCTGCGAAGCTAAATGTTTCAGTGCTGTGCAGAACCTAAATGTTTCAGTGCTGTGCAGAACCTAAATGTTTCAGTGCTGTGCAGAAGCTAAATGTTCTCAGTGCCTGTGCAGAAGCTAATGTTTCATGCCTGTGCAGAAGCTAATGCTTTCAGTGCTGTGCGGAGCTAATGTTCTCAGTGCCTGTGCAGAACCTAAATGCTTCAGTGCCTGTGCAGAAGTTAATGTTTCAGTGCCTGTGCAGAAGCTAAATGTTCTCAGTGCCTGTGCAGAGCTAAATGTTTCAGTGCCTGTGCAGAAGTTAAATGTTTCAGTGCCTGTGCAAAGCTAAATGTTCTCAGTGCCTGTGCGGGAGCTAAATGTTCTCAGTGCTGTGCAGAGCTAAATGTTTCAGTGCCTGTGCAAAGTTAAATGTTCTCAGTGCCTGTGCAGAAGTAAATGTCTCAGTGCCTGTGCAGAAGCAAATGTTCTCAGTGCTGTGCAGACTAAATGTTCTCAGTGCCTGTGCAGAAGCTAATGTTCTCAGTGCCTGTGCAGAAGCTAAATGTTCTCATGCCTGTGCAGAACTAATGTTCTCTGCCTGTGCAGAATAAATGTTCTCAGTGCCTGTGCAGAAGTAAATGTTCTCAGTGCCTGTGCAGAAGCTAAATGTTCTCAGTGCCTGTGCAGAACTAATGTTTCAGTGCCTGTGCAGAAGTAAATGCTTCAGTGCCTGTGCAGAAGTTAAATGCTCAGTGCCTGTGCAGAACTAAATGTTTCAGTGCCTGTGCAGAAGCTAAATGTTTCAGTGCCTGTGCAGAAGCTAAATGTTCTCAGTGCCTGTGCAGAAGTTAAATGTTCCAGTGCCTGTGCGAAGCTAAATGTTCTCAGTGCCTGTGCAGAATAAATGTTCTCAGTGCCTGTGCAGAACTAAATGTTCTCAGTGCCTGTGCAGAACTAAATGTTTCAGTGCCTGTGCAGAAGCTAAATGTTCTCAGTGCCTGTGCAGAAGCTAAATGCTTTCAGTGCCTGTGCAGAACCTAAATGCTTTCAGTGCCTGTGCAGAACTAAATGTTTCAGTGCCTGTGCAGAAGCTAAATGTTTCAGTGCCTGTGCAGAAGCTAGATGCTTTCAGTGCCTGTGCAGAAGCTAAAGTTTCAGTGCCTGTGCGAGCTAAATGTTCTCAGTGCCTGTGCAGAACTAAATGCTTCAGTGCTGTGCAGAAGTATGTTCTCAGTGCCTGTGCAGAGTAAATGTCTCGTGCTGTGCGAAGCTAAATGTTCAGTGCTGTGCAGAATAAATGTTTCGGCCTGTCGAGTATGTCTCGTGCCGTGCGAGCTAAATGTTCAGTGCCTGTGCAGAACCAAAGTTTCTGCCTGTGCAAACTAAATGTTCAGTGCCTGTGCAGAAGCTAATGTTCTCAGTGCCTGTGCAGAAGCTAATGTCTCAGTGCTGTGCAGAAGCTAAATGTTTCAGTGCCTGTGCAGAAGTAAATGTTTCAGTGCCTGTGCAGAACTAATGTTCCAGTGCCTGTGCAGAAGTTAATGTTCTCAGTGCCTGTGCAGAACTAAATGTTCCAGTGCCTGTGCAGAAGTAAATGTTTCAGTGCTGTGCAGAAGTAATGTTCAGTGCTGTGCAGAAGCTAAATGTTCTCAGTGCCTGTGCGAAGTAAATGTTCTCAGTGCCTGTGCAGACTAAATGTTCAGTGCCTGTGCGAAGTAAATGTTCTCAGTGCTGTAGAAGTTAAATGTTCTCAGTGCTGTGAGAAGCTAATGTTTCAGTGCCTGTGCAGACTAATGTTTCAGTGCCTGTGCAGAGTAATGTTTCAGTGCCTGTGCAGAAGCTAAATGTCTCAGTGCTGTGCAGAATAATGTTCTCAGTGCCTGTGCAGAACTAATGTTCTCAGTGCCTGTGCGAAGTAAATGTTTCAGTGCCTGTGCAGAGCTAAATGTTCTCAGGCCTGTGCAGAGTAAATGTTTCAGTGCTGTGCAGAAGTAAATGTTCAGTCCTGTGCAGAAGTAAATGTTCGTGCCTGTGCAGAACTAATGTTTCAGTGCTGTGCGAAGCTAAATGTTTCGTGCCTGTGCAGAAGTAAATGTTCTCAGTGCTGTGCAGAAGAATGTTCAGTGCTGCAGAGCTAAATGTTCTCAGTGCCTGTGCAGATAAATGTTTCAGTGCCTGTGCAGAAGTAATGTTTCAGTGCCTGTGCAGAACTAAATGTCAGTTTGCAGAAGTATGCAGTCTGCAACTAAATGTTTCATGCGGCAACTAATTTGGCCTGTGCGCTAAATGCTTTGGCTGTGCGAGTAATTTTCGTGCTGTCAAAGTAGTTAGGCTGTGCAAATAATGCTTTCAGTCTGGCGAGCTATTTTGTGTGCAGAACTAAGTCCAGTGCTTGCGATTAATGTTAGTGCTTAATAATGTTCAGTGCCTGTGCAGAAGCTAAATGTTCAGTGCTGTGCAGAAGTTAAATGTTTCAGTGCCTGTGCAGAAGCTAAATGTTCTCAGTGCCTGTGCGGAGCTAAATGTTTCAGTGCCTGTGCAGACTAATGTTTCAGTGCCTGTGCAGAGTAAATGTTCTCAGTGCCTGTGCAGAAGCTAATGTTTCAGTGCCTGTGCGAAGCTAAATGTTTCGTGCTGTGCAGAAGCTAAATGTTTCAGTGCCTGTGCAGAAGTAAATGTTTCATGCCTGTGCAGAAGCTAAATGTTTCAGTGCTGTGCAGAAGTAAATGTTCTCAGTGCCTGTGCAGAACTAAATGTTCTCAGTGCTGTGCAGAGTAAATGTTCTCAGTGCCTGTGAGAAGCTAATGTTCTCAGTGCCTGTGCAGAAGCTAAATGTTCTCAGTGCCTGTGCAGAAGTAATGTTTCAGTGCTGTGCAGAAGTAAATGTTCCAGTGCCTGTGCAGACTAAATGTTTCAGTGCCTGTGCAGAATAATGTTCTCAGTGCCTGTGCAGAAGTAAATGTTCTCAGTGCCTGTGCAGAATAAATGTTTCAGTGCCTGTGCAGAAGCTAATGTTTCGTGCCTGTGCAGAAGTAAATGTTCTCAGTGCCTGTGCAGAAGCTAAATGTTCTCAGTGCTGTGCAGAACTAAATGTTTCAGTGCCTGTGCAGAATAAATGTTTCAGTGCTGTGCAGAAGCTAAATGTTTCAGTGCCTGTGCAGAACTAAATGTTTCAGTGCTGTGCAGAACTAAATGTTTCGTGCTGTGCAGAAGTAAATGTTCTCAGTGCCTGTGCAGAAGTAAATGTTTCAGTGCTGTGCAGAAGCTAAATGTTCTCAGTGCCTGTGCAGATTAAATGTTCTCAGTGCTGTGCAGAACTAAATGTTTCAGTGCCTGTGCAGAAGTAATGTTTCAGTGCCTGTGCAGAACTAAATGTTTCAGTGCCTGTGCAGAAGCTAATGCTTTCAGTGCCTGTGCAGAAGCTAATGCTTTCAGTGCCTGTGCAGAAGCTAATGTTTCAGTGCCTGTGCAGAAGCTAAATGTTTCAGTGCTGTGCAGAACTAAATGTTCCAGTGCCTGTGCAGAAGCTAAATGTTCTCAGTGCCTGTGCAGAAGCTAAATGTTCTCAGTGCCTGTGCAGAAGTTAAATGTTCTCAGTGCCGTGCAGAAGCTAAATGTTCTCAGTGCCTGTGCAGAAGTTAAATGTTTCAGTGCCTGTGCAGAAGTAAATGTTCTCAGTGCCTGTGCGGAAGTTAAATGTTCTCAGTGCTGTGCAGAAGCTAAATGCTTCTCAGTGCCTGTGCAGAAGCTAAATGTTCTCAGTGCCTGTGCAGAAGCTAAATGTTCTCAGTGCCTGTGCAGAGTAAATGTTCTCAGTGCCTGTGCAGAAGCTAAATGTTCTCAGTGCCTGTGCAGAAGCTAAATGTTCTCAGTGCCTGTGCAGAACTAAATGTTCTCAGTGCCTGTGCAGAAGCTAAATGTTCTCAGTGCCTGTGCAGAAGCTAAATGTTTCAGTGCTGTGCAGAAGCTAAATGTTCTCAGTGCCTGTGCAGAAGCTAAATGTTCTCAGTGCCTGTGCAGAAGCTAAATGTTCTCAGTGCCTGTGCAGAAGCTAAATGTTCTCAGTGCTGTGCAGAAGCTAAATGTTCTCAGTGCCTGTGCAGAAGCTAAATGTTTCAGTGCCTGTGCAGAAGCTAAATGTTCTCAGTGCCTGTGCAGAAGCTAAATGTTCTCAGTGCCTGTGCAGAAGCTAAATGTTTCAGTGCCTGTGCAGAAGCTAAATGTTCTCAGTGCCTGTGCAGAAGCTAAATGCTTTCAGTGCTGTGCAGAAGCTAAATGCTTTCAGTGCCTGTGCAGAACTAAATGTCTCAGTGCCTGTGCAGAAGCTAAATGTTTCAGTGCCTGTGCAGAACTAAATGTTCTCAGTGCCTGTGCAGAAGTTAAATGTTCTCAGTGCTGTGCAGAACTAAATGTTCTCAGTGCCTGTGCAGAAGCTAAATGTTTCAGTGCCTGTGCAGAAGTAAATGTTTCAGTGCCTGTGCAGAAGCTAAATGTCTCAGTGCCTGTGCAGAAGCTAAATGTTCTCAGTGCCTGTGCAGAAACTAAATGCTTTCAGTGCCTGTGCAGAAGTTAAATGCTTTCAGTGCCTGTGCAGAAGTTAAATGTTTCAGTGCCTGTGCAGAAGCTAAATGTTCTCAGTGACTGTGCAGAAGCTAAATGCTTTCAGTGCCCTGTGCAGAAGCTAAATGTTCTCAGTGCCTGTGCGAGCTAAATGTTCTCAGTGCTGTGCAGAAACCTAAATGTTCTCAGTGCCTGTGCGAGCTAAATGTTCTCAGTGCTGTGCAGAACTAAATGTTCTCGTGCTGTGCGGAAGCTAAATGTTCTCAGTGCCTGTGCGGAGCTAAATGTTCTCAGTGCCTGTGCAGAACCTAAATGTTCTCAGTGCCTGTGCAGAAGCTAAATGTTCTCAGTGCCTGTGCAGAAGCTAAATGTTCTCAGTGCCTGTGCAGAACTAAATGTTCTCAGTGCCTGTGCAGAAGCTAATGTTCTCAGTGCCTGTGCAGAAGCTAAATGTTCTCAGTGCCTGTGCAGAAGCTAAATGTTCTCAGTGCTGTGCAGAAGCTAAATGTTCTCAGTGCTGTGCAGAGCTAAATGTTCTCAGTGCCTGTGCAGAACTAAATGTTCTCAGTGCTGTGCAGAAGCTAAATGTTCTCAGTGCCTGTGCAGAAGCTAAATGTTCTCAGTGCCTGTGCAGAAGCTAAATGTTCTCAGTGCCTGTGCAGAAGCTAATGCTTTCAGTGCCTGTGCAGAAGTTAAATGCTTCCAGTGCCTGTGCAGAAGTTAAATGTTCTCAGTGCCTGTGCAGAAGCTAAATGTTCTCAGTGTCTGTGCAGAAGCTAAATGCTTTCAGTGCATGTGCAGAAGCTAAATGTTCTCAGTGCCTGTGCGGGAGCTAAATGTTCTCAGTGCCTGTGCAGAACCTAAATGTTCTCAGTGCCTGTGCAGAAGCTAAATGTTCTCAGTGCTGTGCAGAACCTAAATGTTCTCAGTGCCTGTGCGGGAGCTAAATGTTCTCAGTGCCTGTGCGGGAGCTAAATGTTCTCAGTGCCTGTGCAGAACCTAAATGTTCTCAGTGCCTGTGCAGAAGCTAAATGTTCTCAGTGCCTGTGCAGAAGCTAAATGTTCTCAGTGCCTGTGCAGAAGCTAATGTTCTCAGTGCCTGTGCAGAAGCTAAATGTTCTCAGTGCCTGTGCAGAAGCTAAATGCTTTCAGTGCCTGTGCAGAAGCTAAATGTTCTCAGTGCCTGTGCAGAAGTTAAATGTTCTCAGTGCCTGTGCAGAAGCTAAATGTTCTCAGTGCCTGTGCAGAACCTAAATGCTTTCAGTGCCTGTGCAGAAGTTTAATGTTCTCAGTGCCTGTGCAGAAGCTAAATGTTCTCAGTGCCTGTGCAGAAGCTAAATGTTCTCAGTGCCTGTGCAGAAGCTAAATGTTCTCAGTGCATGTGCAGAAGTTAAATGTTCTCAGTACCTGTGCAGAAGCTAAATGTTCTCAGTGCCTGTGCAGACCTAAATGTTGTCAGTGCCTGTGCAGAAGCTAAATGTTCTCAGTGCCTGTGCAGAAGCTAAATGTTCTCAGTGCTTGTGCAGGAACTAAATGTTCTCAGTGCCTGTGCAGAAGCTAAATGTTCTCAGTGCTGTGCAGAAGTTAAATGTTCTCAGTGCCTGTGCAGAAGCTAAATGTTCTCAGTGCCTGTGCAGAACCTAAATGCTTTCAGTGCCTGTGCAGAAGTTTAATGTTCTCAGTGCCTGTGCAGAAGCTAAGGCTAAGTGCACACGTTTGCAGAATGTTTGCAGAATATTCCTGAGCAAAACCGGACTTTTTTTGCGGCAAAAACGCGCGTTTTTTGCGCGGATTTTGCGCGTTTTTGGTGCGTTTTTTTGCGCGGTTTTGATACGTTTTTACCGCGATTTTTTCCTGAACTTTCTAGGTCAATAATAAAGCGGGAAAAACGCTAGAAATCCGCAAAATTAATGGACATGCTGCTAGATTTTCCGCGATGCGTTTTTTTTGCGGAAAAAAACGCACCATGTGCACAAAAATTGCGGAATTCATTCTAAATGATAGGATGCTTAATACATGCGTTTTTGACGCGTTTTTTTCCCGCGAAAAAAACGCAAATATTCCTGAACGTGTGCACTTAGCCTAAATGTTCTCAGTGCCTGTGCAGAAGCTAAATGTTCTCAGTGCCTGTGCGGGAGCTAAATGTTCTCAGTGCCTGTGCAGAACCTAAATGTTCTCAGTGCCTGTGCGGGAGCTAAATGTTCTCAGTGCCTGTGCAGAACCTAAATGTTCTCAGTGCCTGTGCGGGAGCTAAATGTTCTCAGTGCCTGTGCAGAAGCTAAATGTTCTCAGTGCATGTGCAGAAGCTAAATGTTCTCAGTGCCTGTGCAGAAGCTAAATGTTCTCAGTGCCTGTGCAGAACTAAATGTTCTCAGTGCCTGTGCGGGAGCTAAATGTTCTCAGTGCCTGTGCAGAAGCTAAATGTTCTCAGTGCCTGTGCAGAAGTTAATGTTCTCAGTGCCTGTGCAGAAGTTAAATGCTTCCAGTGCCTGTGCACAAGCTAAATGCTTTCAGTGCCTGTGCAGAAGCTAAATGTTCTCAGTGCCTGTGCAGAAGCTAAATGTCTCAGTGCCTGTGCAGAAGTTAAATGTTCTCAGTGCCTGTGCAGAAGCTAAATGTTCTCAGTGCCTGTGCAGAAGCTAAATGTTCTCAGTGCCTGTGCAGAAGCTAAATGTTCTCAGTGCCTGTGCAGAAGCTAAATGCTTTCAGTGCATGTGCAGAAGCTAAATGTTCTCAGTGCCTGTGCGGGAGCTAAATGTTCTCAGTGCCTGTGCAGAACCTAAATGTTCTCAGTGCCTGTGCAGAAGCTAAATGTTCTTAGTGCCTGTGCAGAAGCTAAATGCTTTCAGTGCCTGTGCAGAAGCTAAATGTTCTCAGTGCCTGTGCAGAAGTTAAATGCTTTCAGTGCCTGTGCAGAACCTAAATGTTCTCAGTGCCTGTGCAGAAGCTAAATGTTCTCAGTGCCTGTGCAGAACCTAAATGTTCTCAGTGCCTGTGCGGGAGCTAAATGTTCTCAGTGCCTGTGCAGAAGCTAAATGTTCTCAGTGCATGTGCAGAAGCTAAATGTTCTCAGTGCCTGTGCAGAAGTTAAATGCTTTCAGTGCCTGTGCAGAGTTAAATGTTCTCAGTGCCTGTGCAGAAGCTAAATGCTTTCAGTGCATGTGCAGAAGCTAAATGTTCTCAGTGCCTGTGCGGGAGCTAAATGTTCTCAGTGCCTGTGCAGAACCTAAATGTTCTCAGTGCCTGTGCAGAAGCTAAATGTTCTCAGTGCCTGTGCAGAAGCTAAATGCTTTCAGTGCCTGTGCAGAAGCTAAATGTTCTCAGTGCCTGTGCAGAAGTTAAATGCTTTCAGTGCCTGTGCAGAAGCTAAATGTTCTCAGTGCCTGTGCAGAAGCTAAATGTTCTCAGTGCCTGTGCGGGAGCTAAATGTTCTCAGTGCCTGTGCAGAACCTAAATGTTCTCAGTGCCTGTGCAGAAGCTAAATGTTCTCAGTGCCTGTGCAGAAGCTAAATGTTCTCAGTGCCTGTGCAGAAGCTAAATGTTCTCAGTGCCTGTGCAGAAGCTAAATGTTCTCAGTGCCTGTGCAGAAGCTAAATGCTTTCAGTGCCTGTGCAGAAGCTAAATGTTCTCAGTGCCTGTGCAGAAGTTAAATGTTCTCAGTGCCTGTGCAGAAGCTAAATGTTCTCAGTGCCTGTGCAGAACCTAAATGCTTTCAGTGCCTGTGCAGAAGTTTAATGTTCTCAGTGCCTGTGCAGAAGCTAAATGTTCTCAGTGCCTGTGCAGAAGCTAAATGTTCTCAGTGCCTGTGCAGAACCTAAATGCTTTCAGTGCCTGTGCAGAAGTTTAATGTTCTCAGTGCCTGTGCAGAAGTTAAATGTTCTCAGTGCCTGTGCAGAAGTTAAATGTTCTCAGTGCTGTGCAGAAGCTAAATGCTTTCAGTGCATGTGCAGAAGCTAAATGTTCTCAGTGCCTGTGCGGGAGCTAAATGTTCTCAGTGCTGTGCAGAACCTAAATGTTCTCAGTGCCTGTGCAGAAGCTAAATGTTCTCAGTGCCTGTGCAGAAGCTAAATGCTTTCAGTGCCTGTGCAGAAGTTTAATGTTCTCAGTGCCTGTGCAGAAGCTAAATGCTTTCAGTGCCTGTGCAGAAGCTAAATGTTCTCAGTGCCTGTGCAGAAGTTAAATGCTTTCAGTGCCTGTGCAGAACCTAAATGTTCTCAGTGCCTGTGCGGGAGCTAAATGTTCTCAGTGCCTGTGCGGGAGCTAAATGTTCTCAGTGCCTGTGCAGAACCTAAATGTTCTCAGTGCCTGTGCAGAAGCTAAATGTTCTCAGTGCCTGTGCAGAAGCTAAATGTTCTCAGTGCCTGTGCAGAAGCTAAATGTTCTCAGTGCCTGTGCAGAAGCTAAATGTTCTCAGTGCCTGTGCAGAAGCTAAATGCTTTCAGTGCCTGTGCAGAAGCTAAATGTTCTCAGTGCCTGTGCAGAAGTTAAATGTTCTCAGTGCCTGTGCAGAAGCTAAATGTTCTCAGTGCCTGTGCAGAACCTAAATGCTTTCAGTGCCTGTGCAGAAGTTTAATGTTCTCAGTGCCTGTGCAGAAGCTAAATGTTCTCAGTGCCTGTGCAGAAGCTAAATGTTCTCAGTGCCTGTGCAGAAGCTAAATGTTCTCAGTGCATGTGCAGAAGTTAAATGTTCTCAGTGCCTGTGCAGAAGCTAAATGTTCTCAGTGCCTGTGCAGAAACCTAAATGTTGTCAGTGCCTGTGCAGAAGCTAAATGTTCTCAGTGCCTGTGCAGAAGCTAAATGTTCTCAGTGCTTGTGCAGGAACTAAATGTTCTCAGTGCCTGTGCAGAAGCTAAATGTTCTCAGTGCCTGTGCAGAAGTTAAATGTTCTCAGTGCCTGTGCAGAAGCTAAATGTTCTCAGTGCCTGTGCAGAACCTAAATGCTTTCAGTGCATGTGCAGAAGTTTAATGTTCTCAGTGCCTGTGCAGAAGCTAAGGCTAAGTGCACACGTTTGCAGAATGTTTGCAGAATATTCCTGAGCAAAACCGGACTTTTTTTGCGGCAAAAACGCGCGTTTTTTGCGCGGATTTTGCGCGTTTTTGGTGCGTTTTTTTGCGCGGTTTTGATACGTTTTTACCGCGATTTTTTCCTGAACTTTCTAGGTCAATAATAAAGCGGGAAAAACGCTAGAAATCCGCAAAATTAATGGACATGCTGCTAGATTTTCCGCGATGCGTTTTTTTTGCGGAAAAAAACGCACCATGTGCACAAAAATTGCGGAATTCATTCTAAATGATAGGATGCTTAATACATGCGTTTTTGACGCGTTTTTTTCCCGCGAAAAAAACGCAAATATTCCTGAACGTGTGCACTTAGCCTAAATGTTCTCAGTGCCTGTGCAGAAGCTAAATGTTCTCAGTGCCTGTGCGGGAGCTAAATGTTCTCAGTGCCTGTGCAGAACCTAAATGTTCTCAGTGCCTGTGCGGGAGCTAAATGTTCTCAGTGCCTGTGCAGAACCTAAATGTTCTCAGTGCCTGTGCGGAGCTAAATGTTCTCAGTGCCTGTGCAGAAGCTAAATGTTCTCAGTGCATGTGCAGAAGCTAAATGTTCTCAGTGCCTGTGCAGAAGCTAAATGTTCTCAGTGCCTGTGCAGAACCTAAATGTTCTCCGTGCCTATGTTGCAGAGCGAGAGCTAAATGTTCTCAGTGCCTGTGCAGAAGCTAAATGTTCTCAGTGCCTGTGCAGAAGCTAAATGTTCCAGTGCCTGTGCAGAAGCTAAATGTTCTCAGTGCCTGTGCAGAAGCTAAATGTTCTCAGTGCCTGTGCAGAAGCTAAATGTTCTCAGTGCCTGTGCAGAAGCTAAATGTTCTCAGTTGCCTGTTGCAGAAGCTAAATGTTCTCAGTGCCTGTGCAGAAGCTAAATGTTCTCAGTGCCTGTGCAGAACCTAAATGTTCTCAGTGCCTGTGCAGAAGCTAAATGTTCTCAGTGCCTGTGCAGAAGCTAAATGTTCTCAGTGCCTGTGCAGAAGCTAAATGTTCTCAGTGCCTGTGCAGAGCTAAATGTTCTCAGTGCCTGTGCAGAAGCTAAATGCTTTCAGTGCCTGTGCAGAAGCTAAATGTTCTCAGTGCCTGTGCAGAAGCTAAATGCTTTCAGTGCCTGTGCAGAACCTAAATGTTCTCAGTGCCTGTGCAGAAGCTAAAGTTTCATGCCTTGCAGCTAATGTCTTGCCTGTGCAGAAGCTCTAAATGTTCTCAGTGCCTGTGCAGAAGCTAAATCTCAGTGCCTGCAGAAGCAAATGTTTCAGCTTGGAAATAAATTTTCATGCCTTGCAGAAAAATTTCTAGCCTCAGAAGCTAAATGTTTCGTGCCGTGCAAATAAATGTTCAGTGCCTGTGCAGAAGCTAATGTTCTTGCCTGTGAGAAGTAAATTTGTGCCTGTGCAAGTAAAGTTTCAGTGCCTGTCGAAACTATTCGTGCTGTGCGGATAAATGCTCATGCCTTGCAAGCTAAATTTATGCCTTGGAAATCTACAGTCTGCTGTCAGCTAATTCAGTGCCTGTGCAGAAGCAAATTTTCAGTGCCTGTGCAGAAGCTAAATGTTCTCAGTGCTGTGCAAGAAATATTCTATGCTGTGCAGAGCTAAATGTTCTCAGTGCCTGTGCAGAACTAATGTTCAGTGCCTGTGCGAAGCTAAATGTTTCAGTGCCTGTGCAGAACTAAATCTCAGTGCCGTCAGAAGTAAATTTCTCAGTGCCTGTAAATTTAATGTTCCAGTGCCTGTGCAGAATAAATGTTTCAGTGCCGTGAGAACTAAATCTCAGTGCCTGTAGATAAAGTTCTCGTGCGTGAGAAGTAAATGTTTCAGTGCCTGAAACTAAATTCTCATGCTGGAAATAAATTTCAGTGCCTGTGCAGAATAAATTTCAGTGCTGTCAAAGCTAAATGCTTTCAGTGCTGTGCAGAAGCTAAATGTTCAGTGCGAGTTAGGGTAATTTCGTAGCTAATTTTTGCAGAGAAATGTTCGTGTGCGAACAATGCTCGTGGTAATAATGTTCTGCTGCAATAATGCCATGTCAAAGTAAGTTCAGTGCCTGGCGAAGCTAAATTTCTGCTGGGAAAAATGTTTGCTGGAGTAAATTTTCAGTGCCTGTGAAAGCTAAATTTCAGGCCTGTGCAAAGCTAATGTTCCAGTGCTGGCAATAAATTTCTTGAGAAAAATTCTCGCTAGAAAAGTTTCTGAGAACTAATGTTTGCTGTGGAAATGTTTTGCTGTGCAGAAGTAAATGTTCTGCGTGCAGCAATTCAGTGCGGAGAAGCAAATGTTTCATGCTGCGAGATTTCAGTGCGTGCAAATTCTTGAAATAAATGTTCAGTGCTGTGCAGAAGCTAAGTTTCAGTGCCTGTGCAGAATAAATGTTCATGCCTGAAACAAATTCGTCCTGTGCAAGCTAAATGTTTCGGCCTGCAAAAAATTCTTGCCTGCAAAGAAATTTTCCTGGCGAAATGTTTCGTAAGCTAATTCTCTGTGCGAAGTAAGTTTCATCGGCAAATAAAGTTCAGTGCCTGGAGTAAATCTCATCTGCAGAAGTAGTCTGCCTGCAACTGTTCTCAGTGCTGTGCAACTAAATTTTTGCTTGAGAATAGTCGGGTAGAATGTTCGGCTGCAAGTAAATTTCCGTGGAGAATTATGCTGACTTCACGGTATTGTGCCTTGCAAGTAATGTTCAGTGCTGTGATAAATGTTTCAGCTGAGAATAATGTTCAGTGCTGGCAGAAGTAAGTTTCAGGCCTGTGCGTAATGTTTCAGTGCGGCAGCTAATGTCAGTCTCGAAATGTTTCATGCTTGCGAATTAATGTCCGTGCGTGAGAAGTAATGTTTCAGGCGGAATAAAGTTCAGTGCCTGTGCAAGTATTTTAGGTGTGAGAATAATGTTTCTGCAAATGTTTCAGTGCTGTGCAGAATAAATGTCGTGGAGAACAATGTTTCAGTGCTGTGCGAATAATGTTTCATGCTGTGCGAGCTAAATGTTTCAGTGCTGTGCGAACTAAATGCTCAGTGCTGTGCGAGTAATGTTTCAGTGCCTGTGCAGAGTAATGTTCATGCTGGCAGAAGCTAAATGTTCAGTGCCTGTCAGAAGAATGTTCTCAGTGCCGTGAGAGTAAATTTTCTGCCTGTGCAGACTAAATGTTTCAGTGCTGTGCAGAAGCTAAATGTTTCAGTGCCTGTGCGAACTAAATTTTCAGTGCCTGTGCAAACAATTTTCAGTGCCTGTGCAGAAGCTAAATGTTTCAGTGCCTGTGCAGAAGCTAAAGTTTCAGTGCCGTGCAGAACTAAATGTTTCAGTGCTGTGCAGAAAAATGTTCAGTGCGTGCAAGAATTTCAGTGTGCAAACTAAATTTCAGTGCCTTGAGAGTAATGTTTCGTGCCGGCAACTAATGTTCAGTCTGTGCAGACTAAGTTTCGTGCTGTGCAGAATAAGTTCAGGCTGTCAAGAAGTTCATGCTGTGCAGCTATGTTCGGCTGTGCAAATAATTTCAGTGCTGTGCAGAAGTAAATTTCTCGTGCCTGTGCAGAATAAATGTTTCAGTGCCTGGCAGAACTAAATGTTTCAGTGCCTGTGCAACTAAGTTTCAGTGCCTGTGAAGTAAATGTCTCATGCCGTGCAGAACTAAATGTTCTCATCCTGTGCGACTAAATGTTTCAGCCTGTGCAGACTAAATTTTCAGTGCTGTGCAGAAGCTAAATGTTTCAGTGCCTGTGCGAACTAAATGTTCATGCTGTGCAGAACTAAATGTTCATCCTGTGCAGAAGTAATGTTTCAGTGCTGTGCGAACTAATGTTTCATGCCTGTGCAGAAGTAATGTCTCAGTCGTGCAGAGTAAATGTTCTATGCTGTGCAAATAAATGTTTCAGTGCCTGTGCAGAAGCTAAATGTTCAGTCTGTGAAATAATGTCTCAGTGCTGTGCAGAAGCTAAATTTCAGTCTTGCAGCTAAAGTTCATGCTTGCAGAGCTAAATTTCTCAGTGCCTGTGCAGAACTAAATGTTTCAGTGCCTGTGCAAAGCTAAATGTTCAGTGCTGTGCGAAGCTAAATGTTCTCAGTGCCTGTGCAGACTAATGTTCTCATGCTTGCAGAGTAAATGTTCAGTGCTTGCACTAAATGTTCAGTGCCTGTGCAGACTAAATGTTCAGTGCCTGTGCGAGCTAAATGTCTCAGTGCCTGTGCAGAGCTAAATGTTCTCAGTGCCTGTGCAGAAGCTAAATGTTTCAGTGCCTGTGCGAACTAAATGTTTCAGTGCCTGTGCAGAACTAAATGTTTCAGTGCTGTGCAGAACTAAATGTTTCAGTGCCTGTGCAGAAGCTAAATGTTTCGTGCCTGTGCAGAAGCTAAATGTTTCAGTGCCTGTGCAGAAGTAAATGTTCTCATGCCTGTGCAGAAGTTAAATGCTTTCAGTGCCTGTGCAAAGCTAAATGTTCTCAGTGCCTGTGCAGAAGCTAAATGTTTCAGTGCCTGTGCAGAACTAAATGTTTCAGTGCCTGTGCAGAAGCTAAAGTTCTCAGTGCCTGTGCAGAACTAAATGTTCTCATGCCTGTGCAGAAGTAAATGTTCTCAGTGCTGTGCGAGTAAATTTTCATGCCTGTGCGAGCTAAATGTTCTCAGTGCCTGTGCGAGCTAAATGTTCTCAGTGCTGTGAAAGCTAAATGCTCAGTGCCTTGCAGAAGTAAATGTTTCAGTGCCTGTCAGAAGCTAATGTTCTCGTGCCTGTGCAAAGCTAAATGTTCTCAGTGCCGTGCAGAAGTAAATGTTTCAGTGCAGTGTGCAGAAGCTAAATGTTCTCATGCTGTGCAGAAGTAAATGTTTCAGTGCTGTGCAGAACTAAATGTTTCAGTGCCTGTGCAGAGCTAAATGTTCTCAGTGCCTGTGCAGAATAAATGTTCCAGTGCTGTGCAGAAACTAATGTTTCAGTGCCTGGCAGAAGCTAAATGTTTCAGTGCCTGTGCAGAATAAATGTTCAGTGCTGTGCAGAACTAAATGCTTCAGTGCTGTGCAGAAGCTAAATGTTTCAGTGCCTGTGCAGAAGCTAAATGTTTCAGTGCCTGTGCAGAAGTAAATGTTTCAGTGCTGTGCAGAAGTAAATGTTCCATGCTTGCAGAACCTAAATTGTTTCAGTGCTTCAAAGCTAAATGTCAGTTTAGACTGCTCAGTAAATTCACGGCAGTGCTGTGCAGAAGTAATGTTCTCAGTGCCTGTGCAGAAGTTAAATGTTTCAGTGCCTGTGCAGAAGTTAAATGTTTCAGTGCCTGTGCAGAAGTTAAATGTTCTCAGTGCCTGTGCAGAACTAAATGTTTCAGTGCCTGTGCGACTAAATGTTCTCAGTGCCTGTGCAGAAGTAAATGTTCTCAGTGCCTGTGCGAGCTAAATGTTTCATGCCTGTGCGAGCTAAATGTTCCAGTGCCTGTGCAGAACTAAATGTTTCAGTGCCTGTGCAGAAGCTAAATGTTTCAGTGCCTGTGCAGAAGCTAAATGTCTCAGTGCCTGTGCAGAGCTAAATGTTTCAGTGCCTGTGCAGAAGCTAAATGTTCTCGTGCCTGTGCAGAAGTAAATGTTTCAGTGCTGTGCAGAACCTAATGTTCCGTGCCTGTGCGAGCTAATGTTTCAGTGCCTGTGCAGAAGCTAAATGTTTCAGTGCCGTGCAGAAGCTAAATGTTCCAGTGCCTGTGCAGAAGCTAAATGTTTCAGTGCCTGTGCAGAAGCTAAATGTTCTCAGTGCCTGTGCAGAACTAAATGCTTTCAGTGCCTGTGCAGAACTAAATGTTTCAGTGCCTGTGCAGAAGTAAATGTTTCAGTGCCTGTGCAGAATAAATGTTCAGTGCCTGTGCAGACTAAATGTTTCAGTGCCTGTGCAGAACTAAATGTTTCAGTGCTGTGCAGAAGTTAAATGTTCTCATGCTGTGCAGAAGCTAAATGTTTATGCGTGCAGAAGCTAAATGTTTCAGTGCTGTGCAGAAGTAAATGTTTCATGCCTGTGCAGAAGCTAAAGTTTCAGTGCCTGTGCAGAACTAAATGCTTTCAGTGCCTGTGCAGAAGTAAATGCTTTCAGGCCTGGCAGAAGTTAAATGTTCTCAGTGCTGTGCAGAAGTAAATGTTCTCAGTGCCTGTGCAGAACTAAATGCTTTCAGTGCCTGTGAGAAGTAAATTTTCAGTGCTGTGCAGGAGCTAAATGTCTCAGTGCTGTCAG
>JARQOD010000004.1:16931958-16964402 GCA_033576555.1 Oophaga sylvatica
ACTGTTCATGACATTTTGCTGTGATAATCGACCGACTAAAACGGTCAGATTTTTTACTCGGTGTGTGTGACTCCAGCCTTACTTTCAAATGCATTATTGATTAATTATTTAAAAATTAATACATCAGCAACATTTGAACTATTCATTCCCCCGCTGTTCCAGCACCGCTGCTCTGGTGGCCCTACAGTAAAGACATTACATCCATGCCCCACTGCTGTCATCACTGCAGGACTGGAGGGAACCATCGGAGCAGCACTCCTGGATTAATATCATGCCTAACTTCCATATGACCACTGCAGCCAATCACAGGCCTGAGTCGGTAAGAATCGATTTGCAAGATCAGCACATAGCGGAATTATTTTTAACGAGTTCTGATGGAAGCGCCAAGGGCGTCACTACAGCTTTGTCCGTCCTTACTTTTCCTTTCGGCTTACCATACCCTGACATTAGTAGCCTAAAAAGAACAGACTTGGAAAAAAAACATAATTATGTGATACTCAGTTGGGAGATGTTTATGCAATTTATGTCTTAATGTCGCCCCCTAGTGGTTGTGATGTGAACTTCATTTGCAGCAGAATGTCTGTGTCGCCTCTAGCTCCTCCCTCCTGCATAGAAATCTAAAAGCACCAACTGTCACCTCCTATCTGTCTGTAATGGGAAATCTGTCTACACTGAAAACAGATTTTATAGAATGTACCCCTAAATTGAGAGAGAAAGATCAGTCCAGGAAGAAAAAAAGCATATTTCTCTGCTAAGATATATTACAAAGTTTCTTATTTTCACGTGTACTATTGATTTATAAAATAAAAACAACAGTTACTGTTTAAGAATGAGGGTTAGCCTTATCCTACAGAGTGTAGGAGCTTCATACTTAAAGGGAATCTGTCAACAGGTTTTTGCTATTCCATCGGAGAGCAGTATGATATAGGGGCATAGACCCTGATTCCAGTGATGTATCACTTACTGGGCTGCATGCTGTAATTTTGATAAGAAATGCTTGTTTTCTCTGCTGCAGGCTTACCAGTTCTCTGAATGCTGAGCTCTGTGTAACCCCGCCCACACCACTGATTGGCAGCTTTCTGTGTACACTGTGCAGAAAGCTGCCAATAAGTGGTGGGGGTGTGGTTGGACTAAATGGCAGCAGGTTTACTAGTCCTATAGTGATAATCTCCTGCTGATAAAACCGTGATTAAATCAAAACTACAGCAATCAGTCCAGTAAGTGACATATAACTGGAATCAGGGTTTCTGCCCCTACAAAATGCAGCTCTTAGATTAGGTAGCAAAACCTTTTTTATTCAGACCTTTTTTTCACTATCACACATACCTAAAGCTCATATAGACAGTGACAGATGGGAACAGGATAGGCAGTATGGACAGAGGCGTAACTCAAAACCCCTGATCAAAAACAGTAACACTCCCCACCATCCATGTGCTATTGATAATACCAATATCTTCTTACATGAGCCCCCATAGTGTGGCTTCCACCTCTGAACCCCTCATAGTTACACCCCTGATTATCAATAATTTTAGAACTTTTTTTTTTTTTTAAATTCCCCTTTTCCTACCATCAGCCGAGTATCATTCCCAGGTGAAAAAGTAAAATTAGCTGAATTTTTATTTGTATTTTTCTACATTATGAATTCCACAAATGTTTAGTCTAAAATAAATACCTGTAACGGCGCTTATTTTGGAACATTTAGGAAGTAAAGAAGAAACATCTGGGCGCCATCTGCTCGGCAGGTTCCAGAATAAAAAATATAAATTAAAGCTTTTCAAATTTTTGGCAATTTTTTTTTTCTTTTTAAAACCTCTTCTAAAATTCTCCCAGTAGCTGAATATCTCATTTTATCAGTGTATAAAAAACTTACCGTAAATACGGCATAACCTCACTTTATATAAGCCGAGATTCTCCTAGAGGTTGTGTATTTATTGTGGAATTAATCAAAAATCTAAACAATTAAAGAAGTATTATTTTAAGATGTAATATTAACCATTGATTATAAACCATATTCCAGCACATTTGGTGCTCACATACTTCTACTATTTCGATATACGGTATATATTTTTTCCTTTGGCCTTATTTCTAATGCCTAACAAACAGTTCAAAACTAGAATTAAGCAAAAAAAACATTCTATATGCAAAATTATAACACAGGAGTAATTTAAAGGTGTCCTGTCACTTGCCATAAAAATGTATTTTTTTTTACCTGGTATAAATGCCGCTGTTCTCCTGAATCCGGCGATGTTTTTCTTTTGTTTCTGCGCCTCTCCGTTCCTGAGATATAACCCCCTTCTTTCCTGTATATAAATCTAGTCTTGTAATGAAGTGGGTGTGGTCCCCGTTCTTCTCTGTGGGCGTCGTCAGGAAAACCACACCCATTTTGTTAACAAGACAAGCTTTATTTACAGGGAAGAGGAGGCAATATCTCAGGAACGGAGAGGCGCAGGAACAAAAGAAAAACAATGCCGGATTCAGGAGAACGGTGGCATTTACATCAGGGGGTAAAATATATATATTTAGGGCAAGTGATAGGTTCCCTTTAAGTCTTTTAATACAGAATGCCTACTTCTCACTACTTGTTCATTAGGACAAAAAGGTACAAGAAAAAAAAGAAAATCAGGCCACCATATCAATTAGATTATAAAAGTCTGACATTAAAGTTAAAATCTCACTGAAAATCTATTAAAAAACGCAGGTGCAAATTCTGTTATTAAAAAAAATTCAAGCTCATGTTATTATAGCAGTTCCCCCAATTGAGCTGAAAAGATACCTTTTTGCTCAGGAGGACCCGGTATAGCTGGGCAATACATGTCCAACCAATTGATTTCAAGATACATGATGTAATACTGCACTTCGCCTGTGGGGGTGCTGCAGGAGAATTGATCACTTCTGGACTGGCGAGCTTCCTCCAAGAGATAACCAGCAGCAGGATAACCTGTTATTAGCTTATTTTCAGAGAATCCTTCTAACAAAAAGGTTGTTAACGATGGACAACCCCTTAAAGCAAGTGATACCTATTTGGGAAATTAAAACGCCATGATAAAATGTCGCTTTGGCCTACTACAAAAAAAAAAACCTCTTCTGAAGTGTTTTTGTAAGGGACAATTGACGGTCTTGCGCCTCCTTTGGATTTTTCCTCACTTTGGATGCTAAGCAGTTAACCCCCAAAAATGCCAATGTTTGGATATTAAAGTGAAATCGATGAGTTAAAAAAAATCTGGCTACTTTCTTTGAACAAAAAAAATAGCGCCAATCCTGTATACAGGTTGTATAAGGTATTGCGGCTAAACCACATTCAAAGCAATGGAGCTGAGCTGCAATACCACATTCAACCTAGAGACAAGTGTGGCGCTGTTTTTGGAAAAAACAGCCAAGTTCTTTTTATTTCTTTTATCCTGCATCAGTATAAAATGAGGGTAAGGAAGTGACCTAAGCTAACCTCACTCACTTTCTTCATCTGGGAAAACACTCATATTTCACCCAACCATGACCGTATTTTTTGCTTTTGGAGGTGATAAAAGCCACTTAAAAGAAAAATTTAAGAAAAAGTGCCTCTCTGTTAATTGTTTAGGGCGCATCATAGACTTATAACATATACTAAGTAGTAGCACGGTGCCACCGGGTGTTCGCGTAGCTGCTTATCTTGGACAGCACAAGTAAAGTTTAGGTTTTCTGGCTCACAAGCTCCATGTAATGTCCGTAATAGGAAGGCGACGGCTCGCTCGGCAGCGTTACGGGGGGTTTGATGGATAGCTCTGGTATTTATTATATAATCAGATATGTTTAGACTGAAGCTCCAATGTAAATGATCCAGTCTGTGGTTTCATTGATGATTTCCATATGGGACCCTCACTCCATTCCGCTACAACTTCTGAGCATAAAAATTGTGAAGATCAAAAATTTGGACCCTGAGTAGCAAAATTTGGAAGACTTACCCATACCGTCAATAAAAATCCCTTCTCAAATTTAAATTTTTCAAATTTAATAAAAGCTAAAATCTGATTGGCTGGTATCAAAATTGAGATATTCTAAAAAATTCTACTGCTTCCATCCTGTAGATGGTTTCTTATATTAGAGCCCATCTCATGTCAGCCCTCCACATATATACTTTTTTCAAAGGACCTCTCGCCGGATTTTTTTTAAAATCTAAACTGAGTTTCTCCTCTAATTGTCGCCGTTCCACTGATTCGGGAACAGTTTTTCTTTTTCTTCTGTGCCCCTCCGTTGCAAAGTTATGCCCCATCTATACCATAGAACTTCCTTGGGGGCGTTTCCATTTTCATCTGTGATGTTAGCAAATCAAAACATGGCCGCACCCACCAAGATTACCAAAGGGCATAACTTTGAAACTAAAGGGCACAGAAGAAAACAAAAAACTGTTCTAGAATCAGTGGAGCACCGCCTACTGGAGGAGGTACCTGGTATAAATTAAAAAAAACTAGTGAAAGGATCACTTTAAGCCTCCCCATAGATTATTTTGCTTCTTATGTAGAGCTATTTTGCATACTTTTCCCAGAAAGCAGTGTCTATATGACTCCCCACAACAACTGTATCTACATGGAGAGCTAGTATCTCCTGGGTGGAAGTAGCCAGCTAAGACAGGTACTACCATGCCGGTGGGTAGTGCGTTGCACCAGACACCCAAGTAAAATAGCATTTTTTTTTTTTTTTTTAGTGGAGTGACCCTTTCTTAGAACTTTTTTTTTAGATATATGTTGTATCAAAACTTGGCACCCAAAGGGCAGAAGCAACCGCCCAGACAGTGATCTCTGAAAGTTTGCAACTATGACTCAAAGGGGTTGTCCAGGACTTCAATATTGTTGAGAGGTCTTCAATATCAGATGATGGGATCCAGCTTGTGGCACTTCCGCAGAAGATGGAGGTACACGGTGTATGAAACCAGAACCTCACAGGTCCGTACATTGTATAGTGACCATTCTGCAGTCCCTTTGACTTCGATATCAGCCCCCAAGAACAGTCGTACAATGGGGTAATCTGGATTTATCCAATGAGTACGGTGGCCACAGGAAGTAACAACAGCTGATTGGTGGAGTTGTCCGACCGCCACCGATCAGATACTGATGACCTATCCTATGGGTAGGCCATTCACATCATGGTCCTGGACAACTCCTTTAAATGAGTACTGTACTTGGCCAAGGGACCGTGGACCCCCTGTGACCATACTACTTATTACTATGTCGTCTCATTTTCGGCTCTTATTTACCACCCAATTCACAAACATAAGCAGAAATATAAGCATTACATAAAATAGATTAACTCCATAAAAAAATTATATATAACATTACTTTTTTTCTACCAACAGGATCCAATAAAGTTGTCTCTGATATTTTGTACTTTTTCACTAAAGCCCAAATATAGGCAACGTTAATTACCAGGCTCCGCTGCCGGTACGACAGTTAATTCTGAGGCGTAATACCTTAGAGGCCTGGCGCTATGAAATAATTGCAAGTTTTGTCTTAGATAACTTTAAATAAAAAAAACAATTTGCTGGTAGCGCAGTGAGACACGCGTTTTGCACGTCTACTACTTTAGGAGAAGTCGCTGCATGGATACGAGGAGCATATTAGATCATTTACACCCATTTTACAACCCTTCGGCAAAGGAGAATAGGTTTTTTTAGCTCTACGCAGTCTCAAATGCTCGTCATTACTAATGTCCCGAAACGCGTTCCTGGTTCATTGACTTTTTAATTTTTTTTTTAGGTTTGAGTGTCCCAGAGATATCTGGTTGACGTTTTCATACCCAATGGGTGTCTGTAGTACTGAAATTCATTGGTGGATCATTGACTTTTTACTTTTTTTTTTCAACTTGGAGTGGCCCAGAGATAACTGGTGGAAGTTTTTGCACCCAATAGGTTACTGTCATTCCGAAATGCGTTAATGGTTCGTTAACTTTTTTTTTTTTTTTTTTTAACTTGGAGATGCCAAGACATACCTGTTGGACATTTTTGTACTGATGGATTTCTGTTGCTCCGAAACGCGTTGATGGTTCATTTACTTTTTACATTCATTTTTTTGTAAAAAACTCCATTCCAGTGTTTGTTTCTTTTATTTCGTGGTATGACTAATGTAAGTTGCTTGTGTGTCGACCCGCCACCACAATTGTGGATTACCAGGGCAATGGGGTACTCAGAGCCGAGCCCATGGAAGTCTATGGGGTTTGTCACAGGTAGCGGTGGCTCGGTCTGTGGCCCTAGCGGTCTGGCGTATGTTGGGGGAATATTTACAGGGGATAGATATATTTACAGTTCGTGACGCCACCTGTAGTCTTCTGGTAATTTATACCAGCGCTGCTGTAGAGCTCTGAGGGGATGGTGAGGCAGCTAGATGTCGGGTCCCCTACAGGTAGGACTCTTCCCTCAGGTCGATAGTTAAAGCAGGGTTGTGCAGGCATGCAAGTAAATAACTCAGTCTCACACGGTCAGCGTCTTTCCATACCTTTACTTGTAAGATGGTAAGGCAGGTCCCAGGGAGGCTGATCCAAGGAGAATGTGTTTTGAGATAGCAGCTGGACAAGTTAGGGGCCTCCTTTACTTTCACCACGATGAGTACAACCAGCATGAAGCGTAGTTCCCTCTATAACTCCAGCTATTCCATAGCTGTACTGCCCAGTCAGTTTTGTGGTCGGAGCCTTCCTGTGAGAGAGCTGAATTCCTATCTTGCTGATCAGGCTCAAAGTCTTCACTCCCCCTGACCCCAGTTACGTACCGACTATTTAGGGGCTGCTTGCCGCGACCTAAGGTCCGATAAGCCTCTGGGTTTCCTACCACCATGCATGAAGCTATGGTGATGCTTCGGTCTCCAGTGACCGGTGACAATGTGCAGGATACTTCAATCCTAAAGCACTTCTGATCTCCTTCCACTGTGCCTTTCGACTTGCTCAAACTCTCAATCTCAGCACTGACTAGGCTAAGGTGAACTGGCTCACCTGTACTAGCCTCCACTACTGTACTGTCTCTCTGAATCGACAGGAATCTTGGTGCTCCAGACAGGCACTCCTTCTCTCTCCCTTCACCTCAGGAGACACTACAAGACTCTCTTGTGCTCAAAACCACACCCCTCTACACCCCTGCTGGGTGTGTCCGAAGTATATGTGATGTCATGTAGAGCCCTTAACCGTTACCTCTCCACTCATCCTCCTGGTATTGTGTACCTTAAATACCAGGGCTACACATTCCCCCATGGTAAACGACAGCACTCCCGGGCTGTGAAATACAAAGAGACAATTTTGTTTATGCATTAAACATTAACATTAACTCGTCCCATCCGGGAGGTAAGGATTTCTTGAACGTTGCAAACAAAACATTAAATATAGAAAAATACAAAATATTAAATAGACATGTTCATATAATAAACGGCAAGATTCTTGTGAAGGACCCGCACCAAACCTTCAACGTGGGTCCTGGGTGGGCTGCAGGACATATGAATGCAGACCTCACTCAGTGCCACACCACACGGGTTTTATGTTCAGAGGTAAGTCAAGGCTTCGTGTGAAACCATTATAAGGCACCTTAGTGCAACTATTTACAAGATAAGTTCTGGGCTGGCACAGTCCTCAGCCTCTCAGTCCATTATAAGACACATATATATATATACTTTTTACAATATTCACATTAATTTGTTATAATTACTGCTGGTATCGAATGGGTATCTTCCCTTTTGTGATTCGCTCTGATCTACGTGGAGTAGCTTCAGGTATATTAAGTTGTGATCTGTCTGCACTGCGTAACGGCAAACTATAGAACTGCCTCAATCTTTCTATGGATCTGGCAAGCGTACTGATGGCTGGGCGGTATGAGTCAGCTTCACCAGGGGATCCCATAGTATGGGGCGCTGCTTCAGATGATCCTTCTTGAGATTCCATAGGTTGAGGTGTTGCTGGGATGGGTAACTCCTGAACGGGCTCGACTGGCACCACGGGCACAACTGGAGGTAAAACTTCCTCTTGTGGCTGATAAAACTGCAACACCGGAACTATTACAGCATCTCCCAGTCTAGGCCAATTCGCAGGAAAATCTCCCAGATCGGTGTGTATGACCTCTTCTTTCCTTTCTTTTTGATTGATGACAGGGTTCTTGTCACAACACTTTAAGGGTTCTGGACACAATTTCAAATGGTCTCTGGACACAGTGGTTATTGTTCTTCCTCCGTCCTTACTGATGATACAAACTTTTCTGTTGTCATATTTAGAATCTTGTACAACGTAGGGTTCTTGCTCCCACTGGTTATCCAATTTGTGCATTTTCCTTTTTCTTTTTAATACTACCTCTCCAGGCATCAAAGGCTTGGCAGGAGCATTTCGGTTGTAAACATCTTCCTGTTTCTCCCGTGCCTTGTTGAGACTTTCCTCTACACAGATTTGTACTCTTCTGTATTGCTCTTGCCGATTGATGTCCCAGTTTTCAACGGCGTCGTCTGCCTCCGGTTCTACCACTCCAAGTTCTAGATCCATTGGTAGTCTTCCGGGCCTTGCTCTCATAAGATAGGCTGGAGTGCAGTTAGTGGAACTGACAGGTATATGGTTATACAAATCAACCAAATCAGGTAGTAAATCCGGCCATCGATTCCTGTCTTCCAACGGTATGGATCTCAACAAATCAAGGACAATATGGTTCATTTTTTCGCAAAGACCGTTGGTTTGAGGGTGATATGGTGTTGTTCTAATTTTCTTGCACCCGTACATGTGACAGAATTCCTTGAATAAATCAGCTTCGAAAGCAGGTCCTTGATCGGTTAATACTTGCTCCGGATACCCATGCGGTCTGCAGAAACTTGCTTGAAAGGTTTTCGCGGCCGTCACTGCGGTCTGATCCTTAACTGGAACAACCACCAGAAATCTGGAGTAATGGTCCACCATGGTCAGGGCGTATGAGTATCCAGATCTACTTGGCGACAATTTGACGTGGTCCAGGGCCACAATCTCCAGAGGACGAGTCGTCCGGATAGGTTGCAGGGGGGCCTTCTGACTACCGTAGTCCTTTCTTCTGAGACCACAGGGTCCACAGTTCCGACACCACCTCTCGATAGAGCTGCGCATCCCTACCCAGTAGAACCGGCATCTCAACAGGGTCTCCAGCTTTCTCCAGCCAAAGTGTCCTGCTTGATCGTGGTATGCTTCCAACACCATTGGGACGTCTGCCTTGGGGACCACTATTTGCCAGACCATCTCATGGGTTCTGGGGTTGACGTATCTCCTGCACAACTTCTCACGGTATAGGAACAACCTGCTTTTCTCGTTCCACAGGAGCTTGGCTGACATAGGTGCATCCTTTTCCAAAGAGGAGCCTTCCTGTCTTAACAACTCCTTGATGCGGCTGACCACTGGATCACTGTCCTGAGTCTCTTTCCAGCTGTGATGGGGTAAAGGATTTAATGTTGCACCATACTGCTTTCTGTTGACTCGATGCTCGTGGACTACCCCATTTCGATGGAACGCAGGTAGCTCAATTTCTTCCAGGTCGTCCGATTCTTCTTCCGTATCAGAGTCATGCGGCATTCGGGACAATGCGTCAGCATTAGCATTCTTTCGACCTGCCCGGTACTTGATAGTAAACTGGTAATTGGACAACCGAGCCATCCATCGCTGCTCCATGGCGCCCAGCTTGGCGGTTTCCAGGTGCGTTAACGGGTTGTTGTCTGTGTACGCCGTGAACTTATTGGAGGCCAGATAGTGCTTAAATCTTTCAGTAATGGCCCAGACCAGCGCCAGAAACTCCAGCTTGAAGCTGCTATAATTTTCCGGATTCCTTTCAGTTGGCCTGAGTTTTCTGCTGGCATATGCGATGACTTTTTCTTGGCCATTCTGCTTCTGACTGAGAACTGCTCCCAACCCTTCATTACTGGCGTCGGTGTACAACAGGAACGGTTGGCTGTAATCAGGATAGGTTAAGATCTCATCACCTGTAAGGATCTCTTTCATCTTTTGGAATGCTTCAGCCTGTTCCTTACCCCAATTAAAGGGAGGGTTTCTGCTCTTTAAGGATTGTCCTACCAGGAGGTCCTGTAAAGGAGCTGCCTTCTTCGTGTAATCTTTCACGAACCTTCTGTAGTAACCCGTTAGTCCCAGGAACTGTCGCACTTCCTTAAGGTTCTTCGGCTCCGGCCACTTCTGGATGGCAGTGACTTTCTCTGGGTCCGGCGCTACTCCTTCCGAACTGACGATGTGCCCCAAGTATTGTACCTTCTGTTTGAGTAGATGGCATTTTGAGGGTTTTAATTTCATCCCGTACCTGGACAGGGACTCAAACACTTCTGCCAGGTGCTTCAGATGGTCCTCATATGTCTTGGAATACACGATGACGTCGTCTAGGTATAGCAGCACGGTTTCAAAATTGAGATGTCCCAGACAATTTTCCATCACTCTCTGAAATGTTCCTGGGGCACTGCTGAGCCCAAACGGCATTCTGTCGAACTCACAGAGCCCCATTGGGGTGGTGAAAGCCGTTTTCTCACGATCCTCCTCAGCCACAGCCACTTGCCAGTAACCACTAGTCAGATCAAGGGTAGAAAAGTAGTTAGCCGTTTTCAGAGCAGCTAATGATTCCTCTATGCGTGGTAACGGGTATGCATCCTTGTGTGTTATGCGGTTCACCTGCCTGAAATCCACACACATTCTCATACTACCATCTTTCTTTTTAACCAGAACTAGAGGGGCTGCCCAGGGCTACAACTATCCCTTATCACCCAGCTTTCTTCATATCATGCAACATTTCTTTAGCCTTCTGATAATGAGCTGGAGGTATGGGCCTATACCGCTCTTTGATGGGAGGATGACTGCCTGTAGGGATATGATGTTGTACTCCCTTAATTATCCCAAAATCAAGTGGATTTTTGCTAAACACTTGGGCGTACTCTTGCACCACCCGTAATACCCCTTGCTTCTGGTGAGCGGGAGTGGTGTCCGTCCCAACATGGAGTTGCTGACACCACTCCGCCACCTGAGTTGCTGGGTCATTGTCCTCCGCTATTTGACAGGAGTCTAAGGACTCAGCCGGGAGAATAGAATTATTATCAACAGCATGTAGTTTAGCAATGGTTGCATAACGGGGTAAGTTTACCTCATCATCTCCCCAATTGAGAAGCCGTACCGGTACTCTTCCATTCACCACTTCTACTACTCCTCTAGCAGTCATAAGTGTAGGTCTATGTTCTGAATGGTGGGGTTCTACTACAGCTTGGTAATTCTGTCCTCTCAGACCTATGGCTGCCCTGCACCAAATGATCATTTCACTCATTGGGGGTATCACAATAGGATCCGAGTCAGTGACCCGTACATTACCAATTTCGCCGTCTGTAAGCTTCGCTTGCTGTTGACACACCAGGGCCCGGATCTCTCTTTGGATTACTCCTTTCTGCCTTGGTCGGGCAATCTCAGCGAGCTGTTGGAGCAAGAACACAACTTCTCCCAAACAATTACCGATAATGTTAGTACCCAAAATTATATTTAAACCGTTCTCCTCATTTACAGTCTTTACTACCAGAAGCCCCTGGTCTTTCAACTCCTCTCTGCCCACCTTTACATCTACACATTTTGTTCCGAGTACTTCTACAGGAAGACCATTAGAAGCATACATGGTAAAGTCAAGGCTCGGAGGTTTAAGACTGTCCATTGACCAGTACTTGGTATAGAGGGCATCAGGTATTAGGGTCACCTGCGACCCAGTGTCTAACAATGCTGGAACAGCAATACCATCTAGAATAATAGACAGGTAGGGTCGCCCGCCCACATACCTGCGGCTCCAGTCTAGGGGGCCTGACGGGTATTCTCCTGGGTGTTGGCCCTTGGACCCAGGTTCTGCCCGTTTAAAGGACACTGTGGAGACATATGACCTTTCCGGTTGCATCGATAACAGATGATCTCTCGACGAGGAGGGTGTTGATCAGAGGTCGCTCCTAGGGGTGGCGTTGTCCTCCTCCGGGGGGGCGACGTCTTCTTTCTTCTCCGGTGCATCCACGGGACGTCTTCTGGGCAGTCAGCTAACAAGATCTTTCCTTCCTCCTCTTTCCGCAGCTGCAGGGCACTCATTACAGCAGCCAGATTTTTAGTCAGCTGGCGCACCTCTGAGCGCAGACAGTCCAATTCACTAGGAGGTGTCACCTGCGCTTTGGCTTCAGCCACTAGCGGGAAAAGGGGGTTACTGCCGGTTCCAAAGTGACTTCAGCCTGATGATGTTGGGTTGCCACCTCGGGTTTGCCCAGGGGCCGCAGCCCTTTTATTGCCATGTCCTTTAGGGCATCAAAGGTAGCATCCGGATGGTCTAAGGACCACCAGTTTACAGTTCTGCGTTCCTCTTGGGATCTCAATCCCTGTATAAATTGTTCTTTCAGCATTTTATTCTCGTCGATAGCATTTAAATTGTTAATTTGCTTGAGGGCTCTCAGGGCTCCCTGTAGTCGGCAAGCGTAGTCCCGGATGCTGTCACCTGGCTGTTGTGAACAGTGATAGAAGGCCATCCGGAGATCCGTTTCTGTGCGGTCTTCAAATATGGCATGCAGCTTAAGGAAGATCGCAGGTACCGACTCCTGATCAACGGTATCCCAAGTCTCCACTTCCCTCTCAGCAGCGCCAGTTAGCTGCCCTATCAGCACAGCAGCTTTTTGTCTCTCAGGCATGGAGTACATTTCTAGGATGCTGCATAACTTCCGCTTGAAGCCTGCTAATGTGCCTGGCTCACCGCTGTACTGGGGAAGCCATTTCGCCCCAGGCATATATGGGAGCGTTAGTGGCATGATCGGGACTACCGGACTGGGTGCAGGGCCTGCGCCCCCATCTGGCGCTACAATACCAAGCGATGCGGGATTGGGGCCTCCGGCCGGGGCCGCACTGTCAGCCGGTTGTTGTGACATCTTAGCGCCCCCTTGGTTAAACGGAGCCTACCGGTTTCAGACGCTGCTATTTCACAGGCACCGCAGTGGGAACAGGACCTAAGTCGCAGGCGCTCTGATGTCAGAGCGTTCACTTCCTGTTGCAGGACCTGCCGCTGAGTCAGAGCCGGGGGCGTGTCCAAGACTTTGCGCGCTCTTTCAGGTACGCCCACCTTCTTCTCCAGCGCCTTAGGGCGCGAATCTGGCGGCAAATATGGCGGTATTTGGCGCCAAACAACAGCAACAGTCTTTTTCGCCAAAACACTCCACAGGCACACAGGGCTCGCAATGCTGCAAGTTTCGGATCCTGTTCGTGACGCCAAATTTTGTGTCGACCCGCCACCACAATTGTGGATTACCAGGGCAATGGGGTACTCAGAGCCGAGCCCATGGAAGTCTATGGGGTTTGTCACAGGTAGCGGTGGCTCGGTCTGTGGCCCTAGCGGTCTGGCGTATGTTGGGGGAATATTTACAGGGGATAGATATATTTACAGTTCGTGACGCCACCTGTAGTCTTCTGGTAATTTATACCAGCGCTGCTGTAGAGCTCTGAGGGGATGGTGAGGCAGCTAGATGTCGGGTCCCCTACAGGTAGGACTCTTCCCTCAGGTCGATAGTTAAAGCAGGGTTGTGCAGGCATGCAAGTAAATAACTCAGTCTCACACGGTCAGCGTCTTTCCATACCTTTACTTGTAAGATGGTAAGGCAGGTCCCAGGGAGGCTGATCCAAGGAGAATGTGTTTTGAGATAGCAGCTGGACAAGTTAGGGGCCTCCTTTACTTTCACCACGATGAGTACAACCAGCATGAAGCGTAGTTCCCTCTATAACTCCAGCTATTCCATAGCTGTACTGCCCAGTCAGTTTTGTGGTCGGAGCCTTCCTGTGAGAGAGCTGAATTCCTATCTTGCTGATCAGGCTCAAAGTCTTCACTCCCCCTGACCCCAGTTACGTACCGACTATTTAGGGGCTGCTTGCCGCGACCTAAGGTCCGATAAGCCTCTGGGTTTCCTACCACCATGCATGAAGCTATGGTGATGCTTCGGTCTCCAGTGACCGGTGACAATGTGCAGGATACTTCAATCCTAAAGCACTTCTGATCTCCTTCCACTGTGCCTTTCGACTTGCTCAAACTCTCAATCTCAGCACTGACTAGGCTAAGGTGAACTGGCTCACCTGTACTAGCCTCCACTACTGTACTGTCTCTCTGAATCGACAGGAATCTTGGTGCTCCAGACAGGCACTCCTTCTCTCTCCCTTCACCTCAGGAGACACTACAAGACTCTCTTGTGCTCAAAACCACACCCCTCTACACCCCTGCTGGGTGTGTCCGAAGTATATGTGATGTCATGTAGAGCCCTTAACCGTTACCTCTCCACTCATCCTCCTGGTATTGTGTACCTTAAATACCAGGGCTACACACTTGCCCCAAGTAACATACTTATCAGCCACAGTCTTCTGTTCTCAGTGCCGCTTCGGTTGTCTTCTTGCTCCAGTGTTTGCTGAGCGAGCCGTAGGTCACTTCTCAATGTAAGTCTATTATATGAAGAACTTGTGATCATTAACTGTAACTTCTAGTCAGTCAGATGCCATGGTCAAAGGATGGCGGAGCTGGACCGAAGCGGCGCTGAGAAGAGCAGAAGACAGTAGCTGGTAATTATATTTGTATGGAACATGGATTAAGGCTATCACGCCAGTGCTGAAAGAAAAATAAGCTGGAGAGGTGCTTTGACTTGGAGTTGCCCAGACATACCTGGTGGAAATGTTTTGTACCCAATGGGTTTCTGTCGTTCCGAAACGCGTTGAAGGTTCATTAACTTTTTAAAAAAAATTTTAAGAAAAAAAAAGCTGGAGTGGTGCTTTGACTTGGAGTTGCCCAGACATACCTGGTGGACATGTTTTGTACCCAATAGGTTTCTGTCGTTCCGAAACGCGTTGAAGGTTCATTAACTTTTTGCATTTTTTTTTTTAACTTGGAGTGTCCCAGACATAAATGGTGGATGTTTTTGTAGCCAATGGGTTTCTGTCCTTTTGAAACAAACTGATGATTCATTGACTTTTTAAAAATTTTTTTTAACTTGGTGCAGCCAAGATGTTATGGTGGACTTTTTTGTACCCAATGGATTTTCCGCTTCTTTAGATTTGCCTTATTTCCATCTAATCAGTCTATTAGCCATTTTCCAATGATTTGGCCAACATCTTTATTCGAGTGATGGCCAATGATGATAAAGATTTAATCCAGGAGTTCTAGAAAGTGACCTTACGAGGTCATCATTTTTCAGTGTCACCCTATGGTGCACCATTACCAGTATTATAAATGGTGCATGGTACGGGAGCTTTGTTATGAATTCTGCCGTTGAGCTTGACATTAACCCTCTGAATTGGACGATAGAGTATATCTTAACATCCATGGTATGAGGTGCAACGTTACAAATTTGGCCCGCGTTTTGGGTTCTTAGGGGTTTTGCTCCCGGTTTCCACAGTATTTCCTACATTCCATTCTATCAGTGACGATACTTTACATTCCGTTCACCATTCGATCTCTTCATTGGAAATAATTTGATTAAGCGATGATGACATTCTGATTGGCCAGCGCATACACCACAATAGCCAATCAAGACGTGAGTCAACTTGCACGCAATAGCAACCGAAATGACAGATTGGAAACGGTTATAATTTGCAGACCCCGGGCGAAGACTTACGGGCACGTGGCCAAATCACACCGGATCCATCAGCGTCAGCATATTTTATGGCCCGAATGACAGCACAAAGTGCATTTTGGAAATTGATTCTGCAGTAAACTGACTACGCTGATGGGTAGTGACAGCCTCAGAATAATGAAGCGGTTTGATCCACTTTCCATTCATACTATATGATATAGATTTTATTTAGCTGCAATGTTGTAGTCATAGATACACTGCAGAATTTCAACTGCAGTGCTGGAATGGATCCTTACATCCCACCAATCATTAACATTATTGAAGCCAACAGGTTTTATAAGGGTAAAAGGAAAATAGAAAAACGCAGGAGAAACAGCACCACTAGAGCTGCAATACCAAACACAGCCATGAACAAGTCAGGCGCTGTTTATGGAAGACAACAGCCATATTTCTCTATTTTCTTAAACCATGATGGCCATAGACTACATTTTTAGTTAACAGGTATTCATCCCAACCCCACCCCACTCCCTATAACACATGAGCACTCATTTGTTCTCTATGGGTTGAGGAGAATATGCCCTTCCCAGAAAATATTTTGTACTAAGAATGGATTGGTCATGTTGAGATCCATTACACTAGATTCTTCTTTCTCCCAGTATCTGCTGTCGGGAGACAGGACACCCCCAAGCACACATCTTATGTGTATGGCTACCTAAATTTCGCTGAAGGCCAGGAAATTCTTGAGGGGCCACAGTTACCCCAATATCTCACTTTCTCACTATCTATCTCATACCTAGGGCCGGCGTCAGCACCCGGCATACCCGGGCAAGTGCCGGCGCCCATTAGCGGATGAGAGCGGTACCAGCGCTGCCACTGGGCCCCCCCTGCTTGCTCAGGGCCCCGGCAGCAGCCAGCGCAATACTCACCTCTCCCCGTGCCTCCGCTGCCGCAGCTCCGGGCTCCAGGGGGCGCCTCTCACAGCAGCGCCGCTGAATGATGTAATCATTCAGCGGCCGGCTGTGGCAGAGAGAGCGCGGACGCCGGACAGGTGAGATGTGAGGTGTATGTGTGTGTGTGTATGTATCAGTGTGTGTGTATGTGAGAGAGTGCTGCGGTGCTGTCTGTGTGTGGTCAGGTGCTGTATGTGTGATGGTGGTGGGGGGAGGCAGTGATGGTGGTGAGGAGCCGGGGCCCGGCCGGCAATGATGATGTTGATGGCAAGGCGATGATGATGGGGAGACGATGATGATGGGGAGGCAATGATGATGATGGGGAGGTGATGATGATGGGGAGGCAATGATGATGGGGAGACAATGATGATGATGATGGGGAGGCGAAGATGATGGGGAGGCGATGATGATGGGGAGGCAATGATGATGATAATAGGGAGCCAATGATGATGATAGGGAGGCAATGATAATGATAATGGGGAGGCAATGATAATGATGGGGAGAAAATGATGATAATAGAGAGGCAATGATGATGATGGGGAGGCAATGATAATGATAATGGGGAGGCAATGATAATGATGGGGAGGCAATGATGATAATAGAGAGCAATGATGATGATGGGGAGACAATGATAATGATAATGGGAAGGCAATGATAATATTGATGGGGAGGCAATGATGATGATGGGGAGTCTTTCCACAGCACCCTTTCCTGAGCCGTAACAGCGCAGAATGCAGCACAGTGCAGAGGAGAGCTCCATATTTTGTATGGAGCATTATATGGGGACCAGTATCCTGTATGGAGCATTATTTGGGGTCCAATATTCTTTATGGAGCATTATATTTGGCCCATAATACGGACTATGTGGTGCCCATAATATTGTATGGATGACTGTACTGTCCAGTCTGTACTGTGCGCTGTGAGGATTTGGCGGTTTTTGAGCTATTGTAGAATTTATAATAGATTTCACTCATGTAATGGAAGAAGTGAAGTGTTTGACATTGTACTATACCCATATTTCTTTGCCGTATCTGTGCATCATGAATCGTGGCCTGTGTTAAAGGGGCCCACTGAGACTCTTTCGCCCGGGGCCCATAAAAACCTAGAGCCGGCCCTGCTCATACCCCAGTGTCATGACCTGAATGTAAAGGGTCTTAGTGTAGTAGGTTGCTCCACCATGGGTGGTGTGAGCCTACATATGGCTCCCTCTCCCTATGGACAATGTAATGTTGGTAAATAGGGTAGGAGAAACTACCTCAATGATCTTAGCAGACATCTCCAAGGATGAATATACCATAGACAGACTATTGAGCTGCAATAATGCCTTTGAAGAGATGGAGTCCAATTTAGGATGGTCCCTTCCATTTTCACACCAGCTCAAGGCTGGCCATTAATTTTAGATAGCTGTTGGCCAAATATTGCTTTGACCAATAGCCCTTCCTTCCAACCCAACCATATAAATGCATACATACACGTGTTGTTAAAGAGGAGATTGGTGTAAAATCTACCAGACAGTTCTAGTGGCAACTAATCTCCTCAAGAACAAAAGGATCGGGAAAGTTGAAGGTCCACATACACCACTCTTTGTCTGTCATATGTGCATTGCCACGAAGATCGTCGCGGTTGCACATTTTGACTTCTCACAGCTGATCTGCTGTTTCTTTGTGTTTGGCAGCTAGGGAGTTAATTCTGTCTGTGCTCGGTGCTGGGACTGGGTGCAGTTTCTCCCGGCTGCAATTGATTATTTGTTGATTGGTTTCCTTTAAATTCCTGGTTGTCTGCTTGAGGAGTTGCCAGTGAAACCTTCATGCAGACCACAGATAGGAATGAATCTGTATAGACTTTAGTTGTGAGCTCCTTAGTTGTTCTAAGCTCAACTTGGTTAGAGTTTATTTCCCAGACCATTTATGTTCCTTTGGTGTATGAGTGTGTATGCAAGAGAGTGCTATCCTGTCTGTCTTATATGTCTAATCTGTGTATTTAGCTGAGATCAGCCCATATCCCTTTGGTGGTAGTCAGGATCCTTCTTAGGACTGATTACAGGGTTCAGGGTCTGATAGGAGACAGGGTTAGGTTGGAGACTTGGACCTCTGAACCATTATCAGTACCTCCAAGGTGAGGGATTAGTTAGGACCCCAGTTTAGGGTCAGGTTAGATCCCGGTCCACCTCTTTCCTGTTTCAGCTCATCAAGTCCTCAAGATTAACCCTGAGTTCAGCAGATATCGTGTCAGGTAAATCTATTCTATACTTACATGCTGATGTTGCTATACTAGTTGTTGTATAGAGTGTTGTTCCTGTATTAATAGTTTACTGACATTGTATACATATCATTAGACAGCGTGACATTGTCCTCCTGATATCTGCCAAAATCATTATGTTCAGCTGATTCATCTGAGGTGTATAAGTCACCTTGTGGCAAAACCTACTTGGCACTAAAAAGAAGTACAATTCTAGTGCCCTTCTCTTCTATATACACTACAGCCCATCTCCATTAAGCGTAGGGGGGGGTGCAAACAACTTTTTTGCCCTATTCCAGTCTCAAGATGAGGAGGTATGGTGTGAACCAGAAGGGATGTAAACCAACAGAACAATAAGACCATCTTTGATCCTTGGCCATTTCTTGTGATCCCTGTTGAATTTCAGCATCCATGACTCTTTTTTCCATCCTACATCTGCCATCGGTGGAGATTGCCAGATTCGTCTCACCAAAATTGTTGCGCTTGGCCAACATTAATCAAATGTGTTTCACCAACTTTAGAACCGTGATGTGTGAAGAACATGGATAATATAACGTACACCATACCCTTCTGTCCAGGGTGGCTTATCCCTGTCATCAAAAAGGAGAACAGTTCTGGTACTTGTCATGAGGCCCCCTGTCTTCGACATACACTATCACCCATCTCTGCCGGAGGGGTCAAACAAGTTCCAAGCACAACATGAGAAGATATGGTGTGATCAAAATGGAGTGGAGGAGAACCCCCTTACTTCTACGTACACTACCATCTATCTCTACCGGAGGGGTCAAACAAGTTCCAAGCCAAAAATGAGGAGATATGGTGTGAACCGAAATGGAGTAAAGGGGGACCCCATTTCTTCTACATACACTAACATCCATCTAAGCCAGAAGTGTCAAACAAGTTCCAAGCCCAAGATGAGGAGATATGGTGTGAACCGAAAAGTAGTGGAGGGGTTACCTTTTTCTTCTACATACACTACCATCCATTTCTCCAGTGGGGTCAAACAAGTTCCAAGCCCAAGATGAGAAGATATGGTGTGAACCGAAAAGTAGTGGAGGGGTTACCTTATTCTTCTACATACACTACCATCCATTTCTCCAGTGGGGTCAAACAAGTTCCAAGCCCAAGATGAGAAGATATGGTGTGAACCGAAAAGTAGTGGAGGGGTTACCTTATTCTTCTACATACACTACCATCCATTTCTCCAGTGGGGTCAAACAAGTTCCAAGCCCAAGATGAGAAGATATGGTGTGAACCGAAATGGAGTAACGGGGGACCCCATTTCTTCTACATACACTAACATCCATCTCTGCCAGAAGTGTCAAACAAGTTCCAAGCCCAAGATGAGGAGATATGGTGTGAACCGAAAAGTAGTGGAGGGGTTACCTTTTTCTTCTACATACACTACCATCCATTTCTCCAGTGGGGTCAAACAAGTTCCAAGCCCAAGATGAGAAGATATGGTGTGAACCGAAATGAAGTGGAGGGGGACCCTTTTTCTTCTACGTACACTGCCATCCATTTCTCCAGAGGGGTCAAACAAGTTCCAGACCTTCTTCCAGTGTCAATATGAGGAGATATGATGTGAACCAGAATGGGGCAGGGCGAGACCCCTTTCTTCTACGTACACTATGATCCATCTCTGCCGGATGGTTCCTACAACTTTCAGTCCCAAGATGAGGAAATATGGTGTGAACCTAAATGGAGTAGAGGATGTAAACCAACACAAGAACAAGACCAACTTTTGATCCTTGCTATGGCATGAAGACAACAAAGTTGTCAGAGGGTGGCTAATGTGAAGTTAATAAATGGTTAACACATACTGAAAGCCACCCCCCCAACCTCGTAGAAGTTGATAAAGTGAGAATAAAATCCAATTTACTCCCTTCTTATCACCTTGACAACTGCCTGGATGAGAAAATCATTGCTGCACAATAATGTAAACTCTTTGAACTGCAGGATGACGCAGACCGGTCATCCACAATCTCATCTGTTACCGCATGGCCGGCAGTGGCTTACCATCACATATTAATATTGTAGCTGCAGGCTGGCTGGGAAACCGAGGGTGTTGGCGTATTCGCCTTGCTCAAATCCACAGCGACACGCACTGTTTCACGATGCTGCTAATTATTAAGGAAATGGCATTCCCAGCTGACAGTACGTGCGGAGACTCTTTGATACTTCTACTTAACATACAGAATGGATTTTCCATGAGGCTTTTAACTATAGAGCCCTGTTACCGTTAAAAAAAAATATATATATCAAAGTGCCGGTATCATCTATTTAAGCTAATGAACTTTTATAAGATAAATGTAGAAAAAAGGGAACCTGCAAAAACAAAAAATGCATTTTTAATTATCCCGCAAGGTCATTTCCTTCTTCAAAGTTATAGCGGAGGCATTTCATGTTTCCAAAGGGGGCGATCCAATCTCACAAGCATTTTAGTTGAAAAATACAACTAAGTCTCCACTGAATCTACCGCTAAAGTAGGCAAAAGTTCAATTGGTGAAAAATTTCTTGGGGCGCAAAAGTTCATGAACCCTAAGAAAACGTAAATCGCGTCACTTTAAGGTCCGAAATTCTATGGTAATTGATCGGAGCTGGTTTGTTAGATGCGGAACTCCAAATCCCCCTGCAAAGATATAGAGTTAAAAAATAATATTCTAGCTCTTCCCTCTCACCACTAGAGGGAGCTAAGAAGCATACTGCATACTTGGGATTTACTGAGTTCTATGTAGAAACAGTTTGCAGTAAGCTCCTAAGCTCCCCCTGCTGGTGGCAACAGGCAGTGGGAATGTTTATTTTTAAAGGGGACTGTGTCATCAAAAAATGACCTGTTTTTTTTTAAATTATTTTTCAGATCACTATTTCTTTTGGAAAAAAAAAAACAATTTTTTTATTGGTCCGAAGGTTTGACTCTTTTTCTTGGACTGGATGCTGAATGGATCCTGTATTATTTAATGTGAATACAGATGTAATCCTGTCTGTGTTGATAATGAGACTCCTGAAAAGTCTTCAGTACAGAAGAGGAAGTAAGAGTCTAATATAAAACCTAGTGGTGAGTGTGAAAATTGCATCATTTTTGAATATATACAGTATATATAAAATTACAAGAAGTATTTTTTTTTTAATAACTTTTGCAATTTTTTTTAATCTATCTCCTGTATAACCTCTGCTTAATTACGCTGCTATGTAGAGTCTCACTGTACAGCTTCTCCGTGCTGCGTCTTACCCAGGTCTAGGCTCTGTTTGACGTACACAGACTCCCCAGGCGCTCCATGTGGCTGCAGCCACACGCTTACTAACTTCCAGCATCACAGCTCATTTTATAGCTGTGCAACTCATTTATGTAACAACAGTGACACCTATTGGCCACAAATAACATTGCGGTTGTACATTCGATGCGTCATTCTACGCTCAGTGTGCAATGTAGAGCACAGTAAGATACAATATACATAAACGGAACTGTGTTATGAATGTGCTAGAGATGGTTTCTGAGCAGCAAACTTCCAAATGAACAAGGAACCACAATTGAGACAAGAACAATTGATCACCGGCAACCATCATGGGAGGGAACCTCCCTTATATCAGACCAGTCAGTGAACCCAGATTGCCATTCCTCGCTGAAAGGTTCAGTACTGTCTGTAACCACCAGAGGGAGCCTCTGCTCAGAAACCATCTCTAGCACATTCATAGCAGAACTGCATGGATACAAAATAAAGAACACAAAATGCTTCTTTTAAAGTAATCTAACCTCTCAAAACAAAAATTGTTGGTACTTTTTTTTATAATTGTGCCCCGATATTGACAAAACAGCACTTTAACAAACAAGCTATGAATTAATTGAAACGTGACTCCACGTCTAGACTCCCCAGTACGTGAGCTTTACCTCCTCTTTGTCTTTGCCAAATCCTATGCTTGTAGATTTTATTGTTTTCCTGCCAGGTAACTAAAAGTACAGGTCAAGACTGGAGACATCCCTTACAAATCCACACAACACAAAGCACACAACTACAAAGCATGGGAATGTTTAAACTGATGTGACTAAGAGGGGAACTATGTCTCCTGAAGCCGCTACAACATTCTTCTTCTTTTTTTTTTGTTTTTTTTCTCGCTGCCAGATGACAGGCACAAAAGCTTGACATCTTCTATAAATAAGGAAAAAAAAAACTTTGTTATTTATAGACTATTGTCTTCATCCCCCCCCCGACAAACAGGTGCTCGAATAATGCAAAAATAAACAGGAGCGTTAAGAAAAAAAAAATCGAAACGAAATCGGTACTGACAGCGAAGAACATCCCAAAAAAAAAAAAAACATCTCCAAGTTACAGAATGTAAATTCATACAAGATGTTCAGGGTTTTCCCCTGAGATCGAAAATTGTGTAAACTTTATTATTTCCTACTGATCCATCAGTAAAAGTGATAATCGGCCTCATGTCTGATCCCTAAAACTGGATCTGACGTCCAACAAAAAGCCATTTCGACAAAGCCGGCGGAGCGGTAATCTTGGTCCTACTAGAACAACAAACGTGAAAAT
Organism: Oophaga sylvatica; assembly: GCA_033576555.1. NCBI lineage: Eukaryota > Metazoa > Chordata > Amphibia > Anura > Dendrobatidae > Oophaga > Oophaga sylvatica. The sequence goes on from JARQOD010000004.1 coordinate 16,955,230, forward strand.
CGGTGGAAATTATTGGTACGAAAGATCTGATACATACTGAAAATTTATTATCAATTATTATATATTACATAGAAGCACTCGTCATAGTCCCACTTGAAAGTGCTGAATTCCACCGGAGGTTTTTTTGCCAATATTTTCAAGCAGGGGATTCAATCTAAAAGATTCCGGAGGGTGATATGGAAGCTTTTTTCCATAACCATACCCCGTTTTTAGATGCTACCCCATTTACCTGTCTCCTAGGTGTATGTCTGGGTGCTGGGGCTCTGTCCGATAATGGAGTGTTCAGGAAGTCTCCTGGGAACGTTGCTTTCCGCGAGGCTTCTGCATATTCTATGTGGATCTTCAGAAAATTACCTATTGTTTACATCAGGGAGTTTTTTACTTTGATTTATTTTTTTTTTAAATGTCGTAATTTTTCTTTTTCATACTGCTATTTTTATTTAAAAAAAAATAGCAATCTTGCAATTTTCACACTGGACGCTTTTTTAGACTCATACTTCCTGTCCTTTAGAAAAAGTTTTCAGCAGGCTCCTTATCTTTAGAGGCAGGAGTACAATGACAGGTAACTCCTCTACACACAGCTGATCACACGTGAGCCACCAATCACAATAGGTGAAGTCACAGCTGAACCCCGTTCCCCCTCTTTTTACAATGATTATCGGTCAAGCTCATCAGACAAAAGAGAGGGTCGGGGTCTGACCCTTCTGGCTATGTGCATGTGAAGTTTCCTGAACCAACAGGAAGTTAGTGTTATGCACCTGTCCCGGATCCGGGCTTTGCTCCTCTCACCTTGGTCTACTGAACCCTGTTGTGCTCCACAACAGGCTTTGCAGATGGTCCACCGTGATCCCATGTGATCATCTACATGGGCCTATATATAGCCTACCAAGATACCCACCTGTGACTTGATATTAAGACTTCTAAGTGCTTTGGAATACTGTGTGCCTGCAGCCTCCAGGACCTCAGCTACCTATTCCTGGTCTCCTGTCCACTTGCAGCCTCCAGGACCTCAGCTACCTATTCCTGGTCTCCTGTCCACTTGCAGCCTCCAGGACCTCAGCTACCTATTCCTGGTCTCCTGTCCACTTGCAGCCTCCAGGACCTCAGCTACCTATTCCTGGTCTCCTGTCCACTTGCAACCTCCAGGACCTCCGCTACCTATTCCTGGTCTCCTGTCCACTTGCAGTCTCCAGGACCTCGGGTACGTATTCCTGGTCCCTGTCTGCCTGCGGTCTCCAGGACCTCTGCTACCTATTCCTGGTCTCCTGTCCACTTGAAGTCTCCAGAACCTCGGGTACCTATTCCTGATTTCCTGTCCACCTGCGGTCTCCAGGACCTCTGCTACCTGTCTGTGGTCTCTAGGATCTCTGGTACCTGTCAGTGGTCTCTAGGATCTCAGCTACCTGTCTGCGGCCCCTAAGATATCCGCTACCTGTCAGCGGTCTTCAGGACCTCTGCTACCTGTCTGTGGTCTCTAGGATCTATCTGTCCACCATCTCCAAGACCTCTGTTACCTGCCTGCGGTCTCCTTGACCTCTGCTACCTGTTCCCAGTCAACAGCAATCTCCAGGAACTCAGCTACCTATTTCTCATCTCCTTTCCGCCTGCGGTCTCCAGGATCTCTGCACCTGTCTGTGGTCTCAATGACCTCTGCTACCTATTCCGGGTCTCCTGCCCGCCTGCGGTCTCCAGGACCTCAGCTACATATTCTTCGTCTCCTGTGCGCCTGAGGTCTCCAGGACCTCTGCACTTGTCTGCAAGTCTCCATGACCTCTGCCATCTGCTTCCTGGTCTCCTATCGGCCATTGGCTTTGAGGATCCACCTCACCAGATAAGGCTCCACTGGCAGGTGTGAATATTGCAAGATTAAGGTACTATTTTTTATTTTTAATATGGATTGTGATTATGTAAAAAAATATATAACAAAATAAGAAACTGTCCTCCTCCCCCACCAAAAAAAAATAACAAAATACATTTTGAACATATTCTAATTATAAGATGATAGCTTCTCCTCTTTGAAGGGGGTTCTATGTGTTGGCATATGCAACAGATTAGGACTTATTATAAGTAAAAGGAGGACTTTATGCTGACCTGACAATAGATGGCAATGTTGTGTAATGTTTCCTTCTGTTTAATGTATTGTATAAGAAATAGTCTCACTTGTACTTTCACTTTCGTTTTGTTCCTGTTTCCTGATGCAATGCTGAAATGACTGTGCATTTTCCCTTTACCTCATGTTTTAAGAAGTAAAAGCTTGTTATCCCATGAAGCCTGCTCTGTGAAGTTTTCTACTGCAAAGGTGTGGATTCAGAAGCTGTGCAACAGTATGGACTACAATTATTGACTACTGTATATCAGGAGGATAACCTACAATAAATTGTAAAAACGCCATATACCAGAAATGCTTCTAACAGAAAAAAAAATATTAACCTCTACCGGAATTATATAAAGAGAAATGACAGGTTGCTAATCCGTATGTGCCACATTAATTGACGTTCTACTTTTTCTGAACTGAATTTTCTGTCTGCCAATATAAACAATAATTTTTGGATATAATGAAAAGAATGAGGTCTCCATGACATAATACATACTGAAGTAATGTGAAAACACCACAATCTTCTATTGTGTGTCCGCCATACAGGGGTAAACAGTCAATCAGAGGCACAGCCGTCGAGAAGAAATCTTTTTTCATGCTCACAAAGCCCCAAGATAAATTACTATATTCGGGGCTTTACCAGATGAAAGCACTAGGTAATGGAAGACGTGAGTAGAAGGAATCCTTCAGACATTCTAGACAACACTGGATTAGTAGAGTCCCTATGTGACCGGGTTCTCCAAGTTCTAAAAACACAAGGAACAGCTGATACAGAACCCAAAAAGGGACCAAACCAGAAGTAGACAAGCCAATTTAGCTCTAGAGGTGACCAACACATTCAATAATTGTATGGCCAACAACTATTTTTCCTGCCGAACCCATCATGAATGGCGAGAGGGTGTAGGCCATGAGACTTATCTCCATTGAGTACAAAAGATTCTTTCTAACCTGACACCAGGCAAATCAACACTTAAAAGTAATCCAGTCTTGCCAAAATCGTCAGCCTTGTCCAACCTTAGACCAATGTGGTTGGCCATCTCTAGTTCCACTAGAAAAATGTAAAACTGGTTCAGCAAATGAACCATATGTCCACATATATAATGATGGGTCCACTAGGTCAAGGAAGGTTGTGAAATCATATGGTCCCCTAGGCAAAATTTGTGCCTGATGAGTCTCTTGCCTTCGGGAGGTCCAGTCAAGAGCTTTGGAGGCACCCATTGAATAGGTTCTCCTATTGTTTCACCACAGAAACAGCTAAGAAGTTGGAGGTGGTACAGGAGAATCGATGAGTGTCAGGTTACCAAGTTAAGGATGTCTTCACTTTCCTTTATGGCTTTCCTTGGCTTCGCTTGTAAGAGACAAAGACTCATACTCTGAAAAGTCTCTACTTATAATGCCTGTTAGTTTGGAGGCCGATTTCTGGGAAGCCCAAAAATGCCAATATCTAAGTAGGACCTCCTAAAAGTGGACATTTCTGACGATTAGGTAAACCTCGTTCTCCTCTTTTCAAACAGGAACAAGTATTGAAAAATTGTTTAAAAAAAATGTAGACAAATTGTTCTAGAATGAAATTGTAAATCTGGACTCATCACTGTCGGGTTGGAAGTGGAGAGATTCCAAAAAAAAAGGCCTGTGAAATTGAGATGCCACCAGTGTTAATGGTTAGGAAACCATTTACTATGGAACCTCTGTTGGCCTACAGCACGTACCGGAGCTTTCTCTCCTACATGACGGTTCTTACCATTGTTTCTGTGTTAAAATGACTCATGATTTTTGCCGTATCCTCATAAACGGTAACCGAATAAGGCAGTGTACGCTGCAGTCACATCACTATTTGCATTGTACAGTGGCTGCTGCTCTGTTTTATTTCCGGAGATGGGTGTAGCACAAAACAAAAACAGATTTCAGACCGCAAAGTCAGGTGCCAGCAGATGCTTTCTTTTTTCTTGGCATTTTTATGGTTAAGGGAGGTGAAACCACTAGAAGTTTTTTACAACCCTGTTCCGAGCTCTGATTCTGTGGTTGGGTTGACATGTGAGGCGCAGTTCTGACCTCGATCTGCCCTTCGGCAGAAGATAAAGATATCACACATTGCAATCTTTTCTGGATCCAAAATCTGATTGTTGTCCACTCACAATTAAATTCTACCTTCATAATTCAGAGACTAGAGACTCCTCTCAATACAATGATGCATCTTCCAATACTATGTCATGTGACAGGTGCAGATAACCGCGTAAGCAAAGAGGTTGGCTTAACGGGAACCTATCATCAGAAAATAACCTATTGTGTTGGTGTAAAGTGTATTAAAAATATATTAAAATAAAAATTGTGCAATTTTAGACTCTAACTTCCTGTCGTTGCAGGAAATACACATGTACATTAGGAGCAATGACTAGACTCCGCCCTATATTTTTGTATTGAAGCATCTAATGAGCGTGTGCAAAAATCACTGAGAAGGGAGCAAGGGGGTGCTGTGACATTTTTTATTGTGAATGGTGGATCCTGTGTTACCTAAGGTCTATAGAGGTGTTACCTGTCATTGTTATCCTGCCTCTGATGATAAGGAGACTGCTGAAAACTAATTCTGAAAGGACAGAAAGTATGAGTTTAAAAAAAAGTTTAAATTGCAGCTGCGGGGACTTGAACATATTATTCAAGCATGCCGAAGACACTCGGTTGGCACCGGAGCATGCTCAGATATCACCTTATCAACGTCAGCTCATCACTATATAGCGGCAGGCAGCTGCTCGGCTCACATACAACGTACATATAGCCTTTTCCACCCTGCGTTGTTATTTTAGTAATCTTTTAATTGTAGGGAGTTGTAATGGATTAATTAGGTCCTCCAGTGTATCTAATTGCACGGAGCAGCTTCACAAGCATTGCCACCGTCTTGAATTATTTAAGCAGCCTGGATCTCAGTTTACCATTTTCCTCAGATGTCAAATGGTAATGAAGGTGGATTTCGCATTGGAAGTTACATGCCGTCCTTTAACGGCTGCAGGCGGTGAGGAAAGGAAAAAAAAATAAAGAAACAAAATCATTAATTTCAGCAGCCCCTTTTATATGGGTATATATATATTTAATAAAAAATTCACAATTACAGGCTCCGCGCAGTCTGCCACCCGCAGGTGAGGACGGTGAGATGCCTCTAATTAGCAGTTAATTAACCAATCAACCCATATTTAACTGTCGCCAGGGGGTTACTGCATTGTTAGGTGGATATTACTATTTTTTCACACTAAAATCTAGGGCAGCTCTGGAGTATATATATATATATACATATATATATGTATATATATATATATATAATATATAATATATAATTTATTTATTTTCCTTTTTTTCTGATTATATACAGTTATATATATATATTATTTATTTTCCTTTTTTTCTGATTATATACAGTATATATATATATATATTATTTATTTTCCTTTTTTTCTGATTATATACAGTATATATATATATATTTATTTTCCTTTTTTTCTGATTATATACAGTATATATATTATTTATTTTCCTTTTTTTCTGATTATATACAGTATATATATATTATTTATTTTACTTTTTTCTGATTATATACAGTATATATATATATTATTTATTTTACTTTTTTATGATTATATATATATATGTATACATATATATATATATATATTATCTATCAGATCTTCACTGATCTGATATTAATGACAAGTCATCAATATCTCAGTCCTTGAAAACCATTTCAAAAGAGCTGGAAAGGAGCACCTCGGCAGCGGTGATGAGAGTCAAGCTGATCAGAAACTACAATCTAGCGTAGGGAGACTTTTAGGCCAGGCAAAGCTCCCTGGAAAAAAAAATTATGCAAATTAGCACTCTTTATGATAAATGGAACTTATATGTAGTATGCTCTTAAGCTCCCCCTAGTGGTGGCTTCTGACATTTCTTTTTTTGTCAATGCAAGGGATTTGATGAGGATATCTTGGGAAACGGGAGAGAAGATATATATATATTGCATCAAATATTAAAAATAAATTAATTTTCCATGCAGTAAAACTAACAATATCCTGTCGGGATTTTCTCCCAAGAAGAAAGGAGTCATAAGATGTTTCATTAGACATTTTATGGGCGGACAAACCATTACCCTCCATATTAATATGTTGGGTTTTTGCTTTTTTTTTGTCTCTTGATGTCAGATTTGCTTTGTCTGTTCGACAACACCTTCTATGATTTGGGTGAGAAGCTGTCAACGCCGCTCGCACGTTCTGATGTTCTCGCCGCCTCGGAGGATGTCACACCGGAGAACGAACTGTCATTCAAAATTTGCTACTTGTTTCTTTGAAGTTTATGAAGAACCGGTCTGTTCTGTTATTGAAGACATAGGCACAGGGAGGAAAGTCTTTATCTTACGTGAGAAGAACCTCATCGGAATTCGCATTAGTAAGTCCAAAATTATCCAAAAATATATACCGTATATATTAAAAAAATGATTAAAAAAATAAAAATATATATTAAAAAATTTAAAATCATTTTGTGCTGATTCATTTCTTTATATATATTTCCGACCTCGGTATTTCCGATACAGAGCAAAGACGTAGAGTAAAATGATAAACTTATGACTTCCCACGGCCACCACTAGAGGGAGTTCCTGCCTACTGTTTTATTATTATGAACAAATAGTATTCAGTAAACTCCTAAGCTCCCCTAGTGGTGGCCGAAGACTTTCAGAATTTTGAAATCACCTTGCTTTACTATTATTATTACATTTTCTAAAAGTCCCAATTTTGTCTGGACTGGTTTGATTTTTCAGAGCAAATACTAATAAAAAATGAAGGCTGTCCCAGGCCGAAAAGGAGCAGTGTTTATTTAAACTTACTTAAAATGGGCAAACCCACACAATTTAAGGCGACAACAGGCATGGTTGGGGGCATTCCTAGGTCAGTCTGGGGATAGTACTGATCGAACGTCTCCATTATACCATCAGTAATGTTGGTAAGTATGTATTACCCATCTACCACAATTATTCAAATAAACTGGCTTCGTAAACTGTTTGGATCCCTATAGTTGCCAAGCATGAGTAAGCAAGTGCTGTCTCTCTGTATAAAGTTAAATTGGCCAAGTATCATATTCTTTGCCCAGACAGTTTTTTTTTTAACAAGAACTGATCACTTAGGGTTAAAGAGGACCTGACACCAGAACAAAAATGTCCAGAATTTGCTCTAATCTCATTCCCACCGCTCGCCTGATTATTTAGCTGTTTGTTTTTTTTAAATCCGCCAAACGGTTCAGGAGATATGGGCCTTTTTTTAAAAGGGTGGTGCTCACAGGATCCTCTGGGGCGTGTCTGAATAACTGCCCTGTTAACCACGCCCCCTTGATAAAGATCATAAAAATTAGCACTAAAGAAAACGGCCCATATCTCTGGAACCGTGTGACGGATTTAAAAAAAAAAAAAAACGGAATACTCAGGGGATCAGCGGGAATAAAATAAGATGAAAACGTTCCACTTTTGACCTGATTGCAGGTCCTTTTTAAAGAGACACTCCAGGAACGTTATACATTGTGTAATGCCTAGTATGGGCCTGCAGGGGCAGAGTATGATATAGGGATTGAAAGGTTACAAAATAGAGAATCCTTATGCCATGCACGATTTTTACCTACATGCTCCTTAAAGAAAAAAGAATGATAGGGCACATTTTTTAGGAATAAAAAGTTGCATCGGTACCATATTTCTAAAGCATCTGCCACCATATTTTGCCTGCTCTACTTTTAGGCCACTGGGGAGAGTGATCTAATTTGCAAATAAAGTTTCAAAAGTATCTAGTGCGTGCAATATATAATTTTTTTTCCATCAGAAACACAAAACCGCCAGCCTACATTAATACGGCCTCCGACTTCCCAGCATGTGCTTTAAGCACCAGACCTACAAGTGATGTGGAGCTTGCAAACCACAGCGGCAGAATGTATGAAGCAGGATGGCAGCACACAAACATCTACCGGATACACCTATGCAAATACTGTGGTTTGGTAATACATGCAAAGAAAACTCCATTTCCCACGCTTCAATGTCATTCTCCTTCAGGCCCAGAGCAGCATCCAAATTAAATCCCCACCCAGATATCCTATAATTACAGACAATGCAATAAACTGCTTTCAAAGACAGACACCTTGTGCAACTTCTCCATGTCTTACTGACCCCGTTATTAGTGCCGGGGAATTTGTGATATTGCATTAGAATATATTAATGAGTTAATGAGTGAAAGTAAAATTGAGTCACAAATCTTAATTGTCACCATGACCTCAGCCGAGATGTGATGCAACATGAAGCTAAACACCAAGGGACCATTTAAAGAAGCCCTCCTCCTCCTCCTCTTCCTTCTCCTCCTCCTCCTCTTCCTTCTCCTCCTCCTCTTCCTCATCCCATGAAAGTTTTTATCCTCTTAATATATTGCACTCATCATATTATACAGCGCTGTGTACTTACAATTGCTCACTTTATCTTTCTACCTGGTAATTCTTCTCTTTTCTCTGCTTTATGTAGAAACAGGAGGTCTCTTGTCCCTGCATTTATCATTCCTCTCTTCAGCTCCTGACCAAGCTGCTCCCTCCTGTCTCTGCCATAGACTTTTGCAGTGACTCGTGACTTATACAGAGAAAATTGACCTCCTGTTTCTACATAGAGCTTAGAAGGATTCAGCTAGTCAGCTTTTATTCATGTGATGTCATAGACCTAATGGAAAGAGAAGAATTAGCTGGGTAGAAAGGCAAAATGAGCAATTGTAAGTACACAGTGCTGTACAGTCATGGCCAAAAGTTTTGAGAATGACACAAATATTATATTTTCACATGATCTGCTGCCCTCTAGTTTTTATGTGTGTTTGACAGATGTTTTTATCACAGACAGAAATATAATAATTGTAAACATATGAGTAACAAAAGCTTATATTGACAGTTGGAATGAGTTAATGCAGCAAGTCAATATTTGCAGTGTTGACCCTTCTTCTTCAGGACCTCTGCAATCCTCCCTGGCATGCTCTCAATCAACTTCTGGACCATATCCTGACTGATAGCAGTCCATTCTTGCACAATCAAT
>JARQOD010000004.1:16964502-17043174 GCA_033576555.1 Oophaga sylvatica
AACTGTCACTATATCAGTGGTTGTAACCATGGATACCTAAGGTCCTGCAATGCCTGCACATGAGGAAAAAGACATAGCTAATTAGAAAAACTATCCTACATTTCTAATTGGAGATAATTGCTAATATTATTATTATTACACCTACTACATACTGGGATAGGATCTTGGAGATGGAAATGCCCCTTTAAATCTCTCATCACTAGTAGGCAAATTCTGAGAATTTGTAAGAATTTGTGGGGTGTCTGCGAGGTTCCACCAAAGGGACCACCAATTGTTAGAAAAGACTCTCAGGACCCTCTTTATGTTTCAGAAAGGCACACACAACTCTATAAGAGTTTTAAAAAAACATGTATAGAAAGAAAAAAAAAATTAAGATTTACTTCCACATAATAAAACGTCTATTTTGTGGTTCACATTTCTCATAATACTAGATAATTTACCATAATGTGAACAGTTTCGCACATTTTTGATCCATTTACAGGAAATAAAAAAAAAAGCTCCTTCGATTCCAGATAAATGTCACGATGACACGACAACGATGAAAAAAAAAGGAAATAAGCAAAATATTTCAAGCAAATTCTACAAAAAAAATTACGGAATTTTCAGTTCAGTTGGTTCTGAATCAGGCCGTTCGTAAAATATCAAACCAGATGCATATGATCATTCATACCAGATGGTAATTACATTTACAACGGTGCTCAAAAGTTTGTGAACCCTTCAGAAATTTCCATATTTCTGCATAAATTTGACCTAAAAGTACATCAGATTTTCACACAAGTCCTATAAGTCGCGAGCCAAATCAAAGAAATGAGTGAAAAATGTGAATCCTCATTATGGACCCACTGATGTATGAATTAATAATACTGTGGGACCATAATCTACAGATAACTGTCTTTCATTTTCCTTGAAGCCCCATTTTGACATTGCTTCTACGGAAGGACTTGGAAGCAAAATCTCCAAAGGTCTCCTAACTAACACACCCTTAGGCTAAAGGGCCCATGTGTAACTACAACCCAGCACCAACCATAGTTACGTCCATGCTCATGGAGAGACCATATAGCAACACAAGTGCTCATGAGGTGGCAATATTGTGGTGCAAGTACACCGTAAGTATACGTTACGCACAGTGAAGGGAGACTAAGTACAACACGAAGGGATAAGGGAAAGGGAACCAAACACTACGGAAGGGGGAGTGGAGACCCCTAGGCAGAGCTAACATCACCTTGTCTGCCCTATCGTCCCTATATAGGTTCCGCACTTATCGCTGAGCAGGATACCTAATCCCTGCCTGACCCTGGCGAAGGACAGATGAGCACTAGTCAATCATCACTTACCGCTAAAGACAGCTAGGATAAACGAAACAAGAGAGACACTTAGCATGAGAAACACGGACGTCCTCCAAACACCAGAGAAGACGCTAGCAGACTATTACAGCTCCAAGCCTCAACAGAGAATTGCAAATAGAAGACAACACCCGCAACTCCCAACAGGAAATTGGGAGTTATAAACACCCAGATCCAGGTGACACCATTAAGGCCGGGGGAGGTGGCCACTAGTCTGCAAGGCCAACCGCTGAGACCTTCTGCAGCCAGATGCAGTGCAACTGTCTGCAGCCTCTGACACACCCATGATGGTAAGTCCATGCAATGCACCACATACATACTTGTCAATTCTCCTGAAACGTCATAAGATAATGGGATTCCTAAAAAATCAGCTACTTTCACGGCCCCCCCTCTGAACCTGCCTGAAACCATCGGGAAACCAGCTATTTTGGCAGGCTTTCCATTCGAGGAACCTTGTGTGAAGGGATGGGACTTATGCCCTCATCCGTGTGTCACGGTCCGAGTAACGGCTACGATGGAAAGACCAGTTGTGGGTCTCCTGACCCAAACTTGACAGCCTCGAAGGCGTACAAGGGGCTGTGAAGTTTGGATCAGTAGACCCGTGACCGGTCAGGTAATCTCGGACCATGACATAAGGATGTATGAATGTGGCATTAAGAAAAGGGGCCAAAATTTCTTAATGCCAGGTAAAGAAAGAAAAGGGGCCAAAATTTGCCAGCATTGTGTATCATAAACACGTGATCCAAAAATCAGGACTTAAATTACATGTGATAATGCGTGAATACTAATGACGAAAACTCTAAGCCAAATATAAATTCACTCTTAGTTTTATTTGTATGGCAGAAATTGGTGCTTACGAGATGAAACCTATTTTTTTCCTAGAAATGTACCTCGATAATATGGGATATGTTGAAGCATGTCACAATTTCATTCCAAGAGATCCTGACAGTAAAATCAAGATTAGAATTCTGTGACACATAACAAAACGAAAAAGAGAAAACACATACACACAAAAAACAAGACTACTGAAGCTCTGTTTTCAGGATCTGAAGAATTTTGGGTCACCAGAAGACTTGTTTACTATGCTCGTTGTCATTTTACATCTAAGAATGCTACGAATACAGCTTATAGCTATAGGTTTTATGCAGGACACTGAAGCGTTCTAGATTCCTCCTGAGTTAATCGTGGCGATTCTCTGCTGTTTTGACAGGTGGTTCTCATTTTTGAGAGCAATATTTTCTCAGTGTCCATGTTTAGATTTCAGAAAATAGTTTCATAGTGATTTTCTTCTAAAAACATTTATGTAACACATGGAAATTCGCTGGATCTGAAGTGCGGAGGTGGACTTCATTGTGCGAGGGCAGTAAAATGGCCTCCTTTACTATTTTATTCTGCTTGTATGTCCCATAATCAATGTTTTGGGAAAAAAATAATGTACCGGTATTTAGAGATTTCCCAGATAAAACTATGACTTCAACTAATTGTAGTATCACAATATCAGGAAAACCAAAGGTTGAAGGACACAAACCTAAGCTACAACCTGATCTTCGGTGCCATAGCCATGTTAAGAACCTCATTTTTGGAACTTTGTTCCACAATCTTAATGACATAGGTAATGAGGAGGACACTCTTAAATATTTAAGAACCGCTGTGTGTCCACCATGATTGACCAGGGAGAATTCTGAAAAGATCTTCCATGTAGTTTAGGTCAGTGAGGTAATATTGATTCATCGAGTCTTTTTAAGGTGTAGGCCACAATGTTGACTTCATAAACATATGAACCAACTGTGGTGGTATGCTCCAATACTATAGTCTACTTCACAGAATCTAGATAATGAAATAATGTCTCGTAGATTGGCCCAACATTGTCCTATCTGGATCATCCATTTGATCCTGTGTCATCTACACATTATGAAAGCACCAACCAACTCAAAAATGATGTCCCATCATGGCCATAGGTTGCAAAAGATGAAATTAGTAAAGAGTGACCTTTGGGGTGAACCTGAACATAAAGCCTCTACACATTAGAAAAATGATAGGCCACCGGCCAACATTTCAGCCAGAGGCCTTCTCATAAACAACAGGAATGCTCGGCCAAAGGAGCGCTCCTGTTTATGGGTGTCAGCTGAGATAACTGTTGGTCGAGATAGCTATTGGCCAAATGATCAGCCGAAACATTGTTTGTCCGACAACCATCTATGACCAGCTATAAGCTAACACCTCAATAAATCCAATTGGTGAGATATTTCAGCTTCAACCACAGACACAACATAAATTGGCCCATCTACAGCATGTCTGAACTATTCTAGAAATTCAATACTATGTCGGTTTCTAATTCAACAATGTAAGATTGCAAGAATTTCACATAGAAATGAAAACTCTCCCAGATGAAATCTCATTTATACATGAAGTGCTCTTAGCTGCGGAGATGACGTACACACGTTCTATGGCAGATGGAGTTGACGTCATCACCAACCATAACGGGATTATGTAGAGTTAGGGTGTGACCGTGAAACTAACCATAATCATGCATTAACGCCTCACTCGGGACCACACTGTGGTTACCTGGCCAGCCAGAATAACATAGATCGTTGCCTTTGTCTTCACATGTTGTACTTGTTAGTCAACGAGGAGAGATGAAAAGATAAAACTTGGGAGGTTGAGAGTAAAGTCAATAAATTATTATTTTTGGGTCATGATTCTTGAAATAATTCAGAGTAGAACAAAGCGGTGCTAACTTTTCTGTATTGTATAACGTTTTTTCCAAGAACCTAATCTTTTTGTAGGCAAACTAGGGAAGTACCTAAACTTTAATATTTAGGAATTGTGGACAAAGGACCTAGATTTGTAGGTTAAGGGGAATTCCTACACAGGATCCTTAGATTAAGGGTTTCCGATTGACTGTTTCCATTACTCCCACAATGTTTGAATACAGCAGCAGCGCTCAGGATGGACCGTCGCTCCATTCAACAACTAACGAATCCCCATTCTAGTGATCGTGGAGGTCAATCGGAGACTGATGTGAACATGCTCTGTGCTACGTACACAGGTCGCTGCGCAGGGAGGCAGAACTAAGTCATTCTCATCATCTTTGGTGATATTTGTCTCCAGGTTTATAACAGAGTTGTCTTTCACTGTATTTCTGCCCTCCAATGAGGATTTAAGGACTGATGATCGTGCCCCCCCAGGGTATGCACCACATCTTGAATAGTGGTCTCTATATTGGAATAGCTATTGGACAAACGATGGTTCGGCCGGCAGCTAACTAGCCAGACTCTCGCATGTATCTCACATCCGTCTCTTCCAGGGAGCCGATGCCAGACTCCACTGGCAACTTATCTTGCTGAGAACAGAAGGATTTGTAGTCTGAAATTGATGTACAATAATAAATTATATTGTGGTACCGTGTTAGCCAGAAAAATCGATGTGAATACTTTTCCGTCCAAAGATGACAAGAGTATTCTTAGAGTGATACCTTTATTGGCTAACCAGAAAATTATATGTTTGCAAGCTTTCAGAGCGCAGAGGCTCCTTCTTCGGGCAAGATTACATTTGGATTAATCTGCCTGAAGAAGGAGCCTCTGCACTCTGAAAGCTTGCGAACATACAATTTTCTGGTTAGCCAATAAAGGTATCACTCTAAGAATACTCTTGTCATCTTGGACGGAAAAGTATTCACATCGATAGTCTGAAATTGGGATTTCCAAATTTTCTTCCACAACAATATCTGTTGGCAAGTGGCTGGGGACTCCAAACGTATAGACTGTCGGCTGAACTCATCTACATCGATGGTTCAGCCCGGGTAAGGTGTTAGCCTAAAATATTGGGTAAGAGGACAGAAAAAATACAGGTTTCTGGATTCCTAGAGTCTCAAAAGCTTTCCTGTCAGAGACAGTGTATCCACAAGATTACAGGCAGAATCCAGACTGCTTAAAACACATCTGTTGTCCACCCCACAATTACATAGGATTGGAAAATCTTGAATTTCTACCACTTTGTCGAGTTGGTGAAGAATCCCTTTAAAATCTTTCGAAATGCAACTACTTTTAGAGTTCTTTTAGAAAAGTCAAAAATACTTAAAAGTTTGTTTAATGGACTACCAAATTTGAAACGATTTCCATACATCCGTGCGCTGAAAACAGTTCTTAAATTATTTACTAGGTTCCTGGGGTGCAGTTTAGTGAAAATGTTTTCTCATCACCGAAAGTCATTTGAAGACTTGACATCCATTTAAGCTCGTGAACAATTAGGACACGGAAAAGAATTTGAGATTTATGTCTCAGATTGACTAATCTGCTGCTTCGTTGTAGTTATGGAAAAGTTAATTATTATCAGATGCTAATGTTGCGGACAGTAATCCTGTATGGGCTCCAGTCTTTTTACAGAATAAGCGTCATGCCCAGATTGACAAAAAATTGACAAAAAAAACCCACAACATTAAAAAATTGTACAAAATTATATATGTCACTTCATTGATCAATGATGGATACAAAAAGTACTGGAATGAAATGCTAGGGGCCCAACATACAGTAAATGCACACAAGACTTATCATCAATAAGATCTATGGTAATTGTTTAATAACTAATTCTAAACAGCCCCTATAGGGAGGTGACTGACCCCAAAGTCACCTCCAAATAGGGTTATGATAGACCTTTGAGGCTCTGTTGATTTAAAGGGGACCATTACAAGTTCAAAAGTGGCCAGTTTTTGCTCTTATTTTATTCCCGCTATTCCCCTGAGTAATCCTTTTTTTGTTTTGTTTAAATCCACCATACGGTTCAAGAGATATTGGCCTTTTAATTTAGCACTAAGTTTTATGGTCTTGTCCCAAGGGGGCGTGGCTCGCAGGGTAAGAATGCAAAGCAGCCTATGTACACGCCCACAGAAAAATATGAGCCACGCCCCATCAGTCAATATAGGATAGTGTGACCGCCACATTACATTTTACATAGTTAAAGAGATCCATGGAATGGCTGAGAAGCTCGCAGACTTAATACTTTGTTCACTCCCGCATTCCCAGGTGCAGTCGTTGGCAAGCTTATCAGGTTAGGGAATTGTTAATGTTATTTAAAGGGATGTAAAACCTAAAAAAGAATTAGGAAAAAAAAAAGAAATAGTATAAAAACCTATGTACAGTACTTGTCTGCCAGTAAGACATTCTGCAGGTGCCTTAAAGAGACGAGCAGAAATCTGGCCAAGAACATATTAGGCCATTAACTTCTCATCTCATCATCAATTTAGGTGGAGATCGAGTGATTGGGCAAGAGGTAGAGCTCCCAATGCACCAAAATAGGGAGGAAGCTGCCTTCCAGCTAGAAATTGATGTGATCTTGTGTGATCAGTCCATTAGCTTCTCATCTCATCCATTTGAGTTGGAGATCAAAGTGATTTGGCAATGGAGTGGAGCTAAGGTCCCAAGATCGCTAACCTCTCGTAACACCAAAACAAGAAGGAAGGGTTCTTACTCCAACAAGCTTCCTCCCAGTTAGAAATTAATGTGACCTGATATGATCGGTAAAATTAACCTTTCATCTCATCTCATCAATTTTAGCTTTGATTTTAAAGATCAAACGATTGGGAAGTGGAGTAGAGCTAAGAAAGCTAGTCTCCCATTGCACCAAACTAGGGAGGAAGGGTTCTTAATCCAGCAAGTTTCCTCTCAGCTACAAATTGATGTGATCTGATGTGATTCATCCATTAGCTTCTCATCTCATCCATTTGAGGTGGAGATCAAATTGATTTGGCTACGGGGTGAAGCTAAGATCCTAAGATCACTAGTCTTCCCCTGCATCAAAACGGGAAGGAAGGGTTCTTACTCCTGCAAGCTTCCTCCCAGCTAGAAATTGATGTGATCAATCCATTAGCTTCTCATGTCATCCATTTGAGCCGGAGATCAAAGTGATTTGGCTGTGGGGTGAAGCTAAGATCCTAAGATCACTAGTCTTCCACTGCACCAAAATGAGAAGGAAGGGTTCTTACTCCAGCAAGATTCCTCCCAGCTAGAAATTAATGTATTCTGATCAGTCCATTAGCCTTTCATCTAATCCATTTTAGCTTTTATTTTAGAGATCAACTAATTGCTCAATGGGGGAGTTTAGATTGATAGTTTCTGATTGCACCAAAGCTATGAGATGGGATTTTTGAGGCCCCTATACACATGAGGCAAATAAAGAGCCAACGACTGGTCGTTCTTTGACCGTATGAACGGTCGTTTATTGGCAGGAGAAAAACATTTTGACTGTATCGGCAGCATTGGATTTTTTTGGCCATAAAAATCCTAAATGCTCAATTCGTGTCGGTCGTCCATTGGTCTAAACGAACAGTCATTCGTTTTGCCAAGGCAGCCGAATATGGTTCATTACGGTTGAAATTGCCCATTTCGGTTGACTTTTCTCCGATGTGTATGTCTTCATCTATTGCAGTAGGCTTCCTACCAACTAGAGATTGATGTGATCTGATGTGATCAGTGGGAAGGAAAAATGAATGTCCCTTCGGTGGGCCAGATCTACGTGTGTGTGAACCCTTGTCCGCCCCAGTGGGCCTTTGGCTTTATGAGAGTACTGTTTGTTTACCCAAACTTTCTTGGACCACTTAGCCCACAGAACCTTGCCAAATGCCCAGGCTTACTTGGTTCCGATACCAGACGTGAATACTTTTGGTAACAAAGAGAAGCATAGTACTTATTTTTATTTTTAATTTTCAGAATATTTTTATCTTTTTATAGTAAGAGCAAGTATATCATAATCTAATGGTAATTAATGGACTGGGTAAGAGTAGTAAGTAATATTCAGCCCATTCTCGTAAAGGTGCCCCGAAACTTTAAGCCATAGAAATCCCTTTATGTTTACCCCAGCCATTTTCTTGTAGCATTTTGAGAGACCTAACTTATACGGCATATTTTACTGTTAATTATAAAATAAAATTTGGTACTTAATTTCTAATATGTGGGTTGTTCGGACTATAACATACTTTGAACATTCACATCAAACTAATCCTGATCTGCTGCCAAGTGATTTCCACCTTCAAAAACATCTGGATATTAGTTTGCACTCCGACAAAGAAAAAAGCTTTTGAAACTTTCAAAAGAAAAACTTGCCGAAAACTTTTTCTTATACTAGAGAAACTATGCGACATTTGGCATTTCCAATCGTAGTTGACGTTCTCCGTAAACCGGGATGTATCCGATGGCCACAAATTTCTTTTGAAGGCAATAAAAAAAGCTTTAAGTAACACTTGACAGCAATCACAGTACATACAGTATATATAATAACATGGTAAGAAATGCAAAAAACCCTATAAAAACATGGTGACTTTCTTCTAGGAAAATTGGGAAAAATTTTTAGTGGTTGAAAATAGTCCTAAAAGGGCTCAAAATGGTGAAGCACTAAACACCCTCAACCATCCTTCACAGGCCCCATTCCAGCAATGACCTACCGTAGTTCTTACTGGTCTTTTCTTCTTGATCCTGTCCTGACACAACAAATAATGGCTGAAAATGCTCAGCTAATTAATGATGGTTACTAAGGTCAGTTGTCGATACGGGTCCAGAATGAAAAAAACCGCAGGAACCATGCAAGCACCGGGATGGGACAACTGAGGGATCGGATAATGTAGGGTTTTTTTCATTATCAAACCATTTTAAGAATAATTTTCATCAGTTAGAAATTCTATTTAAAAGGGTTGTCCACTTTTCGAAAGTCCCAGTCCCAAAGGCTTTACTCACTGTCCTTTAGCCCAGCGCTGAAACAGAGGTGGATCCCGGATGGTAAAAGTGCAAGGTTTTTTTTATTTTAACAAACTGCGTTCCAGGGGACCGTGACTTTCTGAAAGGGGACAAACCCTTGGTCCTAATGTGAAGTCTATGACAGGTGCCATTTATAATACCGGTAGTACCGCAACAGGAAGTAGGCAGAATAGGCAGGTGCCTACAGAACAATTAAAGCAGGGCACAATTTCAGGATTTAGAGGGAAAAATTGAACATTTTTTATTTTAAATCAGTCATGGGAACCCTGGAGGGGGCAATAAAATGAATAACTGCCCATCTGGGAGTTATTAAAATGAACCTCAGTTGAGATGTAATCTGAAACCACTCCCTTGGGCACTAAAACCGCTAGTCCCTCTGGTGTATTAATGGCTGATAGTAGATTAGCTACTTCCAGGCACCCCGATGTGACTAGTACTCCCAATCCCGCTACAGCTACGCCCGTGCTTCTTCATTTCATCCACTGCTGCCAATTACCATACGTGGAAATAATTGCTCTCCAATAACAGCTCATAGGATTTCTGCCCATTCTTCAATCATATGGAGACACGATCTGGCTTAGGGATTACCCTCATGGAGAAAATTACTTTCTTATTTTTTTTCCTCTTTTAAGAAATGGAACATATTAAACAGATTCCTAAAAACCTCATTGTAAGGTCTGATGTCCTGAATGATTCTACAGGAAACGTTCCTTACACATGGAGTTACTTTCCCTAGAATTGGGATCACTTTTTCTGGTCAGAAGTCCCCTAATGAGCTGTGGGTCTCATCAAATGTCACAGCCCCCAGCAACAACAGCTGAGAACCCCCACCTAATGCCATCAGCTTTACTCTTGAGGAAATCTAAAAATGAGCTGTCTAAGATCTAGCTTTTAAGACTTACTGTGGCATAACTTGTAACTTTTGGCCCTAAAGCCAAGTGACGTGAGCATGTGCGACCACCACTCCAATAGACAGTGAATGGACAAGTGGTCGCACATGCTCACTACGGCACCATTCACAAAAACATCCCTGACCCGGGAGTTAAATAGACTGCAATCTACAGAACTAAGTAGAGAGAGAGGTAAGTATACTCAGAGAATGGTCTGGGGTTTGCATTAGTTTAGAGTGTCTGATCTGTGGTCTGTGTTTGCTTGGGAGATGAGGTCTAGGACGTTTGTTTATGGGGTGTGGTCTGGGGGTCCGCATTTGTTTAAGGAACTGGTTTGGGGTCTAAATTAGTCCAGAGAATCTGGCCTGGAGTGTGCATTTAATTAGGGGTTCAGTTCTAGGATGTCTATTAATGGAGTGGGTCTGAGGTCTAAATTCACTAAAGGGTCTGGTCTGGGGTCTGTTTTAGTTTAAAGGGTCTGGCTTGGAATCTGAATTTGTAAAGGGTTGGGTCTAGTCTTACGTATGTATATTAGTTTAGAGAGACTCACCTGGGGTGTGTATTTTCCTAGGCGGTCAGATCTTTGCTTAAGGGGTCTGGCCTCAGGTCGTAATTTGTTTAGGCGTCCGGTGTGGAGATTTGTATTAACTTAAAGGCTATGAATTTACTACGGGAGTAAGCCTTAAGGTTTCTATTTGTTTATGGGTTCAGGTTTGGGGTTTGCATTTGTTTAAGGTATCTAGTCTGGGGGTCTGTATGTAGGGGGTCTAGACTGGGGTCTGCATTTTTTTTAGATGGGTATTAGTTGAGATCTGTATTTGTTTAGGTGTCTCTTTTGGAGGTCTGGATTGAGGAGATCTAGTCTGAGGTCTGCCTTTTTTTTAGATGGGTATCAGTTGAAGTCTGTATTTCAACAGGTATTTGGAGGGGTCTGTATTTAGTCAAATTGCCTACCTGGTGGTCCGTCCCATATAAATAAGAGGGGCTAGGTTAAAAATGTTTTGAGGGCACTTTATGGTTTGCTTCTCAGATTCTCACTATTTCTGAAAAAGTAAGCGATTATTGTTTTAGGTCAACCGATGGTATGGCACCAGAGGGCGACAGCTACTACTACCCAATCAATCCATCCTGAAATACATGTGCCAAAAAAGTATGTTAAGCAGCCTAATTCCAACTCAGAAGGTATTTTAATGGTCCTGAACGCTCATTAGGAGGCACACACACATCAAAGGTTTGGACCACGTTCCTCCAATTTAGTAAATTGTCCTGCGTGATTCTCCAACATAAGGTCTTCTATACGTAGATCTATAAACACATTCCCATAGAGGAATGTTTTCCTGGTATTAAGTTTCTGGTTAAAACTGGAGTTTTTCTGATTTTTTGTGCGAAAAATTACATTTTCATGCATGAAAACGATTATACAATGTGAGAATATGCTGACTGCAGCTGACCGGGGTCATATGATGAGCTGGATGGCTCACATGCCATTCATTCAGGCTACAAGGAATGTTGGTATAAGGCCTTCAGGCGATGATAGAAATGTTTATCTAGATTCTTCTGACAAGAGCCTACAGCCTTTTATTCAATCAGTGACATTTTACACTTAGGACAAATCTACAGAAGAAGCACAATTATTTAAGGCAAATGGTGTCAGGAAAAATATGTCACACGTTGTGTGGTCATAGGAACACTCAGCGAATGTTGTGTCTATGTAAATGTTGGGCACGTAAATGGGCACAAATATTGCACCTCACAAATGAGAAAATAATACTTTTAGAATAAAACTCTAGACAAGGAGGACTAAAACCATCATGGAAGCCACTTTGTGGCACCTACACTTATTGACTCTACACTGACACCCAGGAGAAACACTTGATGAAGAAGGAGGATCCTAAGTTTGGTGGGTTACAAAATGGGTCAAGGAGCTTCAACAACAGCTTAGGTCCTTTGCCCTCACCAGAGCTAAAAAAAAAAGTGTGGCAACCAAGGTGGGTGTAGGTTTTGGATATATATATATATATATATATATATATATATATATATATATTATATATATATATATATACTGGTTGCTCTCTTTTCCCTGTGAAAAGCCTACAGAGAAGCAGAATCTGGATCATATCCCATGGCAAAGAACGTAAACTACAACTTGGGTCCAATTTTTCCCATGAGATATAGTTAAGTTCCAACTACATGGGTGACAATTTGAGAGGTCTATACTGGTTAATGCTCTTAGAACCCTATGGAGATGAGGAACCCTGGCTTGAGTGGGTCATACTCCATGGCAAGGATTTTCATTTACAGTTTACCCTCACCAGGGTAAAAAAAATAGGTGACAACCTCTGAGTGTAAAGGCTCCCAAACACATAAGATTAACATTGGCCGAACCCACCGATATCAATGGACTCAGTCGACAATCTACCCCGACTTTCCGCTGACGGACGATGTTGGTGGAGATGAGGAGCCAGTATGTCTGATTTTGGACTCCTGATACTTTTGTTCTCGAAGAGATAAGCTGCCACCAGAGATGAGTGGCTTGCTCATAGAAAACACAGGAACGCTTGGCCAACTGAGTGTTTCTGTGTATGGAAGGATAGCTGTTGGCCAAATACTTGGTCAAGCCATTGTTCTCAAGAGTTTGGGCGTCTTAAGTTTTGGGTACAATTCTAGATCCCCCTATAGATAATCTGTAGAGAATTATAAGTAACTTGCCTATTTATCCACTAGTACAACTAAAATGGGCATCAACATGTGGTATCTATACTGGTTTATGCTCTAGTTTCCTCAATAAGTGGTCCATGAAGAAGGAGAACCCTTAGTGTGCTATATATTCTACCAAGGCTCTTCATCTACAGTTGGGCCTCCTTTCCTCACGAGGGTGACAACCACTATGGGTATGATTCTGTGATTTCTATACTGTTTCTTTCTCTGTACATGTACCAGTGAGAAGTCAACTAGGATGGAGAACCCTAAATGTTGTTTCCTCACTAGAATCATAGTCTTTATTAGTGCCACTTTATGGTACTTCCATCAAAAAGAAGTCTCCAAGCAAGCAGAATTCCTAGCAGGATGGAGACCATAGTCCATACGAGGCCAGCAGTTGGACTTCTGTAGTCCAATAACGAAAAATTACAATACATCAATTTCTAAAGGTAAATACAGGAGGACACAATTGCCTAAAATCAATTAAAACAGTCAACAAATGGGATTGAATGTGACACAGAACAAACGGGACATTTTAATTAAAGTCGCTAAATTACCTGCACAAGAAAAAAAAAAGCACAAAAGATTTTATTCTCACATTGCCTGTGACAGATTGGCCACGGCTGCTCGGAAAAAAAACCCCAAATTCAATTATTTGTCATTTGTTGAGATGGATGATAAGAAATACATTTAAAAAAATCCGACAAGTCAGACAGAATTAACAAGTTGGGTTTAATTTATGGTAGATGCAGTGAAGCGAGATTCTGTATGCACCAAAAAAAACCTCTATATCGCAAGCAAGACAACACTTCCATAAGACCCAAATCTTCATCCACATGGAAGAGGTCAGAATCTGTTACCCCCTATTTGGCAATCTCCTCCACGGTGACACTTTTTGACGTTCCCCTACCTTTCTCTGTCTCCTAGAAACATCTTATCAATAGTGGTTAGGATATGCTATCACTTTATAATCTGTGGGGTTCTGATCTATTGGCCCCCACTGATCCTAAAGGTCCCAAAGGACCTCATGCACGTTAGACTAAAGTCTGAACCCACCAGTTTAACGAGTATGGAAGCCTCCTGACTCTCCCCCAACAGATGCTATTGTGAGGCAGTAGGGTCCAGAGCTATGAAATTCCAACGACCAATCCTTTAATTCTCTAGGAGATAAGCCGGCCCCAGAGGAGCCTGGAGGTGACAAAAGAGTCAGGAAGGGACAGAGGAGTCTCTCGTAGAGAACAGAGGAGCACTCAGCTAAGAGAGCGTGTGTATAGGGAAGTCAAGAGAAATAGCTGTCAGTTAAACGATCCTGAGATAAATACATATATGTATTCCCATATGTATTCCCATAACAATATGGCAATTCACTCTAAGTGTGAAAAGGCTAAAGAATTGGTCAAAAATTATTCCTGAACATAAATATTTATATATTTTATCTATTTTATACATTTTTATGTCAGAGTGCTTTTCGGGACTCCTGCCTTAAAGACATAATCTAAAACTCTAAAAATGAGTTTGCTTTTTTTTTCACAGAAATAGCGCCCCTCTTACGTTTGGGCTGTTTTTGGTATTGCAAGTCAAATAAAACGGAGCTGTTCTGAAGTACCAGACATGGCCTACAGACAAAGGAGCGCTTTTTAACCCTGTTTTTCTACCTACATTCCCACTCTCAGCCGCTTCTCTGTACACTATGTACATGGTATGAGTCTGGTCATTTTAATTCATCCCACTATAATTTAGAAAGTAAGGGCACTGATGTCAAGTGATTTGTCCCAGGTCCTACACAATGAGCAATGAATAAATAAATTCTTAATCATTACGTCCCCGGCATTTAATCAGAATTGCTAATGTAGGACCATCTCTCCAGAACGTGACTCATGGTGCCAGCAGGCCACTGCATATACATTAGAACAGGACACTTGTCCGTGATTTCAATGTCATTATGCCAGAGGCAAAAAAATAACAGAAAAGGCTGCGGGAAAAAAACAGAATATTCGCATCAGATAATTCTACAGCTTGTCAATACTAATAACTAATGCAGAAAAAAAAGGACATTTCATCTACATGTTTTCTTATATTAGGTTTCGCCATCAAAGCTCCCACAGGGGTTGTCACCAGACATTTTCGAATTAGAAAATCTAGTAATGCAAAAACATACGGTCATTTTTTTAGTGCAGAAGTACCAGTTAGTCCTTCAGAAAAGAATGAATGACAACCAATATGGTCACCATTACTACTTTCAGGTTGTTAGGTTGTCACCTAACTTTTTTTGCACAGAACATACATATTTGTAGGTGATTTACCAATATGGGGGCATGTTTGCTTGATTAATTAAACAAGTATAGGACAGCAAGATGACATCCATTATTGCTGCCATCAAAGCTCCCTCAGGGGTTGTCACCTAACTTTTTTAGGCCCCCTTCACGTGTATGTGTCTCCGTAAGCATGGCATCCATTTTTATTTCATGGATACCACACTTAATCATTAGAATATATGGCCACCAATGCAGTTTCTTTATGAGTTGTCATGATGTAACACCATCTTCAAAGGCGGATAGATTATGGGTGTTCCACAGGGGAGGGGCTTAAAGTAGTACTTTCATTTGAGAAGAACTTGCAGTAGAATGTCTGTGTCTGTTTCCAGCAACTCATCCATCCCCTTCCACCCAATCTTATGGCCACCAATACAGTTCCTATATGAGTTGTCACGATGCAAGTAACAAACATTTTCAAAGGTGGATAGATTATGGGTGTTCCTCAGGGGAGGGGCTTAAAGTAGTACTTTCATTTTCAGAAGAACTTGCAGTAGAATGTCTGTGTCTGTTTCCAGCAACTCATCCATCCCCTTCCATCCAATCTTATGGCCATCAATACAGTTCCTTCATGAGTTGTAACAATGTAAGCAACACCATTTTCAAAGGTGGATAGATTATGGGTGTTCTTCAGGGGAGGGCTTAAAGGAGTACTTTCATTTTCAGAAGAACTTGCAGTAGAATGTCTGTGTCTGTTTCCAGCAACTCATCCATCCCCTTCCATCCAATCTTATGGCCACCAATAAAGTTCATTTATGAGTTGTCACAATGTAAGTAACACCATTTTCAAAGGTGGATAGATTTTGGGTGTTCCTCAGGGGTGGGGCTTAAAGTAGTACTTTCATTTCAGAAGA
Organism: Oophaga sylvatica; assembly: GCA_033576555.1. Taxonomy (NCBI): domain Eukaryota; kingdom Metazoa; phylum Chordata; class Amphibia; order Anura; family Dendrobatidae; genus Oophaga; species Oophaga sylvatica. The sequence continues at coordinate 16,980,350 of JARQOD010000004.1, forward strand.
ACTTGCAGTAGAATGTCCGTGTCTGTTTTCAGCAACTCATCCATCCCCTTCCATCCAATCTTATGGCCACCAATACAGTTCCTTTATGAGTTGTCATGATGGAAGTAACACAATTTCCAAAGGTGGATAGATTCTGGGTGTTCCTCAGGGGTGGGGCTTAAAGTAGTACTTTCATTTCAGAAGAACTTGAAGTAGGATGTCTGTGTCTGTCTACAGCAACTCATTCATCCCCTTCCACTCAATCTTACCAGCACCAAATATCATCTCCAATCTCAGTTTATTTATTGAAAACAGATTTTAACCACAAATTGAGAGGAAAAAGATCAGTCCAGGAGAAGAAAAAAGATTTCTCTGATAACATATATTACAAAGTTGCTTATTTTTATGCGTACTATTGATTTCTTACATTCATTTTTAAATGTTGGTAAGTATGGAAAACGGAAGTGAGAACTCAGAAAAGAATAAATCAGCTTGACAGAAGAGGGTGACTTTAATGGGGTGAGTGCCCTTTAAGAAGTGTCATCATTAGTGGGAGAGCTCATAACAATACATGAAACTAATCCCGGGACTAATATTTATGAGCCACTGACTATATTACGGACTGGCAGGATATATTTTCCCCTATTAGGCCCCACTTCCCCAGCGGAGGGGCACTGCCGGCACTTAGGCGTCTTCCTATATGCTCCATGTTTACAGTAAAGCAAACGATAAAGGAGAAATTCTTCCCCTTATAAAGAGACTATTCTCAATGCTACAATGAAGGTTTCTTTGGCTGCTTACACGTGAGTTACTATAGAATAAGGAGCTTTTGACATGTAGGACATACTGTACGATCGCAATGTCGTAGCATATATCCACTACTTTACTTTTCATTTCATTATTATTTTATTGTTTTTTTTAGCTTAGATATAAAAATACAACTAAGGGGTTTCTAAGATAAGCAAATGAAGGGATGATCCCAGTAGTCAGACCTCCGCTATTCAACCATTTCTAGTGTATTTTATCGAAAATTTATCAAAATGAGTGTGAAAAAAAATAAAAGTGGAGCAGCGGCCAATGACAACCAATCAGAATCCAGCTGTTAACACCTCTATATACAGTAGATAACACAGGATCCACCATTCACAATAGGTGATATCACAGCTCACCTCCTCCTGTACAATGACTGATAACACCTCTATATACAGTAGATAACACAGGATCCACCATTCACAATAAGCCATGTCACAGCTCACCTCCTCCTCCTGTACAATGACAGATAACACCTCTATATACAGTAGATAACACAGGATCCACCATTCACAATAGGTGATATCACAGCTCACCTCCTCCTCCTGTACAATGACTGATAACACCTCTATATACAGTAGATAACACAGGATACATCATTCACTATAGGTGATATCACAGCTCACCTCCTCCTCCTGTACAATGACTGATAACACCTCTATATACAGTAGATAACACAGGATCCACCATTCACAATAGGTGATGTCACAGCTCACCTCCTCCTCCTGTACAACGACTGATAACTCCTCTATATACAGTAGATAACACATGATTCATCATTCACAATAGATGATGTCACAGCTCACCTCCTCCTCCTCCTGTACAATGACTGATAACACCTCTATATACAGTAGATAACACATGATTCATCATTCACAATAGATGATGTCACAGCTCACCTCCTCCTGTACAATGACTGATAACACCTCTATATACAGTAGATAACACATAGATCCACCATTCACAATAGGTGATGTCACAGCTCACCTCCTCCTGTTTAATGACTGATAACACCTCTATATAACAGTAGATAACACAGATCCACCATTCACAATAGGTGATGTCACAGCTCACCTCCTCCTCCTGTTTAATGACTGATAACACCTCTATATACAGTAGATAACACAGGATCCACCAATCACAATAGGTGATGTCACAGCTCACCTCCTCCTGTTACAATGACTGATAACATCCTCTATATACAGTAGATAACACAGGATCCACCAATCACAATAGGTGATGTCACAGCTCACCTCCTCCTCTGTACAATGACTGATAACACCTCTATATACAGTAGATAACACAGGATCCACCATTCACAATAAGTGATATCACAGCTCACCTCCTCCTCCTGTACAATGACTGATAACACCTCTATATACAGTAGATAACACAGGATCCACCATTCACAATAGTGATGTCACAGCTCACCTCCTCCTCCTGTACAATGACTGATAACACCTCTATATACAGTAGATAAACAGGATCCACCATTCACAATAGTTGATGTCACAGCTCACCTCCTCCTCCTGTACAATGACTGATAACACCTCTATCTACAGTAGATAACACAGGATCCACCATTCACAATAGGTGATATCAGAGCTCACCTCCTCCTCCTGTACAATGACTGATAACACCTCTATATACAGTAGATAATACAGGATCCACCATTCACAATAGATGATGTCACAGCTCACCTCCTCCTGTACAATGACTGATAACACCTCTATATACAGTAGATAACACATGATTCATCATTCACAATAGGTGATGTCATAGCTCACCTCCTCCTCCTGTACAATGACTGATAACACCTCTATATACAGTAGATAATACAGATCCACCATTCACAATAGTGATGTCACAGCTCACCTCCTCCTACTGTACAATGACTGATAACACCTTTATATACAGTGGATAACACAGGATCCACCATTCACAATAGGTGATGTCACAGCTCACCTCCTCCTCCTGTACAATGACTGATAACACCTCTATATACAGTAGATAATACAGGATCCACCATTCACAATAGTGATGTCACAGCTCACCTCCTCCTACTGTACAATGACTGATAACACCTTCTATATACAGTGGATAACACAGGATCCACCATTCACAATAGGTGATGTCACAGCTCACCTCCTCCTCCTGTACAATGACTGATAACACCTCTATATACAGTAGATAACACAGGATCCACCATTCACAATAGATGATGTCACAGCTCACCTCCTCCTGTACAATGACTGATAACACCTCTATATACAGTAGATAACACATGATCATCATTCACAATAGGTGATGTCATAGCTCACTCCTCCTCCTGTACAATGACTGATAACACCTCTATATACAGTAGATAAACAGGATCCACCATTCACAATAGGTGATGTCACAGCTCACCTCCTCCTCCTGTACAATGACTGATAACACCTCTATATACAGTAGATAACACAGGATCCACCATTCACAATAGGTGATATCAAGCTCACCTCCTCCTCCTGTACAATGACTGATAACACCTCTATATACAGTAGATAACACAGGATCCACCATTCACAATAGTTGATGTCACAGCTCACCTCCTTCTCCTGTACAATGACTGATAACACCTCTATATACAGTAGATAACACAGGATCCACCATTCACAATAGGTGATGTCACAGCTCACCTCCCTCCTGTACAATGACTGATAACACCTCTATATACAGTAGATAACACAAGGATCCACCATTCACAATAGGTGATGTCACAGCTCACCTCCTCCTCCTGTACAATGACTGATAACACCTCTATATACAGTAGATAACACAGGATCCACCATTCACAATAGGTGATGTCACAGCTCACCTCCTCCTCCTGTACAATGACTGATAACACCTCTATATACAGTAGACAACACAGGATCCACCATTCACAATAGGTGATGTCACAGCTCACCTCCTCCCTCCTGTACAATGAATGATAACACCTCTATATACAGTAATAACACAGGATCCACCATTCACAATAGGTGATGTCACAGCTCACCTCCTCCTCCTGTACAATGACTGATAACACCCTATATACAGTAGATAACACAGGATCCACTATTCACAACAGGTGATGTCACAGCTCACCTCCTCCTCCTGTACAATGACTGATAACACCACTATATACAGTAGATAACACAGGATCCACTATTCACAATAGGTGATGTCACAGCTCACCTCCTCTCCTCCTCCTGTACAATGACTGATAACACCACTATATACAGTAGATAACACAGGATCCACCATTCACAATAGGTGATGTCACAGCTCACCTCCTCCTCCTGTACAATGACTGATAACACCACTATATACAGTAGATAACACAGGATCCACATTCACAATAGGTGATGTCACAGCTCACCTCCTCCTCTTGTACAATGACTGATAACACCTCTATATACAGTAGATAACACAGGATCCACTATTCCAATAGGTGATGTCACAGCTCACCCCTCCTCTGTACAATGACTGATAACACCTCTATATACAGTAGATAACACAGGATCCACCATTCCAATAGGTGATGTCACAGCTCACCACCTCCTCCTGTACAATGACTGATAACACCTCTATATACAGTAGATAACACAGGATCCACCATTCTCAATAGATGATGTCACAGCTCACCTCCTCCTCCTGTACAATGACTGATAACACCTCTATATACAGTAGATAACACAGGATCCACCATTCACAATAGGTGATGTCACAGCTCACCACCTCCTCCTGTACAATGACTGATAACACCTCTATATACAGTAGATAACACAGGATCCACCATTCACAATAGGTGATGTCACAGCTCACCTCCTCCTCCTGTACAATGACTGATAACTCCTCTATATACAATAGATATCACAGGATCCTTCATTCACAGTAGTTTATGTCACAGCTCACCGCCTCCTCCTCCTCCTGTATAATGGCTAATAACACCTCTATGTTGCTTTTTGTGTGTTCGGCGTCGCATCCACATACATCCACTTGTCCTGCATACCCAATGTTAAAGATAGGTACGCAGGACACATGCAGAAGTATGCGGAGCTTAACTGAGGAAGTACGCAGCCCTCCGCAGAGCCCCAGAACGCTAATGTGAAACCAGCCTAAGAAAAATAACGGGATACTTACATTTGTATCTTCTGGAGCACACTATGTGAAATCTCTGCTTTTAGACCAACCTGCCGTTTTCTTTGAAGTATTCTCTGGGGCGTGCGCTTCACCCCTCCCACCCAGGTGCCACCAGTCACAGCCCAGCAGCATATGAGACTGCTAGATCAGCTGCAAAACTGTGATTGACTGCATTTGGGTGGGAGGCGTAAAAGCACACGCGTCAAAAAAAATTCTGAAGAAACACCCGGTTGGTCTACAAGCAGAGATTTCACATTCTGCTCTCCAGAAGCAACAAATGTGAATATCTCTGCAACGGAGCGACGCAGAGTAATACGGAAAAATGTAGAAGAATCAGGGGAGCTCAGGGATTTTTAAAAGGTAAATGACTAATACTAGGCCTAGCTGCCAGTGTGGAAAAAAAAGCATTATTAACGTAAAAAATACATATAATTAGCATACGAACATGATTTAAGACGCCACAACTGCCACATTTCCCCAGTCCACACAATAGCATGATGTTAGGAGATGCTACGCTATTATTTTATACCCCACTACCCCTGTACCCCTGTATAATCCCCAAAATGAAAATTCCGCTCATAAAAGTAGTAATAACATGCAGAACGTGCTGCAGCTCATAAAGAACCCGATGGTACTTTGTACTTGAGAAATCTTCTCTGTGAGAATAGCTGTGCACTAATTACTTCTATTTAGATGAGACTTCGTTTGATGAATTGTAAGAGCCGGCGTTTCATCTCGGGAATCTACAAATATGGCCGACACACAGCGTTTATCAGGAAGGCATTCATCACTTACTGATCTTCTGAATTAAAGGATCAGACCCTCGCCAGCACACAAGTAGCTGCTGTTCTTCACCGATCGGTGGGATAACAAATATCCCAATATGACTTCCCATTAAATTTCCATTCTCGCCCAAATTTGGCCATGACCGTCCCAATAAAAGGCGGGGTTTTAATCACCACTCAAAAGAAGGCAGTCCCTAACGGTAGAGAGGTCAAGGGGGCGGGATTTTGACATTTCTATTTTACCAAAGGTGATATTGGGGTCTTGAGAGAGGGACTTCTATCTTAAACATTAGCCATGTTCAAAAATTGGGGCCTACTTGTTAATGATGACAGTGTGTGTTCAGGAAATGAAAAGGTCTCTCGCGTCTGTTCTTTACTTCCGTGGCCTCCTAATGTATGGGACATAATGGCAGGAAATAGAGAAGTTGGCCAGGCCTGATCCTTTATTCCCTGGGAGATCTTGAACTAGAAACAACAGCACAACTTGTGGCCATAGCTGGTACTACAGTTCAGGCCAATTAACTTTGATTGCGCTAAGCTTGGCATGAACTGTAGTACCAGAGGAGCGGCGCTGTGTCTGGTACAGCAGTGAACAGGCTGTGGCTCTCCAATAGAAGCCAAACCCCGCTCTGTAAAATGATAAGGATATTTAAGATCTATCCTTAAAACGAGACATCAATTTAAAATTCCAGCCTTTAATGAAGACCTGTCACTTGCCATAAACATGCATTTTTTACTTGGTGTAAACGCCGCTGTTCTCCTGAATCTGGAGATATTTTTCTTTTGTTTCTAAGCCCTTCCGTTCCTGAGATATAAGTAAATCTAGTCTATTTAGACAACGGGGTGTGGTCCTGGAGAATACGCCCACAGAGAACATTTAAGAAGACACCCACTTGTCTTATAAGACTAGATTTAGGTACAGGGAAGAAAGGGCCATATCTCTGGAACGGAGAGGCGCAGGAAAAAAAGAAAAACATCGCCGGATTCAGGAGAACAGCGGCATTTACACCAGGGGGAAAAAATACTTATTTATGGCAAGTGACAGATTCTTTTTAAAGGGTACACAACAAGACAACACACATAGTTTTTGGTTCACAATGCATGCTTTGATGTTTAGGATCTACACGGCACATTTGGGATCATTTCTTTCTTAGGTCTTGTCACCCTGCCCTTGTTTTCATCTCTGCACCAGATGGTGAATGCCAACATATTATACCGAAAACCATCCTACATGGGTCAAGTTACACACAGACGACAACCACAACTCCGGCTCAGAGGAGAAAGCATAACAGAATACGCCATCCAGGCAGGAGAACAAGAGTTATAATTTCACCGAACACCTAGTCCAAAGGTTCTAAATCTAAAAAAGCAATTTCGGGTGCACATTTGGTGCCAAGCTGATATCCCTGGCACCGGGCCAGCCTCGTAATAGAACACAGAAACAGTTTTAACAATGCTGAAATATAAGAAGGCGTTTTACTACAGCCAATACGTCTTAAGACCAGAGAGCCAAGGTCTGCTGCTTTGTGTCTGTGCATGGTAACGGTGATGACAGGCAATGGCGGAATAATTTATAGCTCTTGTATGAAAAGTGGGGAGGCACATGAATTCTTCAACAACATAAAAAAAGAACTGCCCTGGTCCACTAAAAGAGTGAACATATTTTACAGGTGTTAACATAGTTGTATGCTGAGAAACTATTTAGCTTTCTTATATATTTTTCATTTCCTAGGTCTCTGCTTATTGTCACGAATGGACAAAATAAAGTATTTTTTTTTTTACTTGGTGTAAATGCCGCTGTTCTCCCGAATCCGGCGTTGTTTTTCTTTTGTTCCTACGCCTCTCCGTTCCCGAGATATGGCCTCTTCTTTCCATTTTTGTAAATCAGGTCTATTTCGCCAAGTGGGCGTGTGCCTGTGTGGGCGTATTCTTGGAGACTGTGCCCAGTTGGCTTATAAAAAAAACCTAGCGCTACGTACAGTGAAGAGGAGGCCGTATCTCAGGAATGGAGAGGCGCAGAAACAAAAGAAAAACAACATCGGATTCGGGAGAACAGCGGCATTTACACCACGTTACTTGGCTCCTAAGTTGATCAGGAGATAGACTAGAGTGAAAAAAAAGTTAGATTTCAACATTCCCGATCCTTTACTTCCCAGGAGATGTTGTACCAGACTCAGAAGCAATCTCTCATCTGTGACCATCCCTCGTAATATAGATTAGGCACATTCATGAAAATAGTGCAAAGCTGCAGTACCAAATATGGCCACACATAGGGGAGGGCAGTGTAACATTTAATAAAAATAAGTCAACATTTTCTAATGTCTTAATATAGAAAACTACAACCCCAAAAATGGTAAAAATACCTAAAAATCATTCCTTTTTTTTTTACATGCTAAGTAATTGTTTGTGGCGGTGAACTAAAACCTTACTCAGACGTCAGTGTTTGTCATCTAGGTGCTGTAAGTCGACGACATGTCCTACTGTGGTGTGTTTTGCAGACAGAACTCACCCTGTCAAGTGAAAATAAATCCGACAGCGCACCCCTGGCATCCAAGTGCTGTCCATTTTCTACCAACTGACACATGGATGGTAAAAATGGCCACACAGATGAAAAAAAGCCCATTACATGCATATATAACGTACGATAAGGACAATCGTGTGTGATTAAGGATTAATGCAGTCAAAGATCAAACCTTTTCCACATGAAAAATTTTGACATTTTTCTGTGCCCGCATCTTCCACCATCTGTGAAGTTTATTAACAATTAACAAGGCTTCGGCATGAGAAATATTCCCAATATCTCCATAATTTTTTTCACTCAGATAAAACACAAGGGGGTAATTCCAGGACTGTGTAAGGCATTAAATACACTTTCATTTACTTGCTCACTGTGCAGTGTCCCTAATGCTTTATAATGTGTGTATTTTAGGGAGGATAGATAACCGCCTGTAAAACCATTTAATTGTTAGCAATGCTTTAACCCGAGCTCCACAGTACCATGGATACCAAACACTTTTCATGGTCGAGTGTTAGCTGACAGCGAGCTTATTAAAATCTAAATTAGCATGGTAGCCGCACGCAACGTACTTGCATAAAACGGAGTTCTGTTCTGTTGTCATGCTACATCTCCCGTTAGGTATACTGTCAAGCTGAAATTAGGGAGAAGTCATGCAATGTGAAACAGTGGTGATGGGGAGGGTCAAAAGCTGTAGGGTGACCTCCTAAATGGTCCATTCATCCCCAAAAATATGCTCTGCAAAGTTCTGTTCAATGCCTCATGATCATTGCCTGTTCGTGATTGGGAAAGGGGCCCTGAACTGTCCCTAGGACTGGGGCCCTAACTATCTCTGCTTCCAAAGGTACCTCTAAAGGTGAGGAGGTATGGGCCACCAGCCTTACTGTTTTGCTGTTATTCTGTAAGTTGTCCCCTCTCCCAGGAAGCCTGGGACAGAAATGCTAGTGTGTTATGTTTAGGTAGCTGAGGAGAGAAAGCAAAAACGGTAATACACCAAAGAGGCTGGAACCTATTGGCTTGCAGTAACCTGAACTAACCACACAACTAGAGGTAGCCGTGGAGCGTTCCTACGTTGATCCTAGACGCCTCGTCACAGCCTTAGAGATAACTACACCTAAAGGCAGAAAGATGAAAGCTATCTGCCCCGGAGCAGATCCCCAAAGAAAATAGGAAGCCCCCAAACATGTAATGGCGGTTAGACAAGAAGAAGCACGGACACAGACAGAAAATAGAATGAGCAAACGATGGGGCCCAATCTGTCTAGACAGAAAAGTACAGGAAAGAAATCTGACTGCAATCCAACAAAAAACCCTAAAAAATACCAACTCTTCTGATTGCAAAAACACCTGAGATCACACAATCTCCACCACCTAAATCAGATCTCTGGTGTAACAAAACTAAGCCGCAGCCACTGAAAAAACAGGAAAAAGCAAATGAACAAATAACAGTGGCTACAGATAAACTGAGAGGAGCACAAGCCCCCCGGAGGGGACCTGGCTGACCTCCACAAAAGTGCAGAAAATTATGCAAAAAGCAAGCACAAAAAGAAAAGCAGAAAATATCTTATCTGAAAGCAGCAGGTGAAGGCAAGACTCCAGCAGACTTCCAAATGAACCAGGAACCACAATTGAGACAAGAACAATTGATCACCGGCGACCATCATGGGAGGGAACCTCCCTTATATCAGTCCAGTCCGTGATCCCAGATTGCCAATCCTCACTATAAGGTTCAGTACTGTCTGCAACCACCAGAGGGAGCCTCTGCTCAGAAACCATCTCCAGCACATTCATAACACTAGTGTATCAACAAGTAAGACAGACAGAAAAGCCACAAACAAATAAAAACATTCACCAAAGGTAGAAAAGTATATAGAAAAGGATAGGAATGTACCAAACACATGGGAATAGAACAATAAGGAAAGCATACACCCAAAAACAGCATGCAACAATCTCCAGAAGCAACAACGATCTCCAATTCAGCACAGCGTCTCCAAGGAGCTAGGAAGAAAAGCTTTCATTGGCAAGGAAGAGAAGGTCTGGCCAGGATTTATAGGAAGAGGGTATGACCAGATCAGAAGCAGCTGAAATGGAGCTGCACGTTTCTGACAAGCATAGAAAGGGTCATTAACCTATTCAGCACCAAGGGAAACCAAATCCATTTAACATGGGACACAAACACACAAGCTAAATGGAAGATCTGCGATTCACAATACGTAGTGATCTTCTAACCCCAGATCTCCCAGAAGGACGTGACCCTGCCGTCACCACTTGCTAGAGATCTCCGATCTGTGGCTCTCTAGCTGTTGTGATACTATGAAGTCCATCATGTCCATAGTTTTGCAACAGCTGGAAAGAAATCAGTTGGAGACCTTCAAAGTTCTACTCACATGAGGTCAGTTCTCTTAGTTTTAAATGGCTGTGATAGTGGATGAATTCTGTCCATGTTTTTCTGACTTTCTAGCCTAAAATATTAAAAGCACACATTTTTTTAAAATATTTTTTAACATATTTTAAAGATACACTTTTCCAAAGCCCCAACATACTCGTAGAGCTCTCAACCACCACCAGAGGGAGCTTGCGAGCTTACCGCATACACATAATACATTGAACTCAATAATAAAATAGTATGCAGAAAGCTCCCGAGCTCCCTCTAGTGGTGACTTCAGGAAGCCAAAATTTTACAGTTTATCTTTTATGTCTACACAGAGGATTTGGCGCTCTACATCAGAAAAACAGATGTCTGATGGTTATAATAACATAAAGGGTAAAATAAAAGATAACATAAATAACATAAAAGGTTTATAAAGTAGATATAAAAGGTATCAACCACCACTGAGGACTCTGATAATAATGATATAAGAAGAAATTAACCATAAAAAAGCTACAAAAAAATGATGTTACAGGTAGACATTCACTGTAAATGTTAGCTGATCATACAAAAATATTGGTAAATTTGTCATACACAAGTAGGAGCAGCCAGGACTGGCCATTAAATAGAGTGAGGAAGTTGTGATGTTCTGTATGAAGTGATCCGATCCAAGAAGCTCAGATCTGAGGTGCTGTTTGTTGGATATTTTGCGCTAGAAAACTCATTTTAGCAGTTTATTTTTGTTTTTGTGCAAAAAAAATGGCCTTTTTCAGACTCGCTACAGGGTCAATCCATCTTTACAGTGTAAAGACGATGCAAACAGCGCCATAAACCTCAGCTTCCTTTATCAGTAATTTGGGGGAGAGTGGGCATTTTTAGGTTTTTCCTTTTTAAATAGGTGTTTATAGGCCATGATCACTGCAGCAGGGCGTTTAGCGGGAACTTACAATACAAGATACGGGCTCTAGGGGCACTAATCTTTTCATCTTCGATATTTTGCTGCGGTTTTACATACGTTTAATCTGATTTTTTTTTTTTTAAAAAACTGTTTCGAAACTGGTAAAAATAAATGTGATGAACAAAGATAAAGCAGCACAAAAATGAAAGAAAAAAAATAAATCAAGCCACTTCCACTGGGAAATGTTATCACTTGAGTGGTTTCTGAGCCGAGACAATGTAAGGAGCACGGCCTGGGAACAATATTGTGCTGAAATTTTGCCAGAATTCGAGCTATTACAAACCCATAGGGGCAGAATTAACATGTGAGAAAGGAAAATCTTTGTCAGACGTCAAAATGCCTGAGAAAAGAGAAAAATATTTAGACTTGAGAGTCCTCAGTGGTTGATACCTTTTAATGGCTAACTGAAAAGATGGTAACAAATTGCAAGCTTTCGTGAGAAAAGAGAGTTATTATCCTTATAGGAGTTAAAGGGGCCTGGTCACGTAGCTCAGCCAGTAGCGAGCAAGTAGACATAAAGGATATAACAAAATCCCGTCACCTATCAGATGAAATTTACTGAAAATTTACAGTATACCAAACCTTAAAATAGCAAAAGTTTCCATAAATCTGGAGGGCCATAGTTCCTCCTGTCATAAATAGTCACATTATTGTAGGGTATATTGACGATCTTCAATATGAAGGCACCATTTATGGTGTCACATTAGGTCATGGCGGGTTATCTGGTAAGATTTTGGGAATAAGTGGAAAATCTTTAAATGAGTCGTCTTCTTTCGACGACAGGGTACGACAGACTCCAACAGGGTACGACTGCTTTCGTACCACATATAGTTACTGATTTTGGACCGCTTGATTTCACGGTCTAGTAGTCATAGATTTTTTTTGGATTCCCAGAAGAGTTATCAAATCTCCTGCCTCCTCCCAGAAACCGGAGCTTCTGGAAGTTTCTTAAGTGGAAGGGGTGTGGTCTTAAAAGGGGGTGGCTAACGGGTGTAAAAGGGGGGGGGGAACCCACACTTGCCAACAATCTTGGAACGTCCTGGAGAGAAGGCTCCCAAAAGAAGGGGAGACTTCACGCACTTACGGGAAAAGTTATCAAATCTCTGGAATCCTCCCGGAAAGAAGAGCTTACGGAGGTTTTTCTGTATGGAAGGGGTGTAGCCTAAAAGGGGGAGGCTAGTGGGGTTGTAAAAGGGGGGAGAATTCCATACTTGACAACTCTCCTCGAATGTCCAAAAGGCTTGTGAAAGAAGGTAAGACCTCTCGTACTTACGGAAGAATTATCAAATCTCATAAATCCTACCTAAAGCTCCAGGAAAAAAAGAGTTTATGGAGGTTTCTCTTGTGTTAGAGCTGTAGTCTAAAAGGGGAATAACTAGGTAAAAAAAAGGTATAACCCCATACTTTCCAAACCTCCTGGGATGTCCTTCAGACTCCTGAAAGAAGGAGAAACCTCAAAGACTCCTAGAAGAGTTATCTAGTCTGCATCCTATCAGAAACCAGAGCTTCTGGAAGTTTCTCATGTAGAAGGGGTGTGGTATAAAAGGGTGTGAGTAATGGGGTGTAAAAGAGGGAATTATCCCTTACTTGCCAACTCTCATGGAATGTCCCTGAGTCTCCCAAAAGAAGGCTAGACCTCTCGCACTTATGGGAAGAGTTATCAAATTTCGTAAACCCTCAGGAAACCTCCAGGAAAGAAGAGATTCCGGAGTTTTCTTTTGTGAAAAGGGTGTGTCCTAAGAGGGGCGTGTAAAAAAAAGGTATAATCCCATGCTTGCCAACTCTCCTGGAATGTCCCAAAATGTCTTAGAAAGGGGTACCTCGCGGAAGAGTTATCAAATCTTTTGACTCCTCTCAGAAACCAGAGCTTCTGGAAGTTTCTTCAGTGGAAGGAGTGTGGCCTAAAAGTTGAGCAGCTATTGGGGCAAAAAGGGGTATAATCCCATACTTGCCTACTCTCATGAAAGAAGGGCAAACCTTCTGGACTCTCGAAAGAGCTATCAAATCTCTTAAATCCTCTCGAAACCTGGAAATCAGAGCTTCCGGAGGTTTCTTCTGAAGAAGAGTTGTGGCTATGGGTGAAACATCTCTCCTGGGATGTCCAAAGGTTCACAGAAGGAGAGACCTCCTGGACTCCCTGAAAAGTTATCAAATCTTCAGATTCCTCCTAGAAACCACAGCTAGCAGAAGTTTCTTCAGTGGAAAGGGTGTGGTCTACTGGTGGTGCGTTTCTTTTATGTGAAAAAGGGAAATAATCCCATTTTTACCTGCACTCCTGGAATCTCCCTGAGGCTCCTACTACACCTCTTTTTGAAAAACAACAAAAAGTTACTCAAACTTATGTATTAATTAATAGATAGATAGATAGATAATAATAGATAGATAATAGACGATAGATAGATAGATAACAGATAGATAATAGATAGATAGATAGATAGATAATGGATAGATAGATAGATAGATAGATAGATAATAGATAGATAGATAGATAGATAGATAGATAGATAGATAGAATAGATAGCTAGACATAAAATCACTTAGAAATTAACTAAAACTATTCTACACTCTCCTGCCGAAAATATGTAGAATCCCAGTGAGAGCTGTTTCCTATGCGCGGTGCAGAGAGCGCTCCCTGGCAGTCTCTCAGTGCACTCACTCTAAGCCCTGGGGCATTGGGGGATTAGAAATGTTTACATTCGCCGGGTCCAGTGCCAGGGGCCACATGCTTCCTTTCGTGCCTGTAGCAAGGGGTCTGGGGCACGTTACTCTGATCAGATAATTAGCCTGGAATTCTGAAATTACAGACCTTGTTTATTTGCAGCGTCGATAGCTGAGAACCAGATTTAGTTTTATTTTTTTTTTTACCTACTCGGAACTAAAAATCTATCAGAATGACATGCTGACAACAGAAAAAGGAAGTTGTTATATCTTTTATTGGGTGTTTCCAAGTCAGAATAATCATAAAGTGAACACGCGTCACACGGGGACACCCACACACGTAACAATGGCCTGGCCGTAGTCCACACCAGATTATGACTCATGACCTCAACTTTATGACCCCATGTGTCATTCAACAGGTCAGCCAGGACATGTGAAACTGGCTATTTTCTAGATTTCTTGACGTTATGGGACTTTCCTTCTATTTTTTTATGGACTTCTTCTTTGTTGCCCACCTGGCTTTCCATTCCTTCAGCAAAATTTTTCTTAACACCCCCCATTCATTTGTGGAGTGTCCCTCATGACTACTCAAATGTCTGGATAGTAGAGACTGACAATAGCTAATATATATTAATAAAATAGAGATAGAACGATATTTGTATATTGAGTCATTCAGTCATGTCCTTCAGAAAGAAGCCTACACAGAAGACAAAGAGCAAAGGAGCTGAGAAAACCCATGGGGTCTTCCCAGTTCTTTGGTGTTGACAACCCCAGCCCATCCCAAGGCAAGAACCCGGAACTTGTTTGTCCACCTCCTTTTCATCTCTCATAGCATCAAGAAGCATGACAACCTAATTAACCTAATCCAAGACCGTTTTCTCTATCATACCCTGAAGCCTTCTAACATATGTCCTCACTTGACCTATAATTTTGAGAAGAACATCTTGGCACACAACCACCAGAAGATTGGCATGAATACCATACAAATATCTGAGATGGGACAATATTCGTACGGTTTATTAAACCATTTGCTCTTTTTCCGCAGAAGACAGAGACACAAAGGGGCTTAGAATGCCCTACAGGAAAAGTAAAAATGGGGTCTTCCCTTGGTGTTCAGTAACCCCAGCCCATCCCAAGACAAGAACCCAGAACCTGTTTGCCCACCTTCTTTTCATCTTTCATAGTAGAAGGGGCTTGACAACCTAATCCAAACCCCTTTTCTCCAGTATCCTCAGAAGCTAAGTAAGAAATGTCTAAAGTTGCCCTATTCTATAGTGAAGAACATCTTGGCACACAACCATCAAAGTTTGGCACATATAAAATCCACAAATATGAGATGGAACAATATTTGTATAATGAGCCACTCATTCACGTTCCTCAGAAGACAGAGGAGCAAAGAGGCTGTGAGAAATAGTAAACATGGGGTCTTCTGCTGGTGATGAACACCTCCGGCACATTCCAAGAATAAAAAAACAGACTAACAATAGCTAACGTATATGAGATAGAACGATATTTGTAAATTCGGTCATGTCCCTCGGAAGCCTACACAGAAGACAGAGAGCAGAGGAGCTGAGAAGACCTTACCAGAAAAGTAAAGATGGGGTCTTCTCCTGGGATTGACCAACCCTATCTCATCCAAGACAAGAACCTGGGTCTTTTTTGTCTACCTCCTTTTCATCACTCTTAGTAGAAGGGGATCGACAACCTAACCTGAGCCACTTTTCTCCTTTACACCCAAAAGCCTACTAAGATATGTCCACCTTGGCCTAGTCTATTATGAAGAACATCTTACCTCTCATTTTCTGAGAACCTTTTTGGAGCTGGAACCCTTCCAACGGTCCAATCCAGTACCGTACATATCAAAGATTATATCAGTGCCCCTTCTGATGTTGGTTAGCACTACCAAAAGCCCTAAAAACCTGGTAGATGAGATCTTTGTTTGCCTCCATCTCCCTTCCACGTTCCTTTGGATATTTTTTCTCTCCCCATGGATGCTACCAACCTACAGTACCTATAGTGTTATGGTCTGTCTCTATGGCACATACACCCTTGCCCTATGTAAAAGGGTCTGACTATATAGTAACCGGTCATAGTCCTCTTACTCTTTTTGACCTTTTTATCTTGAGAAATGCCATAGCTCAAAATGGACACCAGGCCATATGTAAGCTGGGAGAGACGTCAAATACAGATGAAATTAGTGATGTCATAGCGAAGTGACATCACCGTTGCAATTGCTCCCCATCAATGTGATTCTAAATGACATTTCGGAAAATCCAGTTCCAACTTTTGACCCAAAGTTGAGTAACAAAAACCTGAATTTCGATTCTTCAAGTGATAAGGAAGACAAGATAAGGATAAGATGCCAAGAAAGTCATCCAATAGTACAACTCACAATGTTTACACCGATCGACAAGAACTAGAGGCATTCCTGAAAGATAGATCCCGCACCAATCGGTGACAACCCGTGAAGGAGACATCCATTATAAGACTGCAAACTTATAACTGAATGATGTATGATATCTCGCCTACGCTGATTAGGAGCTACAGAGTGTACAGCACCCGTAGTGTTCAAAGCTGTGAAAGTATACAGAATACAAATCAGCTGCAAGCACATCACGGAAGAAGGTACGTGGAGCTGTTCAACAAGTGTCCGTAGTCATTGGGCTGAAATACAAGGGTCAATGGACGTTCTCTTCTAAATATTATAAGTCAAAAATGAATAGACCCTTTTAGAGTACAGTAAACAACAAAAGTGTAGCACTGGGTGGACCACCGGACGGTGGACAACATTGACCCAAGTAGTGATAGCAATATAGTCCTAACAACAGAGACTAAGGTCGTAATCATATGGTGGAGGATTGCGGGCAGCGCTTTTGATAACCCCTTCACGACCTTGGGATTTTCATTTTTTGCTGATCAGATCAGCTGTCATGTACCGGGAAGGATGCGGGCTTGACGTCGGAGCCCACATGAAAGGGAGCGAGGCGACCTATGTGTCATAGGTCATGAAGAGGTTAAATCCGTCATACGGAGATATGGGACTTTTTATTTAGTGCTACTTTTTATGGTCTTTACCTGGAGGGTGTGGATCACAGGGTAAAAATGCAGAGCACCTTAAGACACGCCCCAGAGGATCCTGTGAGCCACACCCCCAAGACTATAATAATTAGCAGTAAATTTAAAGCCCGTATCTCTGGAACTGTATGGCGGATTTAAAATAATCAAAATGTGGAATAATCAGGGGAGCTGCGGGAATAAAATCACAGCAAAAACTGGCCACTTTTGACCTTATGGCAGGTCACCGTTAAGGAGAACCATTTACTGCCATACATACTTGTAGACCTGGGTTGGGTTTTAGTTGTACCTTAAGATTCCTGCTTCTTGTAGACTTGGAGGGTAACGAGACCCCTTGACCGGTTTCCTACCATTCATGTTAACTAGTGTTATGGCACTTGGGAATTACTTGACGGTGCCTATTTTAAAAGACGGTGGGGGTGAACCAGAGCTGAGACCCCACCCCGTTTACACAGCCTCAGTACCAGCTGCAAAGTCAGGTGCTATGGCTCTTGGGTTAACAGCTGTGACTTTTCTACTTAGCTTCCACTTGGCACCCTTATATCGGGCTACTCAGATTTTAAGCCAGCCATTCTCCTAAGAGCTGCAGAGAGGGGGTGACACTTTTGACAGCGCTGGACTCTCGGGAGTTAATAACTAAGGATTGGGCAGGTTGAACTCCAACATGCTCAGTCTTTCTATCCTGCGCTGCCATTGGTGGACTTTCTGGTTTCTCCCACACATAGGACCCAAGAAAATGTAAAGCTACCTTACATATACCCAACCTGGGCACAGAATAAACCAGGGGTGGAATATGCTACTATGAAAGACCGGAATGAGATCCATCCCATAATTGTCACATGCTATACACCAGTTTGGCCACCTCTGACCCTATGTACATAAATATCCCCCCCCACCGCGGCTGCGGTCCCCGAAATCAGCGCCATTGATGATGTCATTAAATATGGCTGCACCCCAGGCATGGGGAGGAATCATACACGGTGCTCCGATAATGCTGCCATCCAACACTGCAACAGAAACATCAATAAGGTGTGTGACATATCACATATCGATGCAGCAGACGTGACACCCAGCCTGCGACTGCATGAGCAGTGACCGACCACAGCGCTGTGTGACTGACGGGACAAATACTGCAGTGTGTGTGTTACACTAGCACGCATTGTACTGGCGGATTGGTGCATTGTGTGCCGGCGTGTTTCATCTCATGTTCATGGTTGTAAATGTATTATGGTTGTCATTGTATAAATATTTGTGAGGCTCCATAGAGATCTACCAGATAATGACTGCAAATGTGTGCGCGGACACAGAATATGTGTGTGTATGTGTGTGCACATCGAGTATGTGTGTATACGTGTGTGTGTACAGAGTATGTCTGTACATAGAGTATGTGTGTGTACATAGAGTATGTGTGTGCGGACACAGAATATGTGTGTGTACATGGAGAATGTGTGTATACGTGTGTGTACATAGAGTATGTATGTGTGTACATAGAATATGTGTATACAGTGTAATGTGTGTACATAGAGTATGTATGTGTGTACATAGAATATGTGCATAAGTGTATGTGTATGTGTGTACATAGAGTATGTGTGTACATAGTGTATGTGTGTGTACATAAAGTATATGTGTATGTGTGTACAAGAGTATGTATGTATGTACATAGAATATGTGTGTACAAAGTGTATGTGTGTGTATATAGAGTATGTGTGTATGTGTACATAAAGTATATGTGTATGTGTACATAGGTATGTGTGTACATAGAGTATGTGTACATAAGATGTGTGTACATAGAGTATGTGTGTGTACATAGAGTATGTGTGTGTACATAGAGTATGTATGTGTGTGTACATTGTGTATAATTGACTGTGTGTGTACATAAAGTCGATGTCTGTATATACACAGAATGCATATTTGTTTGTGAAGGTATATTTGTGAGTGTGTGTATATGTGTACACAATGTATATATGTATAGTTATATGTGTGTGTATACAGATTGTATGTGCTTGTGTACACACAATTTTATGGGTGTGTACACAGGTTGTGTGTTGGTGTGAGTTTACCCAATGTGTGTGTATGTTTACCCAGCTTGTGTGTTTATATGTGTACACAGGTTGTATGTGTGTGCACATAAAATATATGTGTGTGTACACACGATGTACAGTACAGACCAAAAGTTTGGACACACCTTCTCATTCAAAGATTTTTCTGTATTTTCATGACTATGAAAATTGTACATTCACACTAAAGGCATCAAAACTATGAATTAACACATGTGGAATTATACATTACACTTACAAAAAAGTGTGAAACAACTGAAAATATGTCTTATATTCTAGGTTCTTCAAAGTAGCCACCTTTTACTTTGATTACTGCTTTGCATGCAGAAAAGGTGAACGGATGGATCTACATGCCTGGTTCCCACCGTGAAGCATGGAGGAGGAGGTGTGATGGTGTGGGGGTGCTTTGCTGGTGACACTGTTAGGCCGGGATCACACATGCGAGTAAATCGGCCGACACTCGCATGTGAAATCCCAGCTCTGGCGCCGGCACTCGGGAGTGGAGCGAGCGGCTGCATATAAATACATGCAGCCGCTCGCTCCACTCCCGAGTGCCGGCGCCAGAGCTGGGATTTCACATGCGAGTGTCGGCCGATTTACTCGCATGTGTGATCCCGGCCTTAGGGATTTATTCAGAATTGAAGGCATACTGAACCAGCATGGCTACCACAGCATCTTGCAGCAGCATGCTATTCCATCCGGTTTGCGTTTAGTTGGACCATTATTTATTTTTCAACAGGACAATGACCCAAACACACCTCCAGCTGTGTAAGGTCTATTTGACCAAGAAGGAGAGTGATGGGGTGCTACGCCAGATGACCTGGCCTCCACAGTCACCAGACCTGAACAATCGAGATGGTTTGGGTGGGCTGGACCGCTACACTTCAATTTTGAATAAATCCCCAACAGTGTCACCAGCAAAGCACCCCCACACCATCACACCTCCTCCTCCATGCTTCACGGTGGGAACCAGGCATGTAGAGTCCATCCGTTCACCTTTTCTGCGTGCAAAGCAGAATCAAAGCAAAAGGTGGCTACTTTGAAGAACCTAGAATATAAGACATATTTTCAGTTGTTTCACACTTTTTTGTAAAGTGTAATGTATAATTCCACATGTGTTAATTCATAGTTTTGATGCCTTCAGTGTGATTCTGCAATTATCATAGTCATGAAAATACAGAAAAATCTTTGAATGAGAAGATGTGTCCAAACTTTTGGTCTGTACTGTATGTAGGTGTACATAGGTCACATGTGTGTGTATACAGGAAGTATGTGCGTGTACACAAGGTGTATGTATTTGTGCACTGGATGTATGCGTGTGTACACAGGTTGTGAGTATGAGAAGCTGTGTGCACAGGATGCATGTGTTGGTGTACAGTTTATAGGTTATATGTGTGTGTGTGTGTACACAGGAAGTATTATTACTATCCACAGCTCGTACGTGTATGTGTACAGAGGATGTATGTATGTGTCTACATAGGAGGTATGTGTGTGTACACCCCAATGTCCTGATATATGTGTGTGTCCACAGGATGTGTGTGTGTGTACAGAGGATGTGTGTGTGTTTGTACAGAGGATGTGTGTACACCCTGATATATGTGTGTGTGTATACAGAATGTATGTGTGTAGAGAGGATGTGTCTGTACAGAGGATGTATGTGTGTATACAGAGGATGTGTGTGTGTGAGGATGTGTGTGTGTACAGAGGATGTATGTGTGTATACAGAGGATGTATGTGTGTACAGAGGATGTGTGTGTGTACAGAGGATGTATGTGTGTATACAGAGGATGTGTGTGTGTACAGAGGATGTATGTGTGTATACAGAGGATGTGTGTGTGTAGAGAAGATGTATGTGTGTACAGAGGATGCATGTGTGTACATAGGATGTATGTGTGTGTACAGAGGATATGTGTGTGTGTATAGAGGATGTGTGTACATTCTGATATATGCATGTGTGTGTGCACACCAATATATTTGTGTGTACAGAGGATGTATGTGTCTACATCCTGATATGTGTGTGCACACAGGATGTCTGTGTGTATGTACAGAGGATGTATGTGTGTACATCCTGATATATCTGTGTGTACACAGGTTGTATGTGTGTGTGTACATCCTGATATATGTGCGTGTACAGAGGATGTATGTGTGTGTACACCCTGATATATGTGTGTGTTCACAGGATGTATGTTTGTGTACGGAGGATGTGTGTGTCTACAAAGGAGGTATATGTGTGTACATCTGATAAATGTGTGTACAGAGGATGTGTGTGTCTACACAGGAGGTATGTGTATGTACACCCTGATATATGTGTATAAAGAGGATGTGTGTGTGTGCACAGGATACATGTGTGTGTGTACACAGGGTATGTGTGTGTACAGATGATGCATGTGTACACCCTGCTATATTTGTGTGTACACAGGATGTATGTGTGTGTACAGAGGATGTGTGTCTACACATGAGGTATATGTGTGTACATACAGGGGATGTATGTGTGTACACCCTGATATATGTGTATGTGTGTGTACAGAGGATGTGAGTACAGGGGATGTATGTGTACTCCTTGATGTATGTGTGTGTGTACACAGGATGTATGTATGTGTGTGTACACCCTGATATATGTGTGTGTACACCGTGATGTTTGTATGTGTACAGAGGATGTGGGTACAGGGGATTATGTTGTGTGTGTACACCCTGATATATGTGTGTGTACACAGTGATGTATGTGTGTGTACAGAGGATGTGGGTACAGGGGATTATGTGTGTCTGTACACAGGATGTATGTGTGTGTACACCGTGATGTATGTATGTGTACAGAGGATGTATGTGTGTGTACAGAGGATGTGTGTGTACACAGGATGTATGTGTGTGTACACCCTGATATATGTGTGTGTACAGAGGATGTGTGTGTGTATCTACACAAGAGGGATGTGTGTGTACACAGGATGTGTGCGTGTTTACACAGGATGTATGTGTGTCTGTACACAGTATATATGAGTGTGTGTACACCCCTATGTGTGTGTGTGTCTACAGAGGATGTATGTGTGTACATAGGATGTATGTATGTGTACACGTTGATATATGTGTGTGTACAGAGGATGTATGTGTGTGTACAGAGGATGTATGTGTTTACACAGGATGTATGTGTGTGTACACCATGATGTATGTGTGTGTGTACAGAGGATGTATGTGTGTACACAGGATTTATGTGTACACGTTGATATATGTGTGTGTACAGAGGATGTATGTGTGTGTACAGAGGATGTATGTGTTTACACAGGATGTATGTGTGTGTACACCGTGATGTATGTGTGTGTGTACAGAGGATGTATGTGTGTATACAGAGGATGTATGTGTGTACACAGGATGTATGTGTGTGTACACCGTGATGTATGTGTGTGTGTACAGAGGATGTATGTGTGTACACAGGATGTATGTATGTGTACACGTTGATATAGTGTTCAGAGATGTATGTGTACAGAGATGTATGTGTGTACAGTGTGTTGTGTGTGTACAGAGGATGTATGGTGTTACACGGAGATGTACACTGATATGTGTGTGTACAAGGATTGGTGTACGGGATGTATGTGTGTACACAGGATGTATGTGTGTACACGTATGATGTGGTGAGATATGTGTGTGTACAGAGGATGTATGTGTACACGTGTATGGTTCAGATGGATGTAAGGATGTATGTGTGTACACAGGATGTATGTGTGTGTAACCGTGATGTATGTGTGTGTGTACAGAGGATGTATGTGTTGTACAGTGATTATGTGGTACAGAGGATGTATGTGTGTACACAGGATGTATGTGTGTGTACACCGTGATGTATGTGTGTGTAGAGGATAGTTACAAGGATGTATGTGTGTACACAGGATGTATGTGTGTGTACACCGTGATGTATGTGTGTGTGTACAGAGGATGTATGTGTACAGATGTATGTACACCGTGTATTGTTGTACAGGATGTTGTGTGTGTACAGAGGATGTATGTGTGTACACAGGATGTATGTATGTGTACACGTTGATATATGTGTGTGTACAGAGGATGTATGTGTGTTGTACAGAGGATGTATGTGTGTGTACAGAGGATGTATGTGTGTACACAGGATGTATGTGTGTGTACACCGTGATGTATGTGTGTGTACAGAGGATGTGTGTACGCCGGGTGGAATGTGTGGTGGAGGACATTTCTCTTCACCGTATGGCAGCACATCTCCGCACTGCCTATATGTATACAGTATATATTATACATTTACCTACAAGTTCTACGTAAAGTGACAAAACAAACATCAGCGACACAGAGCGGCAGTGGCGACAGCACACTGAGCAGAGCCGGATAAAGAATACCATTCATTCCCCGCAGACGAGACACCCAGTGTGAGACACCTACGAATGTGTGCAGCATACAATCCGCCTGTAAGAGCACGCCACCGAAAAAAAGCCTGGGGAGCATGGTGGCCGCCTGCATTCACTGTGCCAATGTGAGTACACAGACCATCAGCATCCAGTATGAATGAGCAGCCCCCTGTGCTGCAGCCACCGCACAGACCACCAGTCCAAACCAGTGCAATCAACAATCAGGTGGGAAGCGGAGAATTGATTATTGGTAACGCCATAATAAACCAGTCGGCACTGGGAATGGAGGGGGAGGGGATCCATTCTCTATACAGGTGTGTCACCACCTGCAATGACTATGTACCACACTGGTAGGGGGGGGGTCTTACATCCATCCTGATGCAACCAAGGTCAGTTATTAATGCAGATGTGCCGGATTCCTGATCCCCCCTCACAAGGACGGAGGGTGGTCTATTATAGGATGTGACTGGCCATAATCACGTAATATATATTTTTTCACCACCTGTCATAATAAAAAAAAGGGCACAAATCACAGGTAAATAAAACCCGCAGATCGTGGAGAGATCATCCGTTGGTGAAGGGCGGTGTAACCCTTTAAATGCCACGCTTGGGTTGAAGGCACCTGGAATATCAATGAGACCCCCTATATAGTTGCTACTACTCACCACTAGCATTTTTACCGCATATAAGGTGCTGGAAAGGTTGGGAAAGACCCCATAGCTCCGAATCGTTGTTGATCGCCTGTTCTAGGGATTCTGCGGTAAAGTTTGGCGCCTCGTTTTCCTTTTCGGGGCGAGGCATGGCCAAGACCCTCTTATAGATTTCTTTGAAGAGGGTCTCGACGCAGGCGGTCAGGTAGATGGCGGAGTGTTCGTGGATCCTAAGGGCCACCCTGCTGTCCACCATCCACCGGTAGAACTTGCCGACGGAAAAAGTCAAGCCGCAGCGCACTGATTTGCCCCGACTGAGTCTGTCCCCGGTGCTCATGTTGTAGAGGGACAGGGCGCTAAGGGCCGAGGCCGTGCAACCGGACGATAGCGACCAAGCCAGGACGATCTCCATGGCGCTTTGGATCTCGTACTTGGTGCATTTGGCAAATCTTAGGCTCAGGCGTTGAGCCTCTTTGGCGATCCTTACGAGAGAGCGGCTGACCAGGGTGGACAACTTGGAGAGGACATCTCGGCCGGCGGTGGTGGTCAGGATCTGCTCTTTCTTCAGGAGAGCTTCTACCTCCTCAAGGCTCCAGGGGACTTCCTCAAGGTCAGGCAGCCTGGAGCACTGTCCTGAGCAGTCCAGGACCTCCGACTCTTCAGCCAGGACAGTATTGACCGTGTCAAAGCTGTTGTGTCTACTGTGCATGGAGTCAGTTAGAAGCCAGCAGTGTCCTCCATGGGCATAAGCGACCGGATGAGAATCAGAACACAGGGACAAGTTGGAAGACCTGATGGAATCAGCAGCACCACCATAACCAGAATCCAGGTCAAATCTTCCAGAGTCCTCACAGCTGTCTTACCTCTTCTTGCCATAACTGCACTTCATACTGCACCAGGGGAAACTAAAAAAAGGAGCAACCGATGCAGATGTTTCTCTTAAAGGGATGACACCCCTCGAGGGAGAAAAAAAAAGCCAAGATGCAAGATTCTTCTGGCTCCAAGGAAAAAGGAAAAAAATGCTCCAAAGTCCGATGTGACTGTGTTATTTCCCCCCAGAGCGGAGCTCTCTGCACTGCATCATACGGAGCAGCGAGAGGAGGCTGACAGAGGCGGGGCTCAGCTCCGGGGGCGGGGCCTGCGCAAGGGGACAACACTGCTACGGCCAATGGGGAGGCGGCAGTGACAAGGGGGCATGTCACCGGCAGCGAGGTGTGCGGGGAGCACGGTGGACCGGGGGTGTAAGGGGAGCACGGCCGTACGAGGGATGTAAGGGGAGCACGGCTGTGCGGTGGGTGTGAGGGGAGCACGGCGGATCAGGGGGTGCGCGGGGGGAGGTGCAAGGGGAGCACGGCGGATCAGGGGATGTAAGGGGAGCACGGCGGTCCAGGGGGTGCGCGGGGGGAGGTGCAAGGGGAGCACGGCGGTCCAGGGGATGTAAGGGGAGCACGGCTGTGCGGTGGGTGTGAGGGGAGGACGGCGGATCAGGGGGTGCAAGGGGGGAGGTGCAAGGGGAGCACGGCGGATCAGGGGATGTAAGGGGAGCACGGCGGTCCAGGGGGTGCGCGGGGGGAGGTGCAAGGGGAGCACGGCGGTCAGGGGATGTAAGGGGAGCACGGCGGTCCAGGGGATGCGCGGGGGGGAGGTGCAAGGGAGCACGGTGGATTGGGGGATATAAGGCTAGTTTCACACATCCGTTTTTCCCCTTGCGGCGCCCCCGGCATTTTCCCGCAGCGCCGCATCTGAAAATCTGATGTGCCGCATGCGGCTTTTTTCGCATTGACATGCATTAGCGCCGCATGGCGCCGCATGTCAATGCGTTGCATGCGGTTTTGTCCGGATGCGGCGCAAATGTACATTGCGGCGTCCGGGAAAAACGCTGCATGTAACGTTTTTTTTTTTTGCCGGATGGTTTCTTATCTCTCCAAGCATCAGAAACCATCCGGCAAAAAACCGCATTTTGGGCGCCGGAAGTGTGAAAGGTTTTCACATGCGGCGCTGCGGTAAAATGCCGGGGGCGCCGTTTAGGCGCCCGCCGGATGTGTGAAAGAGGCCTAAGGTGAGCACTGCTGTGCGGTGGGTGTGAGGGGACACGGCGGATCAGGGGATAGGGGAGCACTGCGGTCCAGGGGTGTAAGGGGAGCACGGCGGTTCAGGGGGTTTAAGGGAAGCACAACGGTCCAGGGGTGTAAGGGGAGCACTGCGGTCCAGGGGATGTAAGGGGAGCACGGCGGTCCAGGGGGTGTAAGGTAAGCACGGCGGACCAGGGGATGTAAGGGGAGCACGGCGGTCCAGGGGGTGTAAGGGAAGCACGGCGGATCAGGGGACGTAAGGGGAGCACTGCGGTCCAGGGGATGTAAGGGGAGCACGGCGTCCAGGGTGTGTAAGGGGAGCACGGCTGTCCAGGGGGTGTGCGGGGGGAGGTGTAAGGGGAGCACGGCGGATTGGGGGATGTAAGGGGAGCACTGCGGTCCAGGGGATGTAAGGGGAGCACGGCGGTCCAGGGTGTGTAAGGGGAGCACGGCTGTCCAGGGGGTGTGCGGGGGGAGGTGTAAGGGGAGCACGGCGGATTGGGGGATGTAAGGGGAGCACGGCTGTGCGGTGGGTGTGAGGGGAGCACGGCGGATTGGGGGATGTAAGGGGAGCACGGCGGTCCAGGGGGTGTAAGGAGATCACGGTGGGCTGGTGGCTGCTGACTGTGACGGACTAATGGCAACTTGTTGCTTGGAAGCAGTGAAGTCTGCAGCTGGAAGGATTGGGCTGTAGAGGAGACGGGGATAAGTCAGATGTAATAGTCTGCAGATGTGATAAAGGAGGCTTGGGATAAATCAGTCTGCGATAACCTGCAGATGGAAGGCTGGGGCTATAGGATGCTGGAAGTTGGCATAGGGTGGGTGCAATAGTCTGCAGATTGAAGGCCGGGACTTAAGATAAGTGATAGCTACTGAGCATGTGTGACCACTGAGGCTGCAATTCAGGTATTTTGAGGAACAGCAGGGGGCGCCATAGGTCTGGCACCAGACAGGGGCATTCTTCTCTTTGTCATTGATGGTTCCTCCTTCTGATGTCACAGTTCTTCCCTACGTTCGGATTTTATAAGTTCCCGTCACTAATAATTACCCAGAAAATGTCCCTGCGCCGAGGCCGACTAGCGGGAGACTCAGCGGATCATTAATGTCACCGGTGACGCTCCTCAGCCCCTTTCTCGTTGGCCGTTAGTGGGAGGATTTCACCTGATTTATTCTGCGGCTCCTTCAGAATTTTCCCAACAATTCGCACAAAGAAACGTCTATAAATAAAGCTCCCGACTGTGATCTTGTGTCACCGGCCTCGCGGTGCGACTACGTGGAAATAGTAAATTCGCGTCATAATCTGGAAAGAACGCATTTATATCACATAATGCCTCGCGGTCAGAGTCTCATCGAGATATTTTCCGCTACCGAGGTCACGGCCAGTTAGAAATTCTACGTTCAGAAAATTATTTTTCCCTTAGGTTCATTTAGAAATCTTGGCCTCTTTTACCTAAATTTGGCCCTTCTATGTAAATTTAGTATTTTATCCAACTTGGCTTGATAATCAAATATCCTCTGGGGGCATTTTATTGAAGACCACTCCCATTTGGCTAACAAGACTAGATTTATACACAGGGAAGAGGAGGCCATACCTCAGGAATGGAGAGGCATAGGAAAAAAAGGAAAACAGCGCCGGATTCAGGAGAACAGCGGCATTTACCTCGGGTTAAAAAAATATATATATACAAAAATCCCACAAATCCTCCGGCTGAATGGACTGATGGTCGATCATGCGTATTGCCACCCATTCGTTCTTAATGGCACCTTCGGAGACAGTCGAGAATGGAGTACTGGTGCGCATGATTGACCACCAGTCCATGCAGCCGGGGTTCTTCAGAGCCCCATTTCTCAGGATCGCTGGAGATCACAGTCGGTGGTCAGACCCCCAGCGATAGATGGGAGAGCAACCCTTGAAGACCCCATATAGAAGATAAAAATTGGCAAATTTCGACCATAATGAACAATCCTTGGACGATGAACGATCGTTTTTGATCAAGACACCGATCAGGCATATTGGACTTTTTTTGGCTGATGATAAGCTCTGGCCGCTCTATCGGCCCACAAAAATTTAACGCAACCCATGTGATCTGAGAATTTTTTTCTGACGACAAACTTGTTCTTCCTACAGGTAAACAATCATTCCTTGGTCCATTATTCCCCTAGGGCCCCCATATGCATTATGGCTGAACTTGCTCATCTTGGTAGGTTCAGCTGACAATCTAACGTGCATGCGACTCCCCAGTCACCTGATAGTCGGGGGAGTTAAGGATCTGGCATGTCCTGTTTCGGACTGATGACCCTTTTCTTCTCGGAGAGATAAGACTCCTCTGGTAGGGGACATAGGAGCAATCGGCAGAGCTGCTGTGTATGTGGGGTCGGTCGGAATAGCTGATGACCATCATTTGGCCGATAGCTATCGTGTATGGGTCCCCTTACATATATGGGGGTCCAACATGCCAGAAGATCACATTTCTTGTGGTCTAGGAGGAAGGACCTCCAGTGTGTCAATACAAGGGTGCTTAAAGGGTCCAACATGTCAGAAGATCACATTGCTGGTGGTGCAGGAGGAGGGAGCTCTACTGTGTCAAGAGTCAAGGTATAGAGTTCCCTCATATAGAAATGCTGCCATCTTTCTGAACAGATGATCGTGCCATATTTTTTACCTCCATCATACTGTGCCAAATAACTATAGTGCCCACATGATACCGCTTTATGTATTATATGGGGCCTATAAATGATGATAGAGACAGTTCCCATTACGGTCCCTCATGTTTCCCAGCAAAGTTTCTCTACAGTCTATGGCTCTGCTAGATTTGGAGCCATCACCAGCCTCCAACTCTTTCTGCATGTCCTCTGGAGTCTCCAGTTCTTCCCCCACTCCGTCAGTCAACGATTATAGTCGCATTGTACAGGTGTTTCATTTCTATTCACCGATCACTTAAAGTCTGGGCCTCACCCTTGTGAAAAGGTGAGCTTTACTCATTTTTCCGGCTTCTAGGTGACCCAACCAGTTTTTCCGACTTCCAGATGCAAGAATGAATGAATGCAACTTGATAGGAATTTTTGTGACTTCCGAAATAGTCTGTGAAATAACACTTTATTCTTCTCTACACCGAGGAACTGGTTCAGGGCTTCTTCAGAAGTGAAAAATAATTGTTTAGGGGTCTATTAAGGCTGAGAATTACTGGCCTAAATTGGATTGGTGGTGTGATGGTGGTCAGCAGTAAAGGGCACAAGAGCATCCAGTTATGGGTATGATTAGAGCTTCCATTGCAAATGTCAAAATGACCATGACATGACCCAAACAGACCCTATTGTAAGACCAGGGGTCAACACCCTTTGCTTGACCAACAGTGAAGAGTGGTCGGCACCATTAGCTTTTACAGAGGTATGTCCAATATGGCTTCTGGTGCTGAAGGACTACAAGGGTGCTTTAAGGGCCCAGTACGTCTGAAGGTCACGCTGCTGGTCATCCAGGAGGAAGGACCTCTCAAGTGTCCATGCAAGGGTGATTAAAGGGCCCAACATGTCACAAGGTCACATTGCTGGTGGTCCAGAAAGAGAGACATCCCAGGTGTGAATAAAAGGGTCCAACATGTCAGAAGATCACATTGCTGGTAGTCCAGGCAGAGGGACCTCCCAAGTGACAATACAAGGGCACTAAAGGGTCCAATATGTCAGAAGGTCACATTGCTGGTGGTCCAGAAGGAGAGACCGGTCAAGAGTGTCCTTCATATAGCAATGCTGCCATCTTTCTGAGCAGATAATAGTGCCTCTCCTCTAATTTTCTGTGTTTATTCTATTATTTTAAGGGGGTTAGTAAAGGACAATAACACAGATTTGGGTCATCTTTGGTGGGACAGTCCAGTAACCAGATCCTTAAGGTGGAAAAAACAGCCAGATGTCTGGCCGTGAAGAGACGCCATGAAAGCAGCACTCCATCTTCCCTCCTTTTTTCTCTTTTACAGATAGTCGTTTATTAGATGGGAGGTCTCCTAGCTAATGTTGGATGGACATCGTCTCTAGTAAATGCATGGCCTTCAACATATAGACTTCACATTAATTTTATTGGTTATTAAAGTGAAGCTGACGTTTCTGGTCACTTTTCAGAATAGGTTGGCATGTGTGGGTACATGAGGAATAACAGCGTTTCTGATTTATATCTTTCATTTTTCACAGTTTTCCCACCTGTAATATCTATAATTTTCAGTCGTCTCTGAGCTAGTGGGTGGAAACTGGGTTCTATGATGTCTTCTGCACACATAGACATGAAGAGATCCTTCTCCACTCTGTAGCAGATCAGGCAGCAGCAGCATGGAGGACATCATCCAGTATTACTAAGCAGTGCGGCTGTTAATCCTGCACTGGTGTGAGTTTAAAAAAATACTTGAATCTGGAGCTTCATATGTCTTTTTCTCTCAATGTGTCTCTACCTCCTTTTTCCCTCCCTCTTTGTTGCTTTGCTCAAGACTGATTTTAAATATTTTAGAGTGAATAGCAAGCTCAGGAAAGGGGGTAAAGAGGCTCATAAGTGGAGAAAGAAGCATATTCCTCTGATAAGATATAAGGTTAGAGTTAATTATATTCACCTGTACTATTGATTTATTGGGGAGAAGTCTGTGAGGACCTGTCATGTCAAGCTAAGTTGGGCAGGGAGAAGTCAGCAGGGCTCAGTGGACTGGTTTCCCCATTCTTGACAGCTTTTGAGAGTAAAACATACAGTTGTGCTCAAAGGTTTACATACCCCGGCAGAATTTTTTCTTTCTTGGCCCTTTTTTCAGAGAATATGAATCATAACACCAAAACTTTTCCTCCACTCATGGTTAGTGGTTGGGTGAATCCATTTATTGTCAGACTACTGTGTTTTCTCTTTTTAAATCTTAATGACAACCCAAAACATCCAAATGACCCTGATCAAAAGTTCACATACCCCATTTCTTAATACGGTGTATTGCCCCCTCTAACATCAATGACAGCTTGGAAGTCTTTTGTGGTAGTTGTGGATGAGATTCTTTATTTTCTCAGATGGTAAAGCTGCCCACTCTTCTTGGCAAAAAGCCTCCAGTTCCTGTAAATTCCTGGGCTGTCTAGCATGAACTGCACGCTTGAGATCTCCCCAGAGTGGCTCAATGATATTGAGGTCAGGAGACTGAGATGGCCACTCCAGAACCTTCACTTTGTTCTGCTGTAGCCAATGACAGGTCGACGTGGCCTTGTGTTTTGGATCATTGTCATGTTGGAAGTCCAAGTACGTCCCATGTGCAGCTTCCGGGCTGATGATTGCAAATCTGCCTCCAGTATTTGCTGATAACGTGCTGCACTCATCTTTCCTTCAACTTTGGCCAAGTTTCCTGTGCATTTGTAGCTCACACATCCCCAAAACATCAGCGATCACCTCCGTGCTTTACAGTGGGAATGGTGTTCCTTTCATCATAGACCTTGTTGACCTCTCTCCAAATGTAACATTTATGGTTGTGGCCAAAAAGTGTAATTTTGGTCTCATCACTCCAAATTACCTTGTTCCAGAAGTTTTCAGGCTTGTCTCCGTGCTGTTTTGCGTATTGTAGGTGAGATATTTTGAGGCATTTGTGCAGTAATGGCTTCCTTCTGGCGACTTGACCATGCAGCCCATTTTTCTTCAATTGCCTCTTTATAGTGCATCTTAAAACAGCCACACCGCTAGTTTTCAGAGAGTCCAGTATTTCAGCTGATTTTATTTGTGAGTTTTTCTTTGCATCCCGATCAATTTTCCTGGCAGTTGTGGACAACATTTATGTTGGTTTACCTGACCGTGGTTTTGTTTTTACAGAGCCCCTGATTTTCCATTTGTTAATTATTATTTTATTATTATTATACATTTTTATAGCGCAATTTATTCCATGGCGCTTTACATGTGAAAAGAGGCAAATATAGACAAGTACAGTAAACGTGAGCAATACAAGGCACACACAAGTACAGAAGGAGAAAGGACCCTGCCCGCGAGGGCTGACAGTCTACAGGGGACGGGTGAGGATACACTAGGAAAGGTAGAGCTGGTCGTGCGGTGGTTCAGTAGACTGATGATCACTGCAGGTTGTAGGCTTGTCGGAAGAGGTGGGTCTGCAGGTTCTTTTTGAAGGTTTCCATGGTAGGCGCGAGTCTGATGTGTTGGGGTAGAGAGTTCCAGAGTATGGGAGAGGCACGTGAGAAGTTTTGTATGCGGTTGTGGGAAGAAGAGATAAGAGGGGAGTAGAGGAGGAGAATCTTGAGAGGATCGAAGGTTGCGTGTGGGTATGTACCGGGAGACCATGTCACAGATGTATGGAGGAGACAGATTGTGGATGACTTTGTAGGTCATGGTTAGGGTTTTGAACTGGAGCCTCTGGACGATAGGAAGCCAATGAAGGGCTTGGCAGAGAGGAGAGGCTGGGGAATAACGGGGAGACAGGTGTATTAGCCGGGCAGCAGAGTGCAGGATGGATTGGAGTGGTGCCAGAGTGCAAGAGGGAAGGCCAGAGAGTAGGAGGTTGCAGTAGTCGAGGCAGGAGATGATGAGGGCATGCACTAGTGTTTTTGTAGTTTCATGGTCGAGGAATGCACGGATCCGGGAAATATTTTTGAGTTTGAGACGGGAGGAGGAGGAAAGGGTTTGGACATGTGGCATGAAAGAGAGGGCAGAGTCGAAGATCACCCCGAGGCACAGAGCATGCGGGACTGGGGAAAGTGAGCAGCCATTGACGTTGATGGACAGGTCTGGTGGGGGGGTAGAGTGAGATGGGGGAAAGATGATGAATTCTGTTTTGTCCATGTTCAGTTTTAGAAAGCGAGCAGAGAAGAAAGCAGAAATAGCAGACAGACATTGTGGGATTTTGGTCAGTAAGGAGGTGAGGCCAGGTCCAGATAGGTAGATCTGCGTGTCGTCGGCGTAGAGATGATACTGCAAACCGTGGGATTCTATGAGCTGTCCCAGGCCGAGGGTGTAGATGGAGAAGAGTAGGAGTCCTAGGACTGAGCCTTGAGGAACACCGACAGACAGGGGGCGAGGTGAAGAGGTGGGAGAGGGAGACACTGTATGTTTGGTTTGTTAGGTATGATGAGATCCAGGATAGGGCCAAGCCTGTGATGCCCAGAGATGAGAGAATCTGTAGCAGGATGGAATGGTCCACAGTGTCGAAGGCAGAAGACAGGTCCAGGAGAAGGAGGACAGAGTAGTGTTGCTTGCTCTTGGCGGTTAGTAGGTCGTTGGTGACTTTAGTTAGGGCAGTTTCAGTTGAGTGATGCAGTTGGAAGCCTGATTGTAAGCGGTCAAAGAGGGAGCAGGAGGAGAGGTGGGAGGACAGTTCAAGATGGACATGCTGTTCCAGTAGTTTTGAGGCATACGGAAGAAGAGATATCGGGCGATAGCTAGACACAGAGGATGGGTCAAGGGAGGTCTTTTTGAGAATGGGTGTGATTGAGGCATGTTTGAAGGATGAGGGGAAGACACCATTTGTAAGTGAGAGGTTGAAGAGGTGTGTTAGAGTAGGGGTGAAGACGGTGGCGAGGCTAGGGATGAGGTGAAATGGGAGCTGGTCAAGTATGCAAGTGGTGAGGTGTGATCTTGATAGGAGGGTGGAAAGCTGATCTTCTGTCATGGTGGAGAAGTTGGTTTTGGGGGAAGAGAGCTGAGCAGCTAAGAGGGGCAATGGGGGCTGTGGGCCAAAGCTTTCTCTGATCATATCGATCTTCTGCTTAAAGAAAGAGGCAAAGTCTTCAGCAGAAATGAGAGGAGGAGGAGGTGCTGGGACGGAGTAGAGAATTGAAAGAGTTGAAGAGCTGTTTAGGGTTGTGAGACAGGGAGGATATGAGAGATGAGAAGTAAGTTTGTTTTGCAGCGGTGAGCGTAGACTTGAAGCTAGTGAGGGACTGCTTGTATGCAGTTAGGTGCTCGGCAGAGTGGGATTTTTTTAATCACAGTTTGAATGCTGCTGACTGGCATTATCAATTCCTTGTATATCTTTTTGTATCCCTTTCCTGTTTTAGACAGTTCAACTACCTTTTCCTGTAGATCGGTTCACAATTCTTTTGCTTTCTCCATGACTCACAATCCAGAAACGTCAGTGGCTGGATGAAAGATGCAAGAGTCTGTCTAGATCCCGGAAACTTACTCAGCTTTTATGCACACACTGATTACAAGCAAACAGGTCACAGGTGAGGATGTTACCTTTAGTAGCCATTCAAACCCATTTGTGTCAACTTCTATGCATGTTTTCAAGCCTAAATCACCAGGGTATGTGAACTTTTGATCAGGGTTATTTGGATGTTTTGGGTTGTCTTTATGATTTAAAAAGAGAAAACACAATAGTTTGACTAAAATGGTTTCACCCAACCACTAACCATGAGTGGAAAGAAAGTTTGGTGTTATCATTCATATTCTCTGAAACAAAGCCAAGAAAGCAAAAATTCTGCCGGGGTATGTAAACTTTTGAGCACAACTGTACATGCACTTGATGATGGGGCCCGGCCTTGATTCAAGCTGCCTTTAGTTACCCTTTAATTTTTTTTTTTCTAGGGTGTGTCATACTCGTACAAATACACTGAACAATCCCTATAAACTTAGCGCAGTTTCAGTGACACTTTTTTTGTTTTACGGAATGGCTTTTCTTCTACTTTGTTGAAAATGATCATAACCCAGTGTGAGAGCCACAAAGCAGATTAAATGAGCAATAACGATTTTTCTTATATGATTTCACAACCAATTATCTTACAAATACGATAAACTGAGTAACGGCATGATCCAAATTACAGATAAAATCTCCTGCTGGTTTTTCAGCCAAGGGGTCTTGATTTATTAATGGGTGGGTGTGTTCTTTCTGTTTTCCCGATGGATATTGTTACCCCAATATCAAAGCAATGGATTCATGCTGTGCTGGTAAGAGAAGAGTGAATTGTACCAGCCTGTTAAAAGCAACTATATATCCTAAATCTAAGGCCGCCATATGAAAAGGGGGCATATACTTGGAGACTTTTTTTCATTATCCAACGTATAGGGTACTCATAGGGTTAATATCAACACCTGTGGTGGACATTGAAGGAATAGTTAAGAGAAGTGCAATCATCTCGAAAATTCCTGCTTGTTCCATTTAATCTGCACTTATATCCTGACACAAACCTGTTGTAATCATAACAAACTCTTCTCTCGACTTGTTCACACTACTAACACTGTTGCAAGCCCTAAATTGACTATAATTCTTAAATTTCTGTATTTGTTACTCCTGGGTCTGTGTCTTCTGGGGTTTCCTGCCTGCCATCCTGCATACCCTCCTCTCCTGGTCATTGTTATTCCACAAGTCCTGCCCTCTGTGCCATTGCCTTTGACTTGTGTTGTCCACCCTATCCTATCTCTTAGAAAATCCACCTCACAAGGGTCGATTGTCATATAGAGAATGGAAGGTGGACTTGCCCACCCCACCAGGAGTTCAGTGATGGAATAGAAGCTTCGGACCCCTTGACATAACATTCCTTCGATAACTGTTGATGATTAAAAAATGAAATATAGAATTGTTGCCTGGGTTTATTTGCTTGAGGGAATACAGGAACAGTAAAGTTATGGATCACGTCCTGATGTCATGACGGCGTTGATCTCCTGCGTGTTTGCGCAGAACCCTCCCAGGTGCCATGACAGTCGGTCGTCTCACGTAGCATTAGAGGTCCAAAGATAGATTCAAACAAGAGCGATGGGGGATAAGAAGATGCTGTGAGGACTGGTCAGGTGGCCATGACTAGCGGAGGGTCCAAAGAGATGAGCAGCAACGTGATTTTACTTTTTTTTTCTTACATATGTTTATTATGCTCTGAGATCTCCATCAAGATCATTATAAGGTACATTAACTTCTCCACAAATCAAATTTCACAGGAAAATCCATGCAAACAGGCGAATTCGAATTTTTCCTGATCTACACACCTCTATTAAACACTAAGTGGGACTGCACGCGAGGTTTCTAAGCAAGTATAGATAGCTAGATGGATATGAAATAAATACAGTAGATAGATTAATAATATATATGAGATAGGTAGAGAATAGATAAATATTGAACCATAACTTTGCCAATCTCGATGTATACTTCAGGTCGTTGTCCTGCTGGAACACTATGTCGTCCTTTTCATACCCATAGTACTCGAGTGTACAAATGAACTCGTCTTGTAGGATACTCGCATATAGATCAGCATTGAGGCCACCATAGTATCCAACGCCTTTGTCCTTGAAACAAGCCCATATCATCAGGCTTCCTCCACCGAACTTGACAGTTCCTTCAATTTCTCAATCCGCTCTTAGTTGACAGACCTTAGGATGAGCCGACTTGTTGACTCCGAAATTTTGCCTGGACGTCCACCTCTTGGCTTCTGAATGGAAGGACCGACTTTATTTTGTCTTCTTCCAGCTGTCACGGCACTCGCATGATGCAGTTTGGCAATTTTCATGGCCGAGAGACCGATATCGATGAGCTGGATGATGCCGTTTCTCTTTTCTTGGGAAGTCTTCTTCATGGTTGCTCCACGATTGGAACCAGTGATCTTTCACTTGGGAACCAACCTAATAATACAAGGAGTTATTAGGGAATGTGAGAACAGGTCGTAATTTGTAGTATACAGGAAGAAAAAGAATTTTCCACCACCAGGAGCAAAACCGTAAAAATGCAGAGATAGCCAAGATTGTCTATAAAATGATGGTGGTTTCACCTTCGGGGCAGTAGTGGAAGGTCAGATATGAAGCCTCAAAGTCACAAGTTCAAAACATTGTTACCCTTTGTTCATCAGTATAGCTAGATATAGAAATAGATAGAAATATATGAAATCAATACAGTAGATAATAAATAGATGGATAGATAGATAATACATAGATGATTTTTTTTTGTAACCGACAGATACGAGTTACAGTAATAACTAGACAGATATATAGCTAGATAGACACAAGATGGTGCAGATAAGTAGATAGATAGTTGATAGAAGACATTTAAATGTACAGAAGGTAGGTAAGGAAATAGATATGAGATAGATACAGTATAAAGACAATAAACAGATAATATAGGTAGAATATATTTGTATTCTTTTGGGGGGGCTGTCACTATTTACAAAGGTTTATGTTGTACTGCAAATCTCTGATGTCTAAATAGAGCAACATTTCTCCTTGTGGAGGTAGACATACCGGCTCTCACCTAGCCAAATCAGTTCCCATCCTTGGCACTGATGAGGGGTAATACCCCGAAACACCTTGTCTCCAAATTGAGATTCTGATTTGACTTTTGTCTTAAGTCATATTGCAAGGCTCGATAAAGGGTCAATATTGAATAGTAGGATCGCTGCTTCCAACAGGTGGCGCTATAGAGTTCAAGTCCTCTTCTTCTCTGTAGAGGCAATTTCTGTATTAAATAGAGCAACAAACCCACAGGATGTACAAGAGGTGTAAGAGACAAGACTTGGCAGGAAGCGATCAGACTTGGGTAATCCTTGTGTATTACATCCAGCCCCAGATATTTCTCAATTTCCTTCTTTTATAGCAATAACATAGATCTTCTCGGTTAAAACCTTTATTTTATCCTTTCTTGTTAACTACTACTGGGTGCTAAGGACTAAAATTGGTGCAGTTTAGGGGGTCCCCCAGCCTTATGCCTCACATGTCCCCTGTTTCAATCCTCCATCATTTTTTTTAATTTTCTGATAGCAGACACATCCTTGAACTTGTCCTGCTCATTCAATTTTTTTTTTGTGAAATTGATGTCAGGGCATGCTGGGAGTTGTAGTTTTGCAACAGTCAGAGAAGGGTGATGACTAGTGTTGAGCGATACGATACTGCAAATATCGGGTATCGGCCGATATTAGCTGTATCGGCCTTTCGATTCCGAATACCGATATTTTCGTCATATCGAATACCGGAATCGGGATTGTCACTGTCACTGTCTGTGTCCGTCGGTCGGGTCTGTCAGGAGTCAGCGGCACTTACCTGGCAGAAGATCTCCGGCGGTCACGGGCTGGACTGCTTCATGGCCGCCATCCTCTTCTCCCCGGCGGTCACATGCAGTTTCTCGCGATAACTGCAGTGACTGCTGGGTAATCCCGGCCGTAAAGCAGTCAGTCCGATGACGTCACCGCCGGGGAAGCAGGTAATCAGCTGTACTGCGTTGCGATGACAGGCTCTGCCTGTCATTGCGATGTAGCAGAGCTGGATCGCCGTGGGACTGTCGTTATGGACTGCGTCGGACGGTGGTATACTGTTGGTTTGTTTTTTTTCTTTTTTTACAGGAGATCGATGGCGTCGCAGGAATGAGACTGTAATAAAAGAAATGAAAACTGTGTTGTCTCTTTTATTTCATTAAAATACTTTTTTCTTGCTTTGTCTTTTTTTTATGCATTTAATAACTTTGGGATTAATAATGGATCGGTGTCTTATTGACGCCTCTCCATTATTAACCGGGCTTATTGTCACCGTGCAATCAACGGTGACATTAACCCCTTATTACCCCACTTGCCACCGCTACAGGGCAAGTGGGAAGAGCCGGGTAAAGTGCCACAATTGGCACATCTTTTGATGCGCCAAATGTGGGGCTGCTGTAGCCTGGTATTATCAGGCTGTTGAGGGCCAAAATCCATGGGCCTTGACAGTCTTTTAATACCAGGCCGCAGCAGTCTGCATTTTACTTGGCTGGTTAACAAAAATAGGGGGACCCCAACGCCGTTTTTTTTTCGAGGGGATCCCCTATTTTTGTTAACCAGCCAAGCTAAGCAGACTGCTGTGGCCTGGTATTATCAGGCTTGCAAGGTCCATGGATATTGGATCCTTACCAGCCTGAAAAACCAGGCCTCAGCGGTCTGCTTCATCTGGCTGGTTAACAAAAATAGGGGGGACCCCACGCCAATTTTTTTCGAGGGGATCCCCTATTTTGTTAATCAGCCAAGATATGCAGACTGCTGTGGCCTGGTATTATCAGGCTGGCAAGGTCCATGGATCTTGACTCCTTAACAGCCTGAAAATCCAGGCCTCAGCGGTCTGCTTCATCTGGCTGGTTAACAAAAATAGGGGGACCCCTATGCCGTTTTTTTTTCGAGGGGATCCCCTATTTTTGTTAACCAGCCAAGCTAAGCAGACTGCTGTGGCCTGGTATTATCAGGCTTGCAAGGTCCATGGATATTGGATCCTTACCAGCCTGAAAAACCAGGCCTCAGCGGTCTGCTTCATCTGGCTGGTTAACAAAAATAGGGGGGACCCCACGCCAATTTTTTTCGAGGGGATCCCCTATTTTTGTTAATCAGCCAAGATATGCAGACTGCTGTGGCCTGGTATTATCAGGCTGGCAAGGTCCATGGATCTTGGCTCCTTAACAGCCTGAAAAACCAGGCCTCAGCGGTCTGCTTCATCTGGCTGGTTAACAAAAATAGGGGGGACCCCACGCCAATTTTTTTCGAGGGGATCCCCTATTTTTGTTAACCAGTTCCCTCTGACGTCACTGATTGTGTCCCTGGCTGACCTGAAGTGAAAGTGGAAAGCAATCAATTAAGCTTTCCACTTCCTCTCCTGTCAGCCAGGAGAGGAACTCATTCATTTGGGGTTTACTGTGAGGCTGCAGCATTAGCTGCGGTCCCTGCAGTAAACATTAACCCTTTCTGAAGGATTACACCGTGGGACCTGACTGTACATTGGATTGGTAAGAATAATTTTGCTTTATTATTTTATTTTTATTACAGGAAATGGTTTTAGCAGGAAAATAAAATATGGTCAAAAACTGTGTGATTATTTCATTAAACTTCTTTTTTATTAAAGTGTGTGTGTTTGATTTTTCTTTCATACAATAGGATTAATAATTGATAGTTGTCTAATTGACAGCTCTCAATTATTAACCTGGCTTAAAGTGACCTTTCAATTGCAAGGTCATTTTAACCCCTTATTAACCCATTCGCCACCGCTACAGGGCAAT
Source organism: Oophaga sylvatica (assembly GCA_033576555.1). Classification (NCBI taxonomy): domain Eukaryota; kingdom Metazoa; phylum Chordata; class Amphibia; order Anura; family Dendrobatidae; genus Oophaga; species Oophaga sylvatica. Next base: position 17,020,726 of record JARQOD010000004.1, read on the forward strand.
GGGAATAGACGGGCAAAGTGCCAGAACGGGCAAATCTAATTAGAGATTTGCCCTTTCTGGGGTGTCTGGGGGCAGATGTTAGTAGCCGGGGGGGGCCAAAAATAATGGTCCCTCTCTGGGCTATTATTATCTGCCCCCACTCACTGGCTTTGTCTGTCTGGTTGCGAAAATAGGGCGGGAGCCCACGCATTTTTTTTCAGCAATTTTACACCTCATATATATATATACATGTCATTAAATTTGTGACACATATATATATATATATATATTTATAGTTCATACACTTCTACATAGTATAATAGCCGCTAATTCAATTGCCGGCTTTTGTGAAAATGCAGAACCCGACATGAAATGACACTTGGTGTACATAGGGTTAACCATGTCCTTTGCTATCTGATTTGCACAAACAATTACATCAGTCTATGTGTGCAAAATTTCACACCTGTAGGGGTTAATTAAAGGTGTAAATTCGTAGCAAAAAAGTCTGTTTTTTTTACAACGAATTTACACCTTTAATTAACCCCTACAGGTGTGAAATTTTGCACACATAGACTGATGTAATTGTTTGTGCAAATCAGATTGCAAACGACATGAAAAGACATGGTTAACCCTATGTACACCAAGTGTCATTTCATGTCGGGTGCTTCTGTCTTTTCACAGAAGCCGGCTTTACCCGGCAATTGAATCAGAGGATATTTTACTATGTAGAAGTGTATAAACTATACATATATGTATATATATATATATGTCACAATGACATCTATATATATATATATATATATATATATATATGTATTCTATGTGTGTATATTTAGTGTTTACAAGGAAATAAAGGTTTTTTTTAGTTGCGATTTTTTGTTCCCATAGACTTACATTGGACTTCCGGTATCGGAATCGGATATCGACGATATTTAGTGATATCGGCGATACCATTTCGATACGATATTTTTAGATATCGAGCAGTATCGCTCAACACTAGTGATGACCCCTATTTTAGGATGTCGGATTGCACCCTTGTTGGATCACGTCTTTTGATTGAACTGGGACTGCCGCTCTGGTTTTTAATGGCGGCTACCCCCTACAACGGTAGGTATTGTTCATAAGGTTGCACCAGAATCTTGTGTAAAACCCAAGAAAAAAAAACAAAATGAGCATATACCCAGTAGTAAGTAAATAGTTACAGTACATGTAAATTACATAGGGCATTTAGCTAACACTATTTTGATCAAAAAAGCATAAAAATCCATCCGACAAGCTGTACCCATCAGGACGGTCCTATCCTGTCTCTAGTATTAAAACCTCACCTTGTGTCAGTCTGCCTCAGTGTCGATAAGGGCAGTGTGTGAACAAGCTCTTACACATTGCATGTCTACCTACTTATGTTCCGGCTCATTTTTTTGGTTTTGTTGTACTTTCTTGTCCTTTGTACAAACCTCTTTTGAGCATTTCATCTATATCATTTCCCATAGGCAGGTGTCTGCACAGTCCACCCCAGTCCTGCTCTGCCCTTATCCTAATTGAGGTCGGGTCGGCTGACACAAATTGAGGTTTTAACACCAGAGACAGGATAGGATCATCCCGATTGGGTTCACATTGTCGCGGTGGGATGGATTTTATGCTTTTTAATCAAAATAGTGTTAACTAAGCACCTTGTTATTTATATGTACAATTACTCTTCACTTACTACAGGGTATATGCTCGTTTTGTTTTTTGTTTCTCTTGGGTTTCGTCTGTGAAATGGCCAACGTGTGAACGTTCTCTTACACATTGCACTATACCAACTCATGCTCCAGTTGGTGAGTTCAAGTCAGGGGACCTATGGCCATACTCAAATCTTGAATTTCTGATGTGTGAAACGGCTTTTACTGTATAGGGCGCACCCTGTTGACAAGTAGAATGGTAATGCCCATTTGCCAAAGTATTTTTACATTTCCAGGAGGAATAATAAAAGCAGAATAACCAGCAAATAATACACCAGGTAATAAAAACGGGGACCTATGGCCATACTCAAATCTTGAATTTCTGATGTGTGAAACGGCTTTTACTGTATAGGGGCGCACCCTGTTGACAAGTGGAATGGTAATGCCCATTTGCCAAAGTATTTTTACATTTCCAGGAGGAATAATAAAAGCAGAATAACCAGCAAATAATACACCAGGTAATAAAAATGGGACCTATGGCCATACTCAAATCTTGAATTTCTGATGTGTGAAACGGCTTTTACTGTATAGGGGCGCACCCTGTTGACAAGTGGAATGGTAACGCCCATTAGACAAAGTATTTTTACATTTCCAGGAGGAATAATAAAAGCAGAATAACCAGCAAATAATACACCAGGTAATAAAAACGGGGACCTATGGCCATACTCAAATCTTGAATTTCTGATGTGTGAAACGGCTTTTACTGTATAGGGGCGCACCCTGTTGACAAGTGGAATGGTAACGCCCATTTGCAAAGTCATTTTTACATTTCCAGGAGGAATAATAAAAGCAGAATAACCGGCAAATTACACACCAGGTAATAAAAAATATACAAGGTTCTCAAAACTGAAACCGAATTCTCTCCATCCAGGCAATGAAACTTACCAGGAAGCAGAGGCTTAACTAAGGTGTGATGTGAGCTCAGAGTCCTCCGCACGGTCCACGTCACCGCCGCTGTCATTAATACTCCCGGTACCTGTGAAAGTAGAATGGATAAAGCAGGTGTCTGTAATAAAGACGGGTATTACAGGTGAATTACGTGCAACGTAACATTTATAACAATGAGAAAACAATAATTTCACATACGCGGGATACATGTAAGATTTTCATCCTAAAGTAAAAAATTGGGTGCACGTACGTAAATTCGTATATTTGCGCAAAATAATGTTGCGGCTCTTTAAAATTGACGCGATTCATGAATCAGCCGTGCACGTCTGGAAATCCCAAACTCTAAAATAAAAACTAAAATAAACTTTTAAAAAATTTACAAAAAAATGGCAAAAAGAAATAAAAAATAAACCAAAAAAGGCACAAATGCAATAGCGGAACCAGGTCTATAATCTTACTGAGTAGATTTTGATTTGGACTATATTCTCGCATTATTTTCCCTTCCTGTTGATAATAAATTTGGACCAATCTACGTCTTTTTAGAAACAGGCCCCATTTTTCTTGTCACCTCTCCAATTTGATTAAGTGAGGAAATTTGCCAAATTGGGCAATTTTCGGTGCTAATTACAACGAAATTCACATTTTAAGCCCAAAAGCTGTTGATAAATGTGAACCAATGACTTTTCTGATCCAGAGCTGCAATTCCAGAGAAACTGTAGTTTTCATTGAACACTTTTTATTGGATTCTTTGGGTGAACAAAATCTGAAAAATCCCAATTCTGACTTTTTTTTTAGGGTAAAAAAATTGGTAATTTTTGAAGACTAGACTTTTTGTGGACTTAATTATTTTTTCATATTTTTTAAAACTTTTTTCATTTGTTTCTTTTTATTTAGTCCCCTAAGCCTGTGATATTTAATTGCTCGTTCTATATACTGCAATAACACCGTATTGCAGTATATGGGGAAAAAGATGATCTTTTATGAAGCCCAGTCTGTAACTGAGCTTCAAAGAAGTATTAAGCTGGAAGCAACAGGGGCCTTCACCATGGCCACCCATTGGCATCCGTCACTTTGTGGAGGGGCCGATGGGTGCCTCTGAAGAAACTCCTGGACTGGATTTTGTGCCTTAAATATCACTGTCAGAGATTGAAAATGTGGTATTTTACTGGTTAAACAGCAGCAATCGGATCTAGCTCTGGTTGCTGCTGTTAGAGGTGGATGTCAGTTGTGTAACACAGCCAGCGCCCAAAGTAAATTTTCCATTATTAGGTCCCATCCGTGTTAATTTTTGATGTAGTGGATGTCATAAGAATTTGAAAAAGTGGAAAATCCCTCGAATTTTTTGTTTTCTTGAACGAAAAAAAAATTGTAACTCTATAGATAGAAATAGTTTATGAAACAAAAGAGAATAGACAAGCGAGATCACAAGGCTGGGAAGAAGCACTATAATCATGTCTGATAACGTCTGCTACTTCATTCCCTTTCAGCAGCTGTGACCCGGTACATGGCGCACAAGATCCCTGCCGTGAGACAGAAGCGAATGACTCAAGGTTGTTTGAAACATTAAGGTCTAACAGTTCCAATCACAACAAGAAGTGTGTTTATACAGCAAATGCACGAGTGACATGACGGTGTAATTCAGAACAGCTACAACATACCAATCACGTACTACATACACCTAAAACTAAAAAATATATTTTAAAAAGTTTTCACATTAAGAGGAGATGCTAGTATAAATTTGCATAAATTGACAGTTGGAAGAAGGCGGGGCTTGAACGATCACTTAATTTGAAATTCAAATATTTGAAAGTATATTATCTTTCTCTAGGTAAAATAGATGATAACTGCTATGGTTGTCAGTAGAAGGAGTGATCAACTGGCTTTTCCAGGCTTCAGCATCTGCTCTGCTCCAAAAATTGCTCATGGGGGTCAGGTCATCATTTATTTTGCTGCACAACATGTACAGTACTTGCCAACTGTATGACAGTTACTGGAAAAAATGGGCGTCCCCCTGGACTCCCAAACAGTTGAAGAGTAAGTATAGCAAACTTTTATAAGGTTTTTTTTTCATAGTTCAGCACCCTTTTAATTAAAAGCAGATCGGTGGTGATCCGAGTCTTAGGAATTGAATCCCACCAATTGATCTTCAAGAGTGCAGTTCCACAGACAGGAGAACAGAGCTCCTGTCTGAGTGCGCAAGTAGCCTGAAGTACGGATTCAATAGAAAGCAAAGGTTATAAAGCCTATTCCTTCTGTTGGATCAGTACCTCACTCTGTGTGCACACTCAGAAACGGGTTGTGCACCCTTGTCTACTGAGAAGAGGGGGCAGGGCTTTTGAGTGATCGTTGAGAGTCTCAAGACCTAGAACGTCACCAGTCTGCTTGTAATTTTAAGGGCTCTGAAATATATGAAAAGTCTTGTAAAGGTTTACTTACCCTTTTTCTTACCTCTTGGAAATTAGAAAAAAGTTGGCAGAATTTGACAGGGTTGGACAACCATCTAATGTATATGCAGTCCTGCTTTCTCTAGTAGATGATGTCGATGGAGAGAAGGATCCGGCCTGTTACATTTCAATGATTGACCCATTGTAGGCACAGAGATAAGCCTCTGTCAGAGGATTCTGGTTCTGGCAGTCTGGTAGAAAAAAAAGTTGGCAGATTTCGGCTGGATTGGATGACTATCTACGGTATATGTAGTCCTCCCGACTGTTCCTCTGCCAGATGAATTTCAAGAATTGACCCTTTTGTTTGGCACAGACATAAGCCTCTGTCAGAGGAGTCTGGTAGTGGGAGTCTCATAAAAAAAAAAGTTGGCAGATTTCGTCAGGAACGGACAACTATCTATGTTAATGGAGTCCTCCTCTGACAGATGATATCGGGAGAAAATGAGCTGGCCTGTAGAATTTAAATCATTGACCCTTTTGTTTGCTGCAGAGATAAGTGTCTGTCAGAAGAGTCTGGTAGTGGCTCTTTCATGGAGAACACAGGAACGCTCAACTTGGCTGTGTATGAGGAAGGATAATCATTCGGCCTATAGGGGGCTTTAGTATATCCCATGGGCAAACACCAAAGCCACCTAAAACCTCCTGAAAAGCAGTGGTTCTGGAAGGTTCCTTGTGCGTAATAGGGGGGTGATCCGTCATCAATGGAACCTTGGAGTCCAAAACTACATTTAGGGGATGGGAAACTGGACATGTAGAAGGGCGTGGAATTGGAAAGGTGAGTAGAAGAACATTTCAGGAACCATACTCATGTACCCCTTGACTGGCCAACTCTAAATGTTAGCAAGTATGAAAAAACATATTCTATTTGGTATGGTATTTTAATCTTTCTATCAAGCAGGGGTATAACTATGGTTGGTGCAGGAGTTACACCAGGGCCCTGAATCTTATGGGTCCCCAAAAGGTTCTTTTGGACCATTTGGGAAGACAAAAACTACTAAAGACTCACCCATCCTTGGAGTGCCTATTTGGAGGTTTTACATTTAGGCCCACAAGCTTAAACTCCCCATTAGTTATCTAGAAATCTTTCTCTGAACATTTTTATGGCCAATATGTAATACTTCATTGTGCTGCTAGAGGGAAAATGTAACATCATGTACAACCTGCATATTAATGCTGAAAGGGACATTTTGGAGAAATGTCCAGGATGGAAAAATTAAAAAAATTTCCAATGCTTTGAGAGGTCAATGATACTACAATGAGTACATGGTCCAATATCTACCTCCAGGTTGCCAGGGCTTTATTTTTTTCCCATCAAACCAATTTAATTATAATAATAATAATAATTATGACAAATTTTTAGATTTGGCAATGACGGCTATGCTACAGACAAGATTTATATTATATGTTGTAGTTTCTGTATCTGATGAAATTCCCTCCTCTGACTCAAGGTTTCCTCATGTTTCACACATAGATATAAACCCGTGAATCACCCGGTAGGATCTGAACATTACAGGAGACAGACAGTGAGTCTTCAATCTCAGACACTGATGATGGCAGCAGCTCCTGTGAGGAGAAGCCTCTGCCATCACTAGACAGACGTATCTAGGGAATGACTTCCTGCTGGATTTCTCATGAAGTCGGTGTTATTTTGTTAGCATAGCAACGTGTTCCTTTGACAGGTTATGATATATTACCCTGACTGGTTTCTGCGATTGATGATTGCTTTATGTATATGAAATAGAAGTAACCACTGACGTACTGTATTCTCAGGGCTGATGGCCCCTTTTGAGGCCTGGTGGTCCTCTGTCTCACCTGGAACCCAGGTGGATGGGGGGCACAGATCCCTGTGGCTCATTACTGAGATAGTTTGGGGCCCTGTCGGAGATTTTGCATGAAGGCCTTAGAAATTCAAGTTACGTCACTGGTGCCTGGAGTGAAAGCGGAGCCAACCATGACACGGCGTTGACGGGAGCGTTGTGACTGTAAACGATGTTGCCCATGTAGGCCCGAATATCTATATTGGGAGCGAGACTGCCCAAGTTGGGGACCACTATGGGATCACTGTTGGCCATGGGAAGGCCAGCTTGAACATGAAGCGAGAAACCGGTGGTTAGTGATAGAATGGCTGACTTGAGCCCTAGTGAAAGGTCCGTTAATTCATGAGTGCTGAACTTCAGTTAGGAAGTGTCCAGCCCGAGGGTTCAAGTCAAGTTGAGCGGTTCCTCTTCATAACAAGGGCTTGGCTTGAGACTGTACTGGCCACTCGGTGGCCTGGGAATATACGGTTTTGCACTTTTGGGCACAGCGTTTGCAGCTGTAGGTAGTCGGATGCTTTGTGAAAAGTAGTGGCCACTAGGACTACAAAGGTACAGACCAAAGCCTACACTATTGGCTGGCGTAATCCCACAAGTGGCATATTAGGCATGGCAGAGAGTGCCCTTCCCGAGATTCATGGTAGCACTATCCTGCTGGACTCAACAAAACCCTGGTGGACCAATTGCAGTATCAAAACGACCCCCAGCTAAGGAAAAAGACCACTCGGAGAATTTCCATGTTACTGTTATAAAGAAAATAACCCTCAGTTGTTCAACATCAAGAATTCTACATCATCTACTGAGGGGAGCGCATCTTACAATCTAAGTTGTTGCCCCCTCGCCATTTTACCAACAGATATGCACTTGGATTTTTATACCCGAATAATGCCATACAATGCCAAATGGTTCACCCATACTAAGTATGCCTATACAATACAGCTATATAATAATGCAAACATTAAAGCTCCATGCAGTATGCAAATATTCCTGGTGGTCTAGTGTAGAAAAATGGTGTATGTAAAAGTTTTTTTGTGGTCAAGAGCAGTGAAGGTTACTCTTTAGGGTCAAGTTGCAAGAAAACATTGGCCCTTTGTCATTGCCAACTTTGCTACTCCTTAAAACTGGCGGTTTTTAGAATTCATCCAAGAGAGCAATAGACTGACTCAGACCCTATATTTAATATAGAAGACTTAGCTAAGATTCTTATGTGGGCTAAGGCCATTGTGAAGGTAGGAAGAGGTGAACTGTGACCTATTGTGAATGGTGGATCCTGTGTTATCTACTGTATATAGAGGTGTTATCAGTCATTGTACAGGAGGAGGAGGTGAGCTGTGATATCATCTATTGTGAATGGTGGATCCTGTGTTATCTACTGTATATAGAGGTGTTATCAGTCATTGTACAGGAGGAGGAGGTGAGCTGTGATATCATCTATTGTGAATGGTGGATCCTGTGTTATCTACTGTATATAGAGGTGTTATCAGTCATTGTACAGGAGGAGGAGGTGAGCTGTGACATTACCTATTGTGAATGGTGGATCCTGTGTTATCTACTGTATATAGAGGTGTTATCAGTCATTGTACAGGAGGAGGAGGTGAGCTGTGATATCATCTATTGTGAATGGTGGATCCTGTGTTATCTACTGTATATAGAGGTGTTATCAGTCATTGTACAGGAGGAGGAGGTGAGCTGTGACATTACCTATTGTGAATGGTGGATCCTGTGTTATCTACTGTATATAGAGGTGTTATCAGTCATTGTACAGGAGGAGGAGGTGAGCTGTGACATCACCTATTGTGAATGGTGGATCCTGTGTTATATACTGTATATAGAGGTGTTATCAGTCATTGTACAGGAGGAGGAGGTGAGCTGTGACATCACCTATTGTGAATGGTGGATCCTGTGTTATATACTGTATATAGAGGTGTTATCAGTCATTGTACAGGAGGGGAGGAGGTGAGCTGTGACATCATCTATGGTGAATGGTGGATCCTGAGTTATCTACTGTATATAGAGGTGTTATCAGTCATTGTACAGGAGGGGGAGGTGAGCTGTGACATCACCTATTGTGAATGGTGGATCCTGTGTTATCTACTGTATATAGAGGTGTTATCAGTCATTGTACAGGAGGAGGAGGTGAGCTGTGACATCACCTATTGTGAATGGTGGATCCTGAGTTATCTACTGTATATAGAGGTGTTATCAGTCATTGTACAGGAGGGGGAGGAGGTGAGCTGTGACATCATCTATGGTGAATGGTGGATCCTGAGTTATCTACTGTATATAGAGGTGTTATCAGTCATTGTACAGGAGAGGAGGTCAGCTGTGATATCACATATTGTGAATGGTGGATCCTGAGTTATCTACTGTATATAGAGGTGTTATCAGTCATTGTACAGGAGGCAGAGGAGGTGAGCTGTGACATCACCTATTGTGAATGGTGGATCCTGAGTTATCTACTGTATATAGAGATGTTATCAGTCATTGTACAGGAGGGGAGGAGGTGAGCTGTGACATCATCTATTGTAAATGGTGGATCCTGTGTTATTTACTGTATATAGAGGTGTTATCAGTCATTGTACAGGAGGAGGAGGTGAGCTGTGATATCACCTATTGTGAATGGTGGATCTTGTGTTATCTACTGTATATAGAGGTGTTATCAGTCATTGTACAGGAGGAGGAGGTGAGCTGTGACATCATATATTGTGAATGGTGGATCCTGTGTTATCTACTGTATATAGAGGTGTTATCAGTCATTATACAGGAGGAGGAGGAGGTGAGCTGTGACATCACCTATTGTGAATGGTGGATCCTGTGTTATCTACTGTATATAGAGGTGTTATCAGTCATTGTACAGGAGGAGGAGGTGAGCTGTGACATCACCTATTGTGTATGGTGAATCCTGTGCTATCTACTGTATATAGAGGTGTTATCAGTCATTGTACAGGAGGAGGAGGTGAGCTGTGACATCACCTATTGTGAATGGTGGATCCTGTGTTATCTACTGTATATAGAGGTGTTATCAGTCATTGTACAGGAGGAGGAGGTGAGCTGTGACATAACCTATTGTGAATGGTGGATCCTGTGTTATCTACTGTATATAGAGGTGTTATCAGTCATTGTACAGGAGGAGGAGGTGAGCTGTGACATCACCTATTGTGAATGGTCGATCCTGTGTTATCTATTGTATATAGAGGTGTTATCAGTCATTGTACAGGAGGAGGAGGTGATCTGTGACATCACCTATTGTGAATGGTGAATCCTGTGCTATCTACTGTATATAGAGGTGTTATCAGTCATTGTACAGGAGGAGGAGGAGGTGAGCTGTGATATCACCTATTGTGAATGGTGGATCCTGTGTTATCTACTGTACATAGAGGTGTTATCAGTCATTGTACAGGAGGAGGAGGTGAGCTGTGACATCATCTATTGTGAATGGTGGATCCTGTGTTAAATACTGTATATAGAGGTGTTATCAGTCATTATACAGGAGGAGGAGGTGAGCTGTGACATCATCTATTGTGAGTGGTGGATCCTGAGTTATCTACTGTATATAGAGGTGTCATCAGTCATTGTACAGGAGGGGGAGGAGGTGAGCTGTGACATCATCTATGGTGAATGGTGGATCCTGAGTTATCTACTGTATATAGAGGTGTTATCAGTCATTGTACAGGAGAAGGAGGTCAGCTGTGATATCACATATTGTGAATGGTGGATCCTGAGTTATCGACTGTATATAGAGGTGTTATCAGTCATTGTACAGGAGGCAGAGGAGGTGAGCTGTGACATCACCTATTGTGAATGGTGGATCCTGAGTTATCTACTGTATATAGAGATGTTATCAGTCATTGTACAGGAGGGGAGGAGGTGAGCTGTGACATCATCTATTGTAAATGGTGGATCCTGTGTTATTTACTGTATATAGAGGTGTTATCAGTCATTGTACAGGAGGAGGAGGTGAGCTGTGATATCACCTATTGTGAATGGTGGATCTTGTGTTATCTACTGTATATAGAGGTGTTATCAGTCATTGTACAGGAGGAGGAGGTGAGCTGTGACATCATATATTGTGAATGGTGGATCCTGTGTTATCTACTGTATATAGAGGTGTTATCAGTCATTATACAGGAGGAGGAGGTGATCTGTGACATCACCTATTGTGAATGGTGAATCCTGTGCTATCTACTGTATATAGAGGTGTTATCAGTCATTGTACAGGAGGAGGAGGAGGTGAGCTGTGATATCACCTATTGTGAATGGTGGATCCTGTGTTATCTACTGTACATAGAGGTGTTATCAGTCATTGTACAGGAGGAGGAGGTGAGCTGTGACATCATCTATTGTGAATGGTGGATCCTGTGTTAAATACTGTATATAGAGGTGTTATCAGTCATTATACAGGAGGAGGAGGTGAGCTGTGACATCATCTATTGTGAGTGGTGGATCCTGAGTTATCTACTGTATATAGAGGTGTCATCAGTCATTGTACAGAAGGAGGAGGAGGTGAGCTGTGACATAAACACCAGATGTATTAAAGTTGAAGGCCCTGTTCGAGATTTTTGCATTGGCCCCACAAAGTTCAAGTTGCGATGCTGGACATATCTAAATTCTCTTTTCATGGTCTGAAAGGGGTTGTCCGAAAATCAAAACCTATCTGCTATCCACAGACTAGGGGATAAGTGTTTGAATGTGAGATGGTTTTGCCACTAGAATCCCCCTCTGGAGCTCAGGTTGCTCTGCCGCTCTATCCATTCTCTATGGGACTGACGATGGCCTGCACTACAGGGGTCTTGTGGATTTGTTTCTCGTTTTCATTGAGGCTTCCTGTTCTGGATTGAGGCTTCCAGCTATTGGACTCTGTCCAAGATTTTTGCTTTGTGCTCACAAAGTTCAAGTTACTCCAGTGCATATATCTCAATTCTCTTTTCATGGTCTTTTCAAGGAGTTGTCCCAACAGCAAAACTTATCAGCTAGCCACAGACTAGGGGATAAGTGTTTGAATGCGTGGCAGGTTTCGCCACTAGAACCTTCCTCTGGAGCTTAGGTAGCACTGAAGATAGCCTGCACAAAAGGGGTCTTGTGAATTGCTTTCTCATATTTATTGAGGCTTCCAGCTGCTATTGGTCCTCTGAATCAATTATATTTTTGATTTTGGATATAACCCGTTAAGTTTCAGGACAGGGCAATTCTTTTTCAGGTGAGCACAGAAACACAAAGACGCCAATGCAGATTTTGTAATGTTGCTGCCGCAGCTCTTAATGAGGCATTTTGACAACAGAGAATTGCAGATAATGGAGTGCATACCTGTAGATACACAAGAGTTAACCATGTAAGGACTGAACAGTCAGCAGCTGGATCTTCTCTGAATCTCTCGCTGCCGTTGGCGGGGAACGTTCAGAAAAAATTATTGAATGAAGTCAACACGCTTCACTGCAAAATCTTATCCTTGTCTCCCTGCTGCAGTTTGTCTAAAAAAAAAAAAAAAAAAAAGAGAAAAAGGCTAATGCAAAAGTTTGGGCACCCCTAGAGATTTGTGTGCTCAGATAACTTTGACCGAGGTTTCAGACCTTAATTAGCCTGTTAGGGTTATGATTTGTTCACTATCATTGTTAGGAAAAGCCGGGTGATGCAAATTTGCCAACTCTATAAAAACCCAGCCTCCTTTAACCTTGTGCCAATAAACAGCAGGCATGGGTTCTCCTAAGCAGCTACCTAGCCCTCTGAAAATGAAAATGGTGGAGGCCCACAAAGCAGGAGAAGGCAACAAGAAGATAGCAAAGCGTTTTCAAGTTTTCCTTTCCTCAGTTCGAAATGTAATTAAGAAATGGCAGTTTACCAGTAACAGTGGAGGTCAAGATAAGGTCTGGAAGACCAAGCAAAATTTCAGTGAGAGCTTCTCGTAAGATTGCTAGAGAGGCAAATCAGAATCCCCCCTTGACTGCAAAAGACCTTCAGAAAGATTTAGCAGATTCTGGAGTTGTGGTACATTGTTCTACTGTTCAGAGACACCTGCACAAATATGGCCTTCATGGAAGAGTCACCAGAAAAAAACTATTCTGCGTCTTCACCATAAACTTAATTTGTTACAGAATTTCTTTGGATCGTGGCATGATGTCTAGCATTTGAAGAACTTTTGGTCTACTTCACTTTGTCAGGCAGGTCCTATTTAAGTGATTTTTTGATTGAGAACAGGTGTGACAGTAATCAGATCTGCATGTGGCTAGAGAATTTTAACTCAGCTTCTCAAAGGTGTGATAAACCACAGTTAAATTATGTTTTAATGGGTAGGACTATCACTTTTTCACACAGGACCTTTTCTGAAGTTTTTGTCTTTTCAAAACACACTGCCACTGGGGGACAGAAATTTCCCAAATCTGGAAATCTCTTTAAATTTAGCAATCTTCTATGAGGGTTTGCATATTATTTTAAAAACCTGGCCTCTATCTTTCAGAAGCAGCCCCACTCCTTTCTATAGAGTGTGCCTGATATGATATCACAGTAAGCTGCAATACCAGATACAACCCAAGTCCAAAGGTGGCGCTGTTTCTAGAAAAAAAATGCTTGTTTTTTTTTTTTTTGCCCCCGCACAAAGCTACCTCTTGAGAACTTACAAGCTAAATGCTTTTCATCACTGCTTTAGCTTTTCCTGTTGCCATCCGTTTGCCGGGATGTGATTAATGGCTCAGGCGCAGCAATTGTCCATATAGTTTTTTATTAAATGATCACAGGCTGATTGTGCTCGTGATTTTCAGAGTGCGGAGATAATGCAATGCTCTGGAGCTGATACCATTTACAGCGAACATCCGATTTATTTCCAATTGATTTTGCGTCTATATAAGAATAATTTACATTTTTAGCAAAAAAAAAATATTATCCAGAATTGAGGAGGATTTGCTTAACATCCCGGAGAATAATTGCTTTGCCTTGAGCTCAGTTTAGTTTGGTAAATAAGCAAATGCAGCGCAAATTAATTTTCTTTTATTATTTAACGTCGCAATTTCTAAAAATTGATGCAATTTTTGCTTATGGAGCAAAATTGAGACCGAAATTGGTGGATAATGAATGGCAGATAACATGCACTGTCCTGTGATTGCTTGATGTAGATTTGCAGGAAAGTGGTTTGTGCCAGTAATTTGAGCTTATTTAAGCCACACCCCTTTCTGTTAAACCACACCCTTTCCCATCTAAGCCGCACCCCCTTGTCAAATGACTCACAAAAAGTGTTTAAAACACTTAATACATATTATTTTCGGCATATACACCATTTATTTATTTTTGTTTGTCTAGACACCATAGTCCAATTTTGGCCACTGTTGGCCACATGACAAAGGTGCAAGATGGTCTAGTACCTGGGTAACATTATCTAAAAGAACCTGAAAAAAAGTAATCTCAGTGAAGCGAGTGTCCAAAATTTTTGTAAAAATTTGGTGATTCATCAGCATAAGGGGTAGACTGTAAATTTCTCATGGGGGAAATGCCGACTGTACAGATTTACGTTTAGAGGTTGTCCTACGAACAAGAAAGTTTTCTTAAAGCCAAACCCCTTTTCAAACCATACCTCTTCCATAACACTCTATACCTCTTTCATACCCTCATGCCAAGTCACTACGCCCAAGAAGCCCTTCCGGAGGCCAGCGTTCCAGGAGATTTCGGGAGCATTCAGACACATGGGATGATTTGCTTACTCGTCTAAGACTTCGAGAGGTCTCCCCTTTTCCCAGAAGACTTACTGATATTCTGAGACGGTTGGCAAATTTGATCTTCGGAACTTCAAATAAGTTTGAAACTTTCAAATTTTCAAACTGGCAAATAATGCCAGTGTGCTGCACCTACAGCCATCAAAATGGTTTATGTGATAAAGTAGATAGCCATAGTAAAGGAAGAAAAAGATGAGCAGTAGTAAAGGCCAAAAAAAGTGTCATCTAGGTGCTCTTTCGAATTACCTATTAAGGCCAATTAACTTAATTGTTTTCACAAGTGAAAAAAACCTAGAATACATGTGAGAAATGCATGCAAAGATGGGTAAAATATACAATTCCTGTAAATAAGTCCTTTGTCACAACACAATTTTCATGGGTTTACCGTGACAGAGAGGGGCTAGAAGACCACCGTGTCTGATTACACATACTACTGCACTAATTAGAAGCACTTCACCATCATATTAAACAGTGCAGGTGTTAATCTGTTCAATTTAGAGTTTTTGGAGCTTTCCTGCTTTGATGGTTTTAGCTGTTCAGTGTTGGCCACTCCCCTCTGCCAGTGTTCGCTTCATACTGACTGGTTCTGAAGTTGGAGGTGTTGGTTGTTTGATGAGGCGTTAGGACTGTTGCTCAGAAGACTGTTGCTTGGTGATTTGTCTGTATGCATATCCTCATCTTCTCCTGTTTGGCTTTTCCTTCCTTTACTTCCTGGTGTTCCACTCTGTTGTTTGTGAGTTCATATTAGTATGATTGGTATTTTTATTTATCCCTGTATATCTTCATTCTTAGTCTGGTTTATGTATTCTTATGCACTACAACTGCCCATTACCCTGTGTGGGGGAGGGAACAGATAAGGACTGATTTACGAGTTCAGCAAGGCACGTGGCCCGGTGTCTTCACCATCAGAAGTAATCTGAAGAGCCGGATAGCTGGGGCGCCTCTGGCTTTAGGGAAAGGGATGGAGCCCCTAGCTCCTTCCTACTTATGGATATCTGCAACAGTGCAGTGACACCAATGCTTTGAGGCAATAGTGATGACCACAATGTGGTCCACCCCACACCAGGTAAAGAAGTTGTCACTCCAAGCTGGGACAGAATGAGTGGTCAATGGTCATAACTGGAACCCATACTGTGTGGGTTCCATCATTCAGTGAAGGGGCTACTAAGGGGCCATTATACAGTGTGGGGACTACTGTGAGGGCATCATACAGTTTTGGGAGCATGATACATTGTATAACAGAGCTGTGGAGGCATCTTACTGTGTAGAGGGAAACTGTGGGACATCATACTGTGTATAGGAATCAACAACACATGGACAACCTAGATTGTCCCCTTCCTAAAGCCCTATATAGCCCACCAGTATATGCCCAGTATAGCAATTATCCTAAACAACTGTAGGATTCCTCATCTCCATGACCCTTTATCAGCCTTAAAGTCTACTACCCTTAATAGAAAATATCCTCTCATCGTGTTCCTACTTGAGGTTTGATGGATGAATTTGCAACTTTTTGTCTAGTGTAGATGTACATCGATACGGCCAACCGCTATGGGCTCATTGAATCAAACCAACACCATTGATGGGACCAAGAGGATGACCATGGAGGTTGAATTATGGGGCAGTTTTATAACAAAGGCAGGATATTTCCTCCCATACGTCTCACTCTCTTGTCTACATAATAGCATGAGCCAAGTTTTATAGGGTCAGAAGAAAAAGAAGAAAAGGCCACAATGATTTCCCAACAATGAGGGACAATATACTCTTGAAAACTTAATAAAATAAAACCAAACCACAGAGGGACGTTTGATTTCTGACCAGCTGCTGGAGACTTCTGACCGATGGCTCATAATTGATTCTCTGTGTGGTATGGTTGCTGACAGAGTGAACAGTTTTCAGAATAAGGGAAAGCAACTCATCGCGGAGGTAGAAGCAAGCTGTGTACAATAACTAGAGACAGTTTCAGTATGTGTTGATAGCGTTCACCTGTAATTTTGAGAAAATGTTTTTCTGCGGAACTTTGGTACGCGTCTAACTTTTAATATAGACATTCCCCTGGAGGTTACGTAGAAGGTACAAAGGCTCCTTTCTTAATAGCATAAATCCTAAATGTACAATTTTGAGAGTTATATTGATCTGGTGACAATGAAAATTAGGGTGAACCCAGAGACGTGGCATGGTTCAAAGACATTTGTTGACTTCCACCACACCATTACTATAGGATGACCATTCAATGAAGAGATTTAATCAAATTTCTGTCTTGTTAGAGATGTCCTGGACAACAAAAATAAAAAAATTATTACAAGAATGTTCACTTTGGTTCTAGCATTAAAATTGTCTCTAAAGCAAGGTCAACGGTCAAAAACAGATTGGGCTAAGTAATTGTGCAGTTGCTCACGAGCATAAAATCACCATGTTCAATTGTCGACATTGCTTTGAATGGTGAAAAAAAAACCTCTGGGTCCTGGTGGATAGAAATACGTTGACTTGAGTGATAACGGATCCATGTTCATTGTCTCATAGCCTTAAGGATGAGTAGATGACCACAAAAATGCAGAACGTAAAGTATGAAGGGTTAGGTAAAATGTTCTGGAGATCTCTGTCAACTCTTGAGATGGTCACATCTTAATTCTACTGCATGAGAACTATGTGCTTTTAGTATGTGGAGATAATTTGGGGAAGACGTTCTCCTTTTTCATGATGACAAGATCAGCTTTTCCAAGTTGAAGGAGGAACTTCAACCTTTGAGATTAGTTGTAACGTAGACATCAAGCCAGGATCTATTGGCCAACATCTCCTCCTGGTCTCAGTAACAGTACCGGGTTTCTTAAAATGTCATTCTCTTCAGTCATGTTCCAAAATTTGGTGGACATCACACGATACGGATATTTCATATGGACCTTTATATGGTTGGATCATTCAACAAATGGATGGGTTCCTTAGCTCAATACTGTGGTCACTTGGGTAGATGTCACAGGGTTTTCTACTTTGAGTTTCCAACTTTCTGTTTCTGGTGTCCGACCTGTATGGATCTCTCCCATCACATCGTAAACTTGTCAAAACAGATTCATCCTTGTCTACTGAACCATTACCAGGACAAACAAACGAACAGTCACTGACTGACACAAGGTCAACACGCTCATCTCCTACTGCTGTTACTTTCTATCTACATTCATCATAGCCATGGAGAATAGAGATAAGTCCAATCACTTGTCATATCAGATTTAACCTGGTCTACTGAACCAATACCAGGAGAAATAAACGAACAGTCACTGACTCACACAAGATCAACATGCTCTTCTCCTGCTGCTGCAGTTTATCTACATACACTATAGTCATGGAGAACAGAGATGAGTCCAATCACTTGTCATAGAGGAAAAACAAATGTACAGTCACTGATTCGCACAAGGTCAAAACACTCATCTCCTGCTGTTACGTTTTATCTACATACACCATAGTCATGGAGAACAGAGATGAGTCCAATCACTTGTCATAGAGGAAAAACAAATGTACAGTCACTGACTCGCACAAGGTCAAAACACTCATCTCCTGCTGTTACGTTTTATCTACATACACCATAGTCATGGAGAACAGAGATAAGTCCAATCACTTGTCATATCAGATTCATCCTTGTCTACTGAACCAATACCAGGACAAATAAATGAACAGTCACTGACTTTTACAAGATCAACATGCTCTTCTCCTGCTGCTGTTACGTTTTATCTACATACACCATAGCCAGGGAGAATAGAGATGAAATCAGTCACCCAACCCATAGATCTGAATGACCAAATAAATCTGCCTATTTTCTTCACTCTTCGAGGACCCTTGGGACGGAAACCTAATAAATTCTGAGGGTGGACAGTTGTGTGACATAGTGAAGCCATCAAGGCTTGCCATCAAGGCAACTAGTAATATGAGGATTCACATGGACCAACTGGCAGAGTTGGTCTGGCCGGGACTCCTTTTAGAGTTGAGACTCGGGTCGTGAGCTATTTTCTGAGTCACCTGTTAATACAAGTCCTGGAGCTTCTACACTCTGCACGACCTTTCTTGACTTGTTACACGCTTACTTCTTGGAAAGACAAGCAAGTACTAGAATTTCATCACAATAAGGAAATGGTAAACCACTCAGTGGAGCAGACAGAGGGTGATCCATCACTGCCATCATCTGTACTCCAGATGAAAACATCCACTGCCATCATCTGTACTCCAAATGAGAACATCCACTGCCATCATCTGTACTCCAAATGAGAACATCCACTGCCATCATCTGTACTCCAAATGAGTACAGCCACTGCCATCATCTGTACTCCAAATGAGAACATCCACTGCCATCATCTGTACTCCAAATGAGAACATTCACTGCCATCCTCTGTACTCCAAATGAGTACATTCTGATATTAATGCAGTGAAACGCAGGTAAATTGACTGGAAAAAGCTCTGGTTTGGAAGCCACTTTCCTAAATTTTTTTACAAAACAAATCCCCCTAATAAAGTGATTTACAAAGTTTCATAACTTTCCATGTTGAGGGGCAGGATGCACAGGAGTAAGAGGGAAACTACAGTTATGCCCCCTTTCTTGATTGTAAGATGCAGTTTTTCTATAGTCCCCTTTTTCAGGAGCTGTGAGTCCTGGCACAGAGGACATAGCTAGTTCTAAAAATCTTGGTCAGGTGGAATAGAATTATCAGTAATTCATAAATCATTGCAGTTTTACAGGGAACGTGTCACCAGAAAATGACCTATTGTTTCAATCAGATTTCTATGTTTAATGCACTTTTTTATTTTTTGGCAAAGGTCATTGTGAAGAGTGGTAGATCCTGTGTTAGCTACTGTATATAATAATAATAATCAATTTATTTATATAGCGCCAACATATTCCGCAGCGCTTTCCAGTTTTTTGCACACATGATCATCGCTGTCCCCTGATGGGGCTCCCAAATCTAAATTCCCTGTCAGTATATATCTGGCAGAGCTCTGAATGCTGAGCTGTGTATAACCCGCCCACACTACTGATTGGTAGCTTCCTGTGTACACTGTGCATAGGCAGAAAGTGGCCAATCAATGCAGAGCTCATGTGTATGGATGACTACCTGTGCAGCAGGTTTACTAGTCCTTTAAACACCTACAGAGTAGTGTTGAGCGATACGATAATGCAAATATCGGCTATCGGCCAATATTAGCTCTATCGGCCTTTCGATAATTCGTTTCGATATTTTCGTCTTACCGAATACCGGAATCGGATTTGTCACTGTCACTGTCTGTGTCCGTCGGTCGGGTCTGTCACTGTGAGTGTCCGTCGGTCGGGTCTGTCAGGAGTCAGCGGCACTTACCTGGCAGAAGATCTCCGGCGGTCACGTCCTGGACTGCTTCATGGCCGCAATCTTCTTTCCCCGGCGGTCACATGCAGTTTCTCGCGATAACTGCAGTGACTGCTGGGTAATCCCGGCCGTAAAGCAGTCCGATGACGTCACCGCCGGGGAAGCAGGTAATCAGCTGTGCTGCGCCGGGATGTCAGGCTCTGCCTGTCATTGCGATGTAGCAGAGCTGGATCGCCGTGGGACTGTCGTTATGGACTGCGTCGGACAGGTGGTATACTGTTGGTTTGTTTTTTTTCTTTTTTTACAGGAGATCGATGGCGTCGCAGGAATGAGATGTAATAAAAGAAATGAAAACTGTGTTGTCTCTTTTATTTCATTAAAATAGTTTTTTCTTGCTTTGTCTTTTTTATACATTTAAAAACTTTGGGATTAATAATGGATCGGTGTCTTATTGACGCCTCTCCATTATTAACCGGGCTTATTGTCACCGTGCAATCAACGGTGACATTAACCCCTTATTACCCCGCTTGCCACCGCTACAGGGCAAGTGGGAAGAGCCGGGTAAAGTGCCACAATTGGCACATCTTTTGATGCGCCAAATGTGGGGCTGCTGTAGCCTGGTATTATCAGGCTGTTGAGGGCCAAAATCCATGGGCCTTGACAGTCTTTTAATACCAGGCCGCAGCAGTCTGCATTTTACTTGGCTGGTTAACAAAAATAGGGGGACCCCTACGCCGTTTTTTTTTTCGAGGGGATCCCCTATTTTTGTTAACCAGCCAAGCTAAGCAGACTGCTGTGGCCTGGTATTATCAGGCTTGCAAGGTCCATGGATATTGGATCCTTACCAGCCTGAAAAACCAGGCCTCAGCGGTCTGCTTCATCTGGCTGGTTAACAAAAATAGGGGGGACCCCACGCCAATTTTTTTCGAGGGGATCCCCTATTTTTGTTAATCAGCCAAGATATGCAGACTGCTGTGGCCTGGTATTATCAGGCTGGCAAGGTCCATGGATCTTGGCTCCTTAACAGCCTGAAAATCCAGGCCTCAGCGGTCTGCTTCATCTGGCTGGTTAACAAAAATAGGGGGGACCCACGCCATTTTTTATTCGAAGGGAACCCCTATTTTTGTTAATCAGTTCCCTCTGACGTCACTGATTGTGTCCCTGGCTGACCTGAAGTGAAAGTGGAAAGCAATCAATTAAGCTTTCCACTTCCTCTCCTGTCAGCCAGGAGAGGAACTCATTCATTTTGGGGGTTTACTGTGAGGCTGCAGCATTAGCTGCGGTCCCTGCAGTAAACATTAACCCTTTCTGAAGGATTACACCGTGGGACCTGACTGTACATCGGATTGGTAAGAATAATTTTGCTTTATTATTTTATTTTTATTACAGGAAATGGTTTTAGCAGGTAAATAAAATATGGTCAAAAACTGTGTGATTATTTCATTAAACTTCTTTTTTATTAAAGTGTGTGTGTTTGATTTTTCTTTCATACAATAGGATTAATAATTGATAGTTGTCTAATTGACAGCTCTCAATTATTAACCTGGCTTAAAGTGACCTTTCAATTTTGCAAGGTCTTTTTAAACCCCCTTTTATACCCCCTTCGCCAAAGCTCAGGGCAAAGGGGGAATAGAGGGCAAAAACCCGAAAGGCAAAAATTTAAAAGAATTTGCCCTTTCTGGGGTGTTGGGGCGTGTTGTAGCCGGGGGGGGCAAAAATAAAGGTCCCTTTGGGCTATTATTTATCGCCCCACTCACTGGCTTTGTCTGTCGGGGGCGAAAATAGGGCGGGAGCCCACGCATTTTTTTTTCAGCAATTTTACACCCATTATATAAATATACTGTCATTAAAATTTTGACCATAAAATATATATTTTATATTTTAGTTCATACCCTTTTACAAAGTATAATAGCCGCTTAAATTTAAATTGCGGGTTTTGTGAAAAACAGAAACCCCACATGAAATGACACTTGGGTTTCATAGAGTTAAAAATGTCTTTTTTAGTATTTGAATCTGATTTTCACAAAAAAATTACAGGTGAAGTGTGCAAAATTTTCACCTGTAGGGGGTTTAAATTTAAAAGGTGTAAATTGTAGGCAAAAAAAATCCGTTTTTTTTTACAAAGAATTTACACCCTTTTAAATTTAACCCCCACAGGTTGAAATTTTGCACACATGGGGGATTAATTGTTTGTGCAAAAAAGTTTTCAAACGACATGAAAAGACATGGTTAACCCCTTTTACCCAAGTGTCATTTCATGTCGGTGCTTTTGTTTTTCACAGAAGCCCGGCTTACCGGATTGAATAGAGGAAAATTTTTTAAAGTAGAAATGTATAAACTAACATTTTAAATATAAAAGTCACTGACATGTTTATATATATATATATATATTGTATTCTATGTGGTTATTTTTTGTTACAGGGAAAAAAAGTTTTTTTTTTAATTTCGAATTTTTTTCCCATAGACTTACATTTGGGCTTCCGCTATCGAAAACGGATTCGAGATATTTGTGCTATCGCGATACAATTTCGTACGATTTTTTAGAATCGAGCAAAATTTGCTCAACAACTACAGAGTTAATAAAA
>JARQOD010000004.1:17043274-17085019 GCA_033576555.1 Oophaga sylvatica
ACTTTTTTTTAAAAATGCCATATTTTGCAATGGAGGAGAGTTTGGCATGACGTCTATAATAGCTGTGATCCATTCATGGAAACTTAGGCTCTTGGGCCCAGAAGAAAATATGACATAACTGTCACTATTGCACATAATTTATTCCTTCCAAGGACCCTATAAAGAAGATTTATAGGGTCCTTGGAAGGTCCTTTAGAAGGCTTTATGAATGTCAATTCTGGCATCTAAATAGAAAAGTGTTCTTTACAGTTAGAGCAGTGAGACTGTGGAATGCACAATAGTCTCGATTTTGACAGAACTAACAATCCTTGCACCAGGAGGTTAAAGGGAATCTATCATAAGGTTTTTGCTATGTGATCTGAGAGCAGCATGATGTAGTGGCTGAGAGTCTGATTCCGGCATTGTGTCACTTCCTAGTCTGTGTTGCTGTTTCAATAAAATCAGTGTTTTATCAGCAGTAGATTATCACTACAGGACTAGGTGTCTCGTGCTTCCTGATCCAACCACGCTCCCGCTACTACACAAAAAGCAGCCAATCAGTGGTGTGGGCGGGGTTATACACAGCTCAGCATTCCGAGCTCTGCCAGATCTGCAGCAGAAAAAATTGGGATTCCATCAAAATGCCAGCATGCAGACCAGCAAGTGATACATCGTTGGAATCAGACTCTTAGCCCCTATATCACGCTGCTCTCAGATTACTAATCAAAATCCAGGTCATAGGGTCATCTTGGAGTTTCATATTGACTTTCTGAAAAAATTAAGGAGCCTGAGAAGTGGGAAGAAGATCTCAAAGGAGACACTTAAGTGATCTAATTTGTTTGGTACGCTCTTTAAAACGGTGTTTGAAGGGTGGACGTGCACTTGTAGGTGGTACCGGCCAATCCTTTGTAATCGTGATGTCACCATAAAACTATTAAATTGCCCAGTTTCCATAATCCCGTTGAAATCATCTGAACGGAGAAGATAGAACCTGAGTCACCGCATCTGACAAGCTTTACGTCACGTCAGTTCATTAAACTGGTGTTGTGCTTGTTTTATAGAGTGGCTCATTATATTAAAGGTATTTTGCGCAATTGCTACGATGGCTCATTACATTTACTGCAAGGTTATCCAGACATTAATATCCCTGTATGTGACACTACAACTGAGATGACTTGAACCCAAATCTTGTAAATTAGAAATATGGATTTCAGAGCTTACGTATTGAGCCAAGCTGAGTCTGGAGAACTAAGCTAAGCTGCAATACCAGACACGGCCTATGGATAAGAGTGGCGCTGTTTGGCATGAAAGTGCAGATTCTTTTACTTCTATACTGAAAATCATAATAAAGCTGTAAACTCTGGGTAGTTTTCCAAATTTCCTGCAGCCACCACAGGGAAAATGAGGCATTTCACAGTGCTCATTGACATCAATGAGTTGTTTGTGTAATGTAGGACGGGTCAGGTTCTCCATTGCAAGAAACGCGCTTTTTATTCTTGCCAAGAGATGAGGGTCCTGAATTGAGGACCCCTTTAATGAAGTACATCAATCTGACAACCCCTTTAAGGTTTAGTTTGTGAGGTCAATGACTGGATTTAGATTTTACTGAGATGGGTTGTAAAAAGTCCCAATAGTTTTTATCATACCTCCCAAGCTGAAAGTCAAAGAAAAGGGGAAAAAGTTATAAGCCAGTGGTGCCCTAAGTGATGCCCCATAGTGTCCTCACACAGTGTGACGACCACAGTGCCTCTCTGACACAGCCCCCACAATTTTTCCCTCATACGTTATGATGCCCTACCTAACATATGATGTCTCCACATTGCCCCCACGCATTATAATGCCCACACATACTATAATGACCCACAGTGTTTCTCCCATATAAGATTTCTCCACAGTGCCCCCCACACTGATGCCTTCACGCATTATGATGCCCACGGGTCGCACACACAGGATTCCCCCACACATAATGTCTCCACATTGCCCCCACACACTATGATGTCCCCATAGTGTCCCACCCATACAACTATTATTCCCCCACCATATCATGGCCCCAGTGGCCCCCACTGGCAAATAAAAATTACTCACCTAAGCCTGTTCTCATAATGAGCAGAGCAGATCTCCATTCTACACTCCGTGTGCCTCGAAGTGACGTCCTGTGCCAAGCCTCAGTCAGCACAGGTGAATGTTGGAGCAGGGAGCTGATGGCTCCCTGCTCCACCACTATATTCAATTGTATCTGCATCCCAAAAAATGCAGACATAGTTAAAAGCAGAACATGAAATCGACCTCAAGGGACAGTGGGACAGCTCCCCCAATCTTGGACGATCGGGAGGCATGGTTTTTACATCCTAATACATAGGTATACGATCATTTCTTTTTTTATTTGGCCAGAGAAGAAGTAGGACCAGAGGAACTCGACAGTCCTAACTTAAGGACAGGCCCTTAAAATCAGCTAGAACTGTCTGAAATTCTATTCTTCCCAGTCGAAGAAAAATTTCAGAATTTTGTTGAAAAATCAAGAATGTCCGAAAAAATTCAACTAAATAGGTGTTGGGATGAGATTGTCTTTGCTACGTAGACCTCAGAACTGGATATTTTCGTTAATTCAATTTCCTGAAGGCCAAAGAAAATCCGGACTGTCCATAAAACCCCAATTAGAAAGGTTTGTGCCACCTCTGTAGGCATTTTGGGCGTTGTAGCACATTTACAACTTCTCATCTTTCTAATCAGCTCCATCAAAGCTAGTTGAGGTATGAAGTAAAATATTCTTCATCCGCTAAATTATGTTAATTATCGACCATTTGCGAAAATATTTTAAGATGTTCCTCTGATTCTAGGAAAATGAGTCTACTTAAGGTTGTGAATCATGAGTTCTTCTCATCTCAACGTCCCAATGATTGTACGGACGACTTCACAGACTTATTTTTTTCTTCAAAAGGCTTATACACGCTACACCTGGGACTAGCTGCGAAGACTGTGCCATCATCCTTATCTGCAAAGTCTCAGTCCCGGCATGACCATGTGCATCAGAAGAGCAGGCCCGCACCCTGTCGAACTGTCTGTCGGGGCTCCAGCTGTTGTGTCTTTCTGCCATGCCAATTTCTCCTGACCATGATTTATTTACTTGCTGTCAGACCCTCTCGTTCATCTTAACATTGTCTCTTAGCATTCATATTCTCGGCATGCATCAATAAATCTTTCACCACTTCTTCTGAGTTCTAAGCCCAATATTCCCGTCACGTTTTACCTATTGTCCTTGTACAATGGTCTCCTATAGGACGGTGGAAATTCAAAGGAAAATTCTGTGCGAAACATAAAGCTTGTGTGTCAGTTTTGGGTAACCTGAAGCGTTGCAGGTTTCGCCGTGTCAGATGTAGGTCCAACCAGCTGTAGACTAAGGATTACAGGGATTTATAATGCTGTACAATAATAAATTATATTGTGGTACCGTGTTAGCCAGAAAAATCGATGTGAATACTTTTCCGTCCAAAGATGACAAGAGTATTCTTAGAGTGATACCTTTATTGGCTAACCAGAAAATTGTATGTTCGCAAGCTTTCTGAGCACACAGGCTCCTTCTTCTTTGTAATCTGCCTGAAGAAGGAGCCTCTGCGCTCTGAAAGCTTGCAAAAATATAATTTTCTGGTTAGCCAATAAAGGTATCACTCTAAGAATACTCTTGTCATCTTTGGACAGAAAAGTATTCACAGGGATTTATAACTAATTCCTTGGATGACTACTATGTAATATATCACCAACTATAGACTAGACTGGAAAAAAAGTTAAAAATTAACTAAATGTCCATTTTTTGATTGAGTTTTTGAAAGTTATGAAACTTTGAAAAATCACTTTATCAGGGGGTTTGTCTTCAATCCTGTAAAAAAATGTACATGTAAGTGCTTTTCTCCAGTTTATTTGCCTCCTGCCTTCAGCTGCATTGATATCAGGATATACCCATTTAGAGTACAGATGATGGCAGTGGATGTTCTCATTTAAAGTACAGGTGATTGCAGTGGATGTTCTCATTTGGAGTACAGATGATGGCAGTGATGGGTCAACCCCTGTTTAGTTACCCATTAAGACATTTCACAGAACATCATAAGTTTTAAAAGTTTTTTTCAAGCAAGAAGCATAGATACTTGCTTTTGTAAACAGTGCCACTCATGACTCCTGGTTGTAGGTTGTATTGCAGCTTAGCCACATGCGCATCAATCATGCTTGTCAACACCGTGATGTTCTCTTAGACTATAAGAAGGGTTGGCAAACCTCAAGGTTATATGCCGAATTCTCATGAAACCTCGGCATAATGTTTCTTCCATGCAGGGTGGTGAAAGAAGCATGGAGATGGATATGAAGGTTTTGCACATACAGCATGGGCATTATGAAGGAGGTCCATAGCAGAGTCACTGACCTTTGGGACCCACAACAATTCTGAGAATGGGACTCTGCAAAGCCCCGATTTGAAAGGACTATAGTTGTGCTTGACCTGCACTCCATTCATTGTATATGGGAGAGACGGAAATAGCGGCTGCACTCGGAATGGAGCTCGGGATGAACACATCTACTCCTTTCAAGTCCGGGGCTCTGAAGAGCTCTGTTCTCCAGATCACTAAGTGTCCTAGTGATGAAACCTCCAGTGGTCAAACCCCCAATGCAGGGTCCAATTTTCGACATCCAAAGATCTTAGTGTTTCTGGGAATCCCAGCAGTCAAAGCCAAAACGCAAGGTCCCATCATCAGCATTCAGAGCCCCAATCTCAGTAATACTGGAGGCCCCAGAGATCAAACCTTCAGTGGTCGAACCCCCAATGTAGGGCCTAGTTCTCTGCAGCCAAATCACTTCTCTCAGGGTTGCTTGAGTCCCAGCAGTCAAAGACCCAATGAAAGCCCCCGTTTTCAGCATTCAGAGCCAAAATCTCTGTATTACTGAGGGCCCCAGAAATCAAACCTTTAATGGTCGAACCCCCAATGCAGGGCCCAGTTCTTGGCATCCAAAGCCCTGTTCTAAGGGTTGCTTGGTGTCCCAGCAGTCAAAGCCCAAATGCAAGGCCTTTTTATCAGCATTCAGAGCCCCAATCTCAGTATTACTGGGGGTCCCAGCAATCAAACCTTCAGTGGTCAAACCCTCCAATGCATGATCCAGGTATTGGCAACCAAAATTCCTGCTCTCATGGTCGTTGGGAGACCCAGCAGTCAAAGTCCCAATGCATGGCCCTATTATCAGCATTCAGAGGCCCAATCTCGGTATTCCTGGAGGTCCCAGCGATCAAACCACCAGTGGTCAAACCCCCAATGCAGGGCCCAGTTCTTGGCATCCAAAGCTCTATTCTCAGGGCTGCTGGGAGTCCCAGCAGTCAATGCGCCAAAGCATGGCCCCATAACCAACATTAAGAGCCCAATTCTCGGTATTCCTAAGGGTCTCAGTAGTCCAACCCTAAGTACAGAGTCCTTTTCTTCATATTCTTGGGGGTCCCATCAGTCGTAACCTCAGTAGAGACCCAGTCTCGGGGTCACTGAGATTTACTGAGGTCAAACCCCAGTGCAGAACCCCATTCTTGACATGCCGAGCCCCATTCTCTCTATTCATGGAGGTCTAACAGTTGCACCCCCAGTGCAGAGCTCCAGTCTTGGGATCGCTGAGGACCCCAAGGGTCGAACCGCCAGTGCAGAGCTATGTTGTTAGTATCTAGAGCCCCACTTTCAAGATTACTGGGGGTCTTAGCAGTCAAACCCTCTTTTTTAGGATCCACAGCCTTGATCTGTCTCCAGTGGATATGGGATAACACTTAATTGTAGGAACACCCCTTTAAAGTCTGCAAAAGGGAGTCATGCATAAGACGGAAGACACCGCCCCTTTAAGAAATATTTATTATAAAGGGTAAAATCATGGTAGTTACATTCCTTCCAAAAAAAGACAAGCCCCCCGTCATGATGTTCAAAGCTGTAACTATCTGACTTATTGGCCTTGTGACTGGTTACGGCCATTGGAATGCTATAATTCTGGGCACATGTTCCTAGAAACTTTCTATTAATTGTCCGGAAATTATAAATTATAATATTTTCCAGGTGTCTTTTCATTGTGAAATATTCATCTGTTTCTCTTTAGATGTTTATTACCGGGGAGCGAAAAATCAATGTATTATATAATCTAAAATATCAGATATAAAATTGTAAAATAATATTCAGAATATTTTAAAATAAAAAATATATATAAAATAAAGACACAAGAATGGAAACTTCCCACTGACATGTCGGTAAAGAACATTTGTCATATGTTATATTCTGATGTCAGATCTAGGGATTATTCGGAGATAAGCGGCGTAACATCGACGCCACTTATCTCTTCCTGCAGAAGCCGCTTTTATCAGATCCTGCAGATGATTGAACGCCAATTCTATCTGTCTCCATACACTATTTCCAATATATTGTATAAGTGCATGCCAAATGGGTGACAAAAGGGACAGTTTTTTGCCAAATTGGTGACAAAAGGGACTTTTTTTTGCCAAATTGGTGACAAAATGGATTTTTTTTTTTACAAATTTTTGACAAAAGGGACTTTTTTTGTCAAATTGGGGACAAAAGGGAATTTTTTTGCTAAATTAGTGGCAAAAGGTACTTTTTTGTCAAATTGGTGACAAAAGGGATTTTTTTTGCCAAAATGGTGACAGAAGGGACATTTTTGTTGCCAAATTGGTGACAAAAAGTACTTTTTTTTTGCAAAATTGGTGACAAAAAAAGAATTTTTTTTGCTAAATTGGTGACAGAAAATACACATTTTTTTGCCAAATTGGTGACATAAAGGGCTAAATTGGGGCCTAAAGGAAATTTTTTTTGCTAAATTGGTGACAAAAAATATTTTTTTGTCAAATTGGTGACAAAAGGGACATATTATTTTACCAAAGTGGTAACAAAAGGGACATTTTTTGCTAAATTGGTGAAAAAAGGGATTTTTTTTACAAATTTGTGACAAACAAGACAGTTTTTTGCTAAATTAATAACAAAAGGGACATTTTTTTGACAAATTGATGACAGAATGGACATTTTTTGACAAATCTATTCTATTATTTCTAAACACTGTTTTTCGGTGATTGCTTTGTATCTCCGTTCATACTGCAACCACACACACAAACGATACAACATTTGAAAGGTAAACTTGCCCTCTTCAGCAAGAAAATAGCCAAACAATCCACACATCCACGATTTGATCACAATATACAGTTTTAAACATTAATTTTCATAAAGCTGCAGTAAGGAAAAATGATCTGCAGGTGGCACCACAGTACCCCAAAGCACACTACCACAAAGCTGCTTACAGACATCACAAACAAATCCAAACATTTGCCTTGGGGTCTTTCCAGCTTGCTCAAGTGCTTGCCCAGCCTATTTCAGGCACATTGGAGGATTGCACACTTCACTGCAGGTGAGTCACATATGCAATCACATTTGTAAACATGCACTGCTTTTTCACTGATTACTTCGCCCCACACACAGAAATGATACAGCAATTGAAAAGTAAACTTGCCCCTTTCAGTAAGAAAAGAGCCAAACAAACCACACATTCACAATTTTATCACTAAATACAGTTTAAACATTCATTTTCATAAACCTGCAGAAAGACACAATGACCTGCAGGTGGCACCTCAACCGGAAGACATTTTTTGGCCTCTACTTATCAAACCAATTTATTGTATTACCAATCTACATATATAAATACCTGTCTGTGTTCATCATCTCATGAAATACATTTACATTTCACCAGCTTGCTTTTTCTGAAATTGCCTGCTCCCCCAACGACCAATGTGTGAAAATTTCACACGGGCCAAGCTAGTTGTTGAGAAAAAGGATTTTTTTTGCTAAATTAGAGACAAAATGGACATATTTTTTTTTTTACCAAATTGGTGACGGAAGGGCCATTTTTTTGTAAATTTTCCCATTTTATTTTGATATATATGGAGCCGCTGCGTTTTGGTCTTTTCTTCTCTCCATAAAAGAAGAGACTAATTTTGCTTTTATTTACAGTTTAAAATCCCTCTGCAAGATCAGAGCTGCCCGGCAGCACCATCCACGAGCGAGCCGATGACCTTGTGCTGCAGCTGTCAAAATATATAACATTTTCTCTTATCTGCTCTCTTGCGTTTTCAGCAAAATTCAATCCGCTTTGATTAAATATTAAAGATCGTGTTCAATAGTTTAGGCAAATAGGTGGTTTACTAATTGATCTTTTGCAGCATTTGTACAAGAGGAAGTCATTATTCACATGTCGCAGTCATGTTCCTTTGTTTTTTCTGCTGTGATTTTTCCAAAACTGAAGCAAAATACGGCAGTTCTGCTCATTCTTGGAAAAATCGTTGCAAAGAAGCACGTGTTTTTTTTCTGAACGCCATTTTCTACTTTACGTACAAAATTTTGCAACGTTTTAAATACATTATTGTTACCTGAGTTACAGTCTGTATTATTGTATCCAGAGCAGCATTCACAATTCTGCAGGCTCCAGAGCTGAAATCTCCCAGCATCCCTTGCTGGTTGATTGTTTCCACATAACTTGTTCTGGTTATTTGTGTAAATTACTGCCTGTTGACTGTTTCCAATGGTGACCAACAGAATTCTGAGTGCAGCTCTGGAGTATAATACAGGATGTAACTCAGGATCAGTAATGTAATGTATGTACACAGTGACTGCACCAACAGAATTCTGAGTGCAGCTCTGGAGTATAATACAGGATGTAACTCAGGATCAGTAATGTAATGTATGTACACAGTGACTGCACCAGCAGAATAGTGAGTGCAGCTCTGGAGTATAATACAGGATGTAACTCAGGATCAGTAATGTAATGTATGTACACAGTGACTGCACCAGCAGAATAGTGAGTGCAGCTCTGGAGTATAATACAGGATGTAACTCAGGATCAGTAATGTAATGTATGTACACAATGACTGCACCAGCAGAATAGTGAGTGCAGCTCTGGAGTATAATACAGGATGTAACTCAGGATCAGTAATGTAATGTATGTACACAGTGACTGCACCAGCAGAATAGTGAGTGCAGCTCTGGAGTATAATACAGGATGTATCTCAGGATCAGTAATGTAATGTATGTACACAGTGACTGCACCAGCAGAATAGTGAGTGCAGCTCTGGACTATAATACAGGATGTAACTCAGGATCAGTAATGTAATGTATGTACACAGTGACTGCACCAGCAGAATAGTGAGTGCAGCTCTGGAGTATAATACAGGATGTAACTCAGGATCAGTAATGTAATGTATGTACACAGTGACTGCACCAACAGAATTCTGAGTGCAGCTCTGGAGTATAATACAGGATGTAACTCAGGATCAGTAATGTAATGTATGTACACAGTGACTGCACCAACAGAATTCTGAGTGCAGCTCTGGAGTATAATACAGGATGTAACTCAGGATCAGTAATGTAATGTATGTACACAGTGACTGCACCAGCAGAATAGTGAGTGCAGCTCTGGAGTATAATACAGGATGTAACTCAGGATCAGTAATGTATGTACACAGTGACTGCACCAGCAGAATAGTGAGTGCAGCTCTGGTGTATAATACAGGATGTAACTCAGGATCAGTAATGTAATGTATGTACACAGTGACTGCACCAGCAGAATAGTGAGTGCAGCTCTGGAGTATAATACAGGATGTAACTCAGGATCAGTAATGTATGTACACAGTGACTGCACCAGCAGAATAGTGAGTGCAGCTCTGGGGTATAATACAGGATGTAACTCCGGATCAGTAATGTAATGTATGTACACAGTGACTGCACCAGCAGAATAGTGAGTGCAGCTCTGGAGTATAATACAGGATGTAACTCAGTAATGTAATGTATGTACACAGTGACTGCACCAACAGAATTCTGAGTGCAGCTCTGGAGTATAATACAGGATGTAACTCAGGATCAGTAATGTAATGTATGTACACAGTGACTGCACCAGCAGAATAGTGAGTGCAGCTCTGGAGTATAATACAGGATGTATCTCAGGATCAGTAATGTAATGTATGTACACAGTGACTGCACCAGCAGAATAGTGAGTGCAGCTCTGGAGTATAATACAGGATGTAACTCAGGATCAGTAATGTAATGTATGTACACAGTGACTGCACCAGCAGAATAGTGAGTGCAGCTCTGGAGTATAATACAGGATGTAACTCAGGATCAGTAATGTAATGTATGTACACAGTGACTGCACCAACAGAATTCTGAGTGCAGCTCTGGAGTATAATACAGGATGTAACTCAGGATCAGTAATGTAATGTATGTAACACAGTGACTGCACCAGCAGAATAGTGAGTGCAGCTCTGGAGTATAATACAGGATGTAACTCAGGATCAGTAATGTAATGTATGTACACAATGACTGCACCAGCAGAATAGTGAGTGCAGCTCTGGAGTATAATACAACATGTAACTCAGGATCAGTAATGTATGTACACAGTGACTGCACCAGCAGAATAGTGAGTGCAGCTCTGGTGTATAATACAGGATGTAACTCAGGATCAGTAATGTAATGTATGTACACAGTGACTGCACCAGCAGAATAGTGAGTGCAGCTCTGGAGTATAATACAGGATGTAACTCAGGATCAGTAATGTATGTACACAGTGACTGCACCAGCAGAATAGTGAGTGCAGCTCTGGGGTATAATACAGGATGTAACTCCGGATCAGTAATGTATGTACACAGTGACTGCACCAGCAGAATAGTGAGTGCAGCTCTGGGGTATAATACAGGATGTACCTCAGGATCAGTAATGTATGTACACAGTGACTGCACCAGCAGAATAGTGAGTGCAGCTCTGGGGTATAATACAGGATGTAACTCCGGATCAGTAATGTATGCACACAGTGACTGTACCAGCAGAATAGTGAGTGCAGCTCTGAGGTATAATACAGGATGTAACTCAGCATCAGTAATGTAATGTATGTACACAGTGACTGCACCAGCAGAATAGTGAGTGCAGCTCTGGAGTATAATACAGGATGTAACTCAGGATCAGTAATGTAATGTATGTACACAGTGACTGCACCAGCAGAATAGTGAGTGCAGCTCTGGAGTATAATACAGGATGTAACTCAGGATCAGTAATGTAATGTATGTACACAGTGACTGCACCAGCAGAATAGTGAGTGCAGCTCTGAGGTATAATACAGGATGTAACTCAGCATCAGTAATGTAATGTATGTACACAGTGACTGCACCAGCAGGATAGTGAGTGCAGCTCTGGAGTATAATACAGGATGTAACTCCGGATCAGTAATGTAATGTATGTACACAGTGACTGCACCAGCAGAATAGTGAGTGCAGCTCTGGAGTATAATACAGGATGTAACTCAGGATCAGTAATGTAATGTATGTACACAGTGACTGCACCAGCAGAATAGTGAGTGCAGCTCTGGAGTATAATACAGGATGTAACTTCGGATCAGTAATGTAATGTATGTACACAGTGACTGCACCAGCAGAATAGTGAGTGCAGCTCTGGAGTATAATACAGGATGTAACTCAGGATCAGTAATGTAATGTATGTACACAGTGACTGCACCAGCAGAATAGTGAGTGCAGCTCTGGAGTATAATA
This sequence comes from Oophaga sylvatica, assembly GCA_033576555.1. NCBI lineage: Eukaryota > Metazoa > Chordata > Amphibia > Anura > Dendrobatidae > Oophaga > Oophaga sylvatica. Next base: position 17,054,853 of record JARQOD010000004.1, read on the forward strand.
CAGGATGTAACTCAGGATCAGTAATGTAATGTATGTACACAGTGACTGCACCAGCAGAATAGTGAGTGCAGCTCTGGAGTATAATACAGGATGTAACTCAGGATCAGTAATGTAATGTATGTACACAGTGACTGCACCAGCAGAATAGTGAGTGCAGCTCTGGAGTATAATACAGGATGTAACTCAGGATCAGTAATGTAATGTATGTACACAGTGACTGCACCAGCAGAATAGTGAGTGCAGCTCTGGAGTATAATACAGGATGTAACTCCGGATCAGTAATGTAATGTATGTACACAGTGACTGCACCAGCAGAATAGTGAGTGCAGCTCTGGAGTATAATACAGGATGTAACTCAGGATCAGTAATGTAATGTATGTACACAGTGACTGCACCAGCAGAATAGTGAGTGCAGCTCTGGAGTATAATACAGGATGTAACTCAGGATCAGTAATGTAATGTATGTACACAGTGACTCCACCAGCAGAATAGTGAGTGCAGCTCTGGAGTATAATACAGGATGTAACTCAGGATCAGTAATGTAATGTATGTACACAGTGACTGCACCAGCAGAATAGTGAGTGCAGCTCTGGAGTATAATACAGGATGTAACTCAGGATCAGTAATGTAATGTATGTACACAGTGACTGCACCAGCAGAATAGTGAGTGCAGCTCTGGAGTATAATACAGGATGTAACTCAGGATCAGTAATGTAATGTATGTACACAGTGACTGCACCAGCAGAATAGTGAGTGCAGCTCTGGAGTATAATACAGGATGTAACTCAGGATCAGTAATGTAATGTATGTACACAGTGACTGCACCAGCAGAATAGTGAGTGCAGCTCTGGATTATAATACAGGATGTAACTCAGGATCAGTAATGTAATGTATGTACACAGTGACTGCACCAGCAGAATAGTGAGTGCAGCTCTGGAGTATAATACAGGATGTAACTCAGGATCAGTAATGTAATGTATGTACACAGTGACTGCACCAGCAGAATAGTGAGTGCAGCTCTGGAGTTATAATACAGGATGTAACTCATCCATATAGGTTCCCTTTAAGCCATAAACCATTGAGCACTATTAGCTTCCCATCGTAGATATCCTAGCACATGGCTGAACTTCAGCAGGAGATATATCTTGCTGAATATAAAGCAGAGAAATGAACAGCTGAGTACACCCGTGCACAGATTTACATTCTCTCCTCCGAGGATTCTGCTTCTCTGTCTTTCTCCGCAGTTTAGGAATGTAAAAGATTCCCAACTGGTCGGTCGGCCAACAGTGTCTAGGGGACAGGTGCTGGCACTACATCATACGTTCAGCATTTTCGAAATCGAACCCTCCGTGGCGACCAAACGGCCAACGCTGACTATAATTACAATGCTAGATGAAAAATCATTTCTATAGCAAATACGGCTGCTATTTGCACTGTACATACGTGGAAAAGCTAGAACATGGGAAATGATAGGAAATATGCACATAGTGAGATCACCGCCATTCATCACCCACCTAAAACCACACACTGCCCGCATAATACCGACAGGTAGTACACACAGGTCCACACCACAGTCTCTCCGAAGTATAGCGCTATAAAATATGGAAAGAATACAAAATACTGACATACAGTACCCTTATACTGCTATAGAGTGCCCTACGGTGCCTATATAATAACACCAGAAAATGCTCATATAATCCCCCCTGACGGGTCATGTGAGTAACACACAGGAGCTCTGGGGCACATCCGTGTGCGGAAAACAACAGATAGCCGTGCACCCATATATACAGGCGCACCTAACTCCCAGTATATACTGAGAACCCCCACATAGCCTCCTATATACAGTATGAGCCCTCACATAGCCCTAAAATACAGTATGAACCCCCACATAGCCTCCTATATACAGTATGAGCCCCCACATAACTCCCTACATACAGTATGAACCCCCACATAGCAACCTAAAAACAGTACAAGCCCTCACATAGCCCATATATACAGGCACACGTCCCATACACATATTAATTAAAAAAACACCAGATACTTACCTCGCTCCCATTTCCCTGACGCTCTGCTCTGGGCCTTGAGGCTCCACTTGTACTTATGGTACGTGCATGCTGGCGCGCTGGCTGATGATGTCATTGCGCCGGTACATCACAGCAGAGGCGACGGGAGCTCCCCTGGAGCTGCGCTGCTATCCTGTATCGTCGGCTGCGGAACTGCAGGAAAACTCCCTGTCGGGATATGTGTGCCGCTAATGGTGGAGCACAAAACATACCCTGGGAGGTAGCCTAAATTGCCCTCATTATAATCTGCCTATGAGCACTCCCATCAAGTTTTTATCCTCTAAGTATATTGCAGTCATCACATTATACAGCACTGTGTACTTACAATTGCTCATTTTGCCTTTCTACCCAGATAATTCTTCTCTTTTCCATTAGGTCTATGACATCACGTGATTAAAAACTCACTAGCTGAATCCTTCTAAGCTCTATGTAGAAACAGGAGGTCAATTTTCCCTGTATGAGTCATGAGTCACTGCAAAAGTCTCTGGCAGGGGGAGGAGGAAGCAGCGGGGCTATGAGGGGGATGATAAATGCAGGGACAAGAGACTTCATGTTTCTACATAGAGCAGAGGAAAGAGAAGAATTAGCAGGGTAGAAAGATAAACTGAGCAATTGTAAGTACACAGTGCGATATAATAGGATGGCTGCAATATATTAAGAGGATAAAAAACTTTGATAGGAGGAGGAAGAGGAGGAGGAGGAGGGCTTCTTTAAAAACAAACTATGCCAATGATCAGCATTAAAATCAAAGGGCTGTTCATATAATGAACGTCCGTGCTGCATTCTCCAGATTCTGCTAAGTGTGGTGTGCCCGGTACAAAATATGATTGCTTTCAAGACTCAAGCTAATTCGTTCATTAATTTGGAGCTTTCTGCTTCCTCTTGAGCTAATGCTTTGGCTCGGCTTCAATTATGACTTAAGTCATGAGAGTGAGCGACCGTCTAAGGGACATTATTGGACTTTTGTACTTTGTAAATGATGTCCATTGACTCTGTGTTCCACTTCTACCAACGCTACAATTATTCATTTGTCAGATTACTAAATCTCAGGGGATGTCTGCTGTGGGGGACAAATAAAAGTCAATCATTTTTTTTAACTTGTCGCGTGCCTTGAGGGCATATTTAATTGATATTTAGGCAATATTTCAGCAATTAGACCAATATAAGGCTTTAAGGAGTGTATCACCTGTGCTGGCTCCAGCGCCGGTCTTTGCGTCTTGCTTGTTGTGTTATTGTGTGGCCCAGCTATGACAGGCACACATAAATCCAGGAGAATGCACAGGAAGGTAACCGCAACGCTTGATATTCATTCACGTCACTCACACTTTTAGACACACCCACTAGGGGTATAAGAGGTAGTGACACGTAGCATTCAGTAGTCGTTCAGTCTTTCCAGACAGTCTGTGCAGGAGGAGAGGAGTGGGCACAGTCTGTTCAGTGTTCAGTCTGTTTCCTGTCTGAGAAGAGCTCAGATCAGCAGAGAGTTCACTCAGTCAGCTTCCTGTCTTTGGACAGTTCAGTGTCAGTCCAGTCTGGACTTGGAGGATACTGAGAGCGGATCAGCGAGCTCTGGAGAAAGCTGACATTTCCATTAATGCTACAAGTGCTTATGTTAAGAGCGGGAAGCAGGGCGAAGGGCACAGTGGAGAAGACAGAGAGAAGTGCTTCAGGTATTGGATTACCTGCACTAAATCACCGGACACCGGGGTCCGAAGCGTTGCTAGTGTTTCAAGCATAGTAACAAGATACCCGGAGGCTTTCTGGACTACAGGTCGCAGAGAGCAGCCCTAAGTGCTGATACGTAACCGGAGTCAGGGGGAACAAGGACTTTTAGCTAGGCCAAGCATAGAAGGACTTAGTTCTCTCAACATCTGATGATCAGAGACATAGAAGGCTCCACCACAATGTCGGCCGGGCGTTGCAGCTATTGAGAAAAGCTGGAGATTGCAGAGTTAACTTTGCTTTATGCAAGTTTGGACTCACCTACATATGAAGTAAAGGAGGCCTCTAACCTGCTCAGCGGTTATCCCGAATGTGCATTCTCCACCCCGACCAGCTCCCCGGGATCTGCCTGAAACATCTACAAGTAAAAGGTATGAAAAGAAGCTGCATTGTGTGTGACTGAATTATTACCTACACCCTGCATCATCACCATAGACTTACAGGGACCCGTCTCACCTGTGGGAGACTTACCACCCAGCTGCCCCATAACATCCCCTGTGAAGATCCTTATAGCAGCGCTGGTCCAATTGATCAGACACCACAGGTGGCGTCACGAACTACCTATCCTTATAATCCCCTGTAAATATCCCCCATTGCATGACCGCCAGGGCCACGGAACGAGTCCCGCTGCCAGTGACATCTCCCATGGAAATCAATGGGCTCGGCTCCGAGTACCCCATAGCCCTGGTACCACCTCAGTGTGGTGCGCGTCATCTACTTGGCGTCACGAACAGGATGCGAAACTTGCAATTGTGAGTCCTGTGTGCCTATTGAACTGTTTGGTGAAAAAGACTGTTTGCTGCATTTGGCGCCAAATACCGCCATTTTACCGCCATATTGGCGCCCTGAGGTGCTGGTGAAGAAGGTGGGCGTGCATTCGTGGGCGTGTACCCCCCCTGTGGCGCGAAAGTTATGGCCGCCCTCTCAAAATGCTACTATAATGTGAGATCCTACCCCACTGCAAGAGAGATCTGCCTTCTCTTCCTCCTCTATGTCATGGAGAAGGTGGATGCGGTGCTGGAAGATGTGGCCCGCCACCGCAAAGAAGTGGAGGCGATGGAGAAAAGCTGGCGTGCCCTGAAACAGCGGCTGCTGTGGGACGCAACACTCTCCCCTCCAGGAGCGCAACCATTACCTGTGGCACCAGTGCCAGCGGCTGATGAGAAACCGGAGGCCGCCTCCAAAAGTGCTGATCCCGACTCCACCGATGAAGCAGCGGGAGAGAAGGAGGCTGAGGAGGCCCTGCCCGTTCCGGAGTACCAGCCAGGCCTGGAGGCCGCAGCGGAATGCCAATCCCCGGTAGGGACACCGGAGGAGACCCAACTGTCAGCGATAGAAAACGACTGGGAGCAGCGACAGCAGCAGGTTAGTGCGTTCCCAACTGAGCCACTGCGCGCACCTGCGTCCTACTCGGAATCGCAAGCCCCAGCAGCGTCATCTTTGGCGTCAGCACCAAGCAGTGCACCAATATCGCAACCTGTGATTACTTCAGCATCGCCCCCTGCGTACACTTCTGCATCACAATCTGCGACCATTTCTGCATCGCAACCTGAATTGTATACTGCGGCACCTTTTACAACGCAACCTGCGTTCTATTCTGAGGATGTACCCGTTGGGTTCCCAGTTCGAATAAAGGATGTAGCCACTCAAACACAGATCGCAGGACATTATCTCTTTGTTATGCGTTCAAAAGAACACCGCGTCGTTCCAGCCCCAGGAGTGGAAGACGTTATTGAAGTTTACAAGAAAAATGAAAATCAGTAGGACCCAGACGGGTTTACTGCACCTGAGGAAATGTAAAAAGTTGGAAGAAGTTTGGCAGAATTGCACTTTATTGTCTTTTATTGATATGTATGAAAATGTTACATAGCTTACATATTTAAATAGAATACCCGGCTGGGTAAAGAGTTTAGCAAGTTAAAGTGAAAGTGAAGAATTAATGGCTTTATTTGAAATGTGTCTTTTCTCATGCATGGACTGCGTGACTGTGGACTGTGCCAGCCCAAAAACTTTAATGTAAATAGTTTGCACCACGGTGCACTATCTTGGTTTTACACAAAACCATTGCTATCTACCTCTGAAGAAAAACCCGTATGGTGTGGCCTAGAGTGAGGTCTGCAAAAGGAAAGTCCTGCAGCCCACCCAGGACCCACGTGGGAGGTTTGGTGCGGGTCCTCCACAAGAATTTGTCTTGTATTTATGAGAATGTTTGATACTTTTGATACTTTTGTATTTTTTCTAATGTACAAATTGTAACGTTCAAGAAGTCTTACCTCCCGGATGGGATGAGTTAAAATGTTAATGTTATATGCAAAAACAAAAATGTTTTATTTTTCTCTTTTACAGCCCGGGAGTGCTGTGTTTAATCAAGGGGGGATGTGTGGCCCAGCTATGACAGGCACACATAAATCCAGGAGAATGCACAGGAAGGTAACCGCAACGCTTGATATTCATTCACGTCACTCACACTTTTAGACACACCCACTAGGGGTATAAGAGGTAGTGACACGTAGCATTCAGTAGTCATTCAGTCTTTCCAGACAGTCTGTGCAGGAGGAGAGGAGTGGGCACAGTCTGTTCAGTGTTCAGTCTGTTTCCTGTCTGAGAAGAGCTCAGATCAGCAGAGAGTTCAGTCAGTCAGCTTCCTGTCTTTGGACAGTTCAGTGTCAGTCCAGTCTGGACTTGGAGGATACTGAGAGCGGATCAGCGAGCTCTGGAGAAAGCTGACATTTCCATTAATGCTACAAGTGCTTATGTTAAGAGCGGGAAGCAGGGTGAAGGGCACAGTGGAGAAGACAGAGAGAAGTGCTTCAGGTATTGGATTACCTGCACTAAATCACCGGACACCGGGGTCCGAAGCGTTGCTAGTGTTTCAAGCATAGTAACAAGATACCCGGAGGCTTTCTGGACTACAGGTCGCAGAGAGCAGCCCTAAGTGCTGATACGTAACCGGAGTCAGGGGGAACAAGGACTTTTAGCTAGGCCAAGCATAGAAGGACTTAGTTCTCTCAACATCTGATGATCAGAGACATAGAAGGCTCCACCACAATGTCGGCCGGGCGTTGCAGCTATTGAGAAAAGCTGGAGATTGCAGAGTTAACTTTGCTTTATGCAAGTTTGGACTCACCTACATATGAAGTAAAGGAGGCCTCTAACCTGCTCAGCGGTTATCCCGAATGTGCATTCTCCACCCCGACCAGCTCCCCGGGATCTGCCTGAAACATCTACAAGTAAAAGGTATGAAAAGAAGCTGCATTGTGTGTGACTGAATTATTACCTACACCCTGCATCATCACCATAGACTTACAGGGACCCGTCTCACCTGTGGGAGACTTACCACCCAGCTGCCCCATAACATCCCCTGTGAAGATCCTTATAGCAGCGCTGGTCCAATTGATCAGACACCACAGGTGGCGTCACGAACTACCTATCCTTATAATCCCCTGTAAATATCCCCCATTGCATGACCGCCAGGGACACGGACCGAGCTCTGCTGCCAGTGACAACTCCCATAGACTTCCATGGGCTCGGCTCCGAGTACCCCATAGCCCTGGTATCCACAAATGTGGTGCGCGTCATTATCATGGTAATGCACACCTGTGATGGCACTGTCCGGGACCTTTTCAGGCTGGCTCATGTGGCTTTATACCATCTGAGTGTTCAGATAGTTGGTGATGAATGTCGCTAATACGTTGCTGAAATTCTGTACTCCCAATACCACTTGAGAGACACAGATCTACTTCTGCCTTTCTGTCCACCTGGCTCTGCTGTTTCAAGGTGCTGGTGTACAAACTCAGTTCAGCTATATTAAGGTGACTGACCACCTATTCAGCTTAGCTGTTCTAAGGTACTTGTCTGCACACTCGACTCTGTTATATCAAGGTGCCTCACTGCCTTTCTGATTCTGCTGTTTTAAGGTGCTTGTCCGCAAACTCAACAGTCTTATATCAAGGTACCTGACTGCCTTTCCGGCTCAGCTGTTTTAAGGTGCTTGTCTGCACACTCGACTGTTATATCAAGGTGCCTCACTGCTTTTCTGATTCTGCTGTTTTAAGGTGCTTGTCCGCAAACTCAACTGTCTTATATCAAGGTACCTGACTGCCTTTCCGGCTCAGCTGTTTTAAGGTGCTTGTCTGCACACTCAACAGTCTTATATCAAGGTGCCTGACTGCCTTTCCGGCTCAGCTGTTTTAAGGTGCTTGTCTGCACACTCGACTCTGTTATATCAAGGTGCCTCACTGCTTTTCTGATTCTGCTGTTTTAAGGTGCTTGTCTGCACACTCAAGAGTCTTATATCAAGGAGCCTGACTACCTTTCCGGCCCTGCTGTTCTAAGGTGCTTGTCTGCACACTCAACAGTCTTATATCAAGGTGCCTGACTACCTTTCCGGCCCTGCTGTTTTAAGGTGCTTGTCTGCACACTCGGCTCTGCTTTATCAAGGTGCCTCACTGCCTTTCTGATTATGCTGTTTTAAGGTGCTTGTCTGCACACTCAACAGTCTTATATCAAGGTGCCTGACTACCTTTCCAGCTCTGCTGTTCTAAGGTGCTTGTCTGCACACTCAGCTCTGCTTTATCAAGGTGTCTGGCTTTCTAACTCTACTGTTTTAAGGTGTTTGTCTGCACACTCGACTCTCATATATCAATGAGCCTGACTACCTTTCCGGCCCTGCTGTTCTAAGGTGCTTGTCTGCACACTCAACTGTCTTATATCAAGGTGCCTGACTGTCTTTCCAGCTCAGCTGTTTTAAGGTACTTGTCTGCACACTCGACTCTTTTATATCAAGGTGCCTCACTGCCTTTCTGATTCTGCTGTTTTAAGGTGCTTGTCTGCACACTCAACTGTCTTATGTCAAGGTGCCTGACTACCTTTCCAGCTCTGCTGTTCTAAGGTGCTTGTCTGCACACTCAACTGTCTTATATCAAGGTGCCTGACTACCTTTCCGGCTCTGCTGTTCTAAGGTGCTTGTCTGCACACTCAACTGTCGTATATCAAGGTGCCTGACTACCTTTCCGGCTCTGCTGTTCTAAGGTGCTTGTCTGCACACTCAACTGTCTTATATCAAGGTGCCTGACTACCTCTCCGGCTCTGCTGTTCTAAGGTGCTTGTCTGCACACTCAACTGTCTTATATCAAGGTGCCTGACTACCTCTCCGGCTCTGCTGTTCTAAGGTGCTTGTCTTCACACTCAACTGTCTTATATCAAGGTGCCTGACTACCTTTCCAGCTCTGCTGTTCTAAGGTGCTTGTCTGCACACTCAACTGTCTTATATCAAGGTGCCTGACTACCTTTCCAGCTCTGCTGTTCTAAGGTGCTTGCCTGCACACTTGACTCTGCTGTTTTCTCTTATATCAAGATGTCTGTCTGTCTTTCCAGCTCTGCTGTTCTAAGGTCCTTTTCCACACACTCGACTCTGCTATTTCGCAGTGCCTGACTACCTATACAGCTCTGCTGTTTTAAGGTGATGGCATCACATTCTACACAGCTTCCTTACTATTCCGTATTCCTCTGTTATTCCTCCAGGAAATGTATGAATAAATTATCGATTATCTCAAACGGGGGATAAAGTGTCAGCCCGGATTGGACATTCAGTGTCAAATCAGGACCTTTTGACTAGTACTGTTTCAGTTTAAATACCCTCTAGATTCAAGGTGGGTACTCCTTGGTTGAGAATATTGACTCTAAAGGGGATCACTACTACCAGCCCATGTCATATCTCTGTAATACTACAGATGAAACACTTATGAATTAAGTGACTCACTGACGTGAATGAGCTTAGAAACTGAGCTAAAAATCAAAAATAGCAATAGAGTGAAAATGTCAACATGACCTGAAATCTTGAGATATGGAGGCAAAATCCATTTTTCGGGGCTTTCTTTTTAAGAGATGCGCAATATTTAAAAAAAAAGGAAAAAAAGAAAAAAAAAGTTGCGTGGAAATAATAGGCATCCGCAGTGCAGAACAGTAAAAATAAATCTACAGATGTTAAAAGATGTCTATAATTACGGAGGGAATGGAATTCATATAAGAAAACACTTAGGCAAAAAACAGCAAGTATCGGTGGAGAGGTGCCAGGACGTGGAGACGCAGGGAAAAAAATATTACATTAACTTCAATACAGCAGCAAAACTCCCCGGCACTGTTATTAACATTGCACTGTTATCAGATGTTACGCCTGCTGACGGAGCTTCAGAAGATGCGGTAAGAAGAAGCAACGGGAATAGATTACTATGGGGAAAATAAAACTTTTAAAGATGACTCGTCAAGCTTCACTTTTTACACAGGGCTTTATTCATTATGAATGTTGCGGAAAATTCCCTTATGCTTCAGACAAATGGTAGAGAGCTTCAAATATTTACATGCAACATGTCCATGATGTCTGACTGCTTGTTGGGTAGATGAATTCATATTCAGCCACATATAAAGCGTAAAAAAGTCCAATATGGCTGGTGCATTGCAACAGATGTGATGAGGACCTTGACTTACATCTGGTTGACTTGCTCCCAATGTTTAGATCTTGATCAAATGCAAGGCTGGCTCATTATTCAGATAGAAGTGCACACAGACATACCAGGAGTGAAGTCACACTTTCTAGTTCCCTATGCTCCAGCTAGGTGTCTGATTACCTTCCCAGCTGTTCCTGACTGCTGCCCAGCAACCTGTATCCACTAAAAAGTCAGTCAAATAATTCCTGGTGTTCGCTGCATCCTAAACTCTGCTAGCAAGGTACCTGATAACCAAGTAATCTCTGCTAATCCTCGTGCTGTTCATGCCCTTAACTCTGTTATCAAGCTATCTGAAACCATCTCATCTCTGCTAATCCTCATGCTGTTCACACCCTCAACTCTGCTATCAAGGTACCTGATAACCAACACATCTCTGCTAATCCTTGTGCTGTTCACACCCACAACTCTGCTATCAAGGTACCTGATAACCAACTTATCTCTGCTAATCCTCATGCTGTTCATACCCGCAACTCTGCTATCAAGGTATCTTATAACCAACTCATCTCTGCTAATCCTGGTCCTGTCCACAAGCTCAACTCTGCTATCAAGGCACCGGATAACTGACTCATCTGTGCTAATTATGATGCAGTCCACAAGTTCAACTTTGTGTAAGGAGATAAACAAATAAGAGATTACCATAATTTGAGGCCTAATAAAGTATCCCAAGAGGTACCCCGCAAATGTTGTTGGACAAGAAAAACTAGCAAAAATTTCATCAGCAGGAACTGTAGGGCGAAGTACATGGTTCCTAAGGGGAAGAGATTGGAGGAGATCCCAGATCAGGTGACAGCTGTGACACAGTTATCAATTATAAAAGGCCCAGGAGGGCAGAGAAGGGGAGGAGTTGGCACCTGGACCTTTAACAGGTTGGATGTGCGGTGCAGTGGAGTTGGCTTATAGACGCCATTACGAGTAACCAGATCAGAGTGAAGAACCAAGGGACCAGATCCAAGTGAGCAACCGAGTAAACAGATCCAAGTGAAAAGCAGAGTAACCAGATCCGAGTAAGGAACCAAGTGACCAGATCCGTGTAAAGAACCGAGTAACCAGATCCGAGTGAGGAACCAAGTGACCAAATCTGTGTGAAGAATTGAGTAAGCAGATCCGAGTGAGGAACCAAGTGACCAGATCCGTGTGAAGAACCGAGTAACCAGATCCGAGTGAGGAACCAAGTGACCAAAGCCATGTGAAGAACAGAGTAACCAGAGCTGAGTGAGGAACCAAGTGACCAGATCCATGTGAAGAACAGAGTAACCAGATTTGAGTGAAGAAACGACTAACCGGATGCGAGTGAGGAACCGAGTGACCATTACTGAATAACCAGATCTGTGTGAAGAACCGACTAACCAAACCCAAGCCAAGTGCGCAGAGCCAGGGCAGAGGGAGATGATTAGGCCACAGGAAAAGGACATTTGTGTGCGCTATAACTTCCGGTGTAGATATGCGGTATAAAGAGGACTAGGGCCATGCTTCAGGGGATTACGGCTACCAGCGCAACGAGTGTGCAAAGTGACTGAGTGTTAAGAGACTTGCAGCCTTACCTCGTAATATCGTAGACTCCCGTTAGGACCTGTATGATGATTCGTTTTGCCTGAAAGACAGAGAGTCGCGATGATGAAGAGCCCAATAGCACTGTGATGCACTTCTGGTCAAGGTATTAGGTTCAAGACACCCCTGACAATATTAGTCGGTGACTTATAACAACAGAACAATAGTGCGTGAATAGAAATGTGTTAAGACCTAGTATAGCCAAATTGCTGTATTCTCATTGTATAATTTACTTTATTTCCACTGTTTGCTTTACCGCTTGTGAGGCAGTGACTGGGGTCATATGCGAAGATCACTATATGTCCCCCAGGATGCGCAAAGAAGCATATTGAGGCCACGGGAGTGCCTTGCAGTCACAGACTATAGCTGTGGTTGTTGGTCTTGGACAAGCTATTTGTCCAAGGCAGATTAGAAAAACCTGCCAAGGGCTTTTATTTTTGAGACGGAGTAAAGGAAGGTAGCGGGGCGGTCTGTTTCCTCCCCCGGCCTGGGTTTTCCATGTGGCTTACATCCACAGGTTCTTTGTGAAAACCCCTGCAGCAGAGGGTTAGAGGTGTCAGTGTGGAGTTTGCAAGGTGCAGAGCAGACGGCTCTGCAAAAGCTCAGCCTGTGTGAGGGAACACAGAGCCAAGCAGAGCGAACTCCTCGCACCCCGCAGCCTAGTACGGTGGTGCAGTCGCCCTCGGCAATAGGACGTATTTATGGACTGTGTTGTTTCCCGCCTGCGATCTGGAGGATACCGTGTGTTTTGTTTGTGAGTTTGGACATTCATTAAACCTACGTTTACTTTTGAACTTTCCTGGGTCACTGCCTCATCACTGCACCGTAGGGACACCGCTACACTACACGTTTGATATTGTGCCGTAGGCACCACATACAGTATATCCATGTTAATCAAATAAATATCTGTTATATAAAAGTATGAAGATGAAGAGAGCAGTAGTGGGGAATTCTCATTCCCTCGAGTTGCTCTTTCCAGAAAAAGCTGCAAAGAAATTCACAAATCTTAACAATAGTATGTTGTTTTTCAATAGCAACCACAGTTAACAGATTTAGGGAGATATTGCCTTCCAACGCAGTTTTTTTTTAGCTACCACTAGAGGGAGCTGAATGAAGACTGATTTATACAGCTCTTATCGAGCTTACTGTCTTCGGTTACCTCTAAGGCTCCCCCTAGTGGAGGTTTCAGGCAAAGAGAGTTTGTTTTTTCTGTTTAGTTAAAAAGATAAGACAAAATTTAAAGATTCCATTGCAATAAAAAAATGTTTGAAAGTTAATCATCACAAATTATGGGATCTATAAAAAAAAATATCCAAAAACCCGAAACACGAGGTGCATGACAAATCGTTGAGAATTGACTATGGTAATCATCTGATGAATGTTTAGAAATGACGGCTTGTATCAGATTCGGGACTCAATATTATAATATGGGATTTGACTTGTTAACCACTTCTGCTATTCTGACTTGTGAGTCCTCCGTGTGATGAGAATGTAAAAATCAGACTTTTCTCTGGTTACTTCTAGGAAGTCATGGCGGCATTAAGATGACAGGCCTCGTTGTCAGTTATGCGTGTAAGGGCGACTAATAATATATCTTCTGCTCTGATTTGTGGCCAGTCATGGGACTGATCACTCATGAGTCATTTTTGTTGGTTTTGAGACTATCAAAATAAAATCACATTTTTTTTTGCTTTTTTCATATACAGCAGAATAAAATGCTAGTTTGTTATCACTCATTGTGATAGGAGTAGCACATACTGTACATTGGTGATACTCTCCTCTGGATGTTGTAATGCATATCTACTGAGCCATATACAGTTAGGTCCATAAATATTTGGACAGAGACAACATTTATCTAATTTTGGTTCTAGACATTACCACAATGAATTTGAAACAAAACAAATCAGATGCAGTTGAAGTTCAGACTTTCAGCTTTCATTTGAGGGAATCCACATTAAAATTGGATGAAGGGTTTAGGAGTTTCATGAGAAAATGAAGGAAAAAGGGATCCAGCTTCAATAAAATCTTCATCTTTATTGATTCATAAAAACATGAATAATGGCATGCTCCTGGACAAGCTCAGGACAAGGCTACGCGTTTCGATCACAGGGATCTTTATCACAGCTGACATATTCAGACAAAGGCACATATTTAAGACAAAGGAAGACCAATCACGATCAGAAAAAATGTCATGTGATTTTTGACAAGTCCTTTAACAATTTGCACATAACGAATAAAGAAAAAAAAAACAAACAAAAAAAACAATATTTGCACAAATAAAATCAATGCAAAGAAATAAAATTAATAATGGAACATCAATTCGTTTCTTTTGTTGAGACCAAATGGATGTCTGGTATGTAGATTAAAGATCCAGAAAGCTTCACGTGTGAGGAGTCGCTGACGTGCATCTCCACCTCGGGCAGACAGGTTAACACTTTCAATACCTGTGACTTGGAAGGAAGAAACATTGCGAGCATGCTGAAAAATAAAATGTTTAGCAGCAGCAGAAATATTGCGATTCGAAGAAACATTCTTTACATCCTGCAAATGTTCAGCGATCCTGATTTTTAGTTTCCTAGTAGTGCGGCCTATATAAGATAAATTGCAAGTAGTGCACATAATTTTATATACCACATAGCATGAATTACAATTGATATATTTGTTAATGGTATAAATCGCAGTGCTGTCATTATTTTCAAAGGTTTTCGTTACACAAACATATTTGCAAAGTGCACATCTATTGTGGCCACATTTATAAAAACCTTTATGTTCTAACCACAATGTTTTATGAGAAGAGAAATTATTACTGAACATGCTTGGAGAAACTTTGTTACCAATAGATGGCGCTTTCCTTGAAACAACATTAATACCTGATGAAAGAATGTCAGCAAGAGAGGGATCTTCATATAAAATAGGCAGCGATCTCAAAATGATTTTTTTGATGTCCCCAAATTGAGGACTATATTGAGCACAAAAATATGGTTTCACTGCAAGATCATTTTTTTGTTGTCGCCCTCCACTAATGAGATCCTCTCTGTTTTTATTACTTACAATTGTTCGTGCTCTTTTTAATGACCATTTAGGATAATTTCTGTTTTTTAATTTTGTATCCACACAATTAAATTCCGTTTCCAAAGCTGTAGGATCGCTGCAGTTTCTCAAAATTCTGGTATATTCACCCAAAGGAATCGATTTAATAGTATGTTTGGGGTGACTGCTTGCTGCATGCAAGATAGAATTACCAGCACAAGGTTTGCTGAACGTTTTAGTAATAATGACAGAGTCATGTACCCCATATAAATCAAGATCCAAAAAAGAAATTTTGTTATGATGAAATTTATGAGTAAAATGTATGTTGAATGAATTAGAATTGATATAATCAATAAATCCGGATATGGCAGGTACATCACCACTCCAAATGATGAGTAAATCATCAATATATCTACCATACCAAGCAATCGAGTCAATAAATGGATTAGTAGCTGAAAAAATAAAAAAAATATTCCCAATATGACATAACAAGATTAGCTAGGGATGGCGCAAATTTCGCACCCATCGCCACGCCAGATTTTTGTAAAAAAAATGTATTGTCAAATGAGAAAAAATTGTGGGTTAATAAAAATTGAATAACTTGTAAAATATAATTAATGAGATCCTGGGAATAATTACTGAATTTCGTTAAGACAAACTGCAGCGCTGTCATGGCAACATTGTAAGGTATACAGGTATATAAAGAAGTCACATCACAACATAACCAAGTATTTTCTTTAGACCAGATTTTCTTGGAAAACATTCTCAACACTTCTTTAGAATCTTTAATATAACCAGGAGTGATTTGTACTAGTGGTTGAAGTAGTGAGTCAACCCATTCACCCAGATGTTCATTTAAAGATCCAATCCCTGAGACAATAGGTCTCATGGGGGGGATTTTCATATCCTTGTGAATTTTTGGGAGACCATGCATGATAGGGATAATAGGATGAGACACTGTGAGATAATCAGTTTGTTTTTTGGTTAGAATGCCAAGGCTGAAACCCTCATTGATAATTTGGATAATCTCACTTTTAAATTTATCAGTGGGATTTGTATGGAGTTTTTCATATACATCACTGTCAGACAAGAGAGACATAATTTGAGAATGATAATCCTCTTTATTCAGGATAACTACCATGCCACCCTTGTCCGACATTTTAATTATTATATCTGACATACTTTTGATCTCATCTAGTGCAGTTTTCTGGGCTTTTGTTAAATTGGAATGATTTCTGCTGCTGCCCATTTTAACCCTATCATGAAGGATTTTTAAATCCCTCTCTATCACCTCCTGGTATTTAGTCATGCAATCAGGCCTGGATTGAATGGGATAAAAAGAGGGATTTTTTGTTTTAAACACAGGTGCATGAATGGTATCAGATTCATTATCATAGGAATGAGTAGACAAACTAAACAAAGTGTTGAGAGATACCTATATATGATTTACTCATCATTTGGAGTGGTGATGTACCTGCCATATCCGGATTTATTGATTATATCAATTCTAATTCATTCAACATACATTTTACTCATAAATTTCATCATAACAAAATTTCTTTTTTGGATCTTGATTTATATGGGGTACATGACTCTGTCATTATTACTAAAACGTTCAGCAAACCTTGTGCTGGTAATTCTATCTTGCATGCAGCAAGCAGTCACCCCAAACATACTATTAAATCGATTCCTTTGGGTGAATATACCAGAATTTTGAGAAACTGCAGCGATCCTACAGCTTTGGAAACTGAATTTAATTGTGTGGATACAAAATTAAAAAACAGAAATTATCCTAAATGGTCATTAAAAAGAGCACGAACAATTGTAAGTAATAAAAACAGAGAGGATCTCATTAGTGGAGGGCGACAACAAAAAAATGATCTTGCAGTGAAACCATATTTTTGTGCTCAATATAGTCCTCAATTTGGGGACATCAAAAAAATCATTTTGAGATCGCTGCCTATTTTATATGAAGATCCCTCTCTTGCTGACATTCTTTCATCAGGTATTAATGTTGTTTCAAGGAAAGCGCCATCTATTGGTAACAAAGTTTCTCCAAGCATGTTCAGTAATAATTTCTCTTCTCATAAAACATTGTGGTTAGAACATAAAGGTTTTTATAAATGTGGCCACAATAGATGTGCACTTTGCAAATATGTTTGTGTAACGAAAACCTCTGAAAATAATGACAGCACTGCGATTTATACCATTAACAAATATATCAATTGTAATTCATGCTATGTGGTATATAAAATTATGTGCACTACTTGCAATTTATCTTATATAGGCTGCACTACTAGGAAACTAAAAATCAGGATCGCTGAACATTTGCAGGATGTAAAGAATGTTTCTTCGAATCGCAATATTTCTGCTGCTGCTAAACATTTTATTTTTCAGCATGCTCGCAATGTTTCTTCCTTCCAAGTTACAGGTATTGAAAGTGTTAACCTGTCTGCCCGAGGTGGAGATGCACGTCAGCGACTCCTCACACGTGAAGCTTTCTGGATCTTTAATCTACATACCAGACATCCATTTGGTCTCAACAAAAGAAACGAATTGATGTTCCATTATTAATTTTATTTCTTTGCATTGATTTTTTTTGTGCAAATATTGTTTTTTTTTTTTTTTTTCTTTATTCGTTATGTGCAAATTGTTAAAGGACTTGTCAAAAATCACATGACATTTTTTCTGATCGTGATTGGTCTTCCTTTGTCTTAAATATGTGCCTTTGTCTGAATATGTCAGCTGTGATAAAGATCCCTGTGATCGAAACGCGTAGCCTTGTCCTGAGCTTGTCCAGGAGCATGCCATTATTCATGTTTTTATGAATCAATAAAGATGAAGATTTTATTGAAGCTGGATCCCTTTTTCCTTCATTTTCTCATGTATCTTCACGTTTGATCAAGCGGAGGATCCGTGCTTCTACAAACCGGTGAGCTGGTTAGCGTTCTTATATTTAGGAGTTTCAGCTCCTTAACATGTGCCACCCTGTTTTTAAAGGGACCAAAAGTAATTGGACAATTGACTCCAAGGCTATTTCATGGACAGGTGTGGGCAATCCCTTCATTATATCATTCTCAATTAAGCAGATAAAAGGGCTGGTGTTGATTTGAGGTGTGGTGTTTGCATTTGGAAGGTTTAGCTGTGAAGGAAACATGCGGTCAAAGGAGCTCTCCATGCAGGTGAAAGAAGCTATCCTTAAGCTGCAAAAAACAGAAAAAACCCATCCGAGAAATTGCTACAACTTTAGGAGTGGCAAATCTACAGTTTGGTACATCCTGAGAAAGAAAGAAAGCACTGGTGAACTCATCAATACAAAAAGACCTGGGAGCCCACGGAAGACAACAGTGGTGGATGATCGCAGAATACTCTCCATGGTGAAGAGAAACCCCTTCACAACAGCCAACCAAGTGAACAACACTCTCCAGGAGGTAGGCGTATTAATATCCAAATCTACCATAAAGAGAAGACTGCATGAAATTAAATACAGAGGGTTCACTGCACGGTGTAAGCCACTCATAAGAATCAAGAATAAAAAGGCTAGGCTGGACTTTGCTAAAAAACATCTAAAAAAGCCAGCACAGTTCTGGAAGAACATTCTTTGGACAGATGAAACCAAGATCAACCTCTACTAGAATGATGGAAAGAGAAAAGTATGGCGAAGGCGTGGTACAGCTCATGATCCAAAGCATACCACATCATCTGTAAAACATGGCGGAAGCAGTGTGATGGCTTGGGCATGCATGGCTGCCAGTGGCACTGGGTCACTAGTGTTTATTGATGATGTGACACAGGACAGAAGCAGCTGTATGAATTCTGAGGTATTCAGAGCCATACTGTGTGCTCAGATCCAGCCAAATGCAGCCAAACTGATTGGTCGTCGTTTCATACTACAGATGGACAATGACCCAAAACATAAAGCCAAAGCAACCCAGGAGTTTATTAAAGCAAAGAAGTGGAATATTCTTGAATGGCCAAGTCAGTCACCTGATCTCAACCCAATTGAACATGCATTTCACTTGTTAAAGACTAAACTTCAGACAGAAAGGCCCACAAACAAACAACAACTGAAAACCACCGCGGTGAAGGCCTGGCAGAGCATCAAAAAGAAGGAAACACAGTGTCTGGTGATGTCCATGAGTTCAAGACTTCAGGCAGTCATTGCTAACAAAGGGTTTTCAACCAAGTACTAGAAATGAACATTTTATTTACAATTATTTAATCTGTCCAATTACTTTTGGTTCCTTTAAAAACAGGGTGGCACATGTTAAGGAGCTGAAACTCCTAAACCCTTCATCCAATTTTAATGTGGATACCCTCAAATGAAAGCTGAAAGTCTAAACTTCAACTGCATCTGATTTGTTTTGTTTCAAATTCATTGTGGTAATGTCTAGAACCAAAATTAGATAAATGTTGTCTCTGTCCAAATATTTATGGACCTAACTGTAAACCTACATTTTTTTACAACATGCCATTCAAAATGGCATCTGGAGGCTAAGGATGAAAATAATTCTCCTTTAAGGAGATTATGGCAAGTGAGGCACATGCCTATGGGCCTCCAGAATCTAGGGGCCTTCACTATTCCCTCCGCCTACTAACTATTCTGTCTAGCTAGAGAGGTGGAGATATGTTCAACAGTGGTGTAACTAGAGTCTGATGGGCCCGGTGCAAAATTTGGACTTGGGCCCCCACCTGCATTTTGGTGAGATGTATGGGCCCTTGTAGCGTTCTAGATCCTATAAAGACATATGTACTAACCCTACATATAATCATGTTCCCTATCATGGCACCTTTCTGTGATAATGTCCTCCATCATGGAGTCTTTCTGTAACAATGTCCCCGATCTCGGGTCACTTTCTTGTATTATATAGACAAAAAAACC
This sequence comes from Oophaga sylvatica, assembly GCA_033576555.1. Taxonomy (NCBI): domain Eukaryota; kingdom Metazoa; phylum Chordata; class Amphibia; order Anura; family Dendrobatidae; genus Oophaga; species Oophaga sylvatica. The sequence continues at coordinate 17,074,604 of JARQOD010000004.1, forward strand.
TGACTGGCACATCCAGACTAATGTGAACTAGGTGCAAACGAAGGGAAGCTACCCCCATGTAAAACATACAAAAAAAGGCTGCACTCAAGCATACTAAAGCATGACAATATGGAATACATGAAATTTAGAATAGCAATATGGCTTTGGAATATAAGGAAAAATTTGAGACGCTTAGTATAAACATTTGGCCAAACATTTTAAAGCCCACCAACCATCGTCAAGGTGGTCTCAATACTGGTGAGTCCCTGACCTAATGTGAACATACCTCTATTAGGCTGATATCTGAATTTCTGGGTGAATATGCACCTCTGTCAGCAATGCCTGCATTTATGGGTAAAGTAGGGACCTGGTGTAATTAAAATCACCACCTGGTGGGGGCGGAGTGCTCGGTCAGCAAGCTAACATTCAATAGACAAAAAAACCTGACTGGCACATCCAGACTAATGTGAACTAGGTGCAAACCAAGGGAAGCTACCCCCATGTAAAACATACAAAAAAAGGCTGCACTCAAGCATACTAAAGCATGACAATATGGAATACATGAAATTTAGAATAGCAATATGGCTTTGGAATATAAGGAAAAATTTGAGACGCTTAGTATAAACATTTGGCCAAACATTTTAAAGCCCACCAACCATCGTCAAGGTGGTCTCATTTCTGGTGAGTCTCTGACCTAATGTGAACATACCTCTATTAGGCTGATATCTGAATTTCTGGGTGAATATGCACCTCTGTCAGCAATGCCTGCATTTATGGGTAAAGTAGGGACCTGGTGTAATTAAAATCACCACCTGGTGGGGGCGGAGTGCTCGGTCAGCAAGCTAACATTCAATAGACAAAAAAACCTGACTGGCACATCCAGACTAATGTGAACTAGGTGCAAACGAAGGGAAGCTACCCCATGTAAAACATACAAAAAAAGGCTGCACTCAAGCATACTAAAGCATGACAATATGGAATACATGAAATTTAGAATAGCAATATGGCTTTGGAATATAAGGAAAAATTTGAGACGCTTAGTATAAACATTTGGCCAAACATTTTAAAGCCCACCCACCATCGTCAAGGTGGTCTCAATACTGGTGAGTCCCTGACCTAATGTGAACATACCTCTATTAGGCTGATATCTGAATTTCTGGGTGAATATGTACCTCTGTCAGCAATGCCTGCATTTATGGGTAAAGTAGGGACCTGGTGTAATTAAAATCACCACCTGGTGGGGGCGGAGTGCTCGGTCAGCAAGCTAACATTCAATAGACAAAAAAACCTGACTGGCACATCCAGACTAATGTGAACTAGGTGCAAACGAAGGGAAGCTACCCCCATGTAAAACATACAAAAAAAGGCTGCACTCAAGCATACTAAAGCATGACAATATGGAATACATGAAATTTAGAATAGCAATATGGCTTTGGAATATAAGGAAAAATTTGAGACGCTTAGTATAAACATTTGGCCAAACATTTTAAAGCCCACCAACCATCGTCAAGGTGGTCTCAATACTGGTGAGTCCCTGACCTAATGTGAACATACCTCTATTAGGCTGATATCTGAATTTCTGGGTGAATATGCACCTCTGTCAGCAATGCCTGCATTTATGGGTAAAGTAGGGACCTGGTGTAATTAAAATCACCACCTGGTGGGGGCGGAGTGCTCGGTCAGCAAGCTAACATTCAATAGACAAAAAAACCTGACTGGCACATCCAGACTAATGTGAACTAGGTGCAAACGAAGGGAAGCTACCCCCATGTAAAACATACAAAAAAAGGCTGCACTCAAGCATACTAAAGCATGACAATATGGAATACATGAAATTTAGAATAGCAAAGCCATATTGGTATTCTAAATTTCATGTATTCCATATTGTCATGCTTTAGTATGCTTGAGTGCAGCCTTTTTTTGTATGTTTTACATGGGGTAGCTTCCCTTCGTTTGCACCTAGTTCACATTAGTCTGGATGTGCCAGTCAGGTTTTTTTTGCACCTAGTTCACATTAGTCTGGATGTGCCAGTCTTGTTTTTTTGTCTATTGAATGTTAGCTTGTGACCGAGCACTCCGCCCCCACCAGGTGGTGATTTTAATTACACCAGGTCCCTACTTTACCATAAATGCAGGCATTGCTGACAGAGGTGCATATTCACCCAGAAATTCAGATATCAGCCTAATAGAGGTATGTTCACATTAGGTCAGGGACTCACCAGTATTGAGACACCTTGACGATGGTTGGTGGGCTTTAAAATGTTTGGCCAATGTTTATACTAAGCGTCTCAAATTTTTCCTTATATCCAAAGCCATATTGCTATTCTAAATTTCATGTATTCCATATTGTCATGCTTTAGTATGCTTGAGTGCAGCCTTTTTTTGTATGTTTTACATGGGGGTAGCTTCCCTTCGTTTGCACCTAGTTCACATTAGTCTGGATGTGCCAGTCAGGTTTTTTTGTCTATTGAATGTTAGCTTGCTGACCGAGCACTCCGCCCCCACCAGGTGGTGATTTTAATTACACCAGGTCCCTACTTTACCCATAAATGCAGGCATTGCTGACAGAGGTGCATATTCACCCAGAAATTCAGATATCAGCCTAATAGAGGTATGTTCACATTAGGTCAGGGACTCACCAGTATTGAGACCACCTTGACGATGGTTGGTGGGCTTTAAAATGTTTGGCCAAATGTTTATACTAAGCGTCTCAAATTTTTCTCAATTTTCTTATATTCCAAAGCCATATTGCTATTCTAAATTTCATGTATTCCATATTGTCATGCTTTAGTATGCTTGAGTGCAGCCTTTTTTTGTATGTTTTACATGGGGGTAGCTTCTCTTCGTTTGCACCTAGTTCACATTAGTCTGAATGTGCCAGTCAGGTTTTTTTGTCTATTGAATGTTAGCTTGCTGACCGAGCACTCCGCCCAACCAGGTGGTGATTTTAATTACACCAGGTCCCTACTTTACCATAAATGCAGGCATTGCTGACAGAGGTGCATATTCACCCAGAAATTCAGATATCAGCCCACCAACCATCGTCAAGGTGGTCTCAATACTGGTGAGTCCTGACCTAATGTGAACATACCTCTATTAGGCTGATATCTAAATTTCTGGGTGAATATGCACCTCTGTCAGCAATGCCTGCATTTATGGGTAAAGTAGGGACCTGGTGTAATTAAAATCACCACCTGGTGGGGGCGGAGTGCTCGGTCAGCAAGCTAACATTCAATAGACAAAAAAACCTGACTGGCACATCCAGACTAATGTGAACTAGGTGCAAACGAAGGGAAGCTACCCCCATGTAAAACATACAAAAAAAGGCTGCACTCAAGCATACTAAAGCATGACAATATGGAATACATGAAATTTAGAATAGCAATATGGCTTTGGAATATAAGGAAAAATTTGAGACGCTTAGTATAAACATTTGGCCAAACATTTTAAAGCCCACCAACCATCGTCAAGGTGGTCTCAATACTGGTGAGTCCCTGACCTAATGTGAACATACCTCTATTAGGCTGATATCTGAATTTCTGGGTGAATATGCACCTCTGTCAGCAATGCCTGCATTTATGGGTAAAGTAGGGACCTGGTGTAATTAAAATCACCACCTGGTGGGGGCGGAGTGCTCGGTCAGCAAGCTAACATTCAATAGACAAAAAAACCTGACTGGCACATCCAGACTAATGTGAACTAGGTGCAAACGAAGGGAAGCTACCCCCATGTAAAACATACAAAAAAAGGCTGCACTCAAGCATACTAAAGCATGACAATATGGAATACATGAAATTTAGAATAGCAATATGGCTTTGGAATATAAGGAAAATTTTGAGACGCTTAGTATAAACATTTGGCCAAACATTTTAAAGCCACCAACCATCGTCAAGGTGGTCTCAATACTGGTGAGTCCCTGACCTAATGTGAACATACCTCTATTAGGCTGATATCTGAATTTCTGGGTGAATATGCACCTCTGTCAGCAATGCCTGCATTTATGGGTAAAGTAGGGACCTGGTGTAATTAAAATCACCACCTGGTGGGGGCGGAGTGCTCGGTCAGCAAGCTAACATTCAATAGACAAAAAAACCTGACTGGCACATCCAGACTAATGTGAACTAGGTGCAAACCAAGGGAAGCTACCCCCATGTAAAATATACAAAAAAAGGCTGCACTCAAGCATACTAAAGCATGACAATATGGAATACATGAAATTTAGAATAGCAATATGGCTTTGGAATATAAGGAAAAATTTGAGACGCTTAGTATAAACATTTGGCCAAACATTTTAAAGCCCACCAACCATCGTCAAGGTGGTCTCAATACTGGTGAGTCCCTGACCTAATGTGAACATACCTCTATTAGGCTGATATCTGAATTTCTGGGTGTATATGCACCTCTGTCAGCAATGCCTGCATTTATGGGTAAAGTAGGGACCTGGTGTAATTAAAATCACCACCTGGTGGGGGCGGAGTGCTCAGTCAGCAAGCTAACATTCAATAGACAAAAAAACCTGACTGTATTATGTATTTCTTGTATTATGTCTCTCATCCCAAGCCTCTACCTGTTATAATATCCCCCATCCCGAGTCCCTTCCTAGCATAATGTCCCCTATCCTGAGCACTTTCCAGTAATAATGTTCCTCATGCTGAACCTTCCCATAATAATGACCCGCATCCTGGGCCCCTTCTCATTAATAATGTCCTCCATTCTGGTCCCCTTCCTAGTATGATGTCCCCCATACTGAGCCCCTTTCTAGTATGATACCCCCCTTCCTCAGCCCCTTCCTATAATAATGTCTTCCATCCTGGCCCCTTCCTATAATAATGTACAGCATCCTGACCCCTTCCAGTAATAATGTCCCCCATCCTGACCCCCTACTTGTTATAATTACTCCCATCCTGAGTCCCTTCCTGTTATAATGTCCCCCGTCCTGATCCCCTTCCAAACATAATTTCCCCAATCCTGGTTCCCTATGTGGTATAATCTCCCCCATCCTGGCCCCTTCTAGTAATAATGTCCCCCAACCTGATTACCTATGTGGTATAATGTCCCCCATCTCGTGCCCCTTCCTGGTATAATGACCCCATCCTGAGCCCTTTCCTAGTTTGATATTCCCCATTCTCAGCCCTTTCCTATAATAATTTCCCCCATCCTGGCCCCTTCCAGTAACAATGTCCCCCATCCTTGGTCCCTTCCTGGTAATAATGTGCCCTGTTCTTCTCCAGCATATTAAAAAAAAAAAGTATATTATTCTTAGCTTCCTCTGCTTCCACGACGTGCGTTTTATTACTCAATAGTCGGCGCAGAAACAGATACGCGTAGATTTAGAACCTTTTCCATATACTCTATTAAAGAAGTATTTTCCTGTTTTGGACCCCAAGCAAAAATTTATTACATTCATGTAAATGGATGACATGTAATACCAAATCTCACCTGCAGTGGTGCTGCAGGGAAAAAATATCTTTTTCTGAGCTGTTCTTTGCTGATTTATGAACACAGACCACATCAAAGTTAAATGCGTAGGGAAACAAAGAACCTATAGAAGAGAAACGGTGCAACATTTTTAATGAAACCCAATCGCAAAAATGAATTTTAGACCCAGATATTTGTATTTCAGTTATAAAAAAAAAAGTCACCAAAGGTGGACAAACCCTTTAAGAGAACATCAAAAGTTGCTATCAGTTATTTAGCTTTTACACTTCAGCGTAAAAAGGAAGTTATGAAAAACAGATTAGTAATTCCCAGGCATGAACTCGCTCGATATGTGAAACCACAAGAACTGACTTCTTCTTATCTACCATTCTGTTGAAAGAAAAAAAATAAAAGATAAAAATAAAAGATGGTTCAAACAGTAAACGGAAGAATGTACAGAGTCATTTCCCTGTTATTTTTGGTCATCAGTGTAGATTTTGCAATGTTGCTGGATTCCCGGACTAAAGAAAAGACTGAGAAGTGTCATGATGATAACGTAAATACTATACCGTGTGGGGGCGAATTTCCCTCCTGCGTACCCCAGATTTTGCCCACACTCAAAAAACACGCTCCTAGGGATTGTCCTGGTCAACACATTTAACCTAAGATCGGTAATCAATATCAGATACGTGGGGTCCGACACTGGGCACTCCCACCAGTCAGCTGCCAGAACTACAGTGTATGAAGCCAAACCAACTAATTTGGGCTGCAGTACTGGAGTTCGGCCACTATGTAGAGTATGGCGCTATTGTGCTTCTTAAACGGTGTAGTTCCAGGATCGGTGAATTGTGGGGTTGTTGGGTGTCAGAAATTAGATTGTAAGCCCCACGGAAGAAGGGGACTGGTGTGTATGATGATGTGTGTAAGACTGTGGTGGCGCTATATAAGCAACAAAAAGAAGGACCAGCACATCTAAGCTAGTGTGACCCAAAGAAAGTATACAAATCAAAAAGATTAAGGTTTGCACCATAACTTACCAAGAATGATTACTCTAGAGCATAGGAATTGCATTACTGCCATAGAAAAAAATTGAAAAAAGCGCTATATGATGTATATATGAAATATGTATCTGCAAAAATTGCTATGAAAAAATGAAGGCTCTTAGCGCATAGATTGGCCAATATATGTATGCCCAATTACCACGTCACGGTGTCCTTCGTCAATTGGGTCACTATCCTGTTATGTCACCTCTCTTGGGCAAAAAGCCTACAATTTGTGGGACAGGAATGGACCAGCTAATCTGATTAAAATCACCTGTGACTATTGGGAGTGAGTGCACATGTCCAAAAAACTTAATACAAATAGACAAAAAGAAGGACGTCTTCCTTCGTCAGGGGCTAGGGTCACCTTTGGGTACGAGAGGGTGCAAGCCTGCCACACTATCAAGTGCCACGTTCAGCTCCCCAACAATTACATCTGAAGTACATTACATGGGGGCAGATAATGGCTCATTACCCACATTGCCTGCAGGGCCTTGACAGTCTTCCCCTTCCAGTTTCCAAGTCTAGTGCTACATAAGATCATCGTCTGCGCTCGCATTGTACTCTGTCCAAATATGAATTATCCGATATGTCTTCTGGAGTAAACCTCCCTAAAAATGATACACCCGATAATCTGTCTACCTTGCAGCAATGAAGATATGAGAATCTTCACTTACATCTTATTTCTTACGAGTTTTCCTAATTTTAGGATTATTCTAAAGTTACGTCTGTAGAGGGAGCATTGTTGTATGGTAATGAGAACCAGTAAGTAGATAGGCCTCCGCGGGAGCACGGCCCTTCTCACATTCCTGTATCTTATGTACATTTCAGCTTCAGATGACCACGGATTCCATAGACTGGTGACCTATTTTTTGGGGCAAACTTTAAAGCAGGACCTCAGTATGGGTCCATATTTCATTTTGGTGCCCAATTTATCACTTATGTGTTTGATCATAAAAATAAGCCACTACTGCGTTTATACTTGTAGGTTACAAATGTTGGACAACTGCTTAGCGTAATGACTGGCAACCTGGCATTTACATGCTAAGTAACTCTGCAACTCATTAATGGAAATGGGGCACTGTGCAATTCGTAATTTCTCCTACAGAGGCACTGCAGGGGATTTTAAAACTTGCTGTCATGTTCCCCTACAGCTGATACCTTTGTATTCCAGCATACCCCAAACTTATCACTACAACAGGGGTCCCATTCACCTGTGTTTCTACACACTGAACAATTATATTGAGGAGGTGTTTGTTCAAACATGCTCTGTACCGTATCATTTAAAGGGGGCCACATTAACAAGTTTTTGTTTATTGACAAGATTGGTAATAGGACTGATTGCTAGGAGTCCAATCAATGGGATCCCTGTTGTGAATGTGTTGGAGATGACTTCGGAGCTGAGGCTCCCTCTGGTGGTTGCTGAGGGTATTGAACCAATTAAGGAATGGGTGTCAGGTGGAGATGACTGGCCTGATATAAGTGAGATAAACTCCCATAATCATCGCCGGTAATCAATTGTTGCTTCCAGGTCTTTGTTGGAATTTCAGCTTGCTTTCCTGCTATCATTCAGATAAGTGACTTTCTGTGGTTGGATTTGCCTTGCTTCTTGCAGTCTTGACTTGAACTTCAGCCGAGTCCCCTTTGGGGGCTTGCGCTGCCCTCTGTTCTCATTTTGTATTTGCACTTGTTCGCTGTTCCATTGATATTTTTATTTGCTGGGTAGCTGTGTGTCACACAGAGATCTGATATAGGTGGTCGAGATCGTGTGGTCTCAGGTTTTTTGCAATCAGAAGTGCTGGTATTTTTATTAGGGTTTTTTTTGTTGCAGACAGAATTTCTCTCCTGTACTTTACTTTCTAGACAGATTTGGGCCCCAGCGTTTGCTCATTCTATTTTCTGTCTGTGTTCGTGTTTTCCTCTTGTCTAACCGCCATTACATGCTTGGGAGCTTCCTATTCCTTTGGGGGCTTTCTCCGGGGCAGTTAGCTTTCCTCTTTCTATCTTCAGGTGTAGCTAACTCTCCGGCTGTGCCAAGGCGTCTAGGATCAACGTAGGGACGCTCCACGGCTACTTCTAGTTGTGCGGTTAGTTTAGGGATCTGCAACCCATTAGGTTCCAGCCTCTCTGGTGTCTTGCTGCTTTGGCAGTATTTAGCTCCTGTCTTCCTCAGCTACCAAATCATAACAGATCCCCTTCCATCTCAGGAATGAGGCTCTGTAGAACACTGTTGGATTCGCACTAACTGACAATAATATCTGGATCAGTCCTTGAATTAGGCAGCTCTGGTCATGATTGACCGCTACTCCATTCAAAGTTCTTCTCACTGTGGACTAGCAGTGAAAAGTAACATGGAGCTTGGTACTCCCATTGACTATTTTGGAGGGGTTCATGTTTTGGGGGGGCTTACTGTTGCATTAATTCATTCTTGTCTGGACTAGTGCAACTCTCTACTAATTGGTCTCCCTCTTACTAAACTCTCACGTCTCCAATATGTCCTGAACGTAACAGCCAGGATCATATTCCTTTTCAACCTTTACACTGATGCCTCTACCCTGTGCCAGTCACTACACTAGTTGCCTATCCGCTACACTAATGCCTCCATCCTGTGCCAGTCATTGCACTGGTTGCCCATCTGCTACACCGATGCCTCTACCCTGTGCCAGTCATTGCACTGGTTGCCCATCCACTCCAGAGTTCAATATAAACTTATCACTTTCACCCACAAAGCGCTCCACGGTTCAGCACCACCCTACATCTCCTCCCTCGTCTCAGTCTACCATGCTACCCGTGCACCCCATTCCCCTTACAACCTAAGACTAACATCCTCAATAATCAGAACCTCCCATTCCCGTCTCCAAGACATCTCACGAGCAGCACCAATTCTCTAGAATGCTCTACACAGGACAATTCGATTAATTCCCAATACCCAAAATTGTAAGCGTGGTCTAAAAACACACTTCTTTAGACTACTATCTCCTCCCCTCCTTTATCTAACTATTCCCGTTTTGCTCTTCCACAATTTTCTTCCAAATCTGATCCCTCGTAGCATCTGTTCACACCCTTCATGCACTTTATAACCCCCTGTTCTGGGACTTGTGCACATACTGGCCGGTGACCGGTTCATGCAGCGTTGTGTGATTACCCTATTGATGGCCGGACCGTGCATTACATGCACTTTTTACCCTTCACCTTTCGTGTCCACCTATTCTCTGATAGATTGTAGCTTGTGAACCGGACCCTCACTACTTTTGGTATCTGCTGAATTATGTGTTACTCTGTAATATCTTTATTGTCTGTACAAGTCCTTTCTAAAACGTAAAGTTATGCGGAATATGTTAGGGCCATAGAAATAAAAATTGTTATTATTATAGTGGGACCAATAGTGATCGAATATTTATCGATCTATAGTGAGATGACCCCTTTAAAAATGAAAGGCACTAATTAGTAAGAAAACATAGAACGGGTGACTTCAGGAAATCCTGAGAGTTACGATATCTTGTGTTACCGCCTCAGAGACAAGTCAGCTGTTCTGGAACACAGAACCTGAATACGCACATTCCGGAACGCCGGTCGTGTGTGATCTGAGTGTAAACACAAGAGATGATGAATGGGGCAAGACCAGGCATGGCAGGAGAGAAGACACTGTGCGGCTGAACATCTCCCCTTTGTTTTTTTTTTATAGAGACCCGTTCGGTTTATTTATACCCACAATGTATGTACTTATTATATTTATTTAGAAAAAAATACCGGGATGGTCCCACAGTGGAGCGTAAGGTCAAAGGGGGCATCTGGGATTTAACGAGAGAGTGAAGGACTTTTTCACTACGTCTTCCAATTGTTAAAGAGTTATTTCCAACTCCATAAGTGATCATCTATGTATCTTGATGATCGCTGGGGGAGTCTGACAGCTGGGACCACCACTAACTCCTTAAACCGATCTCTGAAATGTACCATGGAAGTAACCTTTCCATTCATT
>JARQOD010000004.1:17085119-17232422 GCA_033576555.1 Oophaga sylvatica
TTTGTATGTTAAAATATATAAAAGTGTACGCAATCATACTATCCCTTTAATTTTGTACTTTAAAATAAAATTGTGTTATATCACAAGTAGTAGCCTTCTTTAAAGCCGTATCTGAACCTTAGTGTTAAAAACTTGGCAATACATGGGGGCATAATACTGTATGCGGGGAAACTGTTAGGACCTCATAATTGGGCCTCACTTGGACCAGAGTGCCTTAGAGAAAAATTGTAAAATCCATAAAGATATCTCCGGAGAGGGGACATATCACCGTCACATTGAACATATGGGTTTAATTGTAACTGGACGTGAGAAAGAACTGAGACGTCAACCTCCATTGAAGTAGGACTTCACACTGAACATATGGAATTACTTAAAACTGGGGAAGAGTGAAACTGATAATAATTGGGGAAGAAAAGGTGGCTGACACTTCAACCTCCATTGAAATAGGACCACACATTGAACATATGGGAATAATTATAACTGGACAAAAGAGAAAGAGCTGACACTTCAATCTCCCTTGAAAAAGGGACCTCCTGCTGTGAACAGCTAATTACAGCAGTTACCTACTGTGAAACAGCCACCAAGACTAGGATTCGTATACTCAGAGGAGGAAAGCACACTTCCGAGGCAAGGGTTTCCTCTGTTCAAAGGACTTGTCTCTGGAGTCAGTGGAAAGTGATGATTATTGGGGTTTGCATTGATCTGATATTTATGGGAGACATATTTTTGGCGTCGAACATAACGCATTGACTTACATCACCGTAAGGCCGGCCGAAAGCCTCCAACTTAAGATGGATGGATGATGCTATCCATGCCATGTTTCATCTCCATAGAACGATAGAATCATGATAGGAAACGTGACAACCATATCTCCTGCCTGGGACTTTCAGGGCGAAGATATCCTGAAAGTTGGGGATCTCATTCTCAAAAACTTCTAAAACACCTAGCACATCCCATGACTAGACCGCCACATGAGCTCCCCAAGTGGAGGTATGTGGGCATAACCTTGTACAAAGCCTAGCAGAGCTGCAGCAGATAGTACAGTGCTTTTTCAAACTATAGAAATAAACTTAGTGAGTGACAGAGAGTAAAAATCAGAGTCTCTGCCTTTACGCTGGTCTTAGGTGGTCAGCAAAAAATCTGGTGGCAAATTTGCATTATGAATATACTGGCACATTTTGATAGCTGCATTATGACAATGTTAACTGTATAGTTTTGTGCGTTCAAAGATGGACATGCCCTTTAATTTTTTAGTCATGTATGTGTTAGCTGTGTCAAAAACTGCAAACATATCAAATATTTATTCGAGGATCCTAGTAAAAAAACAAACAAACGGATTGTTTTCATAATTTTTGCACACTGGAAGCGATGACTTGGGACATCAGTTGTGCGTTATCTCAGGACAGGTTTATTTGTAGAAGAACTGCTGACTTGCTTTGATTCTCTTGTTTTACAGTTACATGGAGTACAGTCTGATTGGCGCTCATCCTTGTCTCCGCTGGTACTGTACATGATGTGCCCAATTTGCTGTCACTTAACGAAGGTACATAACAAAATGCAAAACTAATTCCCAATGTGATACGTTCATCATGTAGAAAGCAGTATACGGCTGCAGACAGCTGGTTCCAGGCTGCTCAATAATGACTTTGTCCAAATAGAGTGGCAGCTAACGCTAGGCTTCGATTTACCCCAGAGATAGACATTTTTTGCTTAAAAGCTCTTCTGAAGTGTCTGATTTTTGGAAGGAGGACAACATGTGACTAGACACAATAGGTTATGTAAGTCCTACTTGTTCATGATTGAAAAAGTGCTAACAGGGTTGGACGGAAAACAACAAAAAAATAATATTGCAACAATACATCCGTGGAGATTAGAAGTCTTATCAAAGAATTTTGATCCGTTATGAGTTCTACCCTTAGGTCAAGGGCAGACGACCGGTCGTAGGTTCTCTCATCAAAGAAAATCAGGCCGATTTTGCAAATGAAACTCTGATCAAACGCTGATCAGAGTTTGATCAGAGTGTGATCATAGTGTGCTCCGATTCTCTTGGATGAGGAGAAGATGGAGAAAAAAAGTCTCCATCTTCTCCTTTCTGTTAGTCCGTGAAAATCGGACGCACTCAGATGTCATTTGTGTGTAATCCGGTGGTTTCCAAGGACTCATTGACTTACATGTCGGGTACGATCCGAATATCAGATCAAACTCAGGCATGCAGCAATTTTTTTTTCCCAGGACAGACTCTGTCCAAGGAAAAAAATTGGACATTTGTGCTCGTTGATTGCCACCATCACTAGTCTTGTTCACTCAACATTCCCTTTCTCCTGGCATTAAGATTTGGTTATTGCCTGTTGGTGATGCCAGGACAAGCTTATTTTGATTCTTGTGTCCTCTGCTCATTAGTTGGTCTTTAGTCTATATGGTATATGCCTGGTTAGCCATTTTGTTTTGATGCCCATGTCGGAGCAGCGGGTTTTGAGTTGTACAGCAACTCTGCCCAAAGTTTACGCAAGCTGTTCCTGAATGGAAAAACATCACCTTATGCAGGGAGAGAAGAAGACAAACAACACGGCCTGCCCAATGCTTGGTGGCCACAGTATTTATACCATTTTTTTGTTGAGAAAGGAAATAGAAAAACTTGAGCAATTAGCATGAGATTTAGAAACTACCTGCCTGTTCTACCAGGTGCCAGCACAGACCGGTGACCAACTTCCCCTGACAGCTATTCAGCTGCCGCAAGTCAACAGAGCAGCTCTTCTTTTCCCAGGCTGCTCTGTCGATGGAGTGTGACTGCCGACATCATTCTGATTGACAGCCGGCTCCCCGCAGTTAGGCAGCAGGGAACCAGCTATCAATGAGCATGACGTAGGCAGTCACCTCCAGACAACAGAACAGAGCGTAAGAAAATCCGCCGATCTGTTGATGTGACGTGAGCGGAAGCTGCTGAATCCCCGGGAGGAGTGGTCTGTGACCTCTCTGTGCTGGCGAAGATCGGAATCGGGCTTTACAGGCAGGTAATTAGCAACTACCTGCCTGTTAGTACTTAGCCCAGTAGTAAAAAAAATTATATAACCGCTTTAAATCTACTTTTCTGCTAATATAAGTTGTTTTTTTTTTAACTAGTTTTTTTCCTGAAGAGGTTTTGAAATACTTCTTGGGGGAACAAGAACGTGTAGGACACTTCTATAATCTTGAAGGAAACCTCTCTAAACTATTCCCCATCTAGTCAAATACTGCTAGACAAAGTCTTCCAAAACTCTACAAAACAGCATCAGGAATAGAAAAACTTCTCTAAAACCTCCCCAAAAAACGAGTGTTCCTTGAACTTGTGGTTTTTCAACTCATGAAAGAAACTGTGAACATTGCCTATAAAATCTTGCAAACCCACATTAAACATAACAGGATGATAAAAATGAAATATCTATGTTCACGCTGCTTGACTGCAGAATGGCTGACCCTCCCTTAACTCCACTTATCCCCTTCTCCGCAACAACGACAGACATTGTGATGTGGATAAATTTGCCACAGCAGCCTTGAAGCAAATTCTGGTTATTTTCCAAGTGATTGCTTTGTCTTTTTTGACCACTGGTCAGCTTTTTTTCCATTGTTTTTGGGTCATCTTTTCAACTGTCGATATCAGTTTTGGGGTTTTTTTTTTGCTCCATTCAACAACAAAGAAACTGTTAGCGATAAAGTTTTTATTCATTCCGTTGAACCTCTGGTTATGGAGTCTCGACTTATTTGGAAGTACAAAAACCCAAAGCTAAACGGTCTAGGGAATCTTCTAGCAGAACAAGAGGAACCGAGATGGCAAAGTTGACGATTGTGCTCCTAAAGTTAACATCAATGGCTGCAATTAGAAGACCAATTATTGCAAACACACTTCAATGGCCTTAATGACATGAAAGAAAAGGAAAATAAAACAAGTACAATGCCGAAAAATGAAACATCTTGGCCTCATTCACCGGAGCGTAATTCGTGGACTCGTTAGTTCCATGATTGGAACATTCCAAATATGGAGATGTCCTTCCAGGCTGTCTCAGCACAAGACCCCATTGACGTAGACCTATGAGGACTTCTTTTTCTATGGAACGATTTGCATTTTTTTATGCCACCATTTTAATGTACATATAAGGACCGGATTCGTCATTTATTTTTTTTATAAGTCATTTTTCTTAGCCCCTTTACCCCCCAGAGATTTTCGTTTTTTTGTTTTTTTTCCTTCCCTGCTTCCAAAAGTCATAGGTTATTTTTAAATATGGCTGATCGGCGGGGGTGCCGAGTGCCGATCAGACATTGATGCCCTATCCTAAGAATAGGGCATCAATGTAAAAGTAGTGGACAACCTCTAAAAGTTTTCCTTGGAAACCGCCTGAAGAATGAACATGTTACTTCTTTTCTAAAGTGGTTAAAAGACGTAACAAAAGTCATTTGAACATGTGCACATCAATGTCGTCTTGACGTTGCTGTGCATTATGTCCATTTTCTGAGTGGTTTTTGAGACACTTTCTCTGGTGGACTCCTCCTCTATTAGACGTCGTGTGCGCATAGCCACTGAGCAGAGAATGAGGGGAAACTCTCCAAGGCTTCAGTATGGGCACATGATGTCTTTTTTAGGCGGATTCTGCCCATAGTGCTGCAGGACCGTCGCAAAAAATGGACATAATCCACAGCAAATTCAGAATGATATTTCTGGGTACACAACGTCTTCAAGACACCAGTAGAACCACAACATTTTTCCAGGTGAAACACTTCAATAAACTGCTGCTGTCGTTTTCCTAAGGTGTCTTCGCTGGCGGTTTTGCCTTCATTTTTGCATTGACTCCAACACTGGCGCCTTCGCGCTTTGCTTTCAAGCGAAGAATGAACATGTTACTTCTTTTAACCACTCCATGGTTTTTGAGCACTGAAGCAGTTAAAAGAGGATGAAACATGTGCACAGCAAGGTCGTTTTGACATTGCTGTGCACTACATGCATTTTATGTGCCTTTTTGAAACCCATCCGAAAAATACGATGTGTCCTCATAGCTCAAATCTCAAAGGTCCTCAAAAAGTTTTGAGTTTCCGTTCCAAAAATTTAGCAAAAAGACTCTGTGGCTGTATTCATACATCAGTGTTTTTGCGTGGCATCACTTTTTTCCACCGAGAACACAAGTGCACATTTTATGGAGCCATTCACATGTTGCAAACTTGTCCTACTCTGTTCCATTTTGAGACAGGACTCACACATTCAAGTTTGGCTTTTTTTAAGTTGCTGGGAGAATCTCGGAAAAACTCCATTTTTTTTTTTGCATACAAGAAAAACTGATGGTAAAAAAAACGGGCACAATTACCAAAAATGGATGGAAAACGCAATTAAGAACAAAACTGTTCTCTTTTTTGCAGATTTGAAAAGATCAATGACTTTAGAATTAGATCTGAGATGGCAGGTGGTAGAGAATGGCAGAATTTTGGGGGGAATCCATTAGAATATGAAATCTTTGCTTGAAACCTCAAAACAGTCAGTGACGCAGATCCCTGGTCGACTACATCTACAATTATGGGTCTGCGGACTTGCATTTCAAGGCTAAGTATAGCAACAGAACAGAACGGACTGAACTTATTTCTTTGTTTTCAAGACTAAATCCAATTTAGTTTTCCACATGTAACTAGATGTAATGATGACGGAGCCGTCACAGTCACAATGTGTCATCCTAGCCGAAAGACGTCGCAGATATGTTTTGCTTCTTTTTTTCAATTTTTTTTCCCTGCAGATCTGAATGACTTTACTCATTTCTGAATGACCGCAAATTCTTTACTTCAATTAAAGAAACATTCCTACCCATTGTCAGACTGGGGTTCCAAGGGCCCACCAGTAAGGCCAGGGTCACACATGCGAAAAACTCGCACGATTCTCTGCAGTTTCCCAGATGTCTCCTTTCTGACTGTCGCTTCCATTACCCCTGATACTTGTTCCTTGTCTTCTAGGACCTCTGCTACATGTCCACTTTTGGTTGTCCGCCTGCGGATTTCAGACCTCTGCTACCTTTCTGCGGTCTCCACAACATTTCCTGTCACCCTGCAGCTTCCAGTACCCCTGCTTCTTGTTCACAGTCTGCCAGGACCTCTGCTACATATCTGCCTGTGGTCTCAAAGACGTCTCCTGTCTGCCTGCAGCTTCCAGTTCCTCTACTTGTTTCCGGTCTTCCAGAACATCTGATACCTGTCTGCGGTCTTCCCAACCCATTTAGATGGAAACCTCAAATAAATAATTCTGAATATCAAGGTGCATAACATTTAATCCATCTGAACCATTCTCTACATGGCAGTGACGCACCAGCCGACATCTGCTATTGTTTCATTAACAAAGACAATTAATAAAGCGGCATCTCATGGTCATAGCATGAAATAATAGCATCCCCTACTCGTCACCCCAAATGGTCACAACCCAATAAAGACTGTTTATGATCTGAATGAATGATCCTCTATCATGGGCTGCTGTCACATGTGGGCTATAGGCTCTAGAGTGGAGCTCGCGTCTGCAGCACATCACATCTCTCCTTCTGCCGCTTGTTTTTCAATGCCCAGATATAGCCAACGTGCGTATCATGTGACGTTGTAATCGCTACGGCAACAGAATTTGCAAGTGAACTGGTCGCCCTTAGTTTTTGTATATTGGTTGAAAGTATGCATTTATAGAAAAATTCTATTTCCTGCCAGCACTTGTCAAAATATGATATTTCCACCTACGCATTACTGAAATGGAGGAAAAACTTACCACTTTTCTATTAATCAGACATCTATAAAACTTTTCTATTTTCCATCAAAAAATGTATTAACTCTTCGGTAAAGAAGAGCCTGTGTCACTTTGTGTTTTGTCTGCAGTGTGCACGGCGTCTGTAGCCAAATCTGCTGCACCCCTCACAGTGCCCAACTATAGTGTAACTCTCCGCTCGCTGATACCAGCGCGGTCCTGTAATAGGAGCCACCGGGGTAACAAGTCCGTTCATGATATTTCTTAGTCCTAAATCTTCCCCATCACCTGTGAGTGTTATAATTGAGAAGTGGATGGAACCGCAGCAACTCAGCCACGAAGTGGAGACCTCGTAACGTTAGAGCGGGGGGCCGAGTGCTGAGTAGCAGAGGATAGAAAAGTCACTAACGCTCTGTTGACTCCATAACTGCAGAGTCCAGACCTCCTCTGATATTAACATCACCACAAACACTGTGCCTCGGCCGGGAACGGCATCCAGCCTTACATTACCAAGCACAATTCCGAGCATCAGATGGAGTGGTGTAAAGCCACCACCACTGGACTCTAAAGGGAACATGTTCTGAGCAGTGACGGATCACACTTCTCTATCTGGCATCTGATGGAGGAGTCTGGGTTTGGGGAATTCCATGAGAACATTACCCACCTGACTGCATTGTGCCCACTGTACAATTTGGTGGAGAAAGGATAATGCTATAGGGTTGTTTTTCAGGGTTCGGCCTCTCAGTTTAAGTGAAGGGAAATCTTAATACTTTAGAACAATATATTTTGGACAATTGTAGCTTCTAGCTTTGTTGGAAACAGTTTGGGGAGGCTTTCTCTTGCTCCCTATGACTGTACCCAGTGCACAAGATCCATTAAGACATGGTTGGAGGAGTTTGGTGGAAGAACATGAACGATTGAACAGAGCCCGGACCTCAACCCATCCAACACCTGTGGGATGAACTTGAATGTAGATTGTGACCTCGGCCTCTCCTCCAACATGTGCCCACTCCACAAGGTCCGTAAAGACTTGGTTGGAGGAGTTTGGTGTGGAAGAACATGAATGTGCACACAGAGCCTGGACCTCAACCCCATCCAACACCTTTGGGACCTGAAAACAGAGATTACCATTATCTCTCCAACATCAGGATCTGACCTCACGAAATCTCTTTGGCTGAAGGGACAAAAATTCCCACAGAACCCTCCAAAATCTTGTAGAAAACCTTCCCAGTAGAGCGAAAACTTTTATAGCTGCAAAAGGACCGACTCCATATTGTAGGTGGAATGTGAATGGGGCACAATACCCCAAAAATTAGTTACTGATAACTGTGACATCTTAATGACCTTGGTTTAGAAGACCCAAATCAAAGTAATTGAAAATAGTTCTTACCTGCATCTTCTTAGGTAAAATAGGGCTGTTGAAGACCTGCCTTCCAGGACTGCCTTGAAAATTCATCAAACCAATGGGGCGGCCCACTTTTCGGATAGGTTTATATGAACCCTAATTAAAAAAATTAGTCTAGGCAAATATGGGAAGGTAACTTTCGATAGGTGTAATTCACTTTAGGACCTTCTCTGTGTTCCATGTTACGAGGCAAAAGTATGAACCCTTCTAGACATCTAGTGTTACCAAAGTGGGCTCACGTCCCTCCTTAATGAGTCCCCTTTGAGCTTTCAAGAGTTCAGAAGGTGGAGGATACTATTTTCCAGTCCATGTCCACTATATATTAAACAATTTGCAGCATGCTTTTGCTATCAAAAACACAGTAACCCCAAAAAGTCACTGAAGGGGTAGTCAACTTCTCTCTCTTCCACCTCAGCTGACATCATACATGGAGAGACGCTGCTGCATGCCAGGCCGGATGATGGTTGAGGCATATGTCCGGTACAGAGTAGATATCAAGCACTTGTGTTATTGATTAAAACAGGACAGAATCAGGATTTCTGCTGGCTGATGGATAGCTGCCTCAGCAATGGTCCCACCTGGCGTGCCGCAATATCTCATCATGCTTACAGTCAGGTGAGGCGACAGAGAGAACCTTTAAAGTCTAGTTTTCCAGAATCTGGTGGATGTTGCTGTTTTCCAGAATGTGGTGGATTATTTTGGGGTCCCTGCTTCTTTTTGTTCCTGAGATATGGTCTCTTCTTCCATATAAGTAAACCTGGTCTCGTTAATCAAGAGGACGTTATTCTCGTGTAGATGCCCACAGAGAGGAGTTGATGGCATTGTCTACTTAGCTAACAAGATTGCATTTACATATAATGAAGAGACCACCATATTTCAGAAATGGAGAAGCGTAGAAGCAAACTAAAAAAAGAGAAAAAACATGAAAAAAGAATGGTTAAAAAAAAATGACATATTTGGTGGAAGTGACAGGTCCTCTATAACGAGGTTTTGCCTAGTAAAGGCAACTGTAAATTGAAAATATTTTAACCTGAGAGCCCACCATACCTCCTTTTAGGACCTCCTAGAGGGTATCATTATATGCAAAGTGTAGACCACCCAGTCTTCATAATACATCATCACCGGAGTCATCCAGATGAATATTTGCATTGAAATTTTTGCTATGCTTTAAAATATCAGCAAGGAAAACCCATCAAACCCTATCAAAAGCTCATGACTCATAGCGCGGTGAGTCACTAAGTCCTGGATCTAACACAGATTAAAAAAAACACATGTCGATAAAACACATACGGTGACATTATAAATTGGTGTCATTATTCCGAGAGCTTCACGACTGCAAGTTAATTCAATTATGATCTTTCCCAAGATATCTATATAAACATACTGTATATACTCCTGAACTTTGAAACTGCAATACCAAAAAGAAAAGTCTTGGAATTATGGAAATCACAGGATGGATAGATATGTTAGTAATCTTCAAATGATGGAAAAATGGAAACAACATTTTCGAAAACATCTCGATTTATTCAGTCTGGAGTATGAGCGCCACATGCAGAATTTCCAGCACTTACAGCCTCGGCTGCTATCAATTAGGTTATTAACAGTTGTCTGAGTAATGTACTTGGGTAAAATCATCAAGATCCGCTGTTGGCAGCTCCTTTTCCAATTGCCGACCAGTCATATCCCAGATGTACTTGATGTACTTGACAGGACATGGTAGCACCGCAAGCTGTTCATAGGAGAATGAACAATATGTGTCCTGGCGTTGTGGAGTTGTGGCTTCAGGGACACTTTGAAGAAATGGTTGCACCATTTGTTCCTCAACCAAATCAATGTTACGCTGATCTGTTAGTTCACCGGTAATAAAGACTAGAGGATTCTTACTACAGGACATTTTGCCACCCCGGAACCGGTGTGATGTTCCCTCTGAAGGCCTCTATATGGCGTTGCCCACTTGGTCTAATCATATTTGAAGAATGGCGCATAGTGATCCATTCTGTCTGGAAGTGAAATACAACATCACATACCAAGCCTAAGGCTTCAAACACTGTCTACAAAAAAAAAAAGAAAAAGCGTTTGCACAAGATTTTGCTACGATCCAGACATCCGGCTAACGGTGTCCATTGAGCTCATCCTCCACTGTCAAAGGCTATCATAGTTCATAGAGAGAGATGGCAATAGAGGCCACAATGGATGTCTATCGTCTCCAATGAAGAGTCCTGCTTTTGACTTGCATGCATTGATAGCTGGAGTTTGGTATGGAGATCAAGTGTGCATCTCCAGGAAAGTGAAAGTGTCCCAGGAGCCATTGTTCAACACGTCTACACCAGACTGCATGTTGCTGGTGCTACTGTGAGCAGCCTGTGTGGCCTAAATGTGGTACCATGTCCTGTAGCGTCTCCTTACTTGTCACGAATCGAGAACATTTAGGACGTCATTGGTCGGCAAAGGTAGCTGCCAGCAGCGGATCTTGAAGATTTGCCTAAGTACATTCAGAGCGGCAGAACATTTCTGGACCGATCATTAATAACTTCAGTGCTAGCAGCCAACATGTGTAAGTGCCTTGATTTCTGCAAGTGACGCTCATACTCCAGACTGAGTAAATTGTGAAGTTTTTTTTTTTTTAAATTCCACTTTTTCCTCATTCCATGACTTTTCCTTCTTAGAGTTACAAAATGTTAGATAGATAGATAGGATATGATATATCATATACTGTAATTTTTACCTCGTTACCAGCCAGTGAGAATTGTAGATTTTTGAGAAAAAGCTTTCAGCTTTATAAGGGAACAACAAGTGCAGTATAAAAATTGTTGTTGCCATGCCAATCTTCTCCATAGGAGTCAGGAAGTCACCGGTAGTCAAAGTAGTTTTACGTCATGCAAGATGTCTTAGCCTGACTTGCATACAGATTTCTTGATCTCGTGTTTGGCCTTATTTTTTGTCCTTAGGAGGGGGCTTAGCGCTCTGCGAAGTATATTGGAAGAGTTCCATGTTCCCAACTAATTCTTATCTTTGTATAATTTAAGAAATGTCTGCCCTACAGAAAATCTCTGAAACCGTGTAAGCTCTCATTACGGGGCAACAAACAGTATCATGGTCCCTATTCCTTCTGTACTGACACTGAGGTCTCCATCTGTGGAGCTGGACTGTGGACAAATACTGATGACATAATTAGCACTTCTCCCAATCGAATATGATCAGCCTCAACTCAAGAGGAACCATAGTTGCTCTATGCTAAGACCATCTTGGAATTCCCTCAACAGATCTGTAAGGTGTAAAGAAGTTTTTACTTACTTCCAACCACAAGGGAAAGAGCTTTTCATACAAAATCGCTCTTCATGCCACTAACAATAGGCCCTCTTGCCACTGATGAGGTATCTACAACCGCACTGATTTGTAGTTGGCTCCCTCATCTTTTGCCTTTGTGTGCAATTTTTCAAAGGTATTCCACCTGGTTATAATGATACCACTATTCTCTTCATCTCAAGATTAAGAATATTCCGACACACGATAGGTTTGTTGCCCATCAGAGTACAGATATATTGACCATCAGAGGAAAGGTTTGTTGCCCATCAGAGAACAATTTTATTATCCACTGAAAACAGGTTTGTGGCCCATCACAGGACAGGTTTGTTGGCTATCAGAGGACAGGATTGTTGGCCATCAAAGGACAGAATTGTTGGCCGTCAAAGGACAGGATTGTTGGCCGTTAAAGGAAAGGATTGTTGGCCTTCAGAGGACAGGATTGTTGGCCATAGGAACACAGGATTGCTGGCTGTCAAAGGACAGGATTGTTGGCCATCAGAGGACAGGATTGTTGGCCATCAGAGGACAGGATTGTTGACCATCAGAGCACAGGATTGTTGCCCATCAGAAGACAGGTTTATTGCTCATCATTGGACAGGTTTGTTGCCCATCAGAATACAGATGTTTGCCCTCAGAGGACAGGCTTGTTGCAAATCAGAGGACAGGTTTGTTGCTCATCAGAGGACAAGGTTGTTGCCTAGGGGACAGACTTCTTGCCTTCGGAGGACTGGTTTATTGCCTGTCTTTTGGCATTCTTCCCTTCCAATCACGATATAGACTTGATTATAACTAAAGTTGGTGTTGTATGTAAATCAGCATTAGACAAAGTATATTTGCACTGGACTTTTTGTCCCAAACACCAGCAATGTAGCTCACAGCAGTTTGTCCTCCAACTGCTGGTGGATGATCTAGAAAATACAACTGGACTTTCAATCCTACCCACTAAAGTAAGTATTCATCTGTATATTTGGCCTTCCCTACGAGTCTCAGATTATATTTCTTGCTGACTAAGGGGGTAAAAAACCTCAAAATTTCTGCCTACGAAGATGTACTGTGTAAAGGTGTACATATACAGGGCCTAGGAGACCATTTAATGTTCTGACTTTCTCCCAATTGTAGATGTAGCGGAAATAAGATGGGGAAAGTTTGATTTTAACATGCAGAATTCTATGTTCTCAATAAATCTTTCACCAGAAATGTATGGCAACAGAGCCGAGCGTGTATGAGTATGGAGTGAGGAATAGTTGTCAACCAAAAAAGCTTTTGGCTGGTGGTTATCTAAGTTGTATGGATACCTTAAGCTCTCTAAACTAGATGATAGATCAGATGTACATCAGTAACTTCATATTGAAAAGTCTATCTACTAAGATAAACTTCATCTTACTTTGCATCCAGATGTCTCCGGCTAGACCTTACAATGATATGCTGCCTTAAAATCGCAAACCTCAGTGCATCTTGACAGGAATTTGATCCATCATATAAGTAGGACTTCCTATTTGACTTCCATGCTGACTAATATCCCTCTATCATCTTGGCAGTTACTTTCCTTGCTGCTTTGGGACCTCTCTACCTTTGGTTCTTCCCCTTCTGAACTTTCAAATCCTGCCATTGATGGGTCCAACACCTAAACTGAGGCCCTACTGATTCATGCAATTCACCCCCAATTGTCTAGCCTCTCCTATGTCTTTTCTGGTCTGTTAGTTACCTCTGTTGAACTCTTTATGTAGCCATTATTTTATTTTAATTTTATTTTTTCCATAAATCAATAGTACAAGTGAAGATAAGAAACTTTGTGATATATCTTATTTCTCTTTTCTCACCCTGGACTGATCTTTTACTTCAATTCATGTGTCACGACTCTGTTGTCGGGTGTCATCAGAACCAGGGGCTCCTTCCCTGTCCCTAACACTAGGGGCGCCCTAGCTCGCCCTGTTCCCTGGATTACTTCTGATGTTGAAGACACCGCGGCCACGTACCTTGCCTTAGATCCTGAATCTGCCCTCAGTCTTTACCCTTCCCCCATGCAGGGAAGAGGGGAGAAGTAGTGTACCATAATACACCAACCAGACTAACAAGGTAATATGAACAGGGTTAATGAAAAATACCAAACATACAAATATAGTCACACATACAATAGAGAAATGCATCAGGGAATGGAGGATGGGGTTAAACTAAATTATTGCACACTAATAACCTAGCAATAGTCACAGATAAATCCACCAAACGCCTTCTCCATCAACAACCACCAACAACCTCCAGCCATGCAGCATAAGCTAGCTCTGACAATGAGTGCTAGCCAGGGCCCAGTTTATAAAAGTGATGGGAGTGGCTAACAGTGCGCAGCTGATAGCCTTAATGCAGGAAAGCTTCCAGGAGCTCTCAACTGAGAAGATTAACCCCAGCACTTCTAAAAGAAATTTACAACGTTTAATAAGAAGGTGAAGTGCTTCTAATCAGTGCAGGAGTAGGAGAAATCAGACACTGTGGTCTTCTAGCACCTATGACATCATGGGTAAAATCTGAAGACAGATGTTCCCACTACTAAGATAGAAGATGACAGTTGGAGATCATAAGATCTAAGCAGAGGGGAGGAGCTAGAGACAAACACAGGTATTCTGCTCCTCTTTTACCCTCCCCTCTCCATGGAACTTTATGAGCACCAACTGTCATCTTCTATCAGTAATAAGAAAGTTTGCATTTACTGAATGCAAAAAGTATACAAATTTCACTGATAACATATATGACAAAGTTTCTTATTTTCATGTGTAGTATTGACCTATGGAGAGAAAAAAAGATGCTTACCAAGATCTCTCCTAGTTGTTGGTGTCTGTTAACGCTCCAACTAACCTCCACACTAGTTTTTGGTGTCTGTTAACGCTCCAATTAACCTCCATACTAGTTTTTGGTGTCTGTTAACGCACCAACTGCATCCATACTAGTTTTTGGGTCTGTTAACGCTCCAATTAACCTCCATACTAGTTTTTGGGGTCTGTTAACGCTCCAATTAACCTCCATACTAGTTTTTTGTGTCTGTTAACACTCCAACTAACCTCCATACTAGTTTTTGGTGTCTGTTAACGCACCAACTAACATCCATACTATTTTTTGGTGTCTGTTAATGCTCCAACTGACATCCAAGTTTTTGGTGTCTGTTAACGCACCAACTGACATCCATACCAGTTTTTGGTGTCTGTTAACGCTCCAACTGACCTCGACATTTAACCCCTGAGTAGGGTTGTAGGTCTGGCTTTACTTTGCCTTCCTAGTGGTACCGTAATTGACATTACCCTCCAAGTGCCTCCTCTACAATCTTACATCTAGTTTCCAATCCTTAGCAGTTTTATCTAGAAATCTCTCTGACTCTGAACATTCATCCTTCTATCTCCGACGTCTAACTTTCATTGTACTGTATGGAACATGTTATGGGATATTTCTATAGTTGCTTACATCACAACTGTACAATGTTATATTTCTCAACTACAATGATTTCCTTTCGGCCTGGCAATAAATACAAAATGTTCAAGGTTTCTGTTTCATGTAGATTGTGCAAGAAAACCCACGCTGTTTTACAGTTTTGTAATGTACAATGAATGTACGTACTCTTCAGTTTTCCATGGAGTTGACAATTACATCATAAGCATCAGTCTACCAGTTCTAAATTGGGACTGACGGGTTTTTACTTCTCATCCGGTTCTATTCCAATCACGTATAGGTGAAGAACTGTAAAAATTATATCTGATTTTAACTATTGTACTGAACAACAAAAGTTGGGAAGGCTAATGTATGTACTGTATATAAACCACTACGCAGTCAGATTTGGTAGGTTCTTGGCACATTCTTGAAGGCAAGACTCAACACAACAGAAAACAACACCACCAGAACATTTTGTCCATGTCTATAAAATGCAGAACGTTGGCACTGTCTTCTGATACTAGCATTTTCTTCTTGTGTTTACGTGAGTTCATCTCCCCCACTCCGCAAGGCACAAGTAGATGCCAATAATATGGCCAAACCTGGACTCTCCATTAGTTCCATTGAACTAAATTTATATCATTATGGGGTGAGTTAGGTTTGGTTTAATAGAAACCTACATAGCTCTGGATCTTCTGGGCAGCACGGTGGCTCAGTGGTTAGAACTGTTACTTTGCAGCACTGGGGTCCTGGGTTGAAATCCACCAAGGACAACATCTGTAAGGAGTTTCCTCTGCCTACTCTAGTTTCCTCCAACATTCCAAAGACATACCGAAAAGGAATTTAGATTGTGAGCCCCAATGGAGACAGAGAAGATGATGTTTGTAAACTGCTATAGAATATGATGGTGCTCGTACATAAGCTAGACAAGACACTGCTAATGTCACGGGGTTACCGCGACAGTGTGGAGCCAGAAGACCACAGCGTCTGATTGCTCCTACTCCGGCGCTCAGAAGAAGAACTTCTTCATTTTAAATGTGTTTATTTCTTCTGGCAGAACAGAGGTTATTCGGCCATATTGGAAATCCCTGTGCTCACTGCTGAGCTTGGTTAGCCACTCTTTTTCCTTTTATAATCTGGTCTCCTTGTCAGAGCTAGCTTTTGCTGCATGGCTAACAGTGGGAGAGGAGTATATATGAGAAGGCGAGTTGAAGGACTATTAGCGACTGTTGCTTAGTTTGTATGTGTGGTAATTCCTTATCCTTCTCTATTTTGGTTTATTCTCCTACCTTCACACCTCTGTGCATTCCTCTGTTATATGTGAGTGAATATTTTGTATGCCTGGAGTTTTCTGTTAACCCTTGTCCCTGTTGCCTTGTTGGGTTGGTGTACTACGGTGCACAGTAGCGCCCCCTTTTCCCTGGGTGGGGAAGGTGAACAGACGGATGGCTAACTTAGGAGATAAAGCAAGGGCGGATGCCCTGGCTTCTTTGCCATCTGAAGTATCCTGCGGAGCAGGGCGAACTACGGCGCACCCTAGTGTTAGGGACAGGGAAGGAGCCCCTGGTACCGGGTCACCCGAGAGCTGTGTCATGACAGCTAAAGTCTAGCAGTCTCTAACTGCCCATTCACAAGACTTGCTCTCTTGGCCGAGCTAAGCATGCATGTGCATGTACAGGGTTGGGAGGAATGGCTACCGGCGGAGATGTGCTGAGGTGTTGGTGTTTTGATTGATGGTTCGGTCAGCCAATCTGAGACTGGGAGGTTCTGGACTGCCTTCAGGTGTTCCTTTTCCCAGGTGATTGCACAGCTACTTAGCTGGTTTGTCAGTCCCAGATCACTGCCAGACATACATTCAGCTCTGTGTGGTCTGTCTCTCTGTGCCTTATGTTCTGCTGGTGGATCTTTGTGCTGCCTCACCTTGGACCCTGTTCTGACCATCCTTTTTGACTGTTTATTTTGCTCTGATACGCTTTCCTCTAGGTCAGTGTTTCTCAACTCCAGTCCTCAGGACCCACCAACAGGTCATCTTTTCAGGATTTCCTTAGTATTGCACAGGTGATAATTTTATCACCTGCTCAAGCATTAATTCCATCACCTTTGCAATACTAAGGAAATTCTGAAAACATGACCTGTTGGTGGGTCCTGAGGACTGGAGTTGAGAAACACTGCTCTAGGTATTCTAACCTCGGATCGTTACCTGACTACACCTTTGTCTCTTCTCTCTGTTTATGATATACCCTCCTGGCTTTTGACCTCGGATTCCTTGACTACCCTGACTCTCAGCTTGTCTGCTTGTCAGCGTCACATTACGTCTGGCCTTCACATTTTTTTTTTCCTCCGAGAGGAATGCCAGAGTCTGGAATCATCACAGTTGCAATATATCACTGCAGGGTCAAATAATTAGTTTTATGAAATCTTTTGATAGCCCTCCACTTCCGGCAGCAGCTGAGACGTCAGTACCCCCTGACATACAGTTGATCTCTTCCGAACCTGTAATGGCCCTCCCTGATAAATTTTCAGCAGAGAAAAAAAAACAGTTTATTGTGTTCAGGAAGAGCTGTAGGCTATTTTTTATCCTGCAACTCCGGTTGTCAAGGAATGAGTGACAGCGGGTGGGAATAAACTTGTCCCTACTGTGTGGGGGTCCTCAGACCTTGACATTTTCTTTTCCCCCACAAGCCAGGGTTTGGCCACTCATGTACAGGGTAATAATGTTGATGCATTGGCCGCACAGGGACCAGAAGAATTCAGGAATAGGAGTGACCTACTGAAACCATAGGACTTTAGGGTACAAGACTGGCCACACCGGGACCAGGGGACAATATTTAGGCACTGGCCGCTCCAGAACCAGGGGACTAGGTTCATGCACTCACCACTCCAAGAACAGGGGACGAGGTTCAGGAACCGGCCACTCTGGGACCAGGGGACAAGGTTCAGGTACCGGCCGCTTCGGGACCAGGGGACAAGGTTCAGGCACTGGCCACTCCAGGATCAAGGAACGAGGTTCAGGTACTGGCCACTTTGCGACGGGGGGATTACAGATACAGGACTGGACCAGGGATAAAGGTTCAGGACATTGACCGCATCGCAACCAGGGGACCTCACAACTCACTAGTAGCACACCTTACTCACTAATGATTCTACTTGTTGATTGGTGACTCCCTAGGGGAGAGGGAGTCTTTTATACAAGATGCCTGCTGCAATTGCCTAGGAGCCATCTTGCAGGTGCACCACATTATACTAAATGCCTCTCAGCAACAAGTTGAAGGCATTTTAGTATATGCGCGCACTGTCCCATTAGAAACAGGGGAGCGTGCGTAAGCGCGTACTAGGCGCGTCACTGGGAACTGCGGCGCGCATACCAGGAAGCAGGAGGGACACACCAGGAGTCCACGCCGTGAGGCTGGGGTGGTGAGTAAGCCGGTGTCCCTGCATGGAGGGGGATGGGGACACCGTGCAAGGGTGCTAGAAGTAGTGCTACAGTTTTCACGCTCCAAGTGGGAGCACCTCATTCTGAATCCATTTCCTGCTTTGTTTTGGATAATTTACCTGCTGAGTTGGCACTGGGGCTTCCATTGCTACTTCTATTGGTGCCGGAAGGAAATTGTTAAATGGAACCCCAATTGTTTCAAGTAATGTCTAAAATCTAATATGCTCCGCTAATCTGAAGGGTCTGCCAGGGTACTTGAAAGACTTGCTCTTGGAAAAAGAGGAAGAGATACTACCTCCCATCGTCCTTATGATTGTGCTATTAATCTTGTCCTTATGCCAAATTGCCTACAGCTCACCTTTACAATTTATCTGGACCTGAACGGACCGCCATGAAATAATATGTTAATGAAAGTTTTCGGAAAGGGTCATATCTGTCCTTCTTTCTCCTCACCTGTGGTTGCCGGATTATTCTTTGTTAAAAAGAAAAATGGTGGCCTCCGTCCTTTCCTCGATTTCTGAGAACTAGACAAAATGACGGTTAAAAATACTCACTCCCTTCCACTCATCCCGAACTATATAATAAACTTCTGGGGGCCAGGGTGTTTTCTATTCTTGATCTTAGAGGGGCTTACAATTTCATATGCATCAAGAAAGGTGATGAGTGGAAAATTGCGTTTTTAACGTCTGAAGGTCTATTTGAGAACCTTGTCATGCCATTTGTGTTATCTAATGCGACTGCTGTGTTTCAACATTTTCTGAACGATATTTTCTACGATTGTATTGGAACGTGTGTGATTTACCTGGATGATATTCTAATTTTTTCGCCCAATTTGAAGTCTTACCAGGAATATGTCCATGTAGCATTACAAAGGGTGAGGGAGAACTCTTTGTTTGCTAAAGTAGAGAAATGTGTTTTTTTCTGTTCAGGAAATTTCATTCTTGGGTTTATCTTGTCAGTAGAAGGGTTTACGATAGACCCTGGGACAGTGCAGGCCATAATTGATTGGGTTCAATCTAGTGACCTTAAGATTTTGCAACGTTTTTTCTTGAATTGACCAATTACTCTAGAAAATTTTGAAGGGGTTTTCTCAGATTGCTAAACCTCTCACTGACCTTACATGTAACGGGGCGAATCTCAAGGTTTGGTTGCGGGATGCTATGAGGGCTTTTAAAAAATTAAAATAGTGTTTGATGTCTGCTCCCGTTCTAATCCAACCCAACACAACCATTCATTGTGGAGGTGGATGCTTCGGAGCAACTTTGACCAACCTGCTTCCATGTGCTTTTTTATCTAAAACATTCTCGTCTGGGGAAAGAGATTATAATGTTTGGAATCGTGAGTTACTTGCTGTTTAATTGTCCTTTTAGGAATGGAGGCATTTTTTGGTTGGGACAGTTCATCAAGTTACTGTGGTCACTGATCACAAGAATCTAATGTCCATTGAATCAGCTAAACGATTAACCTCCAGACACGCCAGATGGTCCTTGTTTTTCTCTGCCCAGGGTCTAAGGATGTGAAAACTGACGCATTATCTTGCAGTCTCGATTCAGTTTCTCCTTCAGAACCTTCATCCTCCATTCTTAACGTTGTGTCTGACAGGGGAGTGCAATTTTTATCTAAATTCTGGAGACCTTTTTGAAGTAAACTGGGGATTAAATTCTCATTTTCCTCTGCTTACCACCCTGAAAGCAACCGTCAGTCTAAGAGGAAATCAATCTTTGGAACAAATTTTAAGGTGCTTTGTTGCAGCTCAGCAGGAGGACTGGTCTTCATTTTTACCTCTCTCTGAGTTTGGGTAAATCAGTCTACCAGAACCTCACAGTTTTTTCTGTAATTATGGTTTTCATCCTCATTTTGGATAATTATCTCCAATGAGTTCTGAATGTCCTGTGGCAGATGTTGCTGTGCTGAGATTTGGAGATGTCTGGAGAAATGTACAAAAGTCTATTAGGACTAGTGTTGAGCGATACTGCTCGATATCTAAAAATATCGGATCGGAATGGTATCGCCGATATCACTAAATATCGTCGATATCCGATTCCGATACCGGAAGTCCCATGTAAGTCTATGGGAACCAAATATCGACATTAAAAAAAACCATTCTTGCCTTGTTGGTTAATTGTACATGAAGGAAAACAACAAAGACTAATGTAGAATGTATTGGGGGAGGTTGAGGAGACAATAAAGGCATACATGTTTAACCCAATGCATTGGAATAGCATTAATATATTTTTTATTGGAAATACGTTTGGATTGACTAACAAATTGACAATGTTGTTAACCTGTTTTCTATTTTGGCAAATATGTATGTTTCACAACTTCCATGCTCTTCACCTTTTTAACTTTTGCCAGTGCCACACTTTCTCCTTCATAATCTTCAGCAGCATCATCTTTCTCATCAAATTATTCTTCATCTTCACCTTCTTAATCTTCTTCTTAAACTTCTTGCTATTCATGTTTTTGTTTACATTACTCATATTGTTATTATTAAACTAATTAATCTTCTTCATATTCAAATTCTTCATCTTCTTCCTCTTCATCTTCTTCATCATATTCTTATTTGTGACAGAGATTCCTGTACTTGTAATCTGTAAAAGTATGAATTGTTCATCCTTCCGTTCTTGCTGTCACAAAAGATTTAAATTACAACAGTATTTGTCCGTGTTCAGTTTAGCCTGCAGCAGCAGCAGGCATTTTCCAGGGGCACCACGAGGAGGAACGGACTCACCCCCATACACTGCTTAGTCTTCTTCTGCTTAGAATTTAGAGCATATATTTTGCTCTTCATTTTGGTCTTATACTTCATGTTCTTCTGCTTTTTGATCTTCTGCTTATTGTTCTTCTGTCTCTTGTTCTGTATCTTGTAGTTTGTCTTAACCTTCTTTGTCCTGTTGGTGATCTTCTTCTGGGTAATCTTTTATTTTTTCTTTGTGATGGTGTTCAGGCTGGTTGGCTTCATGCTCGTCGTCCTTGTTGTCGTCATCTTCTTCTGGGTGGTCTTTAAGGTCGTCTAATTTCCGAGAACCAGCTGACGTTACTGGAACCCTGACGGGTATCAGATGGAGCAAGAGACAATGGAAGTAACGAGGACCAGCTGACTGTGCTGGAACCCGGAGGGGCAGCAGAAGGAAAAGAGGCAATGTCACAACCGAGTACCAGCTGACGTTACTGTGACACGGTTACTAAGCAGGAGGTACCTGTGCTCCAAAGCACTACCAAGGACCAGCAGACGTTGGTGGAACTCGGATACGGAGATGGAGGCACCTAGGCCAAAGGCACTGGGGAGAACCAGTTGACGGTACTGGACCCCGGACGGGTAGCAGAAGGAAAAGAGGCAATGTCACAACCGAGTACCAGCTGACGTTACTGTGACACGGTTACTAAGCAGGAGGTACCTGTGTTCCAAAGCACTACCAAGGACCAGCAGACGTTGGTGGAACTCGGATACGGAGATGGAGGCACCTAGGCCAAAGGCACTGGGGAGAACCAGTTAACGGTACTGGACCCCGGACGTGTAGCAGAAGGAAAAGAGGCAATGTCACAACCGAGTACCAGCTGACGTTACTGTGACACGGTTACTAAGCAGGAGGTACCTGTGCTCCAAAGCACTACCAAGGACCAGCAGACGTTGGTGGAACTCGGATACGGAGATGGAGGCACCTAGGCCAAAGGCACTGGGGAGAACCAGTTGACGGTACTGGACCCCGGACGGGTAGCAGAAGGAAAAGAGGCAATGTCACAACCGAGTACCAGCTGACGTTACTGTGACACGGTTACTAAGCAGGAGGTACCTGTGCTCCAAAGCACTACCAAGGACCAGCAGACGTTGGTGGAACTCGGATACGGAGATGGAGGCACCTAGGCCAAAGGCACTGGGGAGAACCAGTTGACGGTACTGGACCCCGGACGGGTAGCAGAACGCACCCATGAAAATGTAAGTTGACAGGACGCAAGCCGTCCGCAGTTACCGAATCACACAGTCCTACAGTGGGTGCTTGTCGTATTGTCACAATGGAAACAGCCTTTATTTACATATCCCACAGCACACATAGGAATCACCTAAACTGCAGGCACCATAGAGTCGGCTAACCCGAATGCAACACGACAGCACAACTTATTGGAGGATAATTGACGTTCACACTGCCAGGAAACAGCTGTCGTGCTGTAACCAGGCTGGCCAGGAGTCAGTACCCCTGCCAATTACTTACGAGCAACAAATGGCGGTGTTGTAGCCCAGGGAGTAGAGTTCAGGTGGTAGAAAGATGAACATAACAGGAGACATGGAAAACGTTGCCAAACAGTTATTTAATCTGAAAACGGACAGGCAAATTCAGGTGAGATCCATGCCTTGTTCATTTTCAGAAAAGTAAGCCAGTCTACATTCTCTGAGGATAGTCGCATGCGACGGTCTGTTACTATACCACCTGCAGCACTAAAGACGCGCTGAGATAATACACTGGCAGCAGGGCAAGCCAGCACCTCCAATGCATACTGGCTAAGCTCTGGCCATGTATCCAACTTAGAGACCCAAAATTTGAAAGGGGAAGAGGCATCTGGGAGTACACTTAGAGGGAAAGCCAAGTAGTCTGTCACCATCTTACGGAAACGTTTCTTCCTGGTGACTGGAGCCGTCTCGGATGGTGTAGACCTTGCTGGCGCTGTCACAAAACTTCGCCACATTTGTAACATACAGCTCTTGCCCTGTGCAGAGGCGCTGCTTCTGCTCCCTCTTGTTGTAGAGGTGTCTACACTGCCTCGACGCACAGAGCTGCTTTGTAAAGCAGTAGCAGCAGCAGCAGCTCTCTCGGCTGGAATGTACAACAGTATGGATTGCACCAGTGTGTCTTGGTACTCCTGCATTTTACGGTCCCGGTTCACCGGTGTGATGAGGGTTTGTAAGTTGTCCCGGTAGCGAGGGTCTAGGAGGGTGTACACCCAATAATCTGACGTGGTGAGAATGTGGGCGATGCGGCGGTCGTTTCTCAGGCACTGAAGCATGAAATCAACCATGTGCTGCAGACTCCCAACTGGCCAACAAAGGCTGTCCTCTGGAAGAGGCGTCATCTCTGCCTCCTCTGCATCACCCCACCCTCGCTCTACATACTGACTAGAGCGTTGTGTACCTCCCTCTGTAGGGATTTCTTCCTCCTCCATTGACTCCTCCTCCTCATCCTCCTCACAAAGTGAGCCCTGCCCAGCCCTTTGTGAGGAACCACGTTGCGCTGACTGTCCTGAAGGTAATTGAATTTGTGACTCCTCATCCTCCACCTCTTCCAAAACCTCTTCCTTTAGTGCTTTCAGTGATTTCTGAAGCAGGCAGATAAGGGGGACAGTCATGCTGACTAGTGCATCATCTGCACTCGCCATCCGCGTTGAGACATCAAACGCACGCAAAACGTCGCAGATGTCCTTCATAGAGGCCCACTCAGTAGTGGTGAAGTGTGAACGGCGCAAATTGCGAGTTGATTGCGCCTGTTGCAGCTGATACTCCATTACTGCTGGCTGCTGCTCACACAACCGCTCCAACATATGTAACGTGGAATTCCACCTGGTGGGTACGTCACATATGATGCGATGTTCAGGAAGGCGAAATCTGACTTGCAGAGTGTAACGGGTCTGGGAGGCGGAACTACTGAGCTTTATTATACAAGGAGGCTTTCCTTGTAAAGGAGCGGGTGGCGCCCGGGGAGACGGACAGGAAGTCACTGCAAGTGACGGGGGCAGTCTCTGGACAGACAGGTGGGAGGTCACGGCAAGTGACCGGGGCAGTCTCTGGATAGACAGGCGGGTAGTCACGGCAAGTGACCAGGGCAGTCTCTGGGTAGACAGGCAGGTAGTCACGGCAAGTGACCGGGGCAGTCTCTGGATGACAGGCGGGTAGTCACGGCAAGTGACCGGGGCAGTCTCTGGGTAGACAGGCAGGTAGTCACGGCAAGTGACCGGGGCAGTCTCTGGATAGACAGGCGGGTAGTCACGGCAAGTGACCGGGGCAGTCTCTGGGTAGACAGGCAGGTAGTCACGGCAAGTGACCGGGGCAGTCTCTGGGTAGACAGGCAGGTAGTCACGGCAAGTGACCGGGGCAGTCTCTGAATGGACAGGTATATACGACTTGAGATGGTGGAGCCTCCCGGTAGGCTAGCAGGCAGATGACAGATGAGCGCCCCCAAGTGAGCAGGCGAGAGTCTCAGGAATAGCCAATGGACACCGCAGGTGATGGCCGAACCTCCAGGTAGGCTTGCAGGCAGATGGCGGATGAGCGCCCCCAAGTGAGCAGGCGAGAGTCTCTGGAATAGCCGATGGACACCGCAGGTGATGGCCGAACCTCCAGGTAGGCTTGCAGGCAGATGGCAGATGAGCGCCCCCAAGTGAGCAGGCGAGGTTCTCTGGAATTGCCGATGGTCACCGCATGTGACGGCCAAACCTCCAGGCAGGCTTGCGGGCAGGTAGCAGACAGCAAACTGGCAGGAAACAGGCAGGTAACTGGTAACGGACCCTGAGGGCTAAAGCAGAGTAGTGAACAGTGCAATAACAACATTGCTCGGGCACCTCCATTAAGGAGGAAGTACTTTATATAGGGTGGAGTCCTCCGGCATTGGCCGGGGACCTTTTTGAAAGATGCGCGCGGCCCCTTCAAGAGCGGGGGAGCGCGCGGGCGCGCGCCCTAAGTCCAGTAGCAGGGAAGGAGCGCGCGGCCCCAGCAGGGCGGAAGGAGGACGCTGAGCGCGGGTAAGGGGGGCGACGTCCCTGCCTGGCAGAGGACGCTGTCGCAGGGGAACAGCGTCCCTGCCTGGCAGAGGGCAGGGACGCCGACGCTACAGAACCCCCCCTTTAGGCCCCCCCTTTTTTAGGCCAGAAATAAATTTAGCTAGGATGAGAGGGGCATGGATGTTCTCCCGAGGCTCCCACGTTCTCTCCTCAGGACCAAACCCCTTCCAATCCACCAGAAAATAGGTCTTTCTTCCTACCCTTTTGGTGGCCAGAATGTTCTCTACCTCAAATTCGTCTTCAGCAGACACTGGAGCAGGAGGTGTAACTGTAGACTTGACAAAAGAGTTAAGTACCACCGGTTTGAGGAGAGATACATGGAAGGAGTTAGGAATCCGCAAATTGGCCGGGAGTTTCAATTTATAGGACACCGGGTTGATCTGACTGATGATCTCAAAAGGACCGATGAACCGAGGACCTAACTTGTAGGAAGGAATCTTGAGCCGGACATACTTGGACGAAAGCCAGACCTTATCCCCAGGACGGAATTGAGGAGGATCCAAACGTTTTTTGTCAGCATGTTTCTTCATGCGCTCGGATGACAGAATGAGTGCGGACCGGGTACTCTCCCATATGGAGGAAAATTTGTTAACCAGAGATTCCGCAGCTGGATTGTCCACAGAGATGGAGACAGGAACAGGGATCCGAGGGTGTTGACCGAAGACTACAAAAAACGGAGATTTGGAGGAAGATTCGCTCTCGTGATTGTTGTAAGAGAATTCGGCCCAAGGCAGGAGATCCACCCAGTCAGAATGGTGGGCATTAACGAAGTGCCGGAGATAACTGGTCAGATTCTGATTGATTCGCTCGACTTGTCCATTGGACTGCGGGTGGTAAGCGGAGGAGAAATCCAAGGTGACGTCTAGCAACTTACAAGTGGCTCTCCAGAAACGTGAGGTGAACTGTACCCCACGATCCGACACAATGTGACGAGGCAGACCATGAAGACGGAAGATGTGGCGGATAAAGTCTTTAGCCAACTCGGGTGCAGACGGAAGCCCTGGCAGGGGAATGAAGTGAGCCATCTTGGAAAATCGGTCAACGACCACCCAAATGACCGTACAACCGGCAGAGACGGGCAGATCTGTTATGAAGTCCATGGCTATATGCTGCCAGGGAGCAGCGGTACAGGAAGCGGAAGAAGACGGCCGGCAGGCAGGTGTCTCGGAACTTTGTTGCGGGCACAGGAGACACAGGCAGAAACAAAGTCTATTACGTCCTTGTGCAGGGTAGGCCACCAGTAATGCCGAGTAATGAGCTGGAGGGTCTTTTTCTGACCAGCGTGGCCAGCTAGTTTAGACGAATGACCCCAGTGTAGGATTCTCTCCCGATCGGTTACCGATACGAACGTCTTGCCAGGAGGGAGACGATTTAGACTCACGGGAGCCACCTGCATCACTCTGGCGGGATCGATGATATGTTTAGGTTCCTCCTCGAGATCCGACACCAGGAAGGACCGGGACAAGGCGTCCGCCTTGATGTTCTTGTCGGCCGGGCGAAAATGTAAGAGAAAATCAAAGCGGGCAAAAAACAAGGACCACCGGGCTTGGCGAGGGTTAAGTCTCTGGGCATGCTGGAGGTAAGCCAGATTTTTGTGGTCAGTGTAAATGATTACCGGATGAAGAGCCCCCTCGAGTAGGTAACGCCACTCCTCCAATGCCAGCTTGATGGCCAATAACTCTCGGTCTCCTATGGAGTAATTGCGCTCAGAAGAGGAGAAGAGTTTGGAGAAGAAGCCGCAAGATACCATCCTCCCGGATGAAGATTTTTGAGTAAGTACCGCTCCGGCTCCAGAAGAGGAAGCGTCCACCTCCAGGAAGAACTGCTTGTTGCCGTCCGGGCGATGCAGCACTGGAGCGGAAGAGAAGGCCTGTTTTAAAGAAAGAAAGGCCTCCTCTGCTTCGGGCGTCCACTGTTTGGGATTAGCATCCTTGCGGGTGAGCGCGGAGATTGGAGCAGTCCGGGAAGAGAAGTGCGGTATGAAAAGACGGTAATAATTGGCGAATCCCAGGAACCGCTGAATGGCCTTCAACCCCTCCGGTCGGGGCCATTTCTCGATGGCAGACAGTTTCTCCGGATCCATTCGTAGGCCTGTCTGAGAAATGATGTAGCCCAAAAACGGAAGCGAGGTCTGCTCAAAGAGGCACTTCTCATATTTGGCGAAGAGGTGATTCTGCCTGAGCCTGAGCAGAACCTGACGAACATCCCTCCGGTGAGACTGGAGATCCGGAGAGAAGACCAAGATGTCGTCTAGGTACACCACCACGCAGGAGTAGAGCAGGTCCCGGAAGATGTCATTGACCAACTCCTGAAAGACTGCTGGAGCATTACAGAGACCAAAGGGCATCACCAAATACTCGTAGTGGCCGTCCCGGGTGTTGAATGCCGTCTTCCATTCATCTCCCCGACGGATACGGACCAGGTTATATGCCCCACGAAGATCCAGTTTGGTGAAGATTCTAGCCCCCCTCAGACGATCAAACAATTCTGGAATGAGCGGAAGAGGGTACTTATTCTTCACCGTGATCAAATTTAGGCCTCTGTAGTCAATACAGGGAAGGAGAGAGCCGTCTTTCTTTTTTACGAAGAAGAAACCTGCTCCCGCTGGGGAGGTGGATTTCCGGATGAATCCCTTGGCCAAATTCTCCTCGATATATTCGGACATCGACCTGGTCTCAGCAGCGGACAATGGGTAAATACGCCCACGGGGAGGCGTAGTACCGGGTAGCAGGTCGATCGGGCAATCATACGGTCTGTGAGGGGGTAATGTCTCTGCTTCCTTTTTATTAAAGACATCAGCGAATGACCAATATGGAATCGGGAGCCCTGGTAGATTAGTTGGTGTAGGAGAAGGACGGACGGGATGAACAGGAACCAGACAAGTTTTATGACAGTCCTGTCCCCAGCGAAGGATCTCTCCAGTCTGCCAGTCGAGCACGGGTGCATGCTTTTGGAGCCAAGGCAGACCTAGTAAGAAAGCGTGAGAGAGTCCAGGCAGAACATGAAACGAGATGCTCTCAGAATGCAACATTCCCACCTGCAGGGTTATGGCTTCAGTGATAAGTTGGATGGGACGTGGTAGGAGACCCCCATCCACAGCAGCAACAGATACTGGTTCAACCAGAGATTTGGTAGGAATGCAATATTTTTCTACTAGAGCCTGTGAAACAAGATTCCGGCTGCTCCAGAATCAAGTTGGGCTAGTTCGAAATAACGGTTCTCACCGTGGAAAATTGAGACTGACAACAGCAGAGATGAAGAGGATTTATTTTTGTCTAGGTGGACCTCTCCGAGCGAACCTAGACACAGGCGTTTCCCGACCTCTCTGGGCAGGTACGGATCCAGTGCTCCTTACTGCCACAGTAGAAGCAACTCCCCTCGGCACGGCGTAAGTCCTGACGGGCTTTGACCATCTTGGTCTGGTCGACTTGCATAGGCTCAGAAGAGTGTACCTGAGGAGAAACGGAAGGAGTTACAGGTCTCTGAAAAGAAGGAGCTAGACGAGGAAACCTTCTCTCACGGGTGACCTCTTTAGCGCGCTCCTGGAACCGTAGATCAATTCGATTGGCAAGAGTTATTAGGTCATCGAGAGAGGTTGGAATGTCCCGACCGGCAAGTTCATCTTTAATACGGCCGGACAGACCCTCCCAGAAGACAGATATCAGAGCGTCATTATCCCAAGCCAGCTCCGAGGCAAGGGTACGGAACCGTATGGCATATTGACCCACGGTGAGACTTCCCTGACGGAGACGCAGCAGAGAAGATGCAGAGGAGGTCTTCCGTCCGGGTTCGTCGAATACCTTCCGGAAGGCTGAGAGAAAAGCAGACAGGTCAGACACCAGAGGATCCTCTCTCTCCCAAAGAGGATTTAGCCAGGCCAGGGCCTCTCCGGTGAGATGGGACATGATGAAGGCAATTTTGGCCCGGTCGGAGTTAAACTGGTGTGCCAGTAGTTCAAAATGCAGGGTGCACTGGTTAATGAAACCCCGAGCCAGAGCAGGGTCGCCTCCAAACCGAGGAGGAGCTGAAAGTCGAGGTCCAGGAACGGAAACCACGGAATTGGTAAGCAGCGGAACTGCCGGATTGCGAGTCATGGCGCCCGCGGTGGTTGCTGGTGAAGTAGTCAGGGTGTCCAGGCGTGAATTAACATTCCGCAGGTGACCCAGGATGGACTCCTGTTGAGACCTCTGACGAGACAGTTCATGAAACAGGTCAGAGAGCGAAGGGGTTTGGGTGCCACCGGGTTCCATGGCCCGAGCAAACTGTAACGGTGTCATGTGTGCATTGCCACGAAGATCGTCGCGGTTGCACATTTTGACTTCTCACAGCTGAGCTGCTGTTTCTTTGTGTTTGGCAGCTAGGGAGTTAATTCTGTCTGTGCTCGGTGCTGGGACTGGGTGCAGTTTCTCCCGGCTGCAATTGATTATTTGTTGATTGGTTTCCTTTAAATTCCTGGTTGTCTGCTTGGGGAGTTGCCAGTGAAACCTTCATGCAGACCACAGATAGGAATGAATCTGTATAGACTTTAGTTGTGAGCTCCTTAGTTGTTCTAAGCTCAACTTGGTTAGAGTTTATTTCCCAGACCATTTATGTTCCTTTGGTGTTTGAGTGTGTATGCAAGCGAGTGTTATCCTGTCTGTCTTATATGTCTAATCTGTGTATTTAGCTGAGATCAGCCCATATCCCTTTGGTGGTAGTCAGGATCCTTCTTAGGACTGATTACAGGGTTCAGGGTCTGATAGGAGACAGGGTTAGGTTGGAGACTTGGACCTCTGAACCATTATCAGTACCTCCAAGGTGAGGGATTAGTTAGGACCCCAGTTTAGGGTCAGGTTAGATCCCGGTCCACCTCTTTCCTGTTTCAGCTCATCAAGTCCTCAAGATTAACCCTGAGTTCAGCAAATATCGTGTCAGGTAAATCTATTCTATACTTACATGCTGATGTTGCTATACTAGTTGTTGTATAGAGTGTTGTTCCTGTATTAATAGTTTACTGACATTGTATACATATCATTAGACAGCGTGACATTTTCACTGGCCATAAAAATTATCTCCAGTTACCATGGATCCAGTAGCCCAGCTGGCTCTGCAGTTGCAGGGATTATCCATGGAGCTGACGGACATTAAGTCCAAAGTTTTGTCTCCCCTGGAGCAAACCAGAGTTGAACCTAAAGTAGCTCTCCCGGACAGGTTCACTGGTGGGCGAGACAAATTTTTCACCTTCCAGGAGGCATGTAAATTGTATTTTCGGCTTCGGCCTCGATCATCAGGGAGTGAGGAGCAGAGAGTGGGAATTGTTATCTCACTTCTGCAAGGGGACCCTCAATCCTGGGCATTTTCCCTTCCTCCGGGATCCCCGGCTCTACTGTCTGTAGATCAATTTTTTACTGCCCTGGGATTGGTATATGATGACCCAGATCGGGTCTCTCTTGCTGAGACAAAATTACGTAAGATACAGCAGGGAGATCGTCCGGCAGAGGAATTTGCTTCTGAGTTTCGTAGATGGGCCACAGATACTCAGTGGAATGACCCAGCTCTTAGGAGCCAGTTTTGTCATGGGCTTTCTGATAAATTAAAAGACGTTTTGGCTCAGTATGAGTCTCCTCCTTCTCTGGAGGCTGCTATGGCCTTAGCTATCCGTACTGATAGACGGCTTCGGGAGAGGGGTGAGGTAACCCCACTCCCTGTTGTTTCTCCACCTACCACTAAAGTCCCTTATGTTGAGGTTCCCCTTGTCTGTTCGGATGAGCCTATGCAGTTGGGAGGGACATCATTTCGTAGGAGGGGATTGGCGGTACGCCGCAGGACTAGAAGATGTTTTTTCTGCGGGAAAGAGGGACATTTTGTTGGAGAATGTCCATCCCGTGCCTTGTTGAGCCAAAAGTCGCCGGAAAACTGTTAATCCCAGGTTGTGTGGTGGACGACAACCTGGGAGTATGTATTTCATCCGCCAGTTCTTCTCAGTTCCTTGTACCAGTGGAGGTGGTAGTTGGTACGAGAGTGGAGAGATTGTCTGTTTTCTTGATAGTGGTTCCGGGGCTAATCTGGTTGACGCTCAGTTTGCTCAGGCTCAAGGTATGCATCTGAGTGTATTGGTCAAACCGATCCCTATATTCTCCATTGACGCCAGGCCTCTCGGCCAAGGTAGCTTTGTTCATGAGGTTCATAACATTGACCTTCGGGTAGGGGCAATACATAGGGAACAATTATCTTGTTATGTGTTGGAGGGTCTACCTACTCCCATTGTGTTAGGACTTCCTTGGTTGGTTAAACATAACCCTGTGATTAATTGGCAGTCCAGAGAAATAAGCCAATGGGGTGAGTTTTGCAAAAGCAACTGCATGAACACAGTCAT
The DNA here is from genome assembly GCA_033576555.1 of Oophaga sylvatica. Taxonomy (NCBI): domain Eukaryota; kingdom Metazoa; phylum Chordata; class Amphibia; order Anura; family Dendrobatidae; genus Oophaga; species Oophaga sylvatica. The sequence continues at coordinate 17,116,528 of JARQOD010000004.1, forward strand.
CAGTGCGGTCGTGCCTAGTACATTGCCTCCTTTTTTGGAGGATTTTGGGGATGTTTTCTCTGAGGAGGGGTGTCAGGAGTTGCCTCCTCATCGCGTGTATGACTGCTCTATTAATCTCCTTCCTGATGCTAAGTTGCCTAAAGCTAGGTTGTATAATCTTTCTGGTCCTGAGAGGCAGGCTATGAAAGATTATATTTCTGAAAGTCTGGCCAAAGGGCATATTAGACCTTCATCTTCCCCAATAGCCGCGGGGTTCTTCTTTGTGAAGAAGAAAGATGGAGGCCTACGCCCTTGCTTGGATTTCCGCGAACTTAATCGGATTAATGTTCGAGATCCTATCCACTCCCTCTTATTCCTGATCTCTTCAATCAAATTGTTGGCGCCAAATGGTTTTCTAAATTGGATCTCAGGGGGGCGTATAATCTGATTAGGATAAAAGAGGGGGATGAGTGGAAAACGGCGTTTAACACGCCGGAGGGACATTATGAGAACCTAGTCATGCCTTTTGGTCTGACTACTGCACCAGCAGTATTCCAACATTTTGTTAATGACATTTTTCGTCACCTTGTGGGGCTGTTTGTGGTTGTATATTTGGACGACATTTTAATTTACTCGCCAGATCTTGTGTCTCATCAGGAGCATGTGAGACAGGTGTTGCAGATCTTGCGAGACAATAAACTATACGCCAAACTGGAGAAATGTGTATTTGCCGTACAGGAACTTCAGTTTTTGGGTTTTTTGGTGTCAGCCTCCGGTTTCCGTATGGACCCTGAAAAGGTGAGAGCAGTGCTTGAATGGGATCAGCCAGGGGATCTTAAGGCTCTGCAGCGTTTTTTGGGGTTTGCTAACTACTACCGAAAATTTATTTGTAATTTCTCATCTGTCGTCAAACCTCTCACTGACATGACAAGAAAAGGGACGGATTTTTCTAAATGGTCGGACAAAGCTTGCCAAGCCTTTTCCTCTTTGAAGAAATGTTTTGCTTCGGCACCCGTTCTCATCCAACCAGATGCATCTCAGCCGTTCATTGTGGAGGTGGATGCGTCTGACGTAGGGGTGGGTGCTATATTGTCCCAGGGTCCGTCCCCTGGTAAATGGCATCCGTGCGCTTTCTTTTCTAAGAAATTGTCGTCCGCCGAAAGGAATTATGATATCGGCAATAGGGAACTTTTGGCCATTAAGTTAGCTTTTGAAGAATGGCGTCACTTTTTGGAGGGGGCAGTCCACCCGGTTACCGTTATTACTGATCACAAGAACCTGTTGTATTTGGAATCCGCTAAGCGTCTGAATTCCAGACAAGCTCGATGGTCGTTGTTTTTTACCAGGTTTAATTTTGTCGTCACTTATCGCCCGGGGTCTAAGAATGTAAAGGCTGATGCCTTGTCTCGCAGTTTCCCAGGGGCCGGGAAAACGGATGACCCGAGTCCTATCCTTCAGGAGGGGGTGGTAGTGTCGGCTGTATGTTCTGAGCTTGAGGAGGAGGTGTTAGAGGCTCAGGGGGACGCCCCTGCAGGACCTCCAGGGAGACTGTTTGTCCCAAATCTGTTGAGACAAAAGGTTATTGAGGCACATCATAATTCTGCTCTAGCAGGACATCCAGGGAGTAAGGCTACTTTAGATCTCCTTTCTCGCCGGTTTTGATGGCCTAATGCTAATAAAGATGTTATAACTTTTGTCGCGTCATGTGGGGTGTGTGCTCGCTCTAAAACCCCTCATACCCGTCCGTCTGGGACCCTTTTACCCTTGAAACTTCCGGAGCGTCCATGGACTCATTTATCTATGGACTTCATTACGGACCTTCCTCCGTCGTCAGGGAATACTGTCATACTGGTGGTTGTTGACAGGTTCAGTAAGATGGCACATTTCGTTGCTCTTCCTGCACTCCCTAATGCTAAAACTCTGGCGCAGGTGTTCATTAGGGAGATCGTTAGACTTCATGGGTTGCCTTCTGATGTGGTGTCAGATAGGGGGTCTCAGTTTGTGTCCAAATTTTGGAGGGCATTTTGTTTACGTCGGGGGATGCAATTGTCATTTTCCTCGGCTTTTCATCCGCAGACCAATGGTCAGACAGAGCGTCTGAATCAGAGCTTAGAGACATATCTCCGGTGTTTTGTCTCAGAGAACCAAGAGGACTGGTCTTCTTTCTTGCCTCTGGCAGAGTTCGCTCTTAACAACAGGCGGAGCGAGTCCACTGGTAAGTCCCCGTTTTTTGGGGCATATGGTTTCCATCCCCAGTTTTGTACTTTCAATGGGGGGGGCCCTTCTGGGGTTCCTGAGGAGGAGCGTTTCTCGTCGTCACTTGCTTCTGTGTGGAGAGGTGTATTGAATAATCTGAGTGCGATGGGGAACCGTTACAAACGTATGGCTGATAGGAGGAGAGTTTCTGGTCCAGATCTGAATGTGAACGATCTGGTATGGTTGTCTACCAGGAATATAAAACTTAAAGTGCCCTCCTGGAAACTGGGTCCCAGATTCATCGGGCCGTACAGGATCAGTTCCATAATTAATCCTGTGGCATTTCGTCTGGACCTCCCTCCTACGTTTAAAATTCATAATGTGTTCCACAAGTCATTACTTAAAAGGTATGTGGCACCAGTCATACCGTCACCTCTACCTCCTCCTCCTGTGTTGGTCAATGGTAACTTGGAATTTCAAGTATCAAAGATCATTGACTCACGTCTGAATCGCCGGTCCCTTCAGTACTTGGTGCATTGGAAGGGTTATGGTCCAGAGGAGAGGACGTGGGTCCCTGCGTCTGATGTTAACGCAGATCGTTTGGTTCGGACCTTCCACAGAACTCACCCGGGCAGGCCTGGCCCTGAGGGTCCGGAGGCCCCTCGTAGAAGGGGGGGTACTGTCATGTGTGCATTGCCACGAAGATCGTCGCGGTTGCACATTTTGACTTCTCACAGCTGAGCTGCTGTTTCTTTGTGTTTGGCAGCTAGGGAGTTAATTCTGTCTGTGCTCGGTGCTGGGACTGGGTGCAGTTTCTCCCGGCTGCAATTGATTATTTGTTGATTGGTTTCCTTTAAATTCCTGGTTGTCTGCTTGGGGAGTTGCCAGTGAAACCTTCATGCAGACCACAGATAGGAATGAATCTGTATAGACTTTAGTTGTGAGCTCCTTAGTTGTTCTAAGCTCAACTTGGTTAGAGTTTATTTCCCAGACCATTTATGTTCCTTTGGTGTTTGAGTGTGTATGCAAGCGAGTGTTATCCTGTCTGTCTTATATGTCTAATCTGTGTATTTAGCTGAGATCAGCCCATATCCCTTTTGTGGTAGTCAGGATCCTTCTTAGGACTGATTACAGGGTTCAGGGTCTGATAGGAGACAGGGTTAGGTTGGAGACTTGGACCTCTGAACCATTATCAGTACCTCCAAGGTGAGGGATTAGTTAGGACCCCAGTTTAGGGTCAGGTTAGATCCCGGTCCACCTCTTTCCTGTTTCAGCTCATCAAGTCCTCAAGATTAACCCTGAGTTCAGCAAATATCGTGTCAGGTAAATCTATTCTATACTTACATGCTGATGTTGCTATACTAGTTGTTGTATAGAGTGTTGTTCCTGTATTAATAGTTTACTGACATTGTATACATATCATTAGACAGCGTGACAAACGGGTCTGGGAGGCGGAACCACTGAGCTTTATTATACAAGGAGGCTTTCCTTGTAAAGGAGCGGGTGGCGCCCGGGGAGACGGACAGGAAGTCACTGCAAGTGACGGGGGCAGTCTCTGGACAGACAGGTGGGAGGTCACGGTAAGTGACCGGGGCAGTCTCTGGATAGACTGGCGGGTAGTCACGGCAAGTGACCGGGGCAGTCTCTGGGTAGACAGGCAGGTAGTCACGGCAAGTGACCGGGGCAGTCTCTGGATAGACAGGCGGGTAGTCACGGCAAGTGACCGGGGCAGTCTCTGGGTAGACAGGCAGGTAGTCACGGCAAGTGACCGGGGCAGTCTCTGGATAGACAGGCGGGTAGTCACGGCAAGTGACCGGGGCAGTCTCTGGGTAGACAGGCAGGTAGTCACGGCAAGTGACCGGGGCAGTCTCTGGGTAGACAGGCAGGTAGTCACGGCAAGTGACTGGGGCAGTCTCTGAATGGACAGGTATATACGACCTGAGATGGTGGAGCCTCCCGGTAGGCTAGCAGGCAGATGACAGATGAGCGCCCCCAAGTGAGCAGGCGAAAGTCTCAGGAATAGCTAATGGACACCGCAGGTGATGGCCGAACCTCCAGGTAGGCTTGCAGGCAGATGGCGGATGAGCGCCCCCAAGTGAGCAGGCGAGAGTCTCTGGAATAGCCGATGGACACCGCAGGTGATGGCCGAACCTCCAGGTAGGCTTGCAGGCAGATGGCAGATGAGCGCCCCCAAGTGAGCAGGCGAGGTTCTCTGGAATTGCCGATGGTCACCGCATGTGACGGCCAAACCTCCAGGCAGGCTTGCGGGCAGGTAGCAGACAGCAAACTGGCAGGAAACAGGCAGGTAACTGGTAACGGACCCTGAGGGCTAAAGCAGAGTAGTGAACAGTGCAATAACAACATTGCTCGGGCACCTCCATTAAGGAGGAAGTACTTTATATAGGGTGGAGTCCTCCAGCATTGGCCGGGGACCTTTTTGAAAGATGCGCACGGCCCCTTTAAGAGCGGGGGAGCGCGCGGGGGGGCGCCCTAAGTCCAGTAGCAGGGAAGGAGCGCGCGGCCCCAGCAGGGCGGAAGGAGGACGCTGAGCGCGGGTAAGGGGGGCGACGTCCCTGCCTGGCAGAGGACGCTGTCGCAGGGGAACAGCGTCCCTGCCTGGCAGAGGGCAGGGACGCCGACGCTACACAGAGCTGCAATGCGCGATCTGGCCATGCTGGAACGTCGCAAGTGAGCGCACTCTAGGCGGACCTTGTGCAGCAGTGCATCAAGATCCGGATAGTCCCTCAAAAAACTCTGCACGACCAAGTTGAGCACATGTGCCAGACATGGTATGTGAGTGAGGTTGCCAAGGCCCAGAGCTGCCACCAGATTTCGGCCATTGTCACACACTACCAAGCCTGGCTGGAGATTAGCTTACAAAAACCACACGTCGCTCTCCTGCTTGATGGCATCCCAGAGCTCCTGCGCTGTGTGGCTTCGATTCCCCATGGAAATTAATTTCAGGACGGCCTGTTGACGTTTGGCCACGGCTGTGCTCATATCGGTCGCAGGTAAGCGTTCACGGGTCCATGTGGAGGTATACCGTGACGGCTCGTGCAGCGATGATTCTGAGGAACTGGAGTAGGAGGAGGAATCAATGTGTACAGACTGGATTCCTGCAATCCTTGGAGTTGGCAGAACACGTACAGCGCTACTGGCAAGATCTGTACCCGGCTCCACAACATTGACCCAATGGGCAGTGAGGGAAAGGTATCGTCCCTGGCCATGGGTACTGGTCCACGCATCGGTGGTCAGGTGGACCCTGCTACTGACGGCGTTTAGTAGCGCATGTTTAATGTTTCCCTCGACATGTTTTTGCAGAGCAGGGACGGCTTGCCTGCTGAAATAAAATCGGCTTGGCACATTATATTGTGGGACTGCCAATGCCATAAAGTTCCTGAAACTGTCAGTCTCCACCAGCCTGAATGACAGCATTTCAAGGGACAGGAGTTTTGCAATGCCAGCATTCAGAGCCTGTGCTCGTGGATGGTTTGCCGAGTATGGCCGTCTTTTATCCCATGCCTGTGGTACCGATGGCTGTTTTGTGGTCTGGGAGTGTGACGATGACTGTGAACTTGCTGCTGTGGGTGGAATAACAGTTTGTCTATGGACAACAGTGACCGAGGTTCTTCCATGGAGATCCTGTGAGGAAGCCGAACCAGGTGTGTGTGAGCTGGAGGTAGAGGCTCCAACACGACCTGAAGATGTAGGTGCTGCTGTAGGTTGGCCTACATCTCCAGTGTGTCTTTGTAACTCAGCTACGTGCTTTGTCCGTACATGTTTCCACATATTTGTGGTATTCAGGTTACTGATATTTTTACCTCTTTTAACTTTTTGCTTACACAGCTTGCATTGAACATAGCAAATATCATCTACAAGTCTGTCAAAAAAGGACCACGCAGTGCAAGTCATGGGAGCGCCAATTTTGACATTTCTAAGAGAACTGCTCCCAACAGGTGCCAAACTGGAGGCTACAGGCAAGCGAGTCTGCAGCCTACCTCTCCCTCCTCTTTGTACCGTTGGGACAATCTCTTCCTCAGAGCTGCTCCCACCACCTTCCTGTTGCTCACGCCATGTTGGGTCTCGGACTTCATCATCTCCACTACCCTCTTCCAACACCTGCTGCTGTTGGATGGTCTGGGCAGCACCATGCTCCACAAAACCTGGCACCTGAGTCTCATCATCATCATAAGATGCGTTCTGCGGTGTGCTGTCCATCGGCACTGGCTCACCCGCCTCTTCAGATTGAGAGAGACACAGCTGTTGCGCATCACTGCATACTCCTCTTCTTCAAATTGCAGAATGCTGCTTGCCTGTGCCCGTGTTTGCGAGCCAACAGATTCTGAGAACAGAAGCAGAGACTCAGCTGGCTCCTGTACAGAACTCTCTGACTGCCTGGGCAATTTGACAGGCGGTGAACAGACAGATGGTTGCTCAACAGTGTTGTGTTCCTGAGAGGAGGTGGAAGGAATTGAAGTCGATGCATTGGCTGCCATCCAACCAACAACGGCTTCAATTTGTTCTTCCCGCAGCAGGGGGGCACGCCAAGCTCCTACCAAACTGCGCATAAAGGAACGATCATGGGTAAAATTGGTGGATGCTGTGTCACTGAGGGCGGCAGCAGCCACAGAATCCCCACGTCCTCTCCCTGCTGAAACTCCACGGCCACGACCACGTGCCTTACTCCCTGCCTTCTTCATCTTGGTAGATTGATAAAGAAAGTCAGAAAAGTTATAAGGCCTAAGTGTGAGTAGTATAGGGACCCCCACTCTCGTCAAACTCAAATCTGACAGGTCGACACGCCCCCTATCATTTAATCCGTCTCCCTGTGCTTTGAGCTGTCTGGACTTTGCTCAGGCTGGGAAATCTGGTCTGCTGGATTTGTGAATTTCAATCAAAGTGATTTATTCGTCTCTATTGATATTTTATCCACTGGATTAGATTAGTCTGTGGAGTATTAGTGTAACTTTTAAGGACCCAGTAAATGTATAAGGAGTTCTAGTTAAACAATAAGGATTTTTAGTGAATTAAAGAGTGAATCTTGATTTTATACTTTTTTGTGGAGAGAAACTTTTAAGGACCCAGTAAATGTATAAGGAGTTCTAGTTAAATACAGCCTTCTGTATATAACTAGTATATAAGGATTTTTAGTGAATTAAAGAGTGAATCTTGATTTTATACTTTTTTGTGGAGAGAAACTTTTAAGGACCCAGTAAATGCATGTAAAACACTATTGTGGTGGAATTTGGAATTATGACGATCATCTTATAGTTTTATTCAGTATATATATTTTTAGCTTGGCAGTGTATCTACACTTATATCAGTACTGGGAAGAATGTAATGACACGGAGTTAGGAATTTCCAGACTAGTTTCTGAGTTTTAGTGAAATACAGACTATTGTTACAGATCGGTAACTTATTACCAATCTGTGTGTACAAGACATGTGTTGTGTTAGAAGTCTAAATATTTTTCTATCTACTGGCATTGTTGACATGAATTGTCATTGTGGAGAGAAACTTTTAAGGACCCAGTAAATGCATGTAAACAGGACAATTGAGAGAATGAGTGAAGGTCGATGCTATTGTGACATGTTAGACTGTAATTAAAATAAATTCAAAAAAGAAAAAGGAAGCTTTTGCACTATAAAATACAAATTTTATTAAGGTCTAAAATACATTATCATGGATAAAAATCCAAAAGAGTGGGATATACAGCATGCAGAAAAATAGGCAAATGCAAGGAGTATTCGGGGGTGTGTACAAGGCTTGGGTTGTGTTAGAAGTCTAAATATTTTTCTATCTACTGGCTAACATGGTACAAAGATATACATCTTTACTGCACCATAGAGGTAATTTATCTGTGTGTGTGTTTCACACAGGACAAGTTCTGTGATCCGTCTTTTGTGTGGGAAAAGTCAACAATTTTTATTAAGGTCTAAAATACATTATCATGGATAAAAATCCAAAAGAGTGGGATATACAGCATGCAGAAAAATAGACAAATGCAGACAGGTATGAACTACATTCAAATCAATATATAATAGTGCACATCGCCATATCTTATATGTTATAGCGATAATAGACTAATCCGGGGCTAAACAATAATAACCTCCATATATTTGTCCGTATATATGCAATCTATGTAACTCACAATATCCCCCAATAGGCAGACATATATGCACTATATATAGGATTATAAGTATCTCAATGAATCAGGTATATCAATAAAGTAACTTCTACATCACAGTTGCTAATATAATGATGTTACCATGCAAGTGCAGAGCTCACAATACATACTGTGCGTGCATATGAAGTCAATTAGCACATCCATATGAGGAGCTATATTAAAAAAGCAACGACATAGATGTGAGATCATACCTGAATGCTGCTTGGCACCCTTGTGTATAGCCCTCATTTCTAACAGTGTTTTTCACAGATAGATCACTTATTAAGCCAGGAGTAAACATAGTGATTGTTTCATGCGAGAATACAGGCATAGGATGGTCGCTTTTTTCAAGAAAACTGTCCCGACAGTTCATCCCTATAGTGTAGTTTAATGTATGGGTGTGTGCAAGTCATATCTGTGTAATGCTAGTCTGTAATTAAAATAAAACTATTTCACAAACTTTTTAACATACTGTGTTTCGGACCATTATGACGTACCAGAATTTTTAGTGTATTAAAGAGGGGAGAAACTTTTAACTACATCAGTAAATATATAAGAAGTTTTACTCACATCTAGCAGGATCTGTATAAAAGTAAATGTATGTAAAAGATAGTCTTTTTTCTAGCGGCCATTAAATCCTGCATAGGATGGGGCCATTACTTAGAATTTGTTATTTTGGGACTATTTTTAACTGTTTCATGTGAGGATACAGGCATAGGATGGGGTCATTACTTAGTGTGTACTATTTATGTACAAAGATGATACGGAAAGTTACTTAGTGTGTACTATTTATGTACAAAGATGATACGGAAAATATGGGGTGCCAGGTCATATCAGGTATGGTCTCCCATTGGCAGTTTGATTAGCCATCTCAACTATTTGTGTGCATTCATGCACAAACCTTTGTACGTACTATAGCACTATGCTGCATACTCTGCATTTTTGCTCATTGGTATTATCATGCTAGCTTTATAGTGGGGGAGCCATTTCAGGATTTTGTGATTGATTTATACTTTTGAAGAGCATATACATTTCTTTCTTACATACAGTTACGGCTGTAATCTAGATGTTAATCTTTATTAGCCTGCATAATATTTAGACATAGTATGCATATGCATGTACAACTTTTCAAAATATATATATCCATTTTACGCATACCTGCCTCTGTGAGCCTGCTTTTCTGCATATCTTTGCCCCCAATTTGGATTTTTTTATCCATGTATGTATTTTTAAATAAATCTGAATAAATTTTGTATTTTTATGATTAATAAGCTTCCCATGATTCTTTTGGATTTGTTAGTATTTTGGAAGTACTATAAGATCTAGGCAATATACTTTTTGTGATATTTATGTACAAAGATGATACGGAAAATATATGTTTTCAAAGTTTAGTGACAGGAACTACTTAGTGATGACAAATTCACAACAAATTTGTTATTTTGGGACTATTTTTTAACTGTTTCATGTGAGAATACAGACATAAGATGGGACCATTACCTAGTGTATACTATCATCGCTTTTGTTTGGAAAATACCATATTTCATAGATGCTGGTGATCCGTTGAATCATTTTTAAACATTTCACGCCACTCATGCAACCACAGCACACTTATGGTGTACCCGCACGGCTGCAGCTAGCGCTTTTTAGCTAAAAAGGTATGGTGTAGTTTACTTACAGCGCATCCCTATAGTGTAGTTTAATGTAGGGCGCAAACAGATTATCGCTGTTGCTTGGAAAATACCACACTTCATAGATGGTTGTGATCCGCTGAATCGTTTTTAAACATTTCACGCCACTCATGCACCCACAGTACACTTATGGTGTACCCGCACCGCTGCAGCTAGAGCTTTTTAGCTAAAAAGGCGCTTATTTGCATCATTTTCATTATAGTACGACTGGTACATGCCCACGCCTATGCAGCGATATTGAGTACCGTTCAACAAAAATCAGGTACAAACTTTTAACAGACCTGTGTTTCGGGCCCTCATGACATACCAGAAGCACTCTGTGCCATGTACCATAGTCCATAATAATCGATTTTGACCAGTATTCAACAAAAAATTGGCTGCAAACTTTTTAGCATACCTCTGTTTCTGACTCCCATGTCGTACCAGAAAGACCTATTTTGGCACAGGCCTACACCTATGCAACGGTTTTGACCACTACTCAACAAAAATTGGTTACAAACTTTTTAGCATAGCTGTGTTTCTGGCTCTCAGCTGCTATTTTAATAGTTACCATACGAATACTGTAGCGAACCAAGATGTGTTAATTTGATTACTAACACGATTTCAGCAACTTGATGACAAATTCAGAGCAAATTCGTTATTTCGGAACTGGCATGTCCGGGCATGCCCGGACAAGTCCCGCATGTCCGGGCATGCCCGGACAAGTCCCGGGCCTCTACACCTCGCCCCTATAGTGTAGTTTAATGTAGGTGGCAAACAGATCATTGCTGGTGTTTGGAAAATACCATATCTCATAGATGGTGGTGATCCTCTGAATCATTTTTAAACATTTCACGCCACTCATGCACCCACACCACTCTTATGGTGTACCAGCACCGCTGCAGCTAGCGCTTTTTGTGACCTTATCTGCATCATTTTTATTATAGCACGAGGGACAGCCATGGAAAAAACAACCCTGAAATTCATAAACTATGTGCTGGCCGTTAACACGCGCACAGTCATCTAGAAAATATTGAGCGAGTTGCTTCACAAACCACACAAGGCGTGGTGATTGCCAATGTTCTCGGTATGCGCTACATACATGAACCTCTGTATAGCCTGGGATGAGCAGCGTTCTTGCAGCGCAGGCCTATTTTTAAAGACGCTAAGCCCCATCAGATATAAAAGACAGGCATGTTGAGATGTGTCCCGGCCTATTTTGGCACAGAACCACACCTATGCAACGATTTTGATCAACATTCAACAAAAAATTGCGTGCAAACTTTTTAGCATACCTGTACAAACTTTTTAACATACCTGTGTTTCGGACTCACATGGCGTACCAGAAGCACCCAGTGCCATGTACTCTAGCTCATAATATTTCACATCGGGTATGGGACCTACATAGTTTTGTTTTCTCAGGTATTAAAAAGCGTGGAAAACTGAAAATCCCGAGGCCTGAGGAAATTTACTGAGCTTCATGGGGATAAAATTTATCGAGTCTATGAACCTTATAGACAAAACGGGTAGCGTCACACACAAGACGACGACACCTCGGGCTATCACATTTACCGGTAGTTTTCAAAAACCACTGACTTAACAATAAAGTAAGAATCGTGGCGACCTGCATTGTGGGCTATAAATGTATACCCTGAAAATTTACCGCTGGTAAAGAACAGTAAAAAGTCGTGCGTACAACTATCATCCTCAAACTCCCAGAGCTATCACAAACACTATTGCCTACAGAGGCGGCCCCGCGAGAATTTCTGGATGTGCATGTCAAGAGGCTCTTTGCTTTGACCGATTGTTTGCTCGTGAATGCTGACATTTCCAGGATCATCATAGTTGTGTAAATGCGCTGGGAGCTCGTGTATCGGCCCCTAGGGTGTGATGCGTGATCATTTTAATTATTTTTCAATTCATAACCATACGTTCTCAGGCAGACAGGTTTATTTCACAGAAGTTGACTGTACAGTTGCATAAATTTTTGTTTAAAATCACACAGTTCTGCGATAATGTCGGGTGTTGGACACGCACTTATCAGTCTCTCATACGTGTCGCAGAAAGATTTTAGTCTGTTCTGCGAGAGTTTATTATGCACGTACTGTGCAGACATGTCAAGAAACATTTTGGTGTGTTCACCAGTCCATACGGGTGTTGGTGTGTAAGGTGATCGACCATCATCCTTCTGCTTCTTACTTACACGACGGCGCGATACCGCGCGTTTCTTTGACGGTAATGCATCGGCTGAATTGGCAGCTGCTGCTTCCGCGTTGCTATTTGCAGATTCTGTAGCTTGACACAGACGTATATTCTTAAGCCGACTACTCTCAGTATTCCCGGGGTGCTCGGTTGGCGCGTCGTTTTCTTCACGATCTGCGACTCACCCGTGTGAAAGAGGCTCCGTTCTCACTCCGTTCTGTTCTCAAATCCATAATTGCGCTGCTGCAAAACTCGCGAATGACGATCCTCCGTAACTAAAGAAAAGATACGTGGTGTAGTTAACCGCTAAGTGGGGGGGATATAGGAAGAGCTACATGAGCCACTTTACTCTGATTCAAACGCGATATTTGTAAAGCTACCAGCACCGATTATCTGTGAAACCGATGCATGATTGTTTGTATAAGTACACTATAGAGCGGCCTAGACATATATACTTACAAGTATCCCCGGGTGCTGTCTACAGAGAATGCTGAATTAACAGACATCTCGCTGCTCGGGCGCAGCCGTATGGGGCTGTTTTCTCCCCCAAACTGCAACCTCACGGGCGATACTTTAGCAGCTGTAAATAAAATATAGCATACATGAATGCGCACAACACATTCACAAAGCTAACTTGACACACGTAAATAAAAAACTAGTTATCGCAGAAATTTTTATCTGCGTGTATAACGTACACTATAGAGATGCGTAGACATATATGCTTACAAGTATGAGACGTGTAGTGTAGTTCAGAGATTGGTGAATTAAACGGTGTGGAGGTGCTCGGGCGTTTTCGTATGGGTGTGTTTTCTTTTTCAAGCTGCAGCCTCCTGCTCGTTAGTTTAACATCTGTAAATAAAATATAACTATTACTCGCCACAGAAATGATATCTACGCGGGCCACACGCACAAAGCTAATACAGGGTAATGATGGTGGGGGTTCTGTTGTGAAATATTACTTCTACAATATTGCATCAACGCAGTTAGCCGCCATGATCCCTCTGTAAAACATGAATGGGATGTTTTTTCTGCCCTAGCGTGGGGGCAGTGACAGAGGGCGTGTTCTCTCTGCTAGCCCTAATAAATACGGGTAGCTCACAAGCAATACAGTTCGCACTTGTTCACAACTCACAGACCACAACTCCGATCTGAACAGGACTAGAGTGAGTATTTTTACGGATTTCGTTTCAATTATATTTAAGTTTGTGTAGTATTTGTATGAACAGGTTAGCCGTGTTTTCATACTTGATCTTTATTTGCTTTAATTCAATAGCGGACCCTTTTTTATTCAAGAGGGAGGCCAGATATTCTCGCGGTCAATATTCTGCTATGCTTTCACCAGAACAGTCGGGTAAGTTTTACACAGTATATAGGGTACTCCGCAATGTCTCGGGATGTCTGAGTCTGCGCTTTGTATATATAAGTGATATATTTCATTCTTTCTTATTTAAGAAGCGGGAGTCCATTCAGACTACTCCTACGAGAACCGGTTCATTACGCAGAACCTGTTAGAGGAAGGCAACTCTGCTAGCGGGCGACGAGCCTCAAGCTCTCACCAGTCTGTCACAGGCAAGAAACCTATAGCTATATCATATGTTTTAAACCTATGTATCTAGACGGGTAAACGTGGTAGCTGTAAATTTATAACGCCTACTATTAATATTAATAATTAATATAGACTGCCGCTAAAATCCATACAGTTAATTTTATTTTAGCTGACTGGGTCGTTAGCTAGACATGTTTTAATAATATAAACATTTTCTCATACAGATAGAGCTGTAGCGGACTGGGCGGTTGGAAACCCTGTGGCGACTGAGCCGCTCGAGCATCACGATTCCGATGTTGAGATCGTGGAGGATCCCCAGGATTCAGATGTCGAGTTCGTAGAACCGGACTATAATCCTCCCAACGCTCCTAAAAGATGGGGTGATTCGCTAAGCACACGGCTCTGGAATAGAAAAGGTAGCGGGTCCTTGAAACCAGGGTGATATGTGTTTGTACCCTCTGTACCCTGTGACGCCACCGATAACTAGTGGTTATATTTTATTTACGCGCGTTACAATAGCTTTGCGAATTTAGCTTTGTGCGTGTGGCACGCGTAGATATCATTTCTGTGGTGAGTAATAGTTATATTTTATTTACAGATGTTAAACTAACGAGCAGGAGGCTGCAGCTTGAAAAAGAAAACACACCATACGAAAACGCCCGAGCACCTCCACACCGTTTAATTCACCAATCTCTGAACTACACTACACGTCTCATACTTGTAAGCATATATGTCTACGCAGTTCTATAGTGTACTTATACACGCAGATAAAAATTTCTGCGGTAACTAGTCGGTATATTTTATTTACGTGTGTCAAGTTAGCTTTGTGAATGTGTTGTGCGCATTCATGTATGCTATATTTTATTTACAGCTGCTAAAGTATCGCCCGTGAGGTTGCAGTTTGAGGGAGAAAACAGCCCCATACGGCGGCGTGCGAGCAGCGAGATGTCTGTTAATTCAGCATTCTCTGTAGATCAGCACCCGGGGGATACTTGTAAGTATATATGTCTAGGCCGCTCTATAGTGTACTTATACAAACAATCATGCATCGGTTTCACAGATAATCGGTGCTAGTAGCTTTACAAATATCGCGTTGAATCAGAGTAAAGTGGCTCATGTAGCTTTTCCTATATCTCCCCCACTTAGCGGTTAACTACACACGTATCTTTTCTTTAGTTACGGAGGAGCGTCATTCGCGAGTTTTGCAACAGCGCAATTATGGATTTGAGAACAGAACGGAAGTGAGAACGGAGCCTCTTTCACACGGGTGTGTCGCAGATCGTGAAGAAAACGACGCGCCAACCGAGCACCCCGGGAATACTGAGAGTAGTCGGCTTAAGAATATACGTCTGTGTCAAGCTACAGAATCTGCAAACAGCAACGCGGAAGCAGCAGCTGCCAATTCAGCCAATGCATTACCGTCAAAGAAACGCGCGGTATCGCGCCGTCGTGTAAGTAAGAAGCAGAAGGATGATGGTCGATCGCCTTACACACCAACACCCGTATGGACTGGTGAACACACCAAAATGTTTCTTGACATGTCTGCACAGTACGTGCATAATAAACTCTCGCCGAACAGACTAAAATCTTTCTGCGACACGTATGAGAGACTGATAAGTGCGTGTCCAACACCCGACATTATCGCAGAACTGTGTGATTTTAAACAAATATGCAATTATGATTTTAACAATACAACTGTACAGTCAACTTCTGTGAAATAAACCTGTCTGCCTGAGAACGTATGGTTATGAATTGAAAAATAATTAAAATGATCACGCATCACACCCTAGGGGCCGATACACGAGCTCCCAGCGCATTTACACAACTATGATGATCCTGGAAATGTCAGCATTCACGAGCAAACAATCGGTCAAAGCAAAGAGCCTCTTGATACACACATCCAGAAATTCTCGCGGGGCCGCCTCTGTAGGCAATAGTGTTTGTGATAGCTCTGGGAGTTTGAGGATGATAGTTGTACGCACGACTTTTTACTGTTCTTTACCAGCGGTAAATTTTCAGGGTATACATTTATAGCCCACAATGCAGATCGCCACGATTCTTACTTTATTGTTAAGGCAGCGGTTTTTGAAAACTACCGGTAAATGTGATAGCCCGAGGTGTCGTCGTCTTGTGTGTGACGATACCCGTTTTGTCTATAAGGTTCATAGACTCGATAAATTTTATCCCCGTGAAGCTCCGTAAATTACCTCAGGCCTCGGGATTTTCAGTTTTCCACGCTTTTTAATACCTGAGAAAACAAAGCTATGTAGGTCCCATACCCGATGTGAAATATTATGAGCTAGAGTACATGGCACTGGGTGCTTCTGGTACGCCATGTGAGTCCGAAACACAGGTATGTTAAAAAGTTTGTACAGGTATGCTAAAAAGTTTGCACACAATTTTTTGTTGAATAAAATCGTTGCATAGGTGTGGTTCTGTGCCAAAATAGCCGGGACACGTCTCAACATGCCTGTCTTTTATATCTGATGGGGCTTAGCGTCTTTAAAAATAGGCCTGCGCTGCAAGAACGCTGCTCATCCCAGGCTATACAGAGGTTCATGTATGTAGCGCATACCGAGAACATTGGCAATCACCACGCCTTGTGTGGTTTGTGAAGCAACTCGCTCAATATTTTCTAGATGACTGTGCGCGTGTTAACGGCCAGCACATAGTTTATGAATTTCAGGGTTGTTTTTTCCATGGCTGTCCCTCGTGCTATAATGAAAATGATGCAGATAAGGTCACAAAAAAGCGCTAGCTGCAGCGGTGCTGGTACACCATAAGAGTGGTGTGGGTGCATGAGTGGCGTGAAATGTTTAAAAATGATTCAGAGGATCACCACCATCTATGAGATATGGTATTTTCCAAACACCAGCGATGATCTGTTTGCCACCTACATTAAACTACACTATAGGGGCGAGGTGTAGAGGCCCGGGACTTGTCCGGGCATGCCCGGACATGCGGGACTTGTCCGGGCATGCCCAGACATGCCAGTTCCGAAATAACGAATTTGCTCTGAATTTGTCATCAAGTTGCTGAAATCGTGTTAATAATCAAATTAACACATCTTGGTTCGCTACAGTATTCGTATGGTAACTATTAAAATAGCAGCTGAGAGCCAGAAACACAGCTATGCTAAAAAGTTTGTAACCAATTTTTGTTGAGTAGTGGTCAAAACCGTTGCATAGGTGTAGGCCTGTGCCAAAATAGGTCTTTCTGGTACGACATGGGAGTCAGAAACAGAGGTATGCTAAAAAGTTTGCAGCCAATTTTTTGTTGAATACTGGTCAAAATCGATTATTATGGACTATGGTACATGGCACAGAGTGCTTCTGGTATGTCATGAGGGCCCGAAACACAGGTCTGTTAAAAAGTTTGTACCTGATTTTTGTTGAACGGTACTCAATATCGCTGCATAGGCGTGGGCATGTACCAGTCGTACTATAATGAAAATGATGCAAATAAGCGCCTTTTTAGCTAAAAAGCTCTAGCTGCAGCGGTGCGGGTACACCATAAGTGTACTGTGGGTGCATGAGTGGCGTGAAATGTTTAAAAACGATTCAGCGGATCACAACCATCTATGAAGTGTGGTATTTTCCAAGCAACAGCGATAATCTGTTTGCGCCCTACATTAAACTACACTATAGGGATGCGCTGTAAGTAAACTACACCATACCTTTTTAGCTAAAAAGCGCTAGCTGCAGCCGTGCGGGTACACCATAAGAGTGCTGTGGTTGCATGAGTGGCGTGAAATGTTTAAAAATGATTCAACGGATCACCAGCATCTATGAAATATGGTATTTTCCAAACAAAAGCGATGATAGTATACACTAGGTAATGGTCCCATCTTATGTCTGTATTCTCACATGAAACAGTTAAAAAATAGTCCCAAAATAACAAATTTGTTGTGAATTTGTCATCACTAAGTAGTTCCTGTCACTAAACTTTGAAAACATATATTTTCCGTATCATCTTTGTACATAAATATCACAAAAAGTATATTGCCTAGATCTTATAGTACTTCCAAAATACTAACAAATCCAAAAGAATCATGGGAAGCTTATTAATCATAAAAATACAAAATTTATTCAGATTTATTTAAAAATACATACATGGATAAAAAATCCAAATTGGGGGCAAAGATATGCAGAAAAGCAGGCTCACAGAGGCAGGTATGCGTAAAATGGATATATATATTTTTGAAAAGTTGTACATGCATATGCATACTATGTCTAAATATTATGCAGGCTAATAAAGATTAACATCTAGATTACAGCCGTAACTGTATGTAAGAAAGAAATGTATATGCTCTTCAAAAGTATAAATCAATCACAAAATCCTGAAATGGCTCCCCCACTATAAAGCTAGCATGATAATACCAATGAGCAAAAATGCAGAGTATGCAGCATAGTGCTATAGTACGTACAAAGGTTTGTGCATGAATGCACACAAATAGTTGAGATGGCTAATCAAACTGCCAATGGGAGACCATACCTGATATGAGCCTGGGCACCCCATATTTTCCGTATCATCTTTGTACATAAATAGTACACACTAAGTAACTTTCCGTATCATCTTTGTACATAAATAGTACACACTAAGTAATGACCCCATCCTATGCCTGTATCCTCACATGAAACAGTTAAAAATAGTCCCAAAATAACAAATTCTAAGTAATGGCCCCATCCTATGCAGGGATTTAATGGCCGGCTAGAAAAAAGACTATCTTTTACATACATTTACTTTTATACAGATCCTGCTAGATGTGAGTAAAACTTCTTATATATTTACTGATGTAGTTAAAAGTTTCTCCCCTCTTTAATACACTAAAAATTCTGGTACGTCATAATGGTCCGAAACACAGGTATGTTAAAAAGTTTGTGAAATAGTTTTATTTTAATTACAGACTAGCATTACACAGATATGACTTGCACACACCCATACATTAAACTACACTATAGGGATGAACTGTCGGGACAGTTTTCTTGAAAAAAGCGACCATCCTATGCCTGTATTCTCGCATGAAACAATCACTATGTTTACTCCTGGCTTAATAAGTGATCTATCTGTGAAAAACACTGTTAGAAATGAGGGCTATACACAAGGGGTGCCAAGCAGCATTCAGGTATGATCTCACATCTATGTCGTTGCTTTTTTAATATAGCTCCTCATATGGATGTGCTAATTGACTTCATATGCACGCACAGTATGTATTGTGAGCTCTGCACTTGCATGGTAACATCATTATATTAGCAGCTGTGATGGGGAAGTTACTTTATTGATATACCTGATTCATTGAGATACTTATAATCCTATATATAGTGCATATATGTCTGCCTATTGGGGGATATTGTGAGTTACATAGATTGCATATATACGGACAAATATATGGAGGTTATTATTGTTTAGCCCCGGATTAGTCTATTATCGCTATAACATATAAGATATGACGATGTGCACTATTATATATTGATTTGAATGTAGTTCATACCTGTCTGCATTTGTCTATTTTTCTGCATGCTGTATATCCCACTCTTTTGCATTTTTATCCATGATAATGTATTTTAGACCTTAATAAAAATTGTTGACTTTTCCCACACAAAAGACGGATCACAGAACTTGTCCTGTGTGAAACACACACACAGATAATTACCTCTATGGTGCAGTAAAGATGTATATCTTTGTACCATGTTAGCCAGTAGATAGAAAAATATTTAGACTTCTAACACAACCCAAGCCTTGTACACACCCCAGAATACTCCTTGCATTTGCCTATTTTTCTGCATGCTGTATATCCCACTCTTTTGGATTTTTATCCATGATAATGTATTTTAGACCTTAATAAAATTTGTATTTTATAGTGCAAAAGCTTCCTTTTTCTTTTTTGAATTTATTTTAATTACAGTCTAACATGTCACAATAGCATCGACCTTCACTCATTCTCTCAATTGTCCTGTTTACATGCATTTACTGGGTCCTTAAAAGTTTCTCTCCACAATGACAATTCATGTCAACAATGCCAGTAGATAGAAAAATATTTAGACTTCTAACACAACACATGTCTTGTACACACAGATTGGTAATAAGTTACCGATCTGTAACAATAGTCTGTATTTCACTAAAACTCAGAAACTAGTCTGGAAATTACTAACTCCGTGTCATTACATTCTTCCAGTACTGATATAAGTGTAGATACACTGCCAAGCTAAAAATATATATACTGAATAAAACTATAAGATGATCGTCATAATTCCAAATTCCACCACAATAGTGTTTTACATGCATTTACTGGGTCCTTAAAAGTTTCTCTCCACAAAAAAGTATAAAATCAAGATTCACTCTTTAATTCACTAAAAATCCTTATATACTAGTTATATACAGAAGTCTGTATTTAACTAGAACTCCTTATACATTTACTGGGTCCTTAAAAGTTTCTCTCCACAAAAAAGTATAAAATCAAGATTCACTCTTTAATTCACTAAAAATCCTTATTATTTAACTAGAACTCCTTATACATTTACTGGGTCCTTAAAAGTTACACTAATACTCCACAGACTAATCTAATCCAGTGGATAAAATATCAATAGAGACGAATAAATCACTTTGATTGAAATTCACAAATCCAGCAGACCAGATTTCCCAGCCTGAGCAAAGTCCAGACAGCTCAAAGCACAGGGAGACGGATTAAATGATAGGGGGCGTGTCGACTTGTCAGATTTGAGTTTGACGAGAGTGGGGGTCCCTATACTACTAGTGTGGTTATTACGCAGAGACTGAAGTGAACACTGAAACACAACTGTTCACAATCTGTGAAAGGCTACTCCTTTGTCTACTTCTATAGTGTTTGCAACCAATGTATTGGATACGGATGGAAGCGCGTCACACTAATAGATTATATTTATTTTAAATGGAATGGAGCAGAACCAATTGGAGAGAAATGAAAAGGATGAGGCACTGAGACACGCTCAGCAGAGTACAAGCAGCAGTGCTTGAACAAGTAACTGGAGCGTGATGTGCACTCAAAAATAAAAAACACAGACTGAAGTGAACACTGAAACACAACTGTTCACAATCTGTGAAAGGCTACTCCTTTGTCTACTTCTATAGTGTTTGCAACCAATGTATTGGATACGGATGGAAGCGCGTCACACTAATAGATTATATTTATTTTAAATGGAATGGAGCAGAACCAATTGGAGAGAAATGAAAAGGATGAGGCACTGAGACACGCTCAGCAGAGTACAAGCAGCAGTGCTTGAACAAGTAACTGGAGCGTGATGTACACTCAAAAAATAAAAAAACAGACTGAAGTGAACACTGAAACACAACTGTTCACAATCTGTGAAAGGCTACTCCTTTGTCTACTTCTATAGTGTTTGCAACCAATGTATTGGATACGGATGGAAGCGCGTCACACTAATAGTTAAATTGCATGGAGCAGCAAGAATTACACTGAAGAAAAAAAAAAGAGTCTGTGAGTGACACGTGCAGATGCCTACAGACAGCGTTGCATGCAGAGCAAACTGCAGCGTCACCTGCACTCACACACACCTTGCAGAGCTGTTAAAACAACACTGCAGGCAAAAGGAAGCTTTACACAGCGGTTGGTGCTAGCCTGCCTACAGCACAGTACACTAAATCGCAATCTCTAACTGTCCCTCAGAGTCAGCACAGCAGCGTTCTGTCCCTTACTGAATTCACAGCACAGTGACGCTAAAATGGCGGCGGCGCCTTTTATAGTGCATTCTGACATCAATTCAGCATCCAATCACAGCCATGCCATTAGTTAACATGACCGCAGCAGTACAGGATGTGCCCACACTTCTTAGGATTCCTCATTGGCTGACTAAAATCACATTGCCTCTCAAAGAATTATGGGAACTTCCGATTCCGGTATACGATATATGGAAAATATCGGAACTAAGTATCGAAAGGCCGAAACAGCTAATATCGGCCGATACCCGATACTTGCGGTATCGTATCGCTCAACACTAATTAGGACCGCTCAGATTCGCCAAAAACAGAAGGCCGATAGAAAACGTTCAGTGGGTCCTATTTTTATAATTGGGGATAGAGTGTGGTTATCATCTAGAAATATTAGACTTATAGTGCTGTCGGCAAAATTGGGTCCATAAGTCTCTATTAAAGGAATTTGTGACTTCGGCAGTATCTCCCTCATCCCCACCTCCTCCAGTTTCAGTCCATGGGGGCTTGGAGTATGAGGTTCAAAGAATTGTGAATTATCATAGGGCCTGAAATTCCCTCCCATTTCTTTTCCACTGGAGGGGATACGAACCTGAGGAGAGATCCTGGGTCACCTTGAGATGAGAAGACCGAGCAATTTGTCAGAACCTTCCATCTGAGATTTCCTGGTAAACCTGGGGGTCATGTTGGCCCCCTAGAAAAAGGGGTACTTTCACAATTCCACCCTTCAATTGTTTGGGACACCTTTACTGACAGCTCTGTTGTCTAATGTGGTGCAGGGGTATTATAAAGCTGTCAGTACTTTGATTGACAGCTCAGTTGTTCAATCTGGTGCAGGGCATGCTGAAGCTGTCAGTACTTTGATTGACAGTTCAGTCGTCCAGTCTGGTGCAGGGTTGTGCTGAGCTGTCAGTGTTTTTATTGACGGCTCTGCCGGCCATTCTGAGACTGGGAGGTTCTGGGCTGCCTTCAGATGTTCCCTATCTTGGGTGATTGCCCAGCTATTTAGCTGGGCTGTCAGTCCCAGATCTCTGTCTGATGTACATTCAGCTGTGTCTGGTCTGTCTCTCTGTGCCTTGTGTGCTGCTTGTGTAACTTTTTGCTGCCTGACCTTGGACCTCATTCTGACCATCCATTTTGCCTGCTCCCTTTGCTGTTATCCGCTTTCCTCCTGGTATACTGACCTCGAAACCATTGCTTTACTACACCTTTGTCTCTTTCCTCTGTTTATGAAGTACCCTTCTGACTTCTGATCTTGGACTCCTCGATTACCCTGACTCTTGGCTTGTCTGCAAGAAGTGACTCAGTGTCACACTTAATAGGGGTTCTCCAAAATTGTAATAAAATGGTCCCTGTCATATAATTCAAACGGCAGTCTGTCCTAATCACGTGTCATGATTACCTGCAGTCTGAAGAAATACAGCTCCTGAAACCTGTGTCTCAACTGACAGAGGCGATGTATCAGATGCACACATACGAGATCTGCTAGAGAAGGGCTGTAACATTGGAATAAATAAATTTCATTGGCGTTCTGCTTAGTTAGGACTGAAGTGGGGGAAAAAATCCTTTGTGTTTAGTCAATCAAGGAGAAGATTTACTTCTTCTCCTGTTATAGCCCTTCTCCTCAGCTCATAAAGGTATGTGTGCTTACGATACAGCTTCTCTGTTAGTTGAGATACAGATCTCAGGAGCTGTATTTCTTTAGGCTGGAAGTCCTGACATGTGACTAGGACAGGTTGCTGTTTGAATTATATAACAGGGTCTATTTTATTTACATTCTTGGAATATCCCCTTAAGGTCAGATTAAATTGAATTCCTCATTATTTCTCCAAACTGCAAATTGCTTTAATTATTTGCATTTTTAAATTAATAGTACGCCTTTATATATGCAACACTAGAGTCAGACAATTTAACCATGTGTCTCGGTCAAGAGGCCATTATTTCTTTGGTAACTGTCACAGTTTGCTTTGAAAAACTCTGTTCCTATTAACAAAAACCATATAATAGTAATCTTTGTAGTTGCATCACGATTGTGATCACAGTTGTTATCTAAGCTCATTGACCTGTTATAGTCAAGTGCTTTTCCAGGTTTATCACCAGCTACAGCTCCTGCCTTGAAAGTATATCCTATCATGTTGCAATTAACATTAATAATCTCCCACTGCAAATTAGGCCTATTAGCAAAATTTACAAACTTTGTGCTATCTGCAATTAACCATTGAAGCAAGAACAATGCAAATTACACAATACAACCAATATAACAAGTGTTCTCTCTAAATTCGGCATAAAATGCCACAATTGCTGACTTCTGCTATCTCAGAATTATTCACCCCCTTCATGCCATGCATCCTTAGAATTAAGTAGCGACCCATTGACTGTTATAACCTGCTGCAAATGTGATGCATACCCAGACAACCAACTTCTGGCAGCATTTCTGAGGAATTAGCCCATTACTTATGGGCAATGGCCTTAAAAAATCTAATATTCTTTGGTTTTGTGTAGCCCTGGTGGTAGGCACACGCAGTACCCTGGAGAGTGTATGGCGAGACGGCGGCTTAATGCTCAATATGCATTCACTCTACACACACTAGACACACCCTTGGGGTAGTGAAGTATACTCTAGGGAGTGGTCAAGAAGGTATGTGTAGGAGTGATTTTAGTCAGTGAGTCTAGTTCCTGTCTTCGGGCAGTAAGGACGTGAAGAGTCTAGTTCCTGTCTTCAGGCAGTAAGGACGTGGAGAGTCTGCGTCTGGACTACAGTGAGAGAGTCTGCATCTGGAGGGAGGAAGGAGTCTAGATTGCTATCTCATCAGCTTGGAAAGTGGAGTCTGGTATAGGTGTTGGAATACACCTTAGTCTGGTCAGAGCTGTGTCATCTCCTCAGCATACATTGAAGGAAAGAACAAGTTGTAACCCAGAAAGTCTTCAGCATTCCTGTCTAAAGGACAGTATCAGGTACAGAGACGTGCTCCTGCCTGTGATAACTGAGCATCTGTGGTTAGCTTGATTGGAAGGAAAAAGATTGGAAGTGACTGCTCGACCCCTGGCTAGTAAGAGTGTTTATGTTACCAGCGTGGACAAGGCGAAAGGCAAGTGGATTAGAGAATTGGCGCTTCAGGATTGCAGAAGTCCAGCGCCTTGTTACCGGTCACTGGGGACCGAAGAGTCACTGTTGCTTCAGGCACGGTGACAGGACAACCAGGAATCTACCGGACCCTAGGTCGCGGCAGACAAGCCCCTTATAGTCGGTACGTAGCTGGGGTCAGGGGGAGTGAACACTTTGGAGTTCTGCAGGACAAACATAAGTATTCAGCTCCTTCACAGGAAGATCCCTAACACTAAGCTGACTGGGTAAGAACAGCTAAGATTTGCTGGAATCATAGAGGGAACTACGCTTCAGGCTGGTTGTACTCGTTTATTGGAGATAAAGGAGGCCCCTAACTTGTCCAGCTGCCGTCTCAAGATACACTCCCCTTGGATCAGCCTCCTTGGGACCTGCCTTATCATTCTGCAAGTAAAGGTATGGAAAGACGCTGACTGTGTGAGACTGTGTTATTTACCGGCACCCGACTTCACCATCTTAACAGACTTTGAGGAAGAGTCCCACCTGTAGGGGACCCGACATCTAGCTGCCTCACCATCCCCTCAGAGATCTACAGCAGCGCTGGTACTAATTACCAGAATACTACAGGTGGCGTCACGAACTGTACATAAATCAACCCCCTGTAAATATATCCCCAACAACATACGCCAGACCGCCCGGGCCACAGACCGAGCCACAGCTACCTGTGACAAAATCCCCATAGACTTCTACGGGCTCGGCTCTGAGTACCCCATTGCCCTGGTAACCCACAATTGTGGTGGCGGGTCGACACAACTAAACTTGGCGTCACGAACAGGATACCAAACTCGCGAAATTGCGAGCCCTGCGTGCCTAAGAACTTGTTTTTGTGAAAAGGACTGTTTGCACTTTTGGCGCCAAAATCGCCATTTTTGTCGCCATATTCGCGCCCTCAGGCGCTGGAGAAGAAGGTGGGCGTACCTTCGTGGGCGTCTACCCCCCTGTGGCGCGAAGAAAATGCCTGCCCTCCAAAGTGCTACTAAACATGCGGTCCTGCCCTACAGCAAAGGAGGTCCGCCTCCTCTTCACCTTCCCTGCGAGGAGGAGGAGACGCAAACCCCACCTCCACGGAAGAGACCGGATGTCTCCACAGAAGAAAGAAGAGAGAATCTTCTGGAGCGTGATGGAGGCAGGACGTGTGGAGCCGAGCGGGGCAGCGGAGGAAGGCAGGCCCCGTGCCCCCGCCGAGCTGCCATCGGCATCCGAGGCCTATGCGATCCTGCACCTGCAACAGGCGTTGTTAGAGGTTCGGGAGGAGAACTCACGTCTAAAGAAGTTGTTCCAACCTGGACTAGAGGAGATAGAGAGACGCCGCTGTAACCTGCTGAAGTGGCAAATGACGAACACGGCGTCCTCTCCCCTCAACGAACCCCCACGATTCAAAGTACCGAAAAGTCTGCTGCCCAAGGCGAAGGAGCAACCGGAGGCTGCCCCCGAAAGTACCGTTCCCGATCCCACTGGTGAAGCGGTGGATGCGGAGGAGGTTGAGGAGGTACAGCCAATCCCGGAACGCCCGCCCGGCCAAGAGGCCGCAGCAGATTATCGGTCCCCGGCAGGGACACCGGAGGGGTCCTGTCCGTCACTACCAGATGTGGACTGGGACGAGATGGCGCGCCTGGATGACGTCGCCTACACCGCCCAGTGGGAGCAAGAATGGCAGAGTCGTGAGGAGACGAAGAGGCGCCAGCAGGAGGAAGCGCGGGAAATCAAGAAGAACCGCCAGCGACAGTTTGCTGAGCTGATTGCCGACAAGGAGACTGTCCGTCGCGACAAAGGTACCTTACGGGAACCGCGGCGGCAGGGGTGTGTGACTGAGTTCCAGCTCCGGAAGGGCTGGGGCTTTATCCGAGAACCGGGCCTCTACCCAGCGGTCTTCGTCAGCAGGCGTGACGTGGAATCTCACCTGCCACAAGGCCATTCCGGGAGGGACTTAGTAAACGGCGACATAGTCACCTATACGCGGCATTGGGGAATGAAGGGGTGGTATGCCCTGAACGTCGCCATCGTCCGCGACCCCGTCCCAGACGCCGGTACCGTCACCATTACCGCAGCGTCCCCGTACTCAGCTTCAGCAGCATCCGGCCGTGCCCCAGCATCGCCCCCTTCAAAGTCATCGCAACATGCGACCCAAGGTCTATCGCAAGTAAAAGCCACTTCCATATCGCCAAATGCGACCCAGTCTAGATCGCAAACCCTGACGCGGTCTATATCATTGACTGTAATGGAGACGCAATCGGTGTCATGCGAAGAAAGTGTACCCGTTGCGCCCCTGGAGGTTCAAACCAGAACTGTCGCAACCCAGACCCTGATCGCAGCACATGATTTGCTGGTCCTGGGATCAAGGGCCCATTGCGTTGTTCCAGCCCCCGGGGTGGAAGATGTGGTGGAAAATGTCTTAGTAGCTGATGAATAAGTGGTAAAGAGTTGGTGAGATCCATATCGGGTCTACCATCAGTACTATAGCAGAAAGTTTAAAATGTTTTTGAAAAAGTATTGCACAAGTTATATATAATGAATATATATTCCTAATTATAGAATGCCCGGCTGGGTAATTGATAATTGATAATTGGTAATTGGTAAATTGATAATCAATATATGATAAACAGTTGCACTTTTACAATGTGATTTATTATGTCTTCTTTTATAAATGGACTTTTTGAGGTAAAGGACTATGCTTACCCAGAACTCTTTTGTACATAGTTGCGCTTCAGCGCCCTATCTTGGTTTTACATAAACCATCCATATCTACCTCTGAAAAACAAAACCCGTGTGGTGTGGCACTGAGTGAGGTCTGCACTTGGATGTCCTGCAGCCCACCCAGGACCCACGTTGAAGGTTTGGTGCGGGTCCTTCACAAGTATCTTGTATATCTATTTATTGAAAATGCTATTTGATACTATTTGTATTAAAGTTTGTAACGTTCAAAGTATTCTTACCTCCCGGATGGGAAGATGTTATTGTTCCAAATGTTATTGCATAAACAAAATTTTTCTGTCTTTTGTATTTCACAGCCCGGGAGTGCTGTCGTTTACCATGGGGGAATGTGTAGCCCTGGTGGTAGGCACACGCAGTACCCTGGAGAGTGTATGGCGAGACGGCGGCTTAATGCTCAATATGCATTCACTCTACACACACTAGACACACCCTTGGGGTAGTGAAGTATACTCTAGGGAGTGGTCAAGAAGGTATGTGTAGGAGTGATTTTAGTCAGTGAGTCTAGTTCCTGTCTTCGGGCAGTAAGGACGTGAAGAGTCTAGTTCCTGTCTTCAGGCAGTAAGGACGTGGAGAGTCTGCGTCTGGACTACAGTGAGAGAGTCTGCATCTGGAGGGAGGAAGGAGTCTAGATTGCTATCTCATCAGCTTGGAAAGTGGAGTCTGGTATAGGTGTTGGAATACACCTTAGTCTGGTCAGAGCTGTGTCATCTCCTCAGCATACATTGAAGGAAAGAACAAGTTGTAACCCAGAAAGTCTTCAGCATTCCTGTCTAAAGGACAGTATCAGGTACAGAGACGTGCTCCTGCCTGTGATAACTGAGCATCTGTGGTTAGCTTGATTGGAAGGAAAAAGATTGGAAGTGACTGCTCGACCCCTGGCTAGTAAGAGTGTTTATGTTACCAGCGTGGACAAGGCGAAAGGCAAGTGGATTAGAGAATTGGCGCTTCAGGATTGCAGAAGTCCAGCGCCTTGTTACCGGTCACTGGGGACCGAAGAGTCACTGTTGCTTCAGGCACGGTGACAGGACAACCAGGAATCTACCGGACCCTAGGTCGCGGCAGACAAGCCCCTTATAGTCGGTACGTAGCTGGGGTCAGGGGGAGTGAACACTTTGGAGTTCTGCAGGACAAACATAAGTATTCAGCTCCTTCACAGGAAGATCCCTAACACTAAGCTGACTGGGTAAGAACAGCTAAGATTTGCTGGAATCATAGAGGGAACTACGCTTCAGGCTGGTTGTACTCGTTTATTGGAGATAAAGGAGGCCCCTAACTTGTCCAGCTGCCGTCTCAAGATACACTCCCCTTGGATCAGCCTCCTTGGGACCTGCCTTATCATTCTGCAAGTAAAGGTATGGAAAGACGCTGACTGTGTGAGACTGTGTTATTTACCGGCACCCGACTTCACCATCTTAACAGACTTTGAGGGAAGAGTCCCACCTGTAGGGGACCCGACATCTAGCTGCCTCACCATCCCCTCAGAGATCTACAGCAGCGCTGGTACTAATTACCAGAATACTACAGGTGGCGTCACGAACTGTACATAAATCAACCCCCTGTAAATATATCCCCAACAACATACGCCAGACCGCCCGGGCCACAGACCGAGCCACAGCTACCTGTGACAAAATCCCCATAGACTTCTACGGGCTCGGCTCTGAGTACCCCATTGCCCTGGTAACCCACAATTGTGGTGGCGGGTCGACACAGTTTGCCTTCTTCAAATCCATCAAAAGATTTTCTACGGTGTTCAAGCCAGGCGACTGTGATGGCCACTCCAGAATCTTCCAGGTCTTCGTCTGATATCAAGTTTTGGTGACTTTGGGGTTATGATTGTTATCACTGTAGATGTCACTGAGCCATCGCCATGCTTCACTGTAGACATCACTGAGCTACTGGCTTTTTAACTATAGGCATCATAAAGCCACCACCACGCTTTACTATAGAAATCACAAAACCACTGCCATGCTTCATAATCGAGTCCCCACCATGCTTCACTGTAGACATCACCAAGATACCTCCATGCTTCATTGTAGACATTACGAAGCCACCACCATGTTTCACTGTTCGCATCACTGAGCCATCACCTTATTTCACTGTAGACATCACCAAGATACCTCCATGCTTCATTGTAGACATTACCAAGCCACCACCATGTTTCACTGTTCGCATCACTGAGCCATCACCTTATTTCACTGTAGACATCACTAAGCTACTGTCATGCATCAGTGTAGACATCACCAAACCACAGCCGTGCTTCACTGTAGGCATCACCGAACTACTGCCATGGTTCACTGTAGGCATTACTGAGATGTCACCAAGCTTCACCGCCATGCTTCACTGAAGGCATCACCAAGCCACCCCCACGTTTCACTGTAAGCATTACCAAGCCATCGCCATGCTTCACTGTAGGCATCACTGAGCCACTGCCATGCATCAGTGGAGATATCACTAAGCCACTGTCAGGTCTTAATAAACCTACTTTGCAATGGGGTAAGATTTCCTTGAAATCTGTGGATTAATCTTCCGAGTAGCACTACTCTGTATCACATGGCTGTATTATACTGTTTTATCATTCAGTTCAGTTTACAATGCAATAAGTTCCCCTAATTGTGGGTATAGGGAGCCCCAATTTTATGTAATAAATATATGTCTATACAGGGAAATTGGGGCACTATGTCTGGAAAACAAAGCAAGTACTGTCTTTGACACACACTTGTTACAGTATTTCAGATGATATGTCAGAATAACCTGTTTTCTGTGTTCATGAGCAATAAATATATCTTTGGCCATTGTAAATCTTATTTCCTATATTTTTCCCCTTTGTGGACTTCAATGCAAATTCTTCGTTGTCTCAGAGTTAGCAGGTGGACACTAGATCCTATGGTGTCTCCTGTACACAGCACATACAAATATAAGAGATTCCTGCTCTCCTGACCCTATGTAGCACATATTCAGAAGCAGCAGCATGTACAACATTATACAGAAGTACTGAGCGGTGTGGCTGTGAGTCCAGCCTTGGCATGAGAAAAAAACACTTATTAGAAAGCAACTGCATAGTCTGTACATCTTTCTCTGCTCTTCTCTTTCACTCTGTTCCTCTCTGCTTCTCCCCTCTTCATAAACTGCAATACGCTGTGCTTCAGAGTGAAAGATGAGTTCAGTAGACAGGGGGAGGAGAAGTGGCTCATAAGTGGAGAAAGAAGCATATTTCTCTTATACGAAATAGAAATGTAGGAGATTACACAATTTTGACCCTTTTTAGCTTAAAAAAATCATCCTATTATTAAACCTTGCTCTCAGTCATACAGAATACACTTCTTGTTTGATATTCAGAAATACATTCTTCTTCTAAGAGGTTTTTTTTTATCCTAAGCTCAGCAGCAGAACATCATAACAACACTTTCCCTTTTCCACCTTTTTAATAGACAGTCATTTTGATCATTTATAGCCTGGATGACATCATATCATTGTACTATAAAAATGGCAATAAATTACTACTGCACTTTAGTCATTTAATAAAGAATCAGTTTAGAAGTAGTTTCTGAACTCCTTGGACACCTGAATTTCCCAATGAAGGCACGTGACCAATTCTCACGCATTTTAGACACACGTTTTTTTTTTTACTCAAATTGGTCATTTTTTTTATAAAAATGTAACTCTACATGAAACAGTTTTTATAAACTGAAATTTCAGCAGAAGGCATAGCTCTTCATAGATCTTGAAGATCCTCATTTCTTTGAGAGTGGAGAGCGCTTCTGAAGGGTGTCTCCTCCACTGGAGGACCTGAGCTGTCCTGCATTACATAGACAACCCATTCATTTTAAAGGGAATCCGTGTAATGCTCCATTTATCCTGTGGTGGCGCTGCTGGAAATCTGAACACTTACTGTCAGGTTTTCTTAGAGCTGATCATTGATGGTCCCAGCAGAAGAAGGTTTAATGACAAGATTATTGTCATGGGAGCCTTCAAACAGCCGTAGTTAAAAGGTTTCATGTCTATATTTTTTCATAGAAGTAATTTTATGTTTGTTTAAAGTGGTTTTCCCAAGATTGTAAGTTATCTTCTATCCATATTTAGGGATGGGGTATAACTTTCAATCTTGGGAAAACCTATTTAACTCCCATTAATCAGCTGAACTGTTCAATTGCAAGATACTCAATGTGCACATACCCGATCAAGACACAATGGCCTCACTAGTAGGAGGAGTTCGGTCATAGTCCAGCCCCAGCAGGGCTTAACGCTGACTTAGGTTCAATGTTATAGCTCTGAGCACTGCGCCATTGCATTTTTGCATAGGAAGTGTCCAATAAAAGGGCCTATCAGGCAATGTTATCTCTTGTATGGTTCCCTCCAGTGCACAAAGAAATGATAAAAAGTGCAGCCATGTAGAGGTGGCCCTGTATAGCTTCAAGGTGACTTGCTTATCATGCTTAGCTTATATTGCACCTTCATATTCTACAGCACTTTTCTGACATCATCATTGTCCCCATTGGGGCTCGCAATCTAATGTCCCTATCAGTATGTCTTTGGAGTGTGGGAGGAAATCGTAGAACCCAGAACTTGAGAAACCCATGGGAAGAACATGCAAATTCCTTGCAGATGTCGTCCTTGGTGACATTTGAACTCAGGACCCCAGCGCTGCAAAGCAACAGTGCTTACCACTAAGGGCCCTATACTGGCAAAATTTTTGGGCCCCATTGAGATCAGGCTCCACCTCAGCTCCACCTACACTTTTGCACCACATCCTCACCAATCACACATTAACAGTTCCCATCGAACACCATATCACATACATAGCCAGCAGCTTTTGTTTTGGGCAAAAGATTTTTTAAGCCGCCACCACAAAAAGGTAGATTCTTTAGCAGGGCCCTACTTTATTGTAACCTATTAAAAATGTGTTAAAATATGCAATACTCTTTTTAGGTATATTTGTATTTATTTTTCTTTAAAGGAATGTGTGAAATACATTTTTTTAAATTAACTATAATACCACATGCAGGGGATAAATAACGTCAGTCACACCATGATCACATGTTACCACCACACAGTGACCGAATAGTACCATATACTAGGAACAAATACCACCACACCATGACCAGACCACATAAAACTACCACATAATGACTGAAAACTACAATACTAATCATTAATAAAAAAAAACACAATACTAATATTACCGTAAGAGCCATTATATACAGGAGCTCTGCACATAGTATAGTGTTTAGTGTCAGTGTACAGGTAATACAGTGATCTCTGGTGTATACACAGGTGTTCTGTATATAGTGTATAGTGTACAGGTTATACAAGGATCACCGGTGACATTATACACAGGAGCTCTGTATATAGTGTCAGTGTACAGGTAACACAGTGATTTCCGGTGACATTATACACAGGTGTTCTGTATATAGTGTATAGTGTACAGGTTATACAAGGATCACCGGTGACATTATGCACAGGAGCTCTGTATATAGTGTCAGTGTACAGGTAATACAGTGATCACCAGTGACATTATACACAAGAGCTGTGTATATAGTGTCAGTGTATAGGTAATACAGTGATCACCAGTGACAGTATAAACAGGTGCTCTGTATATAGTGTCCGTGTACAGGTAATACAGGGGTCACCACTGATTTTATACACAGGAGCTCTGTATATAGTGTCAGTGTACAGGGAATACAGTGATCTCCGGTGACATTATACACAGGTGTTCTGTATATAGTGTATAGTGTACAGGTTATACAAGGATCACCGGTGACATTATACACAGGAGCTCTGTATATAGTGTCAGTGTACAGGTAATACAGTGATCTCCGGTGACATTATACACAGGTGTTCTGTATATAGTGTATAGTGTACAGGTTATACAAGGATCACCGGTGACATTATACACAAGAGCTCTGTATATAGTGTCAGTGTACAGGGAATACAGTGATCACCAGTGAAATTATACACAAGAGCTGTGTATATAGTGTCAGTGTATAGGTAATACAGTGATCACCAGTGACAGTATAAACAGGTGCTCTGTATATAGTGTCCGTGTACAGGTAATACAGGGGTCACCACTGACTTTATACACAGGAGCTCTGTATATAGTGTCAGTGTACAGGGAATGCAGTGATCTCCGGTGACATTATACACAGGTGTTCTGTATATAGTGTATAGTGTACAGGTTATACAAGGATCACCGGTGACATTATACACAGGAGCTCTGTATATAGTGTCAGTGTACAGGTAATACAGTGATCTCCGGTGACATTATACACAGGTGTTCTGTATATAGTGTATAGTGTACAGGTTATACAAGGATCACCGGTGACATTATACACAAGAGCTTTGTATATAGTGTCAGTGTACAGGGAATACAGTGATCACCAGTGAAATTATACACAAGAGTTGTGTATATAGTGTCAGTGTATAGGTAATACAGTGATCACCAGTGACAGTATAAACAGGTGCTCTGTATATAGTGTATAGTTTACAGCTAATACAGGGGTCACCACTGACTTTATACACAGGGGCTCTGTATATATTGCATAGTGTACAGGTAATACAGTGACACACCAGTGACATTATACACAGGAGCTCTGTATATAGTGTCAGTGTACAAGTAATACAGTGATCACCAGTGACATTATATGCAGGGGCTCTGTATATAATATACAGTTTATAGTATAAGTGAACAGGTAACACAATGCTGACGCCTCTAATTGAAGTCCTTCATCTTCACTTTTCTTCTTCATCTAGCAGCAGACCGCCATCATGTCTTCCAGCGAAGACTCATCTTTGCAGAAAATAACACAGTTATCTAGAGCCCGCTTCCAGAGCACTTTCCCCACTTTATGCCCAACTTCTACAATACGCAGCTGTACACAGATGTGCACCCACCATTTAAAAATAATTACTTATAATGCAACTCGCCATTCCAAACATAAATTGTAATTCACCACTGTGCCCCCACTAACTATAAATAGCCATTTTCCTCATCCAATAAATATATAAATTAATTAGGACCTCTATTCTTTCCCCCAATTTAATACCAGTCACACTCTTGTGTTCTCAACGCACCCCACTCTGTACCTCACACTCCCCGATTAATTATATATACATGCCCCCCTCCCCGCAATTCAGTATGTCATGTCCTCTCTCTCCTACTCCCACCCTCTATTCATTAGTAACTGCTCTCCCACCCCAATTCATTATCATTTGCTCTGCCCCACCTTTAATACATAATCCTTTACTGTCCCCCATCCCCCAGTCTTAATATATCATCATTTACTCTTCCCCAACCTCAATTCATCATTATTTTCTCCAAATCTTCTCCCTATTCTAGGCTGTTCCTAATTCATGTGTGTGAATCATGCAGGTATAATGTGAATCTAGGAGGGGGTGCTTTAGTTTGGGATGAAGCATTGTGTGCCCACGTATACCAGCTTTGCAGAAAACACTGCCCACCTACCCGTTCCCTGCATCAATTACATGGATATATGAATGCCTCTCTATCGCTGTCTTCTGCCATGTTAGGTATATCCGTACGCCATGACTTGCTGTGGACAGAATGCGATCCCGGGCGTAGCAGAGGTGGCATTTTGACTGTCGGGCTGCAAACACCCTCATATCCTAAGGTTACCTTTGTACAGCAGCGCAATTTGTTATGTCATCATTCTGTTCATTCACGATGCAAAGCCTCTACCATCCACTACACATAGCATTACAATTTCCTACATTAGTATAATTGAGGAAATCAAAGCTCTTAAAGACGTTTTGTGTCATCGGTTTTATAAAAATTTATGATCTGAAAAGTTACTCTGAACCATATAAAAGGCCAGCGCCTGCGCACTGCAGTACATTGCCTGCAATCACAGGGCAGGAGCGCGACAGAAGCAAGGAGGAGGATGTCATCGCTAGGAGATGGGAGGCCAGGACCGGACCTGCGAGGCCATCGGACCGTACCTCCCCCCAGGTGAGTATAAAATTCGTTCATTTTTATCTTCAGGTTTACATCGGGGCATATTCTACAGCATTTAAAATGCTGTAGATAAGCCCTGATGGCGGTGGCCGCACCTTATTTCGAAAAATGGGTGACAGATTCCCTTTAAAGTCCTGGACAACCCCTTTAAAGAAAATTCTACAAGTATCCCAGCAATTCCTTCTGTAGTCTAAAATGAAGCTCAGACCTATCCTCACATCCTCCTTTTTTCTGTCCTATAAGACAACTGGCTGCAGAGGAGCCTCCCCCCTTTGCCCTGACTATATCATCTCTAAGCCCCACCCAGTTTCTCTACAGTGGTATTTACTCATCAAGCAGCTGAAGATGGAAGTCATTCAGCAGGAGTTTAACTCCTTAATCCTCTGCAGGATTTCTACAGGACAGACTGATTCAGGATTACATAGGCTTGGCACCACTTTGGGAGTCATAGAATATATTTAAGAACTTTTATTTTATTTTTTCAGGTGGTGGAGCGGATAAAAAAAAAATACATTTGAAGTGTACCTGTTCTGTCACATAAAACCTGTAGAGAAGAATAATCTGGCTGCTCCCCTTAGAAACCCAAACATCGTTAAATGATTATTCTCAAGTTGTTAAATTGCTTTAGTTAGTTAGACAGTATGAAAATAAGCAACTTTGCATTTGACTTGATTTTTCTATCTGTTGTCAGATACTGCTTTTATCTTTCATAGTGTACAGCTGATTTCCATGGAGCTTGTCCACCAGACCCTGGCCAAGAGTGCAGGAGTTACATATCAGGAGTGGAGTTAACTCTTAGCATCCCAGCCATCTCTCTCTAACCCATTTATCTCTATAAACCAGTTAAAAGGGTTGACCGGCTTGCTGATAAAAGTCTATGGGCGCTGTATGCAACTGCAGACTTCTGAATTGTAAAAGCGTGCGGTGCGCATGCTGTCAGGGTACACCCGTATGGCCAATAAACAAGGACGGTCATGCGACTTGAAATTTGCATAATTTTGGGCACATTTCAACTAGATTTGCCTGTCTTTTCTTAATACAAGTCAGAACAGTGACCTTATACCTGCAGTCATGTGACCGCCCTCTCTCCACATCAATACCATAGTGTGACTGCAGGCTTTTATCAGAAGACCAGACACCTTTTTTAACTGCTTACCACTCTCTCCACCCCATCAGCTCCCAATAAGCTGCTGTTATAAATCTTGCAAAGTCACCAGCGCTCACCATTAGTTGCTTTCAGAGCAGTTCTTGTAATCATGGCTCCCACTGTCTGAAGATGTGTGCTTGTTGAAATGCCCTGTTATCTCTATAGGCAAATACCGGGATAGCAGTGTTTATTCCATAGCAGACCACTAAATGTGTTACAGCAGAAGGTGTGCTGAGCTTTATAGTTCTACTAATACTGCAGCCCTGTTACTCACCAGAACAGTCACTCGTGGAGAAGAGCCCGCCCTGCCAGAAACTAGGAAGTAAGGAGACAGTATAGCTCTGAGCTGCTCAACAGGCAACTTGAGAATACCATCTTAAAATTGGTTTTAGTGCACACACCAGTGTAATATTCCAGGAATTGTCCCATTTCTCAAGCTCTGTAACTTTTCATTCACTCTTTTTTAGTGGGAAATTCTTTCATCAGCATTCTTCCAGCACTATAGGTGCTGCAACTTCATTTTCCTAACTTTCTAGAGTGTAGAACACCTGCTATCTATTGTTCAGTTGCTTGTATTCTTGAATGCAATTTGTAAGACAAGGAAGCAAAAAGACAAAGACTCTCACACTTTCTGTAGGGAGATAAAGCCCAGTCCCCACTTGCTGTAGAGAGATAAAGACTCTCTCTCACTTCCTGTAGAGAAATAAGGGTCCACCCCTACTTCTTATAGAGCAACAAAGTCCTGCCCTCACTTCCTGTAGAGAGATAACGTCAAACCCCCATTTCCTATAAAGAGATAAAAATCCTCCCCTACTTCCTGAATATAGAGAACGACCTGTTCTCACTTCCTGTAAAGTGATAAAGACCCACCACCACTTTTTGTAGAGATAAAGAACCCCCCCACTTCCTGTAGAGCGATAAAGGTCTGCCTCCACTTCCTATAGAGAAATAAAGGCCTGCCCCTTCTTCCTGTAAAGATAAAGATCCATCACTACTTCCTGTGGAGAGATAAAGACCCGCACCTACTTCCTGTGGAGAGATAATGACGAGCCCCATTTCCTGTAGCGATAAAGACCATCCCCTACCTCCTGTAGAGAGATAAAGGCCCATCTCCACTTTCTATAGAGAGGTAAAGGCCCCCCTTCTTCCTGTAAAGATAAAGACCCACCCCTACGTCCTGTAGAGAGATAAAGGCCCATCTCCACTTCCTATAGAGAGATAAAGGCCCTTCTCCTTCTTCCTGTAAAGATAAAGATCCGCCACTACTTCCTGTGGAAAGATAAAGATCTGCCCCTACTTCCTGTGGAGAGATAAAGACCAGCCCCCATTTCCTGTAGAGATAAAGACCCTCCCCTACTTCATGTAGAGAGATAAAGGCCCATCTCTACTTAATATAGAGAGATAAAGGCCCTCCCCTTCTTCCTGTAAAGATAAAGATCCGCCCCTACTTTCTGTGGAAAGATAAAGACCTACACCTATTTCCGGTAGAGATAATGACCCACCCCTACTTCCTGTAGAGAGATAAAGGCCAGTCTCCACTTCCTATAGAGAGATAAAGGCCCGCCCCTACTTCCTGTAGAGAGATAAAGGCCAGTCTCCACTTCTTATAGAGAGATAAAGACCCACCCCTACTTCCTGTAGAGAGATAAAGGCCAGTCTCCACTTCCTATAGAGAGATAAAGGCCCGCCCCTTCTTACTGTAAAGATAAAGATCCTCCTCTACTTCCTGCAGAGAGATAAAGACCCGCCGCTACTTTCTGTGGAGAGATAAAGACCAGCCCCATTTCCTGTAGAAAGATGAAGCCCTGCTTCCATTTCCCATGAAGAGACAAAATCCGCCCACCTCCTTCTCATAATTCATCTTGACATCTTTGCTCCTATAGATGGATTACACTTGACAACAGGCAGTGTAAAGCAATTTCTACAGAAGGGAGACACAGAGCTGGTATATAGTGACCATTTAATGTATGTGGCCACTTTTAATTTAAAGTTATTACCCTATACTTGGATAAGGATAGGGGATAGCTGACTGATCTCTGGGGGTGTCTGACTTTCCAGCAATCCTGAGAACTATGCTCGGAAAAGCACTTTCTGGAACGGTGCACATGATTGACCTGCACTTTATTTCTTATCTATGGGACTGCCATGAATAACAGAGCGTGGTATTCCGCTTTCTCTGACAGTCCCATAGATAATGAATGTAGCGGAGCTCAAGCAAGCGCACCTGAGCTCCTTTCAAGATAGAGCTCTGTTTCTTATAATCCAGAGGTCAGTTCTTGGTAGCAGTGGGATCCCCAATAGTCAAACCCGCAGTGATCAGTAAGTTATTCCCTGTCCTAAAGACTTTTAATTCTGGGAATACCTCCATAACCCTTTACAGGGCAATTGCGTCATTCAGTTTCAGCTTTAATGGGGTTGTTAGTGACAATAAAGGATAGGATAGCTCATCAGTATGAGATCAGTAGGGGTCCGACACCCCCACTGATCCGTTGTTATTTGCCTCAGCATTTTGGATGGAGCTGCATCGCTCAATGTGTAGCAGCCGCTGCCGGGTACTGCAGAACATGTAATAGTAGATATAATAGTAGATCGTAAGGAGCTTCGGACCCTCTGTAATCTCTCTCCAGATAACCCTTCCTGTAGACAGATTTGTTGTTCTCCTTACACGTGTTTCCCATGTGCCAGCACAATGCGGTTGCACGCTAATATGCCTATGATGATTATGAGACGTCGTCGCTGCGAGACTTTTTTTATTTTCAGTACATCAGATTGGCCAAACACTAGCAAATCAGATGGGACGGGAACAACAAAGGCTCTGTGAGTCACTGTACGATGAAGTCAATGATAGCGCTGAGCCAATTGTGTAACCTATAAACAAACAAGCAAGGAGGCATCGACACCGTCTGCCCAAAGCCAACGCCGCATTGTGCACCGAGTGGTGATGATGTCACCTGCCAAGTTATCAATTCAGTGTAGGCACACGGGACATATTTTATGATGTATTTTATGATGGCACAGCGAAATAACGATACAGAAATAGCTCCAGGCTACAGATGCAGCACAAATTTAATTTTTCATCAGAAATCATCCCTGGTGAAACCGGTGATTAGCTGCAGCGGTAACTCGCTTATGAGTTCATTATTTTAAAGCAATAATTATTGTACAGCTTTTTAATATTACTATTATTAAAAATTAGTTATTAATGCTGTGCAATATGGAACCCTCTCCAGCACAGCACTGCGACACTGAAGATTTATACACCTAAGACGACAACCATAAAGGCACCAGCTTGCATCCTCCATCAATACTGGGTGACACTGGGGTGACAAGAGCCAGGGGCATTCATCGGATCGACGACAGGTTTTAATTGGAAAGGGTTGTAGTGGAGATTCCATGTATTTGTTGACCACGGGCCTTCCTGCTTGCTGCATGAATGCACAGCATTCATAGCACCGCTACATCTACAGCAGAGATTCTATCAAAACTGCATCAAGCAGCCTAATAAGTGACACAACGCTGGAATCAGGGTCTCTGTCCCTACATCATGCTGCTTTCAGATTACATAGCAAAAACCTGTGATGGATTCCCTTTAAGTGATGACTTATTCTAGTAATCTGAGAAGAAATACTCCTTATAGACCAGTTTTAATAAATCTTCCACTATTAGTAACTTACATAACCTTTCATTTTGTAATGAAGACACTACAACGCTGATGGAAAGACATGAAATATTCTGTATTTAGAAGTCTGTGAATCACAAGGTTCATCATCCTGCAAAGTCCGTTAATGGCAAGTGAGTAGAACGTGGGCGTCAGTTCCTCGGAGGGCCGCACTTCACATGTCACAAGACACAAGCTTGTTTGTGATGACACACGGCAGGACAAGAAATAATGACGATGGGTCCGGAATGAACATAAAATGTGATAAAGGCATAAGACCCTCAGGAGAGGGCGTAACGAGCATCACAGTGTGGGATGATCATGTGACACTACGGTAACGTGTCTGTATCTACAGCTAATTATGTGCTTAATTAATAGATCTTTCCCCTCTGTAAAAATAAATGAGCCCTTAATCCAGGACACCTATCCTTAGAACATCAGGTCACCATTGGCCATGTCATTCCATCCGGAATGCACCTGAAAAAGTGCAGCAAATAATGGTCATAATGCACAGCAATGTAAAAACGACATTGCTGTGCACAAGTGCACTATTTTGTTACTTCTTTTAACCGCTTCAGGGTTCGGAAACTACACAACTGCTTAAAGGGTCCATGGAGCATTGGAAATGTCGCTGTTCAGTGTGATGGCCGTGACTGGTACAGTAAGTTCTTCCCATTCACCTTGCAGTACCATTCACGGACACTACACAATGTATGGCGCTGTGGCGGTTCCCTTTGCGCAGTTGTCTCTTCAATCAGCTGATCAGCAGTGATGTGATGTGGAGTCTTATCCCATCTGATACTGATGGCCTATCTTCGTGATACATCATCAATATGGCCATAAAGAATGTATGATCTAGAAAGCTAGGAGTGGCAGATCAGGGAAACTTGTGCAGAGCGGCGACGCGTGCCTATTCTCTATCTATCTACCTATCAT
Source organism: Oophaga sylvatica (assembly GCA_033576555.1). NCBI lineage: Eukaryota > Metazoa > Chordata > Amphibia > Anura > Dendrobatidae > Oophaga > Oophaga sylvatica. Next base: position 17,157,534 of record JARQOD010000004.1, read on the forward strand.
CTATCTATTATCTATCTATTTATTATCTATCTATCATCTATATCTACTGTATCTATCTATTATATTCTATCTATTTATCTATCTATCTTTCTATCTATTATCTATCTATTAATCTATCTATCTATCTATCTATCTATCTATCTATCTATCTATCTATCTATACAGTATATTATCTTTCTTTCTTTCTTTTCTTTCTTTTTTCTTCTTTCTTTCTTTCTTTCTATCTATCTATCTATTATCTATCTATCTCATATCTATCTATCTATCTATCTCATATCTATCTATTATCTATAATCCATCTATCTACAATATGGGATAGGAGAATGGGAGGAATAGAACTAAGCAACATCACATGTGAAAAAGACTTGGGTATACTAATATCGCGCAGCGTGGTCCCCGTTGTGTTCCTGCTTCTCTCTGTAGTATGCGTCGCAGACCCCAGTGGAGCGCCTACTGTGCATGCGCGCTCCCCTGCCCTTAAAGGGGTAGCGTGCACATTTTGGTAAATGCCATAAGCCAGTTACTGAGAGGCATTTAGTGTCATTATGTCCACCTGCAAGATGGCTCACAGACAATTGCTGGGAGCCATGCTGTATAAAATACTCCCTCTTCTGTGGGGAATTGCCAAGCAATGCGTTTAGTCTTTAGGTAGTGTGGTGTTCTACCAGTGCAGTTGTTAGGTCCCCTGGTCCCGGTGTGGCCAGGATTCAGAACCCTAATCTCTGGTCCTGGTACGGTCAGTGTCCTGAACTCAAATCACTAGTCCTAATGCGGCCAGTGCCTGGAACTCGAATCTCTGGTCCTGATGCTGCCATGCCCTAAACCCGAATCCCTGGTCCCAGTGCGTCCAGTCCTGTTCCCAAATTCCCCTGGTTCCAGTGTGACCAGTGCCTGAACATTGTCCCCCGGTCCGTGTGCAGCCAGACCCTGATCCAGTATCCTAGACCGGTGTGTCTGAACATAGCCCTAGGATGTCCGCGGACTACAGTACCGGTATTTGCCCAGCTGTGGTACCTGGCCCAGTCTGTCTCCACCATCAGGAGCTCCAGTGAACAGCAAATAGCCGCTTAGCTACGCCCCATCTTGGGCATGCCCGGTCCCGTGGCACAGTGGGTCCACAAATCCACTTGCGTCAGTCACCGTTGGGCGTAACAGACCTGCTGTAGTTTGGAAAAGAGCTGCGACCCTGACGATTCATACACCCAAGATGACAACCATAAAGGCACCAGCATGAATCCTCCATCAATACTGGGTGACAACGGGGGTGACAGGAGCCAGGGGCATTCATTGGATGTTCGACGGGACGGGTTTTAATTGGAAAGGGTTGTAGTGGAGATAAAGCCCCACTGTGCCGGATCCTTCTGTGTCTGGTCATCTACGACTGAGTTATACCGTCTCTGATTTGGTGATTTGCTCTCTGCCCACTGCTATCTGATGAAGGCGCTGTCTCCGTAACACATCCATGAATGTAATCGTCTGATATACAGAGTTTCCTAGTAACGAGGGATGATCGTACTGAGTCACACTGCCACATAACAGAGGAAATGGTACAATCTACTAGCGCTCGGCCTTAACCTCTTCAGTGACAGGGTATGCCAGTCTGATTCCACAAGACTGTGATGGGCCCTTGAGTTGGTTAGTGGTGGGCCCTTGGCACGCCAGTCCGATACTGAGTGGCGCTATTTGGGGTATACTGTATTTGTATAGCCCCTCTGAAATATTATTTTTTCCCACCATAGTATGTTATAGTATATCTAGCAAACCATACTGACCACTGAGTTGTAGCTGCATCCATAGGATATCTCTCTATCCTTCCATCTATCCATTTCTCTACAGTAACAGGACAGTAACTAATCAGCATTGTGTGGGAGTGGGTCATCAGGAAATAATGTTCTGGAGGCTTACCTGCAGCTCAGCAGAATAATCAAGGCCAACAAATTAGCATTTGTGAATCAGAAGCTTGTAAGTGAAATTGATATGGACTTTATAATTATTGTGAGGCTGTAATAGCTCTTATAAATTCAGAGGAACTTGCAGAATATATTGTGAGAAGATCAGCAGATGCAGATCAGATCATCGGGCTTTACACAAGACCAATTATAAGAAGTTAATATATTTAAAGCGTAGATTCACTGATGGAAACCTAGAAAGTATTTCTCTCACACAACTTGATTCAAGTTTAAAAGACGTATCTGGAACATAGGATGGGTGGAGGTCTGAACCCCTGGCATCGCCACCTATAAGATGTTTGCAGGTTCCAGAGGTAAATGGTGTTTGGAGCTGGGACAGTGTAGCTCCATACCTTGCGCAGTGAGCCGTCTCATGTACTGAAACTCAGCTTCTATTCACTTTAATAAGAGCTGAGCTGCAGTACCCGAATACAGCCACTACATTGTGTTTGGAGCTGTGGTGTCCGGGCTCTGTGCACTGTGTACTGTACATACGGCCACCATGAAACCTTCAAACTGATCATGACTACCATTGATATGATATTGATGACCTATCCTAAGGACCTAAGTGCTGGAAATACCCCTTTAATTTCCAGACCTCTTGCCTGACTGATGAAGGCCTAGTAGGTCTTAGTAGGTCTGTTGCATGCTCTGGTTTAATGTAGTTGGACAAGAACTTATGTAGTGGGTCCAGGGAGCGTGAAACCCACTGGTGATGAGATAGTGATCAGTAATCTGGCCGTAGACATGATACTGTCTGCTGCACCACTGTCCATCCAAAAAATTGTTCTCTTTCACTTCGTGGTCAAAAAAATAAACAGTTGCGAAGTGCCTCTAGTGCCACTTATCTCACCTCTCAGACCCACATCTATCTTGACCCTGTTGCGGCCCCATGAATGGAGAAGATGTGACGTAGATTTCTGGAGATAGCTAAGCAAACTTTGTCAGCTGTTTTTGAAACTCCCACAGCAGTATGTAGAGAGGGCCGCGCAGGCGCGACCATCTGGGTGTTCACAACCCTGTGAGTTGGGCCTTTGTTACATCTCACTTGGAGAGGTGTTCCTCAAAGCCTTTGGTCCAAATGAACAGTTCTATTGTGTGGAGACATGGGGAGTCGGCAGGCGCCCCTAATCCACAAGGTGAAACCGCATGGACCAGGGATCGTCCTGCCGTACGCCAGCTCTCCTTTTAACGTGGGTATAACGCTACTCAGACAACACAGGGTGAGGGTAAAACAATGTGGCAATACTTTACTGAACCACAAAATAGGTAGATAACACATAGAACAGTCCCAGCACAATACACTAAGATGGTGCTCATTACAGAGTCTCACCCTTCCACTGAATGGGATAATGGTAGCTGTTACTTCAGATCTTCCAGGGTTGACTACCCCACCTGTGGCACGCACACAGAGAGGAGGTAATGACAAGTGTAGGAAGATGACAGTTTATTCAGGTACATGGGCCAGTTGACTGGAGAGTCCCAACCTGGCTTCATCTTCCAGGGTCGACTACCCCACCTGTGGCATGCACATAGAGAGGAGGGAACGACAAGTGTAGGAAGATGACAGTCCATTCAGGTACAAGGGCCGGTTGACTGGAGGGTCCAAACCTGGCTTCATTTTCCAAGGTCGACTACCCCACCTGTGGCACACACATAGAGAGGAGGTTACGACAAGTGTAAGAGGATGACAGTCCATTCAGGTATAAGGGCCGGTTGACTGGAGGGTCCAAACCTGGCTTCATTTTCCAAGGTCGACTACCCCACCTGTGGCACGCACATAGAGAGGAGGGAACGACAAGTGTAGGAAGATGACAGTCCATTCAGGTACAAGTGCCAGTTGACTGGAGGGTCCAAACCTGGCTTCATTTTCCAAGGTCGACTACCCAACCTGTGGCACGCACATAGAGAGAAGGTAACGACAAGTGTAGGAAGATGACAGTCCATTCAGGTACAAGTGCCAGTTGACTGGAGGGTCCAAACCTGGCTTCATTTTCCAAGGTCGATTACCCCACCTGTGGCACGCACATAGAGAGGAGGTAACGACAAGTGTAGGAAGATGACAGTCCATTCAGGTACAAGGGCCGGTTGACTGGAGGTTCCCAACCTGGCTTCATTTTCCAAGGTCGACTACCCCACCTGTGGCACGCACATAGAGAGGAGGGAACGACAAGTGTAGGAAGATGACAGTCCATTCAGGTACAAGTGCCAGTTGACTGGAGGGTCCAAACCTGGCTTCATTTTCCAAGGTCCGATTACCCCACCTGTGGCACGCACATAGAGAGGAGGTAACGACAAGTGTAGGAAGATCACAGTCCATTCAGGTACAAGGGCCGGTTGACTGGAGGGTCCAAACCTGGCTTCATTTTCCAAGGTCGACTACCCCACCTGTGGCACGCACATAGAGAGGAGGAAACGACAAGTGTAGGAAGATGACAGTCCATTCAGGTACAAGTGCCAGTTGACTGGAGGGTCCAAACCTGGCTTCATTTTCCAAGGTCGACTACCCCACCTGTGGGCACGCACATAGAGAGGAGGGAACGACAAGTGTAGGAAGATGACAGTCCATTCAGGTACAAGTGCCAGTTGACTGGAGGGTCCAAACCTGGCTTCATTTTCCAAGGTCGACTACCCCACCTGTGGCACGCACATAGAGAGGAGGTAACGACAAGTGTAGGAAGATGACAGTCCATTCAGGTACAAGGGCCGGTTGACTGGAGGGTCCAAACCTGGCTTCATTTTCCAAGGTCGAAACCCCACCTGTGGCATGCACATAGAGAGGAGGAAACGACAAGTGTAGGAAGATGACAGTCCATTCAGGTACAAGTGCCAGTTGACTGGAGGGTCCAAACCTGGCTTCATTTTCCAAGGTTGACTACCCCACCTGTGGCACACACATAGAGATGAGGTAACGACAAGTGTAGGAAGATGACAGTCCATTCAGGTATAAGGGACGGTTGACTGGAGGGTCCAAACCTGGCTTCATTTTCCAAGGTCGACTACCCCACCTGTGGCACGCACATAGAGAAGAGGGAACGACAAGTGTAGTAAGATGACAGTCCATTCAGGTACAAGTGCCAGTTGACTGGAGGGTCCAAACCTGGCTTCATTTTCCAAGGTCGACTATCCCACCTGTGGCACGCACATAGAGAGGAGGTAACGACAAGTGTAGGAATATGACAGTCCATTCAGGTACAAGGGCCGGTTGACTGGAGGGTCCAAACCTGGCTTCATTTTCCAAGGTCGACTACCCAACCTGTGGCACGCACATAGAGAGAAGGTAACGACAAGTGTAGGAAGATGACAGTCCATTCAGGTACAAGGGCTGGTTGACTGGAGGGTCCAAACCTGGCTTCATTTTCCAAGGTCGTCTACCCAACCTGTGGCACGCACATAGAGAGAAGGTAACGACAAGTGTAGGAAGATGACAGTCCATTCAGGTACAAGGGCCGGTTGACTGGAGGGTCCAAACCTGGCTTCATTTTCCAAGGTCGACTACCCCACCTGTGGCACGCACATAGAGAGGAGGGAACGACAAGTGTAGGAAGATGACAGTCCATTCAGGTACAAGTGCCAGTTGACTGGAGGGTCCAAACCTGGCTTCATTTTCCAAGGTCGACTACCCAACCTGTGGCACGCACATAGAGAGAAGGTAACGACAAGTGTAGGAAGATGACAGTCCATTCAGGTACAAGGGCCGGTTGACTGGAGGTCCAAATCTGGCTTCATTTTCCAAGGTCGACTACCCCACCTGTGGCACGCACATAGAGAGGAGGAAACGACAAGTGTAGGAAGATGACAGTCCATTCAGGTACAAGTGCCAGTTGACTGGAGGATCCAAACCTGGCTTCATTTTCCAAGGTCGACTACCCCACCTGTGGCACGCACATAGAGAGGAGGTAACGACAAGTGTAGGAAGATCACAGTCCATTCAGATACAAGTGCCAGTTGACTGAAGGGTCCAAACCTGGCTTCATTTTCCAAGGTCGACTACCCCACCTGTGGCACGCACATAGAGAGGAGGGAACGACAAGTGTAGGAAGATGACAGTCTATTCAGGTACAAGTGCCAGTTGACTGGAGGGTCCAAACCTGGCTTAATTTTCCAAGGTCGACTACCCCACCTGTGGCACGCACATAGAGAGGAGGGAACGACAAGTGTAGGAAGATGACAGTCCATTCAGGTACAAGTGCCAGTTGACTGGAGGGTCCAAACCTGGCTTCATTTTCCAAGGTCGACTACCCCACCTGTGGCACGCACATAGAGAAGAGGTAACGACAAGTGTAGGAATATGACAGTCCATTCAGGTACAAGGGCCGGTTGACTGGAGGGTCCAAACCTGGCTTCATTTTCCAAGGTCGACTACCCCACCTGTGGCACACACATAGAGAGGAGTGTTGTGAATGGGTTTGAGATAAGTTCTGAGCAGAGGCTCCCTCTGGTGGTTACAAGCGGTACTAGTGAGGATTGTGAGGACTGGGAATCAGGTGTTGCTGATTGGTCTTATATAAGGGAGTCATTTTCCCATCAGGGTTGCCGGTGATCAATTGTTCTGGTCTGAATCCTTCTTTCCAGTTTCCCTTGTAGCCTGCTGTGTCGTGTCTGCATCTCCTGCTATCAGATAAGACAATTTCTTATTTTGTGTTTTTGCTATATTTTTGCATTTTGTCCTGCACTTCTGTGGGGGCCTTCTGGGTCCCCTCCGGGGGCTTTTGCCCTCTCAGTTTAGTCCAGCCACTGATGTTTGTACTTTTGCTTTTTCCAGTTTTTTTTCAGTGGCTGCTGTTTTGATTTTTTTACACCAGAGAACTAATTTAGGTGGTAGAGGTCGTGTGATCTCAGGTGATTTTGAAATTAGTAGAGTTGGTGTTTTTTCAGGGTTTTCTGAGATTGCAGTAAGTACCCTTCCTGTCCTTTTCTATTTAGATAGTTTGGGCCCCAGCGTTTGCTCATACTATTTTCTTTCTGTGTCAGTATTTCCTCTTGTCTAACCGCCATTACATGTTTGGGGGCTTTCTATTATCTTTGGGTTCTGCTCCGGGGCAGATAGCTTTCCTATTTCTATCTTTAGGTGTAGTTAGTTTCTCAGGCTGTGACGAGGCGTCTAGGACCAACGTAGGAACGCTCCACGGCTGCCTCTAGTTGCGGTGGTTAGTCAGGGTACTGCAATCTCATAGATTCCAACTGCTCTGGTGTATTTCCTTTTTTACCTGCACTCCTCAGCTACCGTAACATAACAGTATCACCGGACATAAAAATTGTATGGTACTCACAGAAGGGAAAAAATATTTTGAAGGAAGAAAAGTTGTCAGAGATATTTTTCTGTTTGTTGCATTTTTTTTTTTTTTTTCTTCCCTCTGTATCTCTGGGTGCTGGGAGGATCTTTTCTCCCAATGGAGTTTGCACAGTTGTCTGGCCGTGTGGATCAGCTTGCCACTGAGGTTCAGAGTATTGCTGCATATCTTGCTAGGTTGCCTGTTGTGGAACCTAGGATCCGCATGCCAGATTTGTTTTTAGGGATCGAGCTAAGTTTCAGAATTTCAAAAATAATTGTAAATTGTTTCTTGCCTTAAAATCTAAGTCCTCAGGAAACGCAGCGCAGCAGGTTCAAATTATCATCTCTCTCCTGCGCGGCGATCCTCAGGATTGGGCTTTTTCCCTGATACCTGGGGATCCTGTTTTGAGTGATGTTGATGCATTTTTTCAGGCTTTGGGTTATTGTACGATGAGCCTAATGTCACTGATCAAGCTGAAAAAGCCTTGTTGGCATTAAATCAGGGCTTGATGACGCTGAGTTATACTGTCAGAGATTCCGTAGGTGGGCAGTCCTGACCAAATGGAATGACGACGCTTTGGCGGCCCTTTTCCGGAAGGGTCTGTCGGATAATGTAAAGGATGTTATGGTGGGATTCCCTGTCCCCTCTGGTCTCAATGATTCTATGTCATTAGCGATTCAAACTGACAGACGTTTGCGTGAGCGGAGAAGTATGCGTGGAGTGGTGTTGCCTTGTGAGCCAGCTGCTGAGCCCATGCAGTGTGATGGAGTGGTGTCTGGGGCACAGCGTCATGATTTTCGAAAGCGCAATGGGTTATGTTTCTACTGTGGTGATGCCTCTCATGCTATTTCAGTCTGCCCTAAGCGGGGAAGACATTTTGCACGCTCAGTTGTCTTGGGTAGTGTTCAGACTAAGTTTTTATTAACTGTCACTCTGATATGCTCTCTGTCCTCATTTTCTGCTCAGGCTTTCGTTGATTCTGGAGCAGCTATTAACCTGATGGATTATGATTTTGCTAAACGTTGTGGGTTTCCCTTGATACCCCTACAGAAGTCTATTCCTTTACTGGGGATCGATTCTACCCCTTTGGCTGAGAATAAACCCCAGTTTTCTACTCAGGTGATAATGAGGGTTGAACCTGATCACCAGGAGTGCTGCAAATTTTTGGTTCTATATAATCTGCATGACAATATAGTGCTGGGTTTCCCTTGGTTACAGTCTCATAATCCTGTTTTGGATTGGAAATCTGTGTCTGTAACCAGTTGGGGTTGCCAATGTGTTAATACCAACACTCCTGTTTTTTCTGCCTCCCCCCAGGCTGAGGATGTTCCTGACTTTTTGTTTGATTTTTCTGATGTGTTTAGCGAAAGTAAATCTGCATCCTTACCTCCCCATAGGAGCTATGACTGCGCTATTGAATTAGTGCCAGGTAGTAAATTCCCTAAAGGTCGCCTTTTTAACTTGTCTGTGTCACGCTGTATAGCAGATATATATATGTGATGTCAGTAATCTATATCAAAAGGGCAACATACTATATAACATGCGCATAGATATATGATAACATAGATTTACCTGACAGAATGTCCAGTGGGTCAAAACGGAATCCGTTATACGCTGTCTCCGGCTAGAGGGTGACCGGGGTCTAAGCTGACCCTAAACTGGGGTCCTAACTAATCCCTCAACCTGGAGGTACTGTTAAAGGTACAGAGGTCCAGGCCACCAGCGTAAACCCTGTCTCCTATCAATCCCTGCCAACTGTATTCTAGTCCTAAGAAGGACCCTGAATACCACCAAAGGGAATGAACAGGTAACGGTTAATGAACAGAAAGACATACAAGAAAGACAAGAAATAAAGTAAATAAAGTCTTACATACAACACTCACACACAGTAGGAACACCTAAGGTCTCAGAGATAAACTATAAGCTATAAGAGTAAAAACAACTAAGGAGCTCTTAGCTTAAGTATTCTCAGAACCGCTCCAGTCTGCTAGACTACATGAATGCTTTCACCGGCGTCTAACACCCAGACTGGCAGGAATATAAAGGAAACTAATTAGAACATAATCAAAAGCAGCCGGGCGAGGCTGGACCTAGTCTTAGCAAAGAGCTAGGTAAAATTAACTCTCTCATTACCAAACACAAAGAAACAGCAGCTCAGCTGTGAGAAGTCAGAATGTGCAATCGCGACGATCTTCGTGGCGATGCACCCATGACAGTACCCCCCCTTCTACGAGGGGCCTCCGGACCCTCATGACCAGGTCTGTCCGGGTAAGTTGTGTGAAAGGTCCGAACCAATCGATCTGCGTTAGCATTAGACGCAGGGACCCACGTCCTCTCCTCAGGACCATACCCCCTCCAATGAACTAAGTACTGAGGGATCGGCGACTGAGACGTGAGTCAATGATTTTCGACCCATGAAATTCCACGTAATCATTGACTACCACTGAAGGAGGAGGTAGAGGTGACGGTATGACTGGTGCCACATACTTTTTAAGTAATGACTTGTGAAACACATTATGATTTTTAAACGTAGGAGGGAGGTCCAGACGAAATGCCACAGGATTACTTATGGAACTGATCCTGTACGGCCCGATGAATCTGGGACCCAACCTCCAGGAGGGAACTTTAAGTTTTATATTCCTGGTAGACAACCACACCAGATCGTTCACCTTCAGATCTCGACCAGAAACTCTCCCCCTATCAGCCATCCGTTTGTAACGGTTCTCCGTAACCTTCAGTCTTAACCGATCTGGAACTATCAGTCTCCCTGGAAGTCCCACAGGGGCGTCCCCCTGAGCCCCCAATACCTCCCCCTCAAGCTCAGAGCATACAGCTGACACTACAACTCCCTCCTGAGGAATAGGAACCGGATCATCCATCCTCCCGGTCCCTGGGAAAGTACGAGATAAGGCATCAGGAAGCAACTTTATTGAGCAGTCATATGCGCGATGAGGAGGTAACTCTTTACACCCCTCCTCTGAGAACATCTCCCCAAAGTCCTCCAGAAAAGGAGGCAAAGTCCTAGGCACAACCGCACCGATGACCGTGCTCATGCAGTTATTCTTGCAAAATTCACCCCACTGGCTTATCTTTCTGGATTGCCAATCAATCACTGGGTTATGTTTAGCCAACCAAGGAAGTCCCAACACAATAGGAGTAGGTAGACCCTCCAACACATAACAAGACAATTGCTCTTTATGTATTGCCCCTACTCGAAGATCTATGTTATGAACAGCTTGTACCAAGCTACCTTGACCAAGAGGTCTAGAATCAATAGAGAGTATAGGGACCGGTCTGGCCAATACACTCAGTTGCATACCATGCACCTGGGCAAACCGAGCGTCCACCAGATTAGCCCCGGACCCACTATCAAGAAAAACAGAAATCCTCTCAGTTCTAGTACCAATCACCACCTCCGCAGGCACGAGAAACTGAGAGGGATTTGGGGACGAAATACACACTCCCAGGTTAACTCCTTGGCTCAAAGAGGTCCGGGATGGACACCCCCCAACAAAATGTCCCTCTCTCCCGCAAAAGAAACACCTTCTAGTCTTGCGGCGCACTGCCGATTCCCTCCTACAAAATGATGTCCCTCCCAACTGCATTGGTTCCTCAGAACAGACCAGGGGAACCTCAGTATAAGGGACTTTAGTAGTAGGTGGAGTCATCACGGGGGCGGAGTTACCTCGCGTCTTCCCCGAAGTCGTCTATCAATGCGAATAGCGAGGGCCATAGCAGCCTCCAGTGATGGAGGAGAATCATACTGAGCCAACACATCTTTTAATTTGTCAGACAACCCTTGACAAAACTGGCTCCTAAGAGCTGGGTCATTCCACTGAGTATCTGTTGCCCATCTACGGAACTCAGAAGAATATTCCTCCGCTGGACGATTTCCTTGCCGTATTTTACGTAACCTTGTTTCAGCAAGGGAGACTCGATCCGGATCATCATATACCAGACCCAGGGCAGTAAAAAATCGATCCACTGACTGGAGATCTGGGGAGCCTGGAGGAATAGAGAACGCCCAAGATTGAGGGTCCCCTTGTAAGAGCGAGATAACAATTCCCACCCTCTGCTCTTCACTCCCAGATGACCGAGGCCGCAGCCGAAAGTACAATTTACATGCCTCCCGGAAAGTAAAAAATTTGTCCCGCCCACCAGTGAACCTGTCCGGGAGAGCAACCTTAGGTTCAGATCTGGTTTGCTCCGGGGGGGACAAAACCTTGGACTTAATGTCTGCAAATTCCATGGACAACCCCTGCAACTGCCGGGCCAGCTGGGCTACTGGATCCATGACAGCTGGGGAGAATCTTTAGTTGGGCCGGTGAAAATGTCACGCTGTATAGCAGATATATATATGTGATGTCAGTAATCTATATCAAAAGGGCAACATACTATATAACATGCGCATAGATATATGATAACATAGATTTACCTGACAGAATGTCCAGTGGGTCAAAACGGAATCCGTTACACGCTGTCTCCGGCTAGAGGGTGACCGGGGTCTAAGCTGACCCTAAACTGGGGTCCTAACTAATCCCTCAACCTGGAGGTACTGTTAAAGGTACAGAGGTCCAGGCCACCAGCGTAAACCCTGTCTCCTATCAATCCCTGCCAACTGTATTCTAGTCCTAAGAAGGACCCTGAATACCACCAAAGGGAATGAACAGGTAACGGTTAATGAACAGAAAGACATACAAGAAAGACAAGAAATAAAGTAAATAAAGTCTTACATACAACACTCACACACAGTAGGAACACCTAAGGTCTCAGAGATAAACTATAAGCTATAAGAGTAAAAACAACTAAGGAGCTCTTAGCTTAAGTATTCTCAGAACCGTCCAGTCTGCTAGACTACATGAATGCTTTCACCGGCGTCTAACACCCAGACTGGCAGGAATATAAAGGAAACTAATTAGAACATAATCAAAAGCAGCCGGGCGAGGCTGGACCTAGTCTTAGCAAAAAGCTAGGTAAAATTAACTCTCTCATTACCAAACACAAAGAAACAGCAGCTCAGCTGTGAGAAGTCAGAATGTGCAATCGCGACGATCTTCGTGGCGATGCACCCATGACAGTCTGTACCTGAACATGACGCTATGCGGTCTTATATCAAGGAATCATTGGAGAAGGGTCATATCAGACCATCCTCTTCACCCTTAGGTGCCGGTTTTTTCTTTGTGGCCAAAAAAGATGGTTCATCAAGGCCGTGTATTGATTATCGTCTCTTGAACAATATTACTGTGAAATATCAATACCCGTTACCCTTGATTTCTGACCTATTTTCCAGGGTGAAAAACGCTACTTGGTTTACCAAGCTTGACCTCAGGGGGCGTATAACCTTATTCGCATTAAGCACGGGGATGAATGGAAGACGGCATTTAACACCCCTGAAGGGCATTTTGAGTACCTTATGATGCCCTTTGGGCTCACTAATGCTCCTTCCGTCTTCCAGTCCTTCATGAATGACATTTTCAGGGATTTTGTGGACAAGTTTCTGATTGTTTATTTGGATGATATCTTGATTTTTTCTAATGACTGGGACTCTCATGTGAAACATGTTCGAACTGTATTCCAGATTTTGAGAGAGAATGCTCTGTATGTGAAGGGATCAAAGTGTCTTTTTGGCGTACAGAAGATCTCATTTCTGGGATTCATTTTGTCCCCATCTGTTATTGAAATGGACCCGGTCAAGGTTCAGGCCATCTGTGATTGGGTCCAACCTACTTCATTAAAGGCTCTTCAGAGATTTTTGGGTTTTGCCAATTTTTATCGTAAATTTATTGGTAATTTCTCGGTTATTGTTAAACCATTAACTGATTTGACCAGAAAGGGTTCTGATGTGGTGAATTGGCCTCCTGAGGCAGTCTCTGCGTTTCAGGAACTTAAGCAGAGATTCACTTCTGCTCCTGTTCTACGGCAGCCTGATGTTTCTCTGCCATTTCAGGTGGAGGTTGATGCCTCTGAAATTGGGGCAGGTGCCGTTTTGTCCCAAAAAGATCCAGAGACCTCTAAAAGTAACCCTTGTGCCTTTTTCTCTCGAAAATTTTCTCCTACTGAACGTAATTATGACGTGGGTAATCGGGAGTTATTGGCCATGAAGTGGGCTTTTGAAGAGTGGAGACATTGGCTGGAGGGAGCCAAACATCAGGTGGTGGTCCTTACGGACCATAAGAATCTGGTCTATCTGGAATCTGCCAAGCGACTCAATCCTAGACAGGCCAGGTGGGCCTTGTTTTTCACACGTTTTAATTTTGTGGTTTCCTTTCTTCCTGGCACTAAGAATGTTAAGGCGGATGCCCTCTCGAGGAGTTTCCTTGCGGACTCTCCTGAGCTATCTGATCCCTCTGTTATTTTGAAGGAGGGTGTAGTTCTTTCCGCCATCTCGTCCAATTTGAGACTTGCTCTGGAGGGGTGTCAGGAGGATAGGCCCGAGCGCTGCCCTGTTGGAAAATTGTTTGTCCCGGACCAATGGAAAAAGAGTGTGATGTCTGAGATTCATTGTTCCGCATTGGCTGGGCATCCCGGAATTTTTGGTACCAGAGACTTGGTTAGTCGGTCCTTTTGGTGGTCTACCTTGTCTCGCGATGTCAGGGAATTTGTGCAGTCCTGCGGGACTTGCTCTCGCTCCAAGCCTTGCTCTCGCTCTAGTGGTTTGTTGATGCCATTGCCTGTGCCCAAGAGACCATGGACCCATATCTCTATGGATTTCATTTCCAATCTTCCTGTTTCTCAGAGAATGACCACCATCTGGGTAATTTGTGATAGGTTTTCCAAAATGATACATCTTGTGCCATTACCTAAGTTGCCTTCCTCCTCTGAATTGGTGCCGTTGTTCCTTCAGCACGTGGTTCGTTTACACGGCATTCCTGAGAACATTGTGTCTGACAGAGGAGTCCAGTTTGTTTCCAGATTTTGGAGGACTTTTTGTTCTAAACTGGGTGTTCAATTGTCTTTCTCCTCGGCATTTCATCCTCAGACCAATGGTCAAACTGAGAGAACAAACCAGACATTGGAGACTTATCTAAGATGCTTTGTGTCTGCTGATCAGGATGACTGGGTCTCTTTTTTGCCTTTGGCTGAGTTTGCTCTTAATAATAGGGCTAGCTCTGCCTCTTTGATGTCTCCGTTTTTCTGTAATTCTGGGTTTCACCCTCGATTTTCTTCAGGACAGACGGAGGCTTCTGTCTGTCCAGGTGTTGACTCTGTTGTTGAGCGTATGCAGCAGATTTGGGACCAGGTAGTGGAGAGGTTGTCCCTCTCTCAGGAGAAGGCCCAGCGGTTTGCTAACCGGCATAGGACTGATGGTCCTCGGTTTAAAGTGGGGGACTTGGTCTGGTTGTCCTCAACGAATATTCCTATGAGAGTAGCATCTCCTAAATTTAAGCCTAGGTTCATTGGACCTTATAAGATCATGGAGATTATTAATCCTGTTTCTTTTCGTTTGCTTCTTCCAGGGACATTTAAGATCCATAACGTGTTCCACAGTCCTTGTTGAAGAGGTTTGTTGAGCCAGTGGTTCCTGCTGCTGTGCCTCCTGACCCTGTTTTGGTTGAGGGCAATCTGGAGTATGTGGTTGAAAATATTGGATTCTCGTTTTTCTAGACGAAGACTCCAGTATTTGGTTAAATGGAGAGGTTATGGTCAGGAAGACAATTCTTGGGTGTTTGCTTCGGACATCCATGCTAGGAGACTTATCCGTGCGTATCATAGAACTCATCCTGACTGACCTGGTTGCTCAAATGAGGGTTCGGTGACCCCTCCTCAAGGGGGGGGTACTGTTGTGAATGGGTTTGAGATGAGTTCTGAGCAGAGGCTCCCTCTGGTGGTTACAAGCGGTACTAGTGAGGATTGTGAGGACTGGGAATCAGGTGTTGCTGATTGGTCTTATATAAGGGAGTCATTTTCCCATCAGGGTTGCCGGTGATCAATTGTTCTGGTCTGAATCCTTCTTTCCAGTTTCCCTTGTAGCCTGCTGTGTCGTGTCTGCATCTCCTGCTATCAGATAAGACAATTTCTTATTTTGTGTTTTTGCTATATTTTTGCATTTTGTCCTGCACTTCTGTGGGGGCCTTCTGGGTCCCCTCCGGGGGCTTTTGCCCTCTCAGTTTAGTCCAGCCACTGATGTTTGTACTTTTGCTTTTTCCAGTTTTTTTTCAGTGGCTGCTGTTTTGATTTTTTTACACCAGAGAACTAATTTAGGTGGTAGAGGTCGTGTGATCTCAGGTGATTTTGAAATTAGTAGAGTTGGTGTTTTTTCAGGGTTTTCTGAGATTGCAGTAAGTACCCTTCCTGTCCTTTTCTATTTAGATAGTTTGGGCCCCAGCGTTTGCTCATACTATTTTCTTTCTGTGTCAGTATTTCCTCTTGTCTAACCGCCATTACATGTTTGGGGGCTTTCTATTATCTTTGGGGTTCTGCTCCGGGGCAGATAGCTTTCCTATTTCTATCTTTAGGTGTAGTTAGTTTCTCAGGCTGTGACGAGGCGTCTAGGACCAACGTAGGAACGCTCCACGGCTGCCTCTAGTTGCGGTGGTTAGTCAGGGTACTGCAATCTCATAGATTCCAACTGCTCTGGTGTATTTCCTTTTTTACCTGCACTCCTCAGCTACCGTAACATAACAGAGGAGGGAACGACAAGTGTAGGAAGATGACAGTCCATTCAGGTACAAGTGCCAGTTGACTGGAGTGGAGGGTCCAAACCTGGCTTCATTTTCCAAGGTCGACTACCCAACCTGTGGCACGCACATAGAGAGAAGGTAACGACAAGTGTAGGAAGATGACAGTCCATTCAGGTACAAGTGCCAGTTGACTGGAGGGTCCAAACCTGGCTTCATTTTCCAAGGTCGACTACCCCACCTGTGGCACGCACATAGAGAGGAGGTAACGACAAGTGTAGGAAGATCACAGTCCATTCAGATACAAGTGCCAGTTGACTGGAGGGTCCAAACCTGGCTTCATTTTCCAAGGTCGAGTACCCCACCTGTGGCACGCACATAGAGAGGAGGTAACGACAAGTGTAGGAAGATCACAGTCCATTCAGGTACAAGTGCCAGTTGACTGGAGGGTCCAAACCTGGCTTCATTTTCCAAGGTCGACTACCCCACCTGTGGCACGCACACAGAGAGGAGGTAACAACAAGCGTCTGGAGAAACAGCTCAGTTAAGTAGCATGGCAATCACGTGGGATAATCAACACTTGAAGACAGCCGATGCCTCCCAGTCTCAGATTGGATATGTTGAGCTGTCAATCAACATACTGACAGCTTAGCACACCCCTGTACGAGATTGGATGGCCAAGCTGTCAATCAAAATACTGACAGCTTCATCACACCTCTGTACCGGATTGGACAGCCAAAATGTCAGTAACTGCATCCCAGACACACTGAGGGGTGGAACCGTGACACCAGTATAGCAAAGTTGGGTCATTTTCTGATGACACATTCCTTTTAAATGAATTTTACCAAGATTAAAAGTTATTCTTTGTGCAAAGCATAGCGGGCGAATTTACTGATCTTTGACAAATCCGACACTCAACCTCTGCTCCATTTAGACAAGGGTCGCTAAAGCCCATTCTTGAGATTGCCGGGTGGCCCAGCTGCTGAATCACTAATATTCAGTAACTCAACCCTTTTACTATGGATAAGAGATAACTTTTCATCCCTTTAAGACTGGGTGATTTTTCTTTTTTTGCCACTCTCATTTTTCTCCTTCCTCTTTTTCCAACAGCCGTAACATTTTTATTTTTCTGTCGACACAGCCGTACGAGGGCTTGGTTTTGCGGTACAAGTTTTACTTTTGAATGACACCAATGTACTGGAAAGATAAAGGGAAAATAAATTCCAAGTACAGCAGAATGAAAAAAAAACAAAATTTTTCCATTGTGTTATTGGGGGTTTTGGTTTATGGTGTTCATTGTACGGCAAAAATGACCCCGCAACATGATTCTGATAACACTAAACTTAGAAACTTCTCCTTCTCAAAGGAGAACTGGAGAAGATGTGGAAGGTGAAGGCAACAGTGATTCCAGTGGTGATAGGAGCACTTGGAGCAGTGACCCCCTAAGTTGGGAAAATGGCTACAACAGATCCCAGGAGCAACATCTGAGCTCTCTGTCCAGAAAAGCGCAATGCTGGGAACAGCTACGATCCTGCGCAGAACCCTCAAACTCCCAGGCCTCTGGTAGAGGAGCCGAGAATGAGAGAGGACAACAAAGACCACCCCAGTGGGGGTGAGAAGGAAGTTTTTATATATATATACATACTTTTACATATATATATATATATATATATATATATATATTGTGAGACAGTGAAGGAATATGTGTTGAATGAGGTGTATATTTCACCTAAGTACTTTGCTGACTGGTATGAGCGAAATGTGTGGCTTTGTAAACCTAGTGGTAGAGAAAGGTCACTACACCTTACATTCATTACACACTTGCAGCTCAGGCCTGAAACTACTCAGGTGTTAATTAGGAGACCAGAAGTAGGTGTCTGCGAACTCAGACGGAGAGCTCGCTTAGTCTGGACAAGGAGTCCAGGCACAAGAAGCAGTCTCCAGGAGTATGAGCTGTCTCAGTCTGGGGCTCGATGCACCCCGGACACAGGAGTAGTCTCTGTGAGAATCCATGCGGATAGCTGCTGAATAGGAGGGGAGCTCTCTCAAGTCTGGACGTTGAAGGTGCCTTCAGACACAAGGAGGAGACTTTGTGAAACTCCATGTTGGTAACTACTGAACATATGTGTTGTTTTGTGGACAGGCTGGTAGAGTCTGGTCCCAGGTAGATAGGGAAATCTATCTAAGTGTAGTAAGTGGCTGGACAAGCCCAGGTCTTATGTTTATGATTTGGTTTTGATGATGTTCTGTTTGCTGTAGACTTTAATAAAACTGGTTGCGGCCAGTTTTTACCAGAACTGCTGTCTCTGAATGAACTGTTTCTATGCCATTCCGTCTACCCGGACGGCGATCTCAGAGCTATATCCCCTGGAAATGTTACAATTGGCGGAGAATGCTGGGGCAGCACAGTGGCTGATACAATTGGTGCTGGAATGTGCGTGCAGCACTGTGGCGAGAGACAGCAATAAAAGGTGGTCTGTTGGAGCAGTCTTAAAGAGACAGTAGCCCTAATAGAGTTTGCAAAAGAAAAAAAAAAAAAAGTGTGTCTGCACAGCAAAGCTGAACTTGTTGTGGAAAAGACTGTGGAGTGTGCAGCAGCAAAGGAAAAAGTCTGTTGGAGCAGTCTTAAAGAGACAGTGGCCCTAATAGAGTTTGCAGAGAAAAAAAAAAAAAAAGTGTCTGCACAGCAGAGCTGAATTTTCTGTGGAAAAGACTGTGGAGTGTGTATGTCTTGAGTGAAGACTGCCGTTGTTGAGACAGAGAAGTCTGACAGCATGGATGACAGCATGGAGGCGCTGTTTGAACAAATGGCGCAAGTTAATGTGCAACATAAGACTGCCGTGGTTGAGACAGATAAGTCCGGCAGTATGGAGGAGCTCGTTGAGTACTTGGTACAGGCCCAGCAGAGCATGCAACTGCAGTGCCAGCAGCAGCAGCAGGAGAATAACCGGTTGTTGGAGCAGATTGCAGCTCTCAGCACCTCATCCCAGAGTAATGTTGTGAAGGCACCTGCGTTTGTCCGCTGTAAAGAAGGCGGTAAGACGGTCCCTGAAAAAGATGACACCTCGTGATGATGTGGAGGTATATCTCACTAGGTTTGAGGGACTGGCAGAGAAGGAGAATCTGCCCCTATCTGAATGGGCCATGATGGTCGCACCCTATCTGATTGGAGAACCCCAAAGGGCCTATGCTGACCTGAGCGAGCAGGACAGCCAAGACTATGCCAAGCTGAAAGCGGAGATTCTTACCCGGCTGGGTGTTACGGTGACAGCCCGTGCCAGGGGAGTTCATGACTGGAGATGCAGTTGGGAGTCTGCAGTCAGCAAACCTGATTATGGAGTTGGAAAGGTGATAGTGAACCGCTACACCCGAGCATGTCCTCCTGAGGTACAGCCAGAGGTCGGACAAGGAGACCACCAGGACACCAATCGTCTGGTCAGCCTGATGGAGAAGGCCTTCGCCAGCAAAGACTGTCTCCGTGACCAGCCGTCTGAGAGGTCGTCACTTCAGAGTTCCCGGACGCTGAACTCTCGCGGTAAGAGCGTTCCAGCTGTTGGGGACATGGGGTATGCTGATAAGCGGGTTCAGGCCCGAGGGGACATGTGGGTGTAAAAGTGTGATGGACAGGGTTGGAGATGTCGTGAAATTGCAGCCAACTGTCCAATAGAGGGGGAGCCTATGTATTGTGATGTTGGCAGATCCCTCTCTCTCTGCGCAGAACCTGTGTGTGTGTCCACCTCAGCCGAAGAGACTGGACCACAGGTGTCCCCGGTGGTTGTAAATGACTGCCCAGCACAGGCCCTCTTGGACTCAGAGAGTCCAGTGACTTCCGTATGTGACAGCCTGATTGATAGGGACTTCTTCCCTGATAAGCACCTGAGTGTGGTGTGCGTCCATGGAGACACCAAAGTCTACCCAGAGACTGTCGTGGACTTGATCCCCAAACGCGGGGAGGTTTCATGTGAAGTGGGGGTAGTGAAGAACCTGATGCAACCCGTTATATTGGGTAATGACTTTCCCCGATCTAAGGATCTCTGGGGAAAAATGTTTCTGATGGACAGTGTGATGAAGCTCCTATTGAGGGTGCGCAGTCCCGAGGGGCGGAACACAATGCTAGTGGGCCGTTAAACTTATGTGATAATGATGATGATGATGATGATAATGATAATGATGATGACCATGATAATGATGCTGATAATGATAATGATGATGATCATGATGGTGATGATGATACTGATCGTGATCATGATAATGAATTGATGATGACTGTGATAGTGATGAAATTCCTTTGCAGGTGATGTTGGGAGACGAGGATGGTGGTTCTCGGGAACCGAGTGTCCCTGACTTACCTGTGTCCTGTGACAATTTTGAGAGTGAGCAGTGGCGAGACCCCTCTCTTAAAACGGCCCAGGAAAATATAAATGTTCTAAATGAGGTTTCCCAAGAGCCTGGCTCTGAGGAGAGGTTTCCTCATATTGCCATAAACACTAACCTGTTGTATAGGGACACTGAAGTCCAGGGAGAGGTCGTGAGCCAGCTCCTAGTACCTGAGCTATATAGAAGTATAGTGCTGGGGTTGTCACATAGTCACATACTTGAGGGACCAGATGGTGAAGTTAATGTTGTGGATGACATGTTAACTAAGGTTCCAGATCAGGATGTGAATGAGAATGAATTGTATACCCCTGAAAGTGAGCAGGATGAGAATGAGAATGAATTGTATAACCCTGAAAGTGAGCCGGATGTGGCTGAGAAAAAGGGGTCAGACAGGGATAGTGGTAGTGATAGTGAATCATCTGATGACAATAAAGCAACCAGTGCAAATGAGGAAGGCATGGTAGCAGAGGAGGTTGAGAGTCCTGAGAAGAAAGCTGATGCTGACCTTACAGCCGGACAGAAGATGGCATCTGAAGATGTTTTACAGTTGGCCGGTTCCCTGGCAAAGACTAAGGTGAAAGGAGGAGAGCTGAGCTTTAAAGGCAGGACTCTGAAACTGAACACAGCACAAGTGGATGCTGTTGAAGATGAGAAGTTATCAATGTATGGTGTGGATCTGCATCATGCCAAGGACTCTGAAGGTAATGCTGCAGAGGTGGAAAAAGCCATAGAAGTGGTAGACACCAAACCAGATGCCTCATCAGAAGCTGAGGTCTCAAGTGAAGCTGTGAGGAACAAGACTGAAGATATGGGGACTGACTCTGTCCAGGAATCTGTTTCTGCCGGAGACAGCGGCGTGGACGGGTTACGGTCCGGATCAGTAGCTGCAACTCGTGAAGCTCAGGCTGGAAGTTCGGCGCCCGGAGCCCCAGCAGTGTTCCCGAGTGACACCAAGGATCTGGATAAATCCCAAGATGAGATTTCGAGACATCAGGTTGGCCTTGGTGAGCTCAAGCGCATTTTCATGGAGTCTACACCTGAACCACGTCCCAGTGAGTGGGAGGGGCGATGTGTCACTCCGTTGCCGCTGCAGACACACGGGAGCCCAGATGGGATGCAGAATGTGGTGGAAGAGAAGAATCCGGCGGGTTCTGAGTATACAGATGCAGCTATCAAGGAGAACTTGAAAGCTGGAATAAATGGAGATATTGGAGACCATAATGATGTGAATGAAGAAGTAGAATGTAAGACTGACGGTAGGGCTTCTGAGCATGTCCTACCAGAAGAGCCTGAAGAAGGGGCTGAAGACATAAAGGACGTCCAACAGGTACAAGATGAATTGATTACTTCTCAGAAAAAACTCCAAACTGTGATGAAGGAGCATGATGAGAGCCATGAGCATCTTCTGGAGAAGCTCAATGAAGTAAAGAAGGTTCAAGGGGAACTGGAGAAAAGTGAAAAACCCCCTATACCTTCTGTGATAGTTGGTGACACATGGTCAGTGCACCAGGGACAGGAGGTACGTGAGTTTCTGAGGAAGAGTCAGCAGAAGTGTTCTGATGTGCCGGGTCGTACTTCTCTGGCCAGGCACTATATCGAAACTGAGCCCGGCCCTAAGGTCAAGATGAAACCGTGCAGGATACCCGAGGCCCGCAGAGAGTATAGGCCTGGGAGGGTACAGGGTAGTGCGGATGCTTCAGATGACAGTAGTGAAGATGAAGCTGATGAAGGCCATGACTGGTCCAGAGTTCACGGTCTCTTTTGGATTGTTGACCAGCCCTCCGGTCTGGATGACCAGCCCTCCGGTCTGGAGAAGAGGGGGGGGATATGTGAGACAGTGAAGGAATATGTGTTGAATGAGGTGTATATTTCACCTAAGTACTTTGCTGACTGGTATGAGCGAAATGTGTGGCTTTGTAAACCTAGTGGTAGAGAAAGGTCACTACACCTTACATTCATTACACACTTGCAGCTCAGGCCTGAAACTACTCAGGTGTTAATTAGGAGACCAGAAGTAGGTGTCTGCGAACTCAGACGGAGAGCTCGCTTAGTCTGGACAAGGAGTCCAGGCACAAGAAGCAGTCTCCAGGAGTATGAGCTGTCTCAGTCTGGGGCTCGATGCACCCCGGACACAGGAGTAGTCTCTGTGAGAATCCATGCGGATAGCTGCTGAATAGGAGGGGAGCTCTCTCAAGTCTGGACGTTGAAGGTGCCTTCAGACACAAGGAGGAGACTTTGTGAAACTCCATGTTGGTAACTACTGAACATATGTGTTGTTTTGTGGACAGGCTGGTAGAGTCTGGTCCCAGGTAGATAGGGAAATCTATCTAAGTGTAGTAAGTGGCTGGACAAGCCCAGGTCTTATGTTTATGATTTGGTTTTGATGATGTTCTGTTTGCTGTAGACTTTAATAAAACTGGTTGCGGCCAGTTTTTACCAGAACTGCTGTCTCTGAATGAACTGTTTCTATGCCATTCCGTCTACCCGGACGGCGATCTCAGAGCTATATCCCCTGGAAATGTTACAATATGTATATATATATATACAGAGTATATACTTATAATTATATATACTTATATAATTATATACTTATATACTTTCCCTCTCAGTGGGCGGCACCATAATAACACCCCGGCAGCAGGCTCGCTGTCTGGGTGTTATGTTTGACACCAATCTCTCCTTCACCTCCCATATACAATCTCTTGCCCGCTCTTGCCGTCTACACCTAAAGAACATCTCTAGAATCCGCCCTTTTCTCACCATGGAAACAACAAAAACCCTCACTGTAGCATTGATCCACTCCCGCCTGGACTACTGCAACGCTCTATTACTTGGCCTCCCCATTACTCGACTATCCCCTCTCCAGTCCATCCTTAATGCAGCAGCCAGGGTCATCCATCTGGCTAATCGGTACTCGGACGCGTCCGCTCTTCGCCAGTCCTTACACTGGCTGCCCATTCATTATAGGATCCAATTCAAAGTACTTGTTCTCACCCACAAAGCTCTCCACACTGCAGCACCCCCCTACATCTCCTCCCTCATTTCTATCGGCCTAACCGACTGCTGCGCTCTGCAAATGACTTTCGACTAACCTCTGCACTAATCCGTACCTCCCACTCCCGACTCCAAGACTTCTCCCGCGCTGCGCCAATCCTCTGGAATGCTCTACCCCAAGAAATTAGGACTATCCACAATTTGCATGGTTTCAGGCGCTCCCTCAAAACACGTTTGTTCAGAGCAGCCTATCACATTCACTAATCAAAGTCATTCTATGTGTAAGTGTGCGTGTGTAGCCCATTCACTATCTCCATCCATCCCTAACTCCCTCAAGATGGCTGGACCATCATTGTAAATGCACCATTGTATATACACACCTGTACTTTGTATCTCCCCCACCTCATTGTAGATTGTAAGCTGTCACGAGCAGGGCCGTCTTATTTTGCTTTAATTACTGTATTGTTAACGTTGTTACTTATGACTTGTGTTTTGAAACTGTTAAACTGTAAAGCGCTGCGGAATATGATGGCGCTATATAAATAAAGATTATTATTATTATACTTACATTTATTTATATATTTATATACTATATATATATATATTAATGGTTTAAAAAAATTAGAACTTATTAAAAAGAAAAAAATAATTTTGTGCCATTTTTTCAGTGGACTCTATTAGGAATTATTCTATTGGATAGTGCACTGTAGTTTTTAGGGATACCATTTTTGGGTGACATTCAATGTTTTGATCACTTTTTATTGTTTTTTTGGGGGAGGGTACGATTCCTCAAAAATTGCAATTCGGTTTTATTAGGTTTCTCCTTACCTTTAACGAATAATTTGTCAGATCAGACTTTGATGGACACGGCAATAGTGAATGTTTTTTTTTTCTCATTTTGGAACTGGCTACAGAAATTACAACTTTTAAATTTTTTTTTTTTATATTTTTATAATTTTTTTTTTCATTTTTTTTCGGGGTTTTTTTTTTTACTCCCCCAGATGTTCTAGAATACTTCACTATGTAAAAAAAATGACGATCTGAGGCAGGGCTCCGTGGAAGTGCAAAGATGGCGGCGATATTGGGGGGGTGGTCTTCAGTAGGTCCTGGGTTACCATAGCAACACATCAGCACCCCGCGATGGATGCCGAAATGGTGGCATTTACGCTATTGCGCCACTTAAGACGCCACCGTCTCGCGCCGACGCAGCTCACGGGGCAGGTAACGCAGCGGTGAACCATTTTCAGGGTTTTTGTTTATTTTTTTACCATTTTGGGGGTAAATTGTGCGACATTTGCTCACATGACTGTTGTTTATGACTGGGCTGAGCTAAGTAGGGCAGCATGAGGGTTACATAACCTCCAGCCTGGCAGCAGCTACTAATAGCAACAAGCAGGGGATTATACTGGGTGTCTCACAGAGGATTACTGTGGAGAGAGGCCTCCAGGAGCTCCGCTGCCCCCCAATATCTACAGTTCACCCCCTAAAATTCGCTCTGACTCAGCGCACAATTCTCAAGCCCCGAAATTACGCACTTGCACTACAGCGCATGCGCGGTGAAAAATAAAAAAAAAAGTCCTTCTCAAGTCAACGTGCTTATCCGGGAACTTTCCAGCTCGACCAATCCAATCTTAATAAGCTCCTCCCTCTCCTGACGTCACAGGCCGTAACAGCCGAACATAAACTGAGGCAAAACGGAGTCTTTGGCGGCCGGTGTTGCTGCGGTTAAGCCTCGGTTCCCGGTAAATAACCATAACGGTGATAATAACAAGCCGCGGGTGACCGGCGGATGGATTCGCCGTTACAGCGTGGGCGTTGTGTGGCGAACACATTAGAGAAACGTGAGCGCTGTGAGCCACGTGATCAGCGTTCGGCCAATTAGGAGAAGCAGGCGGGGCTTAGGGGACGTGCAGTGCGGTGTGCTGAGGGAACAGTGCGCACTTGGCTGGGGACAGTCCGAGGTGGTGGTCGCGGTTTAGTTTTCGGGTGGGTACATACTTTCTGCCATCTATTTGGGAGTTGCTTCTCCTCTGCGCACACAATGTTAGGGAGAGCACTGCCACATTCTAATATACAGGCAGCCCCCCCATTGTGTATTTTGGGTACAGAGGAGGGTCGCAGAGGCTAAGCGCCCCCCAAAATACACCCCCCCCCACTTCCACCATCACTTCTGCTACACTCTATGACCCTGAGCTGGACCTAACTCCATCAACTTGAAGAAGCGGTCTGTACTGGATAAGGGGTGCAACAGTCCTAACTAATCCGACCCAAAAAAGGAAGAGAAGCCTAATGGGGTGAATGCAGTGCACTGGTTCAGGAAGGGGCTCCGGCTCCACGACAACCCAGCCCTGAAGGAGTGTATCCAGGGGGCTGACACCGTCCGCTGCGTCTACATCCTGGACCCCTGGTTTGCGGGATCGTCCAATGTGGGAATCAACAGGTGGAGGTAAGACGGATCCGGGTGATGCCCTGTATCGCCAGCCCAAATAACGTAAAGGAAGTTTCCATTCTTATAGGACTTGTCACTTGGGCGCCATCGCTAGAGGTCATGGGTCTAGGACCACCCTAGATCTTAATAGGACTTATCACTTAAAGAGGCTCCATCTCTAGACATCATGGGTCTAGGATCACCCTAGATCTTTATAGGACTTGTCATTTGGAGAGGCACCATAGCTAGAGGTCTTGTGTTTAGGACCACCTTAGATCTTGTCACTTAGAGAGGCGCTATCGCTAGAGGTTTTGGGTCTAGGACCACCCTAGATCTTTGTATGACTTGTCATTTAGAGAGGCACCATAGCTAGAGGTCTTGGGTCTAGGACCAACCTAGATCTTTGTAAGACTTGTCATTTAGAGAGGCTCAATTGCTAGCGATCATGGGTCTAGGTCTAGGACAACCCTAGATCTTTATAGGACTTGTCATTTGGGTTGGCACCATAACTAGACGTCTTGGGTTTAGGACCACCTTAGATCTTGTCATTTAGAGAGGCGCTATCACTAGACGTCTTGGGTCTAGGACCACCCTAGATCTTTGTAAGACTTGTCATTTAGAGAGGAGCCATCGCTAGAGATCATGGGTCTAGGACCACCATAGATCTTAATAGGACTTGTCACTTAAAGAGGCTCCATTGCTAGCAATCATGGGTCTAGGACCACCCTAGATCTTTATAGGACTTCTCATTTGGAGAGGCACCATAGCTAGAGGTCTTGGGTCTAGGACCACCTTAGATCCTGTCATTTAGAGTGATGCCATCGCTAGAGGTCATAGGTTTAGGACCACCCTAGATCAATTTGGTACCCTGTAATCCCTGGCCATGTACAAGTAACCCATTAGCTAAATCAATGAGTTTTAATGCATGTCAGAGTTTTAGAAAGTCATGACAAATGGGGGTCCCCCTCTTCGGGGTAGGTGCTTCCTACTCACTTATTAGTAAGGGTCATCTTTTGGCTATAGACGACAGTAATCAGTAAGTCTTGAGTATCCCTGATTTCCCCCCATAACAGTATTTATTAATGAGTATCTTTTTATAATATGTAGTATTTGTTTTGTAATAATAAATTTAAAGGTTTATTTTTTCACTTTAAATTAGATTTTTTTTTTAGTGGACTGTTTAAAAATATATATTTTTATTGTATTTTTATTGTATTCTCTTTTTTACTTCCATGATTTAATTGTATATATTTGTTATGCTTTATATAGCTTTTCTTACAATTGTTTAAGATATCTGAATATTTTATTTTTAGACTCTTTTTGGCGTATCGTTTAGGCTTTTGTATACAATAACAAGTGTGTTTTCTATATATTTTTTTGTGTTTTGGCTTTTAATACGTTTGCATAAAGATGGCTGTGTCTTTATATAACGTGGAGGATGGGGGAGGAGGTTTACATATTTGCCACCAGATGGCTTCAGAAATAAAAGTTTAGAGCGGCTATGATGCCAATGTAGGTCAACCAAGCCCATGCTGGCAGTTCATCATGTTCCTTTGCTCCTGGAGTATCTAGGTGTGTGTTGTTTCCTGGCATTCAGTCCCTATGTATTAACCCTTGCCAGCTGGGATTCGCAGCTTATAATGCATCCAGTACTTATGGTTGTCCTGGGTTGTGCTAGAACTACTCCCGCTGTCACATGCGGCGAGTCAGGCAGAGTTATGTAAAAGGGTGTAACGAGGACGGCGTACAGGACTTTTTTTTCTTTCGTTCTTGCTGGGCGCTCAGTCATTGTACCCTTTTGTAAAGTAGTATTGGACTTGGCATGTCGGACTGAATCTGCTCTGACATCGATCTGCAACCTGTGGCATGACATCTGTGGTTAAACTAAGACTCCAGCATGCCTAGAGGGGGTCTATCAGGTGTTGTGGAACCACAACTCCAAGCATGCCCTGATAGCCTGCGAGCCGTGGGCCATTCACACGCCCATGAGTTTTTGCGGAGACATGTCCGATTTTGATCGAAATCTGCAATGCAAGTCAGGAGGGTCCGTAAAAATTTTCGATTTTTCACGGACTTTCAGAAAGAAAATGGGGGGGTGGTGGGGGGAGCGGGTAAACTTTTTTTTTTTTTTTTTTCCCCATGTATGAGAACTACCCTCTGATCAGAATAATTGGTCCGTTTTTCTCGTACATGGAAAAAATTGGACCATTTAACGAGTCCTCATGTGATGTCTTTTGTTTGCACCAGGGCTGTGGAGTCGGTAAGCCAAACCTCCAACTCCTCAATTTCCATGACTCTGACTCCACGACTCCGACTACCTCCTACCAGGGCTGTGGAGTTGGTAAGCCAAACCTCCAACTCCTCAATTTCCATGACTCTGACTCCACGACTCCGACTACCTCCTACCAGGGCTGTGGAATCGGTAAGCCAAACCTCCTACTCCTCAATTTCCATGACTGACTCCACAACTCCCTCATACCAGGGCTGTGGAGTCTGTAAGCCAAACCTCCAACTCCTCAATTTCCATGACTACGACTCCACCAAAATGGACTCCGACTCCACAGCTCCTGGTTTTCACCCCTCCCGGCTGCTGTCCATTTTTCTTGTCTAGTTAAAGCTAAAGAAGTTTTCAGATCCGTCGCTGCATGCGCAGAAAATTAGTTGCTCAGACGCTTCTTGTTAAATTGGATCAAATGGGACAAAAGTACGACCAAAGTTTGCATCCGTCCAAAATCGGAAAACTATTGGATGCATTATTCGGATAATTTGACGAGTGAGCAGAGCCTTACCTGTGGCTCTGCTGTTAAACAACTATCACCCCCATCATGTCTGACAACAGTCTTGATTTGACCGCAGAGGGGCAGATTAGACTCCAGTTCTGTATGCAATGATTTGGACTAGTGCATATAGTCTCTCGGTCATGGATTCCCCCCCACATCCTCAGCCTCCTGTTCTGTGACGTATTTCATTGCAGAGTAAATGACATTATCACAGGAACATGTCTGTTCTCTCCGATCTGAGCTCTGCGCAGTGATTTGATTACATTGCGGTGGATTGAATCTGCCGCTAACAAGGTTTATCAACGGGTTTTTATATAAAAATAGCTGGCGTAATTTGCCGAGCTTGTGTTTGCTCACTTTTTGCCTCTAGCGGAGGTTTTTGCCTGGGGGCTGTGAGGCAGTAGTCCGCAGGCTGTGCTGTGATGCTGAGTGTTGCAGTTGTGTTGCGGAGCTGTCAGTTCAAAGTTAAGTTTAAAGGGAAATTGTCAGCACGTTTTTACACACACACACACACACATATAGATAGATAGATAGATAGATAGATAGATATAGAAGTAGTGGTGTGACTGTATAGAAGCTTGCCTCTTTTTTTTTTTTTTTTTTTTTTTTTTTTTTTCTTTTCGTAGAGATCTGATGTGCCAATCGTGAGAAATTTAGTGTAGAAGCCATATGTAAATGAGCCTGGAAGTGCAGCGGGGGCGGGTCTATGCTCCGGGACTGTTTCCGAGTGCAATGATTTCATTTGACTGCTACACTAAATTTCTCATGACTGGCACTGAATCAGATCTCTACAAAAAAGGCACATTTTTTTGGGGGGAGGGGCAAGCATCTATATGCTGACTTGCTTTTAAAAGAAAACTATATTTTTCACCTTATCCAAAGATTAGACAATGAAAATGTGATTGCTGGGGTCCCACCAATGCAGAAATGTGGGTCCTGCGTCCAAACAGTGTACTCTCCTATGCTGTAAGCGTCATCTGCAGCATCGTAGCTGGCCAGATTCAGTGAATCGGACAGCTTTGTATCAGCGCTTACAAGCTCTATAGCAAAGATTGTGTAAGTGATGCAGCTTTTTCCTGGGAGATAGGCCACGGCTGATAAGCTACAGAGGTGTACCGTAGCCTGGACAATAAACAGTAGAATGTACCCCCACGACCACCATTTTTGCGAACTATTACTACATTAATATGAGGAAGCTCCATTCTTTTGAGCGCCCCAGTGCTCATAGATTTATCATCTAGTCTGCTCGGATTGGTGACATGGTTACTGTCCAATGGCGCATGCTAGGCGCAATAGGTCCCTGGTAATGAGGGGGTTCTGATGGCGCATGCTAGGCGCAGTAGGTCCTGGTAATGAGGGGGTTCTGATGGCGCATGCTAGGCGCAGTAGGTCCTGATAGTGAGGGTCCCTGATGGTTCATGCTAGGTACAGTAGGTCCTAGTAGTGAGGGTCTGTATGGCAGGTCTATGCTAGGCGCAGTAGGTCCCTGGTATGAGGTGTGGCGTAGGGCGTAGGTCCCTGAAGTGGGGTCCCTGGCTCATGCTAGGTACAGTAGGTCCCTAGTAGTGAGGGGGTCCCTGATGGTGCATGCTAGGTGCAACAGGTCCCTGGTAGTGAGGGGGTCTTGATGGCGCATGCTAGTTGCAGCAGGTCCCTGGTAGTGAGGGGTCCTGATGGCGCATGCTAGGTGCAGCAGGTCCCTGGTAGTGAGGGGGTCCTGATGGCGCATGCTAGGTGCAGCAGGTCCCTGGTAGTGAGGGGGTCCTGATGGTGCATGCTAGGTGCAGCAGGTCCCTGGTAGTGAGGGGTCCTGATGGCGCATGCTAGGTGCAGCAGGTCCCTGAGAGCATGTAGGGCGGGTCCTGATGGCGCATGCTAGGTGCAGCAGGTCCCTGGTAGTGAGGGGGTCCTGATGGCGCATGCTAGGTGCAGCAGGTCCCTGGTAGTGAGGGGTCCCTGATGGCGCATGCTAGGGCAGCAGGTCCTGATGCGCTGCTAGTAAGGGGTCCCTGATGGCGCATGCTAGGGCAGCAGGTCCCTGGTAG
This sequence comes from Oophaga sylvatica, assembly GCA_033576555.1. Lineage (NCBI taxonomy): Eukaryota > Metazoa > Chordata > Amphibia > Anura > Dendrobatidae > Oophaga > Oophaga sylvatica. The sequence continues at coordinate 17,188,001 of JARQOD010000004.1, forward strand.
TGAGGGGGTCCTTGATGGCGCATGCTAGGTGCAGCAGGTCCCTGGTGGTGAGGGGGTCCCTGATGGTGCATGCTAGGTGCAGCAGGTCCCTGGTGGTGAGAGGGTCCCTGATGGCGCATGTTAGGTGCAGCAGGTCCCTGGTAGTGAGGGGGTCCCTGATGGCGCATGCTAGGTGCAGCAGGTCCCTGGTAGTGAGGGGGTCCCTGATGGCGCATGCTAGGTAAACAGGTCCCTGGTAGTGAGGGGGTTCTTGATGGCGCATGCTAGGTGCAGCAGGTCCCTGGTAGTGAGGGGGTCCTGATGGCGCATACTAGGTGCAGCAGGTCCCTGGTAGTGAGAGGGTCCCTGATGGCGCATGCTAGGTGCATTAGGTCCCTGTTACAGGTTTTGCATTGAGTTGCGGTAATCAAAGCTAAGTCTGTTAATTTTGTACATTCACTGACAGCATGCAGAGATCTTCTCAACAATTATGCTTTATTTCCAGAAGATTAAAATATATTCGGGGAGAACTTTTTCAGAAGTTTAATACTCATTGTGATTGATCTGTCCCTTGTCTGTGGGCAGATTGCAGGTACATGGTGGTATAGGTGAGGCTCTGCGGCTCGTGAAGTTTTGGGTGAGCACTTTTGGAGCCGAGCCAGGCTGGGAAATGCTGCAGTGATGGCAGTGTCCTCTGATAATCGCTGGGTACGAAGGTCGGCACTCGGATGCTCGCAGAGCTGCAGGAGTAGATTTTTGGCTGGGTGCACTGGGAAGTGAATCATCTGGAGCGTAAATTGCGTTCTGGACAGAATGTGAGCCGACTCTGGTTATTGCTCCAATCTGCACTGGGACTAGTGACCGGCGTATGGAAAGTTTTTACAAAGGAGCTGGCACTCGCTGGAGACTCCTCCTACGGGACGAGCGCAGCTCCTGCAGAATGATTATAGTGGTTCTGCAGCCTGAGACTTAGACTATATGTTGGAAGCTGGAGGATTATTCTGGAGTTCTGTGATACAGCTGCAGATCTGTCGGATGCGTTCCGGAGGACAGGGCGAGCCGGTGAGATCTGCGACTGAAGTGCGGAGATGTCAGGGTTTTCAGCCACCAGCGCTGAGCCTGTGATCGGTAGCTTTGTCTATTTCCTCCATGTATTTGCTCGTATCTGTTGACTTCATTCATACCAAGATATTGTGGGCTGATCGGGGAAAATAGTGACATGGGAGTCATCATGTGCCATAGATGTAACATAGGGGAAAAAGAACTAACACAGGGGAGCCTGTAGGAAGCAAGGGCAGGTGCCGTCTATTGTCCTCTGTTATCAGCCTTTATAACCCTGTAAGATGTCAAGATGCAGGTAATGTTTTGAGCTTTCATAGTTTGGGGTGCATGAAGGGCTCCCGTCTAGTCCACAGGCTTGTCCTTCGATGTGAATGGGGCATAAACGTCAATGTGTAATTGTTCAGTGAGTCATCTCGTTCCCCGGCAGACTTGCGCTTTCAGCTGTGAAGCACACAGTCTTCAGCTTGTCGTCGTGCAAGCACGAGTGGCTTCGTGCCGCAGGAGACCCCGCTGGATAATGGGGTGCAAGTTTAGGAGCTCAACTTCTGAGTAAGGAGAGATTTAGCATTTCCAATGAATGTTTTCAGAGTTGCAGAGTATATTCCGATTATGTGCCAATCATCAGTCGGATCGATGCGGAGGTAAGGAATGAATGGTTACCTTCAACTCTTCCAAGGAGATGGGGATCCTACGGCCAGGACAGTTTATAGTTTACCCTGAAGAGCTGCAGAGATGTTTTTGCTGTCACCCTCCTAACCCTAATTCACACCTGGTGTTACTGATGCTGCATTAATAAGCATTTAGATGGTCACAGCTCGGTCATCAGGGCCCATCCGCTACCCACCAGGAGGCCTGGATGGCTTTGTCCAAAATGCAAGGTCAATTGCTGCCAAGATCATATAAGCCCAGAGTCATTGGGTCGGCTCTGATTGCTGAGACACGAAAGGGAGGGAAAATGTTGCCATGCTTCAGGATCAAGGGTTGTCCATGATGAGATAAACATGGATGCTTTCGTTTAGTAACCGCACCATCCTTGACCATAAGTTGCTTACTATTGCATCATATCCCCATCAAAGTCAATGGCGCAAAGCTGCACACCACCCAATATCGGGGGTACCTTTGTTTTCGAAAACATGTTTGTTTGTTTTTTTGTATTCCCGGACAAGCCTTTTTTAACGGCACAAGAACCTCCCCACCCCCCCAGTCTGATACCCTAAAGATGGGACATTAATATCCTTGGAGAATACAATTTAACGTATGAACATGCCATCAACCAACTCAGTGGCTGACCAGAAAATTTAATTCTGGCGAAAAAAAATCATTGTCGGCAGCACATCAACCCAGGAAAATAGGATATACTGTCAACAAGTATGTGGTTTTAAGAACAAAATGATTGTATACACTATTAATCTGTTTCGACAGATGGTGTGAATAGGCGCTTGTTTTTGGGCATAGGTCGTCCCATCGAAAGTGTCTCGTTGCATGGAGAACAGCTGCGTTTTGGTAATGATCTGCTTCGATGATACCTCCTTGCCTCAAAGCGCGTAAGCCCCCCCATACACAGTAGACATCTGATAGCTCTCGGCCATACTATACGGAACCCCTTATACACAGGTCCGCTCGGCTCGGTTTGCACTTCTGCAGGAGCCGGACAGTTACACGTCGGTGGTTACAGAATATGCTGAGAAAGAAAGCGTCCTGTACTTGTTGTGGAGTTGGATGTCACTTCATATTCAGACCCCAAACAGCTGTTTTGGTTCTCCGACGGCTGCCGCGCCTTGAACAGCGCGTTTCATGCATTTATTCCTGGTGTACACCGCGGCGATCGGAACAAAAGGAAACATTTATTCATACCATACGGCCATAACAAGAGCCTTCCAAAAGCCGCTCAAGTTATTGTTTTTATTAATGATGTTTTGTTCTCGACCTTCCATGAATTTATACATTTTGATGTATTTATCTGTAAAATATTACTAATCTGCAGAATACGGTAAACTGGTGTGAATTTGGTTCTTTTAAAGCAATAGCATCTTGAAATGTTTTGTAATATATGTAGTTGTCTGAGGTGCTCAGAAAAAAGGATAAGATTTAAAAAAAAAAAAAAAACCTCCCGCCAGATTGTCATTTTGGGCTGACTGACGCGGTTTAGTCATCACCTTGCGCCCCTTTGGAAACCAACTAAATTCCTAATCAGGATGTCTTCGGAAGAAACCTATTCAAAAATGGGGAGAACGTACAAACTCTTTGGTGGAATTTGATCCCAGGACCCCCTCCCCCTCCAGCGCTACAGGTCCACCATAATTCCCTGAAGGATTCTCAGTTGGCTCATTCTGCAGCCAGTGATTCAGTTCAGCACAAAAAGGCTACAGAAGGCACATGGGGTGTGTGTGTAAAAAAAAAAAAAAAAAAAAAAAAAAAATACCCACATTTCAGACCTTTGTGGATCTGTAAATAAAAAAAAATATTTTATTTTGTGGATCTGTAAATATCAAAAATTAATTATTTTTCTTTTATTTATATATATATATATATATATATATTATATATATATTTTATATATATATATTACTCGGCTCATATTTCAAGCTTTGACCCATTTTTCTCACTTCGAGAAAAGAATTTGCCTAAAAGGAAACTACGGGGAGAAGTCTCCATTCTGAAACGCCGGCTGTGGGCGAGATCTCTCTCCTTATCCCGGCGCTCATGGTTTTATTTGCTCCTATAAAATACTGTAGGATTCCTGCTTTTTCTTGCTGTGAAGGCAGAGCTGTAAGTATAATCTTTCATCAGCCGCGCACCTTACATTATCCTGATTAATCACTTACATCCAGCGTCTTAACCCCACAATGATGTCTTATGTCAAGATGCGGCCATTAATGATATGTAAGGCTGAAGCAAACGGTGGCCCTTTAAAAGTGACGGTCTGCTATGGGCTGTGTACATACGAGATGTTTAGTTGCTACGGTAACCTTGGTTGGAAACATTCTGCGTAGGTTGTATGTACGGCGTGGGGATGCGAGGCAGACGGAGCCCCGAGTGCCAGGTCTGCGCTCTAGTCAACAAGACTGCTTCGCTCCCCCATAATTTCATATAACGGCGTCCTGTCCTCCCACAATTCTGTATTTGATTAGTGGTGTTCATCCTTCTCCTTCTGATTCATGAATAGAATGTAAATGCTGCAGTTAAGACCGACACTTATGTTTTGGCCACTTGTCATTTTAACGCTGCGTAAATCAAGAGATGCAAGAAACTTTAGGGGTTTGTCAGATCACAGAAATATGCTTTTTTTTTTTCTTCCACTTATGAACCACTTCTTCTCCCCATCAGAATCAGTCTTGGCCAAAACCAGACTCACGGAGGGATCCTATTATAGCTATCTACTAAAGTCTGTGGAAGAAACAGCAGCAGTGTCAAAGTAGTTTTCTCAACCTCTCCAGAGCTGGATTTACAGCTGCACTGCTCAGTACTGCTTTATGTCCTCAAGTGCTGCTTCTGAATATGATGCATAGAGATAGGAGAGCAGGAATCCTGACTGTTGTATATAAGAGACATAATGGCAGCTAGTCTCTACCCACTAGCTCAGTGGTGTCGGCGGCAGCTGGAACTGCTCAGTTACGGAGCTGCGCAGCTCAATCAACTGATTTGTCTCCGCGGCCCGATGCTTCACATACGTCTCCTATTCAAATCAATAGGGGTCAGTACCTGGTTCGGCCACCAACTATGCTGTGCTGTGCAGCTCCGTAACTGAGCATTTCTAGTCATCGACATCACAGGGAACAGCTGATCGGCGGGGGTACCGCGTGTCGCACCCCCACGATCAGACATTGATGCCCTATCCTAAGAATGTTACATCCTGGACAATCCCTTTTTATCTTTTTTTTTTTTTTTTTTGGTTAATAGCTCATTGCTTAGGAGACCGGCCACTGAAGGAAGCCGGGATTAGAAGGAAACTGGGCGCTTCAAAACCGTGCTTACAAGCTCAGTAGAGAAGAGCTTGTGAGCGCTGAGCAGGTTCTGCTGTCTAGCAGCAGTGGTCTGTCTCCCATTTCTGAAGTTTTGAATAACCCTTGAAAGGGGCTTAGCACCTTTTATTAAAAAGCATTTTTAAAATAAAACTTCTCTTACCATCATGCCCATTTTTTAATGTTGCCTACTACGTACTGTTTAGTCTGGATGGACATTTGCCCAATGTAATCACCGGCCACAGAGGTGCCCATGTGTCGTCCTCCTAGCATTTGAGATCTGAGACCTCCTAGTTATGCACAATGCCAATAAAGCTAGTACTTGATAATCTGGACCTTCCGATAATCCAGAGTTGTTTAGAATCTGAGCGGAAAAGAGCAAATTTGAGACAACTGAATTTTCCTGAGCACTACTGAAGCCTTGTCGATGTGATATCACTCGGTGGGCTTTATAGACCCTGCGGCCGGTAAGAAAGGGTCCTGTTAGGAATGTATGGAATAGTTTGGGGGGGAACGAGGAGCACAATGGCCACCGAGACCCTTCTATCCTCCGGGCGTCTGCTGGCTATGTGGTTAGTATGGCTGAGCCGGAGATGGTTGTGATGGGTTTCCTTGCTTCATTCTTACCTGCATTCTATGGGGGAACATATCACAATCACTGATTTATGGCGGCCATTGATTTAAAGGGGCTAAGCGGTAAAGAGAAGTTTTTGTCCTGTGGTTCTAAATTAAAGGGTTTGTCCCATGAGTCATTCCTCTCAAACGTCCTGAAAGGCTGTTATGGGTGTAGTCTTAACACAGATGATGAAGATGGGACTTGTCAGAGTCCCAGAAATGGCACACCTTGTTCTCCAGTGCTCACGTCTCATGACTGCTGGTCCCATTGATACTCCCATAAGTCAATGGACAGTGTTGGCTGTGCACTGATGGGGGACTCCCAGTACCAGGGATGTTACCCTGCGACCCCTGAGGTTTAGGCTCTCGATTATCACCACTTTACGCATCTCTTGGACAGACGCCATCCCCGTTGATAGATGTAAATGATACCCGCAGCTCTTTGTATATCCCTGGACGCCTATAAGCCTCTGACTTTAATACAACCATGTATGCCATTTTACAGGGATTTTTCTGATGTGACATTGTAGAAATTAACTTTCAGCCACCAGCAGAATATCACTGTCTGAGCCTGGATTAGCCAGCAGTGTTCTGATTCAGTCCTTGTCTGTACACTCTGGGGAGGCTTTTTATAAATAGTCTGGATTTTGACCACTTATAAAATGCAGAAACCGCTACGATCAGCTGATCAACTCCCACCACCCCGCAGCCAGGCGGGCATTTTCCCTGCAGCGGCCACTAAAGGTAAATTGTAGCATTGCACTTAGGCCACATGATGACCCCTTCCATGTGATACAAAGCAGGTTGAAGCACACTAGATCTGATCTGACTTTGTGTTACTGAGCATAGTTACCTCTATAATGTCCATATGCTTTTATAAGTTATGAGGCAATCCTTTTTTTTTAAGATAGACATTCTCATATTAAAGTGGTCTTTTAGCTTTTAGCAAAAAAAAGCAAAAAAAACCTAGTTGCTGCTGGCTGCTCGTGTCACCTGCAGCAATGTAGTATTGCATGTTGGCGGTGTTGACTTTTGGGATGGGATCCTCCAATGTGACCTCTAATGCCTAAATACAGGCGCTTCTCACTAAATAAGAATATCATCAAAAAGTGAATTTATTTCAGTTCTTCGATACATCAAATGAAACTCCTATATTATATAGTCATTACACACAGAGTGATCTATTTCACGTGTTTATTTCTGTTAATGTTGATGATTACGGCTTACAGCCAATGAAAACCCAAAAGTCATTATCTCAGTAAATTAGAATACTTTATAAAACCAGCTTGAAAAATGATATTAAAATCCGAAATGTTGTCCTACTGAAATGTATGATCAGTAAATGCGCTCAATACTTGGTCGGGCTCCTTTTGCATCAGTTACTGCATCAATGTGGCGTGGCATGGAGGCGATCAGCCTGTGACACTGCTGAGGTGCTATGGAAGCCCAGGTTGCTTTGATAGCAGCATTCAGCTTGTCTGCATTGTTGGGTCTGGTGTCTCTCATCTTCCTCTTGGCAATACCCCATAGATTCTCTATGGGGTTAAGGTTAAGCGAGTTTTCTGGCCAATCAAGCACAGATACTGTTGTTTGTACACCAGGTATTGGTACTTTTGGCAGTGTGGACAGATGCCAAGTCCTGCTGGAGAATGAAATTTCCATCTCCAAAAAGCTTGTCGGCAGAGGGAAGCATGAAGTGTCTAAAATTTCCTGGTAGACGGCTGCGCTGACTTTGGTCTTGATAAAACACAGTGGATCTACACCAGTAGATAACATGGCTCCCCAAACCATCACTGATTGTGGAAACTTCACACTAGACCTCCAGCAGCTTAGATTGTGGCCTCTCCACTCTTCCTCCAGACTCTGGGACCTTGATTTCCAAATGAAATGCAAAATTTACTTTCATCTGAAAACAACACCTTGGACCACTGAGAACAGTCCAGTTCTTTTTCTCCTTGGCCCAGGTAAGACGCTTCTGGCGTTGTCTATTGGTCATGAATGGCTGACACAAGGAATGTGACACTTGTAGCCCATGTCCTGGATACGTCTGTGTGTGGTGGCTCTTGAAGCAATGACTCCAGCAGCAGTCCACTCCTTGTGAATCTCCCCCAAATTTTTGAATGGCCTTTTCTTAATCCTTTCAAGGCTGCGGTTATCCCGGTTACTTGTGCACCTTTTTCTACCACACTTCCTTCCACTCCACTTTCCATTAATATGCTTGGATATGCTCTGTGAACAGCCGCTTCTTTAGTAATGACCTTTTGTGGCTTCCCCTCCTTGTGGAGTGTGTCAATGACTGCCTTCTGGAATCTGTCGGGTCAGCGTCTTCCCCATGATTGTGGAGCTACTGAAACAGACTAAGGGACCTTTTTAAAGGCTTAGGCTGGGTGCACACGGTCAGAAATTGGCAGCGCTTTGGACGCCTCACATGTCCACTGCGTCCGAAGCGCTGCCGGCTTTTCCCCAAACCACCATTGTTTTGCCCCTTTTTTTTCTATTGCTTTTTTGTTTTCCCACTATTTCTGCAGTTCTCCCGGTATAAGCCTTGTAAACTGCGTAGGTTTCCTTCCCTCCTCCCGGGTGTCCGGCTGCTAAATCATCTGACCTCTTTAGCTGTTATACCGTTATGCAAACCTCGCTCCTGGCCCAATTAAGCAGCGCATGTGGCACAGATGACCATATGTGCCCATCGCGCAGGAAAGCCTTATCTGAATACCTTTCCTTCTGATTCAGGGTAGTCAAACCTTCGGGAACACTTTGTCTCCCTTTCCTATCCCTTTTTGTCTTGTGCAAACAAAAAAGAAGGGAAAATAATGAATGTAACGCGCCGTTCTCATGTAAGCAGCGAAGTAGGTCACGGAGCCGCCGACTCCCCCTGCTGGTTGCTATCAGCGGTGACTCACTTTCTGGAAATTGTTGTAACATCTCGACATAGTTAAAAAAGAAAGCAACAAATGGTTCCTGGAGATTTTTTTTTCCCCCCTCTATATCTGGGCTTGCTAAAGTTATTTTCGTGCTATAAAGTGGCTGATAGTAGCCCTGTCCTTGTAAATGATCTGGCTCTATAATGAGCGCCCAGGCTTTTCTTGTCGACAGGTGGGGCAAGGTGCGTTACGGTGGGTTTTGTTAGAAGCATTGTTTTTTGTTTTTTCTTTTCTGGTAGTTATTTTTGTGTATTTTACCTTTTTTATGTGTTTTGTTTGTTTGTTTTTTCCCCTTTTAAGAAATGAAGCTACTTGCACAAAATACCAGAGTTCAAACTTTATCTCGAGGTCTTTAAAGTTATCGGGAGCCAAGCAAACCACCTCCTACCTGCCAGCATCCATCTTTCTTCTTTGATCATCCAGCCAGGTGTGAGGTCACACTAGGTCACAAATGCTGGCAGGTAAGAGGCGTATCGCTCACGTCGCTGCTAGACTGGGTGCTGCCAATTTATTTACATGAACTCCACATTTTAAAGGGACTCGGTCAGCAGGTTTTTGGTATTGAATCTGAGAGCAGCATGATGTAAGGGCATAGACCTCTATTTCAGCAATGTGTCGCTTCCTGTAGTTTCAGTACAATCCGTGTTTTATTAGCAGGAGATTATCACGCAGGACTAGGTGACACGTGCACAGTAGGCCACATAATCTGTAACCCCGCCTCCACTACTGATTGGTAGCTTTCTGTGTACACTGTCAGCAAACTGCCAATCAGTGCTGTGGGCGGGGTGATATTCTGACCACTGCTACATCTAGAGCAGGAAACAGATTGTATCAAAACGCAGCCTAGTAGAGACATATCACTGGAATCAGGGTCTCTGCCCCTACAGCATGCTTATCTCAGATTACATAGCAAAAACCCGCTGACACACTCGCTCGCGCTCTCACAATGCAATAGCAAGTTCCAGGTACTGGCCGCCCCTTGTCCTGGTTCCTGGCACAGCCGCCTGGAGGAGCAGTGGCCGGTGCTGCTCAGACTTGCCTACCAATTGCATATATGTACAGAGTGGAAATTGTGTTGCCCGTGACTCCCGATGACGTGCCGAGCTGTCCGGTACTACCCTGATCACTGACACTGCCTGGCATAATGAGGGCAAGCCTCTGTCAGCAGATCGTTCTCTGCCATCTGCTAATTGTATGGCTGCCAAGGCCACGTAACCGTCTGCTGGCACATGGGGTACTGCGCAATGTTTTTATTTATTTTTGTTTTTTTGTACTTTTGCAAATCTCCATCGTCACCTTAGCGGTATAATTACAGGCTCATTATACAAATTATAAATTCTGTCACTTTGTCATCCGAAACAAAGGACAAGTTCTTCTGGATAGTTCGTGGGCGGGAGACGTAAGCCGCAGACTAAACTGACACCTTCACGTAACCTGGTACAGCGGTCCCGTAAACTGACGGGAGCAAATGTTCAGCCTCGGCTTCATTCACATGAGGCTTTGTGGAGTCGGATTCCTGCCATTTGTGTGTTTTTGGGTCTTTAACCATTGTGAAATGCTCTGCCCAGTGTGAACATGGCGTACGGGGTGATATAACCTCCTTGAGGCTTGGAAGCCACGTTTTCTTGCCGTTGAGCGCTCAGGCCGTCCTTGTGTCCCTCCAGAATTAGAAGGGGATTAATCACGGGTCCGGCCACCGTACTTCATGTCTATATCTGACACAATCCCCATCTATTCTTAATCGCCTGTGCAGTTTTCCCTTGTCCTAGAATTAGCCTTCTACCTGTGTCTAATCCTCCCGGTGCTCAAGCAAAACTGCTTCAGATCAGCATAGGGTTATTGTACAAAAACACACAAATTGCCTAAGGCAAATGAAGATCCCTATTAAGGAGCCTAAAGTAAAACTTAACTTTTAATTTTCATTTCTAAAGAGACGCACACATTCTGGTGAGGAAAGTAGGGATGACTTCCAATTGCTCATATAAAGTGCTAGTGCTAATGAATTGCAGGGGCAGTTAGTGCCTCGGTTTATGCTACGTGTATAAGCTTGTTTGACTTCTCCCACAAACATCAGTTCACTGCTATGGCAACTACCAATAACTGTTTCTTCTCTCCAATAGATGTTCTCAATCTGATATACCGTGGGCTGACTGGTCATGTGATTGGTTTCACTTGCGCTCAGTTACTCACCAATCCTCATTAGGGAGGGTAGTCTGTGACAGCCAATATGATCACTCTTCCTTTTACCCATCTTCTAGTTTTCACTACCTTGGCAATGACGTTAGTCTGTGTTCGGGCAGAGGGTTCGCAGGATTGCAAATTCTCGTGTGGGTAGATAGGGAGGTATCCAGCTCCGTATTGATAGAACTTTCGTTCTTCGATAATCTTCTCCTTAGTTCCTGCAGAGTTTTACCAAATTTTTTTTTTGCAGGGGTACATGATGACCTAATAAACCCCTTTGGTTTTACAATTTATGTATTCTCTGATATAGTATTGTCTGCCATCATGAGGGTTAAAGTCTTTTCATGTTTGGTAGGCATCTTCAGAAACTACATGTCCCACCTGGACGTGAACCCTCTCGCAATTTTTGCAACCAATTTTTATGGTTGCCATTAATTTTTGGCGTGAAAAGACTATGAACCAGATGTTCTTCTAGATTTTTTTTTCCACCTCCCATACATAGTACTACGGTATTCACCAATCCCTTCTTGTATATCTGGGACTGCCTTCAGAATTGGCCAGTACCGCCGTTTGTTCTTGATGGCATTTCCAGCTTGTTCGTCAAAGGTTCCGACAAACCTATTGATGTTGTTTTTTGGTTTCTTCAGGGACTCATTCAAAAGGGTGTCCGGACCACGTTTTCTTGTATTTCACAGTTGAGCACTCAGGCTGTCCTTCTGTCCCCTCCAGAATTAGAAGGGGATTAATTACATGTCTATATCTGACACAATCCCCATCTATTTCTAATCACCTGTGGAGTTTTCCCTTGTCCTAGAATTGGCCTTCTACCTGTGTCCAAATGTGTCTAATCTCTAATCCTCCCGGTAATCTGCACAGGCTATCTATAGTCCTGCACGTGACTCCCCCGGCATCAGGAGAGGCTCTGATGTGATAGTTTGGGCATAAGGAAGATATAAAGGTGATTATACACATTAGATGGGAGGGGAGCGGTGGGCTCCTGAGGACAGGAGGAGCGAAACCCTGTAAGTTAATGAGATTGATTGCAGGGGACATGGGGCTAATTTAGATCTTTTACCCGCAAAATTGTCAGGATCCGTAAAGATCCCAGATGTGGGACTCCCAATGTTTTTAGAATTGGTGGCAATCCTACTGATAGAACCCAAACCTTTGTCAGGATCAGTGGGGATCACATTGGTGGACCACAGAGAAGGGGACCCACGCCCCCAATGGATATACCTTAAATTGGACCTCTCCTAGTCTCGGATTTGATGGACATCACAGAGGTGGGGCTGTCCTTCTCCTCTCCCCCACCAATTTTCAAGTGTAATAGATATCCCAGAAGTTGGACCCCTGCTCCCCAATTGTCTGGCTTAATGGATATCCTAGAGGTGGGACTCCCACCATTCTCGAGTATGATAGATATCACGGAGGTGGGGTTCTCTCCCCCCACCACTCTCTGATTTAATGGATATCCCAGAAGTGGGATGCCCCTATACACCCATCCACCACCATTCATGAGTTTGATGGATATCCTAGAGGTGAGACCCCTTCACCCCTCCTTCTCTGGTTTGATGGATATCGCAGAGGTGGCACCCCCCACAATTCTCGGGTTTTAAATATTGCAGAGGAGGGGATCCCCCACCACACCATTCCCATGATTCCAGAGATGGTTACCCCGACCATACTTAAGATTGCTGGAAACTCACGCCTCAATACCCGCCGGCACTTGGACCGGAGCGTTCAGCTACATAGAAATACATGCAGCCGCACACTCCGGTCCCGAGTGCCGGCGGCAGTGCCGGGTATTGAGGCGAGAGACTTGTGCGCGTTTCTTGCAAGTGTGACCCCGGCCTTACTGTAATTCCCCTCTAAGTGTGTGTGGTTGGGGATGGGTAACCAGGGCTTTCCTAAGACAAGGTGAGAGCTGTAGAGAACATCCATGTCCCGGACAGGTCTAATCCACATACCAGACAGCCTGTATGGCCGCCGGGCCGCTAATCAGCTGCACATTGTGCTCCGCAGATGTTCATCCCCTCAGACTATCTCACTAACTGGGTTTTTAGGTCAGACTGTCTGTCGGAACTACCATTTGTAGTGGTGATTTTGGATCATTCCTTTGACACCCTCCAACTGATCTTCCTTTAATGAAATATTCAGATTGGGGTCACCGTCTTGCCATTGCATGGGGGAGGGAGGGGAGTTCTAGTTCTGACTTCTAGAATCTCATTTGCGTGTTTGTTTTTTTTTCTTGCGTGTTTTTTTGTGTTAATTCAGTGCATTTAGTGCAGTTTTTCCCCTTTGAGCGCACCAAAGACCCACGTAACATCTGCTACGGATTTACTTAAAAGCTTAAGTAATCGATAAAATGTCCATAAGTAGATAAATTGGCAATTAACAGCTCCCCCGTATGGTTTGGAGGGGGTGAATGCTGTGCTTGGCATACAGCTGAAAAGGACTTTGCTGGGAGCGGTATTTCTGTCACTCATTTTCTGTCAGCCAATCGGCATTGCTTGCAGGACACTGACTCCTCCTCCCATGTGTCCTGTTCAGCTCCATTCCAGAGCTTCCACTGGTTTAACCCTTTGATATAGCATCTTCTACACACTTTCCAGTGCCTGTACCTCCTGACAGCGCAGCGTCTGTCCCGTCTTTGTGCTGTACGTGGCATTGAGGTTCCGGGTTGGTATTGTTTCCTCTTTGTTGACTTATGATGTGTACCCAGCGGCCGGGCGTTACCAGGGAGAAATAACTGGCACGATCAGTAGAAATAAACCACAATGGAAAGAGGGACAATTGCCAAGGGAACATCGCTTCTATGCCTAAAGGTGGATACTTGCAAAAATCATTTCCGTTGTGCCAACATATAACTCTAGCGTTACCAGCCCTAATGGCTTCTCACATCAGAGCCAATGTATAATTTAACACCCATATTGCCCATGTGCTCGGGAAGACACAAAATAGTTCTCACCTGGGGGGGGTGGTCTCTGCCTAGCCCCATTACCAGGGAATATGAAGGCAGATGATCTTGACTGCTGGGGCCAGGACTCGCATTAACTTGGAATGGACTGGCGGCTGCTCATGCGCCGATCCATTCACTATCTATAGGACTGGATGGTGATGATGCCGTAATGGTCTGTCTACCTCCGTGGGACCCCCCCCCCCCAGGGATCACACAGTCTGGATAAGTGACTGGGTGTGATTCTGAGAGCGCTCCCCTAACTCCTCCACTCGCTGTGTATGTGCTTTGATGACGTTACATGTTTTTGTAGCCTTTTAGTGGATTTAATTTTCCCCATTAACTTTAATTTCCTCTTTTGCTTTCTTTAGATTCTTGCTGCAGTGTCTGGAGGACCTGGATGCTAATCTTCGCAAATTAAACTCCCGCTTGTTCGTCATCCGCGGACAGCCGGCTGACGTGTTTCCTCGGCTCTTCAAAGTGCGTCTTCCGTCCGTCGTATTATATTCATCTTTGTTTTTGTTTTTTTGTTTTTGTTTTTTATTCATTTTATTCTTTGCTATTCCCCAGGAATGGAAGATCAGTAAATTGTCTATTGAGTATGATTCGGAGCCATTCGGAAAAGAGCGTGATGCCGCAATCAAGAAACTGGCCAGTGAGGCCGGCGTGGAGGTTATCGTACGCATTTCACACACCCTGTACGAACTGGACAAGTAAGTGGCTTTGGAATATTCCCTGTCCACAGAATAGGTGATCTCCATGTGACCATCCTACCATTAGAAATGGGAACCCAAGGGGTCCCCTTCTCTCGATCATTGTGACACCCCCAATGATTAGCAAGCTCAGATATGCTGTTAATATGTCGCCCGTTTTTGCCTGCATAGGGGTGAGTGGGTTTTAGTGTTCTCTTCTTGATCATTCATTGGTAGGCTGTAGGTGCCAAAGCTAAAGTTTTGTTCCATTAAGCCCCCCCTTCCCCCTGTGACCTTCACATTTACCTATCTGTTTCTGGCAATCTGGTCGGTGTAGTTACCATTTGGGAGCCCAGGATAACGTTTTCATATCTGGTTCCCATCTACTAGGATTATCGAGCTGAATGGTGGGCAGCCGCCACTAACCTACAAAAGATTCCAGACCTTGATCAGCAAAATGGAACCACTGGAGATCCCGGTAGAGACAATCACCTCCGAGGTCATGGGAAAGTGCTCAACCCCTGTGTCCGATGACCACGATGAGAAATACGGGGTCCCGTCTCTGGAAGAATTAGGTATGTGATCATATGCTTATTGGTAACACATTGATCTTCTCACTAGCTAGGATCAGGTTTTGACATTGAATGTGTGGATCGGGTGTCTGTAGACCTCGCCTGGTTTTACTATTATTCAGCCTTTATTGTGTAGAAGAACTGCAATTGTAATCTGAAGTTATACTGAAGAACTGCAAGTCTAGTCTGTAGTTATACTGAAGAACTGCAAGTCTAAAGATCTGTAGTTATACTGAAGAACTGCAAGTCTGATCATCTGTAGTTATACTGAAGAACTTCAAGTCTGATCATCTGAAGTTATACTGAAGAACTGCAAGTCTTAGTCAGTTGTAGTTATACTGAAGAACTGCAAGTCTAAAGATCTGTAGTTATACTGAAGAACTGCAAGTCTGATCATCTGTATTTTTACTGAAGAACTTCAAGTCTGATCATCTGAAGTTATACTGAAGAACTGCAAGTCTGATCTGTAGTTATACTGAAGAACTGCAAGTCTGTCATTAAGTTATACTGAAGAACTGCAAGTCTAGATATCTGTAGTTATACTGAAGAACTGCAAGTCTGATCATCTGTAGTTATACTGAAGAACTTCAAGTCTGATCATCTGAATTTATACTGAAGAACTGCAAGTCTAGTCTGTAGTTATACTGAAGAACTTCAAGTCTATATCTGTAGTTATACTGAAGAACTTCAAGTCTAAAGATCACTGTAGTTATACTGAAGAACTGCAAGTCTAAGATCTCTGAAGTTATACTGAAGAACTGCAAGTCTAAGATCTGAAGTTATACTGAAGAACTGCAAGTCTGATCATCTGTATTTATACTGAAGAACTCAAGTCTGATCATCTGTATTTATACTGAAGAACTTGCAAGTCTGATCATCTGTAGTTATACTGAAGAACTCAAGTCTGATCATCTGTAGTTATACTGAAGAACTTCAAGTCTGATCATCTGAAGTTATACTGAAGAACTGCAAGTCTGATCATCTGTAGTTATACTGAAGAACTGCAAGTCTGATCATCTGTAGTTATACTGAAGAACTTCAAGTCTGATCATCTGAAGTTATACTGAAGAACTGCAAGTCTGTATCATCTGTAGTTATAATGAAGAACTTCAAGTCTAGTCTGTAGTTATACTGAAGAACTGCAAGTCTAGTCTGTAGTTATACTGAAGAACTGCAAGTCTAGTCTGTAGTTATACTGAAGAACTGCAAGTCTAGTCTGTAGTTATACTGAAGAACTGCAAGTCTAGTCTGTAGTTATACTGAAGAACTGAAGTCTAGGCATCTGTAGAAAATATTCACTCCCCAAAATGTACTTTTTTAAGCCATGTTCACACTAATGTCATGACTGGCACAGAAATTGGAGATTATAGCAGGTTAGATTACAGCTCCATTGTCTCCGACCTTTCTGATCGGTAATTGACAGGTGTTGTGGTATGACCCTGTTCTTATTGGTGACCATGAGATGCATCTGCCAGATTCGGCTATAACAGACCCAACCCATGGATGTATGCCTGATCTACCCTCCCCGTGCATGGGTACCTATAAGGCCACTACCAATTGACGTGTATGGAGACCTCCAGCAACAATGTCAGTGGAGATGAGTATCGACTTGGCGCTCCAATGTAGTTATTCGACTGACAGCTATCCCGTGTGTATAGACAGCTTCTTTCACCTGGTGGTGAATACATACAGTCTGTTATGCAACTTTATATTTCCCCCCCAATTTTTGGAAGATACAAACTGTTCCCCGCAGAAATCCCATTCTTCTCTCTTTCTCTTAATACATAATTAGTGCAGGGCACAGGAAACGTGCTCATATAGCATTGTTATGCCCGGCCTTGTGAATTGGAAATGTATCTACTATACTTAGACATCTGCAAGACTTCCCTAATATTTAATATCCTATTTTTATTTATTTATTTTTTTAAGAACTGTTTTAACTCTTTGGTGCCACATTTACCAGCAATGGGATGCATGTCCGAAAGAAAAATCTCACTCCTGTATAAGGAAAAGGGAGAAAAATAATTATATACAGAGTATATGTGCAAAATTCTACTTACTTTGGAGTGATTTACTAAAGTTTGCAAAAAAAAAAAAGTTACCAAAATCTTGGAGGCACCTTCTTGACTCCATCTTGAGGACATGGCAGAGAGTTTCACTCAATAAAAACTTACTCCCTCCAGTGGTTTCGGCAAATTTTATTTATTTATTTTTTTTAACTTCTCTTTCAGGAACTAGAAAAACCAAGGCTAAACTTTTTTTTAATTTTTTTAATTTCTTACCAAGTTTTTTTTGCCAGGAATCTCAATTTAGACAGGGTGCGCTGGCCGGTGCCCTTAGGCTGCAGTACGACAACTTGTGGGTTACTGACTGGCTTCAAGACGTCGCAAAGGGCGGTTGCATCACTTTCCGCTGACTCCAGCGATCGGGTGATGCCACCTGCTCCCCTCCCCCCCCCTCCGGAATCGTTCGCGAAGGAGGTTTCACGGTTTGCGGAAAAAGTACCCAGCGAGAAGGCGGTCACAGGTGGGGTCGTTCATGTTTCTCAAAGGAAATGGGGCATAGCCTGCATGTCTACACCGCACCGCGTGTTGTGCCGCAGTGTGGACCTATGGGGTAAGCCCATGGAGCAGTGAAGACGGCGGTAGCTTTTTTTGGTTTTGTTATATAACTGGTGCTTTGTTCTCAACCAGATCGCCCGGATTCCTCCTCTGACCTAAGATGTGACTGTACAATCTCATCTTAACCCTATTCAGGACTGGCGTGGATGATTTTTAGGACGGGCATCGCAACAGGGTTTTAATGGGCAAGTCAGCGGATAAACACAGTTAGCCTCATTAAACCAGCCCATAGCAACTTATTTAAAAGGCATGTTCACATGTGCTGAAAATTTCAGCAACTGCCCCTGTCTGGTTTGCAGAAAGCTATCCAAAAGCTATACTAGATGTGAACATTAATGATGAGCGAATGTGCTGGGATAAGGTGTTATCTGAGCATGCTCGCGTGCTTGAAAAATATGTTCAAGTCCCTGCGGCTGCTTGTCTCGCGGGCTGTTCGACAGCCACAACACGTGCAGGGATTACCTACCAAACGGGCAGTCCCTGCATGTGTTGCGTCTGTCTGTCTGTCAAACAGCCGTGGGGACTTTTTTGAGCACGTCGAAGACACTGTTAGCACCCGAGCATGCGCGCTCATCATTAGTGAACATGCCGTGGCAAAATAAAGACAGCAAGACCCATTACGGTCTTTTTGGGGCATATAAAAGGCTTGAAAAGTCCTGAATAGAGTTAAATCTGTGTTTTAGTACGTGCTTTGTCTGTCCTGTTTCTCACACTAGTCTCCTTTTGCTGTTGTTGGTATCGCTGCTCTTTTATTTTTTCCTCACGCTTTAGACAACCGGATACATTTTCTAACGAGACCAATTCAAACAAATCTGCGCTAAATTCTGATCCTTTCATGCCAGGAGTCAGATTTTGTCAGCGTGTGTCCCTTTGCCGGAAATGGAAATTGCCTCGACCGCTAGCTCCAAGGAGTTAAAGTATTTTGACAATATATGAAGATTCAGATTCGCTTTTATGGATTTTTTTTTTCATATATACCTTACCCCAAAGTAAAATCTGTATTCAAATAATGCATCGCGTTTTCATGTTCTGTGTAAGCAGCGAGCCGGGGAGGCGGAACTAACGTCTTGTGTTGCGGTCATCTGTTTAGGTTTCGATACTGAGGGGCTACCGTCTGCCGTGTGGCCCGGAGGAGAAACCGAAGCACTGACTCGCTTGGAAAGGCACTTGGAAAGAAAGGTAAATGGAAATGAGATGGCAACGGCTGATCTGATGATAATGCAATTTTCACTCACACAACTAGCTCTTATGCTAGACTTCCTGTTCTGTACAGAAGACTTTTCAGCAGTCTCATTATCGCCGCAGACAGAATTAATGACAACTCCTCTATATACAGTAGATAACACAGGATCCACCATTCACAATAGAGGTCACAGCTCGCCTCCTCTCCACCCCTGCTCCTGTAGAATGGCCAATACTTTCCCTTTAATGATGTCTTCCAATTAAAATTGCTAATTTTCAATTAGCCAAATGCTGGGAGTCCCCAATGTTTTCTAAAACAAAGGGGTCCTTCTTTTGTGTGGGCCAATTGATTGATTACACAATGAGGAAATGGGAAGCAGAATCATCGCAGTTTAGCTTCCTATAAAAAGATGGACTAAATCCAAGACACAGTAGCATCCGATAACTTATAAAAACATTTTCAGATTGCCCCTTCCTTGTCCTTGGAGTAGCAACATTAAAGCCTTCACTGCCCTAGACCACCAGGGATGCAGGCATTAACTTGTTCGTTTCACCTTTTTCGTTTAAAGGGTCTTCTTCTGTGATTGCCATTGTCGCCTTTATTTTTTTTAGGCATGGGTAGCAAATTTTGAAAGGCCTCGTATGAACGCCAATTCCCTTCTAGCCAGCACCACAGGACTCAGCCCTTACCTGCGGTTCGGATGTCTCTCCTGTCGTCTCTTCTACTTCAAATTAACGGATTTGTACAAAAAGTGGGTCAAATAAAATGCTCAGACTGTCAATTGTGTTTTTTTTTTTTGACCCTGTGTAGGTTGAAATGGGAGGCCATTTCTGACAATGGAGCTGTCCCAGCATTTCACAGGGAACAGTAGTACAGGGTGCATAAAGTCCATTTTATTTTGCAAATTTTTTTCAGAAATTGCTGTTGTCTTTCTTCGTGCACAGTGACAGTGCACTCTCTCTCCAGCTCTGATCAGGATTGACGAGCTGGCAACAGAGCACACTGTCATTTTACAGACTAAGTAAAGCTCGAGTGAGCAGAGACCAGCACCGCCCTTGCAAGCGATATCAAACATAATGAGGGCATGCTGGCTATGGTTTAAAAAGGCAAAAACAAACTTTCCTATGTAATTTCATAACTGATTTTAGTTTTTTATATTTACCTTTTTCCTCTTTTTTTTTTCTCCCCCCTCCTTTATTTCACTTTACATTCTGTGTAGGTAAAGAAGAACAGTTCGCCGCCTCTGTCTCTCTACGGGCAGCTTCTGTGGCGAGAGTTTTTCTACACCGCAGCCACAAACAACCCACGCTTTGATAAAATGGAGGGCAATCCCATATGCGTTCAGATCCCCTGGGATCGGAACCCAGAGGCCCTTGCAAAGTGGGCAGAGGGGCGGACGGGCTTTCCATGGATCGATGCTATTATGACACAGCTGCGGCAAGAAGGTTGGATCCATCACCTGGCGCGGCACGCTGTCGCTTGCTTTCTCACTAGAGGAGATCTGTGGATAAGCTGGGAGGAAGGGATGAAGGTAAGCGGATGTGGTGGGTTCGTTCGGCCATGTTTTTTGTTGGAAGAATATCAAGAAAGTGCTTAAAGGGGTTGTCTAGTATTGTTCAAGATTGGAGTGTTTTTTTGAAAGAAAGCAGCCATGTTTTTCCATGCATAGTATTGCAGCTCCGCTTCACTGGGAGTTGATATACTAGACACACCCTGTGGTCATGGGTGGAGCCATTTGTGAAAGAAAGCGGCCATGTTTTTACCGTACTGGACAACACCTCTAAGCAAATAGGTACAGAAGAGCAAGAAGTGGTTCCTCTCTACTGGGTCCATACTTTCTGGCTCGTATGGCAATAGGAACGTCGTCCCAAGCCAGCTCTGGGGTTATTCAGCGGACGTGCGGCTTCATCCGCGTATGCTTGACTCCACAGGAGCATGCTTATGATATATCCCTGCCAGAGGGATGTCAATAATGCCTGACAGGGGCCGGCCAGCGTGACTACTCAGGGCAGCAGGGGAATCGCCTTCATGACTCCTCGCGGGTAACATGCCACCACCCCACCTGGAGAATAGTGATGTGGCCGGGGCGCTCGCTCGTCACTTGTATCTCGGTCATGGAAATAAAAACCTAGGAATAAATGAAATATAATTACAGAAGGCAAACTGTCCTATGTGAGTCTTGGCTGCGACTTCTGACTACTGGCACAGGATGGTTGACAGATGCCAAAAAATACAGGTCTAATTTTTTTTTTCTTGATCTTTTAAAGGACTTGTCTTTTGGGGTTGTGAATCTGATGGGGAGTAACTTAGGTTTTTTTTTATCATGGTTAGGTTTAGCAGGCCCCTCCTGATCAGTATTATCACAGCTGTATAGAGCCGGCCGTGATAATGGGGTAGCCGTCTCTTCAGATTCCCCACCACCCCCCGTACTCATGGACGCTCGGCTCTGCAGAGTGTGCCTGTATTTTCATTGCAGAAAAAGCCACTGCCAGGAACCTTTTTGCCAGCAGCTTAACTCCTGAAGGACTGGACCTTTAAATTTCACACTGCCAGATCCTGATACCCCCTTACTGACATAGATGTCAGGGTAGAGTCAGGAGACCCCCCCTCCCCCAACACCACCACCATATAAGCTGGGTGAACTTTCTGAATAAGTCAGTGTGTATGGGGACCTTAAAGGGGTTGTCCAACCTTTTATGTTACTGATGATAACCTATCCTGAGGATATGTGATTGACTTGAGGGGGTCCGTCTGAATCCCCATCTTGTCTATTTAGTACCAGATATGTACTAATAGGGATGAGTGTTGCCTTCAAGTATGCCGTGACCTCGAAAACATGCCTTTATTGGACACGGCAGGCTTGGGAGTAACCAAGAAAACCACAGATGATTCCTGCGGAGGAGGAAAACATGATTACATTTTCTTCGGCAAACTTGAAAACCGGGTCTTGGGATCTTTACCACCCACTTCTGGGTGTAGGTGGAGGCAGGTGGTAAATTTAGGGTATTTTGTGCGCGTCAGGGGGAGATTATCTTTTTTTCCCGATATCTTTACCATGCAATGGATATGTACGGAAGCGGATCGTTCACGAAGGTCGGGTTATTTCCAGTCTGGCCTAAATTAGACGCCGGACAGGCCTCTTATGGAATCTAATATCCTCGGTGGGATTAGGAGCTTCCCACACATTTCTATACTTTGACATTTTCGTCACGTTCACATCGCAGGATCGGCGTTCACACAACAGCCGGTGAGACGAAATGTGTGTGACGTCTGACATGACCTACTTGTTGGCCGCTGATCGTTCCAGAGGCGAGGTTTTCAGCGTGTAACGAAACACCGTACTCTGCCTAGTGGCAATATTTGGTATTGCATTTTAGCCTCATTCAAGTAAATGGGGCTGAATTCAACGACCAATTGCAGCCCATGAGAATTTTGTATAATATACATGTTTAATTTTATAAAAAAAAAATACAATTACATATATACTCTACATAAATATATGTAATTTTGTACAATAGTTCATTTTATAAAAAAAAAAGTTAATGAAATATACTTTATAATAAAAATTAAAATGAAATGTTTTTTTAATAAAATTGAAAATGTATGTTATACAAAAATTAAGTAATTTTATATTATCTAAAATACAAGCCCTGGTAACGAGACATTAAAGGGGCCGTTTAATATATAATAAACCTATATTTTTAATAAAAAAATTATTTTTTTTATCTACATCATAATAAAATATATATTACTGTATATGAATTGTAATAAAAAAATATATATAATATTAGTATTTCCATTTACATACTAAGCATGGCTCCAGTAAAAAAAAAACAACGTTTTTTTCGGCTGCCAGTGGGGGAAGGAGACTGATTCTTCCCAGCAGCACAGATGAATGCAGTGCCAATAGGGTTACATGTAAGAACAAGTGATGAAATAATCTAAAGCTAATTATGTGCATGAAGCTGCACTTTTCTGCTTGCTGAGTGGGTGATGGTCCCCTGGTAATATTCCTATTGGGTCGTGGGGTTGTCACACTGTGCCCATACAGATGTGTATGCGTAGAGTAGATGTCAGTGACCTGAATATTACTGTGGATCCTGGCAGCCATGAGAGTAACAACTGTGGGCTATTGTTGGTCAGACTGTACGTATTAGTCATGTTACCCAACCTGCAGAACCTGCCAGTTACTTAATTGTTCCCGACCGTATCCCTTTAATTACAGCCTCTTGACATTGAGTGTTATTGAGTGGTTGGCACATATCGCAGGTGACTCACGTTGTTCTTTTTCTTTCTGTACAGGTCTTTGAGGAGCTGTTACTGGATGCGGACTGGAGCGTGAACGCCGGGAGCTGGATGTGGTTGTCGTGCAGCTCTTTTTTCCAGCAGTTTTTCCACTGTTACTGCCCAGTTGGGTTTGGAAGACGAACTGACCCCAATGGCGATTACATCCGGTAACTAAAATAAAATAAAACCACTCCTCCTTTTATTACAATTTATAATAAAATATGATCAGAAAATGGCCAATCTTGCAGTATTCGACTTTCACACGAGCCCCTAGAGCACACATGATGATCTGACATTTCCTGCCTCCTGTAGCTCATTTGTCAGCTTTGCTGTATAGACTGGGGCAGAGTTGGCAGAGAAAGTTCAATGAAAAGACAGCTATGTGCTGCTGAAGATTTAGGAAAGACAAGATTGTAAACCTATATATGAAGGTAAAGGTCTGCAACCTTGTCCCTGGAACACACAGTAGACTGACATTTTCTACTTCCTGTAGCTTGCCTGTCAGCTTTGCTGTGTAGACTGGGACAAAGTCGGCAGAGAAAAGGGGATTAAATGACGAGATTGGAGTAACAGTCTGCAACCCTGAAACATTTTTTTTTTTTTCTTTCTCCCTCTTTTTAGGCGATATCTACCAATTTTGAAGGGTTTCCCACCAAAGTATATTTACGACCCTTGGAACGCTCCTGAAGGAGTGCAGAAGGTTGCAAAATGTATTATTGGGGTACATTACCCCAAACCAATGGTGAATCACGCAGAGGCCAGTCGTCTGAACATCGAGCGGATGAAGCAGATATACCAGCAGCTCTCCCGATACAGAGGACTTGGTAAGTGGGAACATGGTCCACGTCTCCACAGAAGGCCCCTGTTCAAAAATGCTACACAGTATAAAGTTGTTTTTAGATTTACAATGGGCCCTTTTGGAGTGTTGCACATATGGGATATCTCCCCTTGATTTACTTTCTTGTTTATTTTTTTTTTTTTGCATGATATTAGTTATTTGCGCTTTAACTAAAATATGCCCCAACGGCATCTACTACTTATATCTGGATATTAAATGTCAGGCACATGGAAAATGACTTTTTTATTTTATTTTTTTAGGGCTTCTTGCATCAGTGCCTTCAAATCCAAATGGAAACGGGAACGGTGGGCTGATGAGTTATTCTCCCGGGGACAACATGCCAGGCTGCAGCAATAACGGAGGTAATGTGGCCACATAATAAACAGATAAGGGGCTTCTATATTCCTAAGTTATAAAGTGATGAATTATTGCTTGGATCCACCATCACTTTGGTGGAGTCCGATTTCTGAAGCCCTATCTATTGGCTCCTGTACACAGCCGTGCTGCAGAGCATCATCTGCAGGCTCATGTCCCGCCATGTGAAGGCTTGGGAAACATTTTAAGTGGCAATGATGCAACTGTTCTGGGTGTGGATATTGTGGTTGTACCTAGGTTTTGTTGCCTCATGTGGCCTATAAGAGGACAACGGTGTTTTACATGTGCAAGGCCATTGCTGTGATCACACCTTGCCATGGTTGTCTTATTGCAATCTATACAGACTAATACTTCCCGGTGTTCATAGATGGATGCCTTTGCATGTGATTGTCTGAGTATTATATGTTTACCTTTCTTACAGGATCTCAAATGGGAGCCGGTGAGGGCAACACCACCAGCAATTCTAATAACCAGGGTGATGGCCATTCTGGAGATGGAGGAATTCAAGGTAAGATGTGATCTCCAGCTCTGGACAGATTGCTGCAGTCAGTGATAGTTTAGTACCTAGCAATGACTGATTGCTGTCATGTTTACATGCATATATGAACGCTCCTGTGATATGGAAGGGGTGGAGATGCTTATTACTTGCTTTTCTCCTTCGCCTCATTGGGGGACACACAGACCGTGGGTGTTATGCTGCTGCCACTAGGAGGACACTAAGCAATACATTAAGCACAAAAGATTAACTCCTCCTCCTGCAGTATACACCTCCTGTTGGCTCAATCCTGAACCAGTTCTTGCTTAGTGTCTGTAGGAGGCACTAGGGTCTGCTCTCAGACCCCACTTTTTTTCTGATTTTTTTTTTTTAATCCTTTTATTATTTTTACTTTCTTCACGCACGGATGGGCGACGGGACTTGTACGAAAAGTCACGATCTCCCAAAAACCAACAACAGGCGGCATCGTGCGAGTGTCGCCTCCACGTACCCCTCCTGCCACGCTACCATGGGGCGACAGATCCCTGACACGGGCCGCTCTCCCCATGAGATATCCCACGAGGTAGATGACGGATTCGCGTGGCACCTTTGATTGAATATCCCGCTCACCTCTCCTGAAGCGGTGGCGGTCTGATGCATGAAAGATCCCTCTCCACCCCCCTATTGAAAGGGGTTGGTGGATTGAGGAAGTACGGCCATAAATGCTGTAATCCTGCGGTCTCCATCTTCGCCCCCGCAGTGAGTATATCAGGAGAGCGATGTTGCCTCATGTCGCCGCGACCGCTTTAGCGTCGCATCGCGGCCGCAGCGGTGTTACGCCGCCGCGTCTTTGCGCCGCGCCGCTAGCGCTACAGTCACGCCGCTACCGCTATATTCGCGCCACGGCCTTAAATATTCTCCCCGGCTTCGGCTCCGGGGTAGGCCGCAAAAAATTTAGGCCCCGGCTTCGGGCCGGCATAGGCCGCATCTTCTAAATTTAGTCCCCGGCTTCAGGCCGGGATAGGCCTCAAGGGAAGGGGCGGGCCAAACGGCTCCGCCCATCTCTAACGCTATTGGCCAGCGTTAGATCACATGGGTCTCTCTCCTGGGTCCTCCCCCTCTCCTCCCACTGCCTCTGGCGCTTCTCGTACCACACGAGAAGCGCTGCTATAATCTCGGGCGCCATCTTTTTGGTGGAGCAGCGCTGGCAGACGCTGTTCTCCTTCTTCCCTGCACAGGACCTGGGTAAGTGCACGCTGCGACTAGGTCGGCACAGCGATTAACCCTTCTACTGCAGCAGGCTCCAAAAATTGCAGAAAATATGTCGCAATCAAAGGACGCTAAAAAGGCTAAAAACTACACTGTAGTATATGCCGCCTGCATTGCATGCAACGCTTCACTGCCGTCAAAGCAGGGTTCCCAATTCTGTACAACATGTGCCCAAGAGCCCACTGCTTCTGCAGCTCAGGAGCCCCCTACTACCGTTCAGGAGTCTCTGCCTATTCCTGATCCCATTGAGCCAGGTCATTCAGGATGGCCAGAATTTCTGGCGCATTCCATGGATTCTCTGACTAGGGCCTTGGATACTTTCCGCGGCTCCTCTTCTTCCCAGGGCGTTCTTTTTCCAGAAAGGGGCCCGTTAGCCTTCAGAGACACCTCATCTGACAGGGGCCGACCCTCGGCGTCCGCAAAGCGGTCGTCCAGAAAACGCCGCCATAATGCGTCTCCCAATCCATCCAGCGGTTCGGCATCGGCGAGCTCAGGCTCTCGCTCCCCCTCGCCCAGATATCGTAGTGATCATGATTCCGAATACGAGTCGGACATTGGTGATGACCCCAACTCGCCAGAATTTCAGGAATCGTTAGATTCTCTCATTGAGGCAATTAATAAAATCCTCAAACTAGATGAAGAACCCGGGTCTCAACCAAATCACCCTATCTCTTTCAAAAGAGCTAAACGTACTCACAAGGTGTTTAGTAATCACCCTGAATTTACGGAAATTGTCCAGGGACAGAGGGAGCGTCCAGACAAACGTTTTTCAGGGCTGAAGTCTCTGAAAGCTCGTTACCCATTTTCAGCAACTGTAGCGAAAGAGTGGACTGAATCTCCAGTGGTAGATCCCCCAGTATCTCGCCTATCTTCAAAAACCCTGCTCTCTGTGTCAGATAGTTCATCCATTAGGAACCCGTCTGACAAACAAATTGACAACCTCGCAAAATCAATTTTCAGCTGCAGATGGAAGGAAGAGGCCACAGTATTCATTACTGATGGGTAGGCGGAGCCCCAGATCAGGATGTTACCTCAGATCAAAAGAGTGATGACTGGCTGGCCCCTCCAGCTCGGGCTCCTCCTACTCAGCTCCAGTCTAAGATTTGAGGTCCAGAGGATGGTCGCTGCTAATGCAGCTCCTCAGAAGATTTTATTATTTTACATTCGGACAAGAGACTTGGATCACTAGTTGGTCTAGAGGTCTCAGGGGTACCAGCGCTGCTGTACCCCAACCTCTCCCTTGGCGGATCTGTATTTACTCAAAGTCCCTGCAGAATCCTTGCCGGCCCTGGGGGATGAGGAGAGCTTCCCTGGCGGGGACGCAAACCACACGTGCGGTCACTGCGTCCCTCGCCCTGGGGGGAAGCATGGGCACAGCGCCAGAAACCCCTGAGGGTCCCTGTGGCGCCTTGGCTGGTGAGTACTCCACACAAAATTTTATTATTAATG
Organism: Oophaga sylvatica; assembly: GCA_033576555.1. Lineage (NCBI taxonomy): Eukaryota > Metazoa > Chordata > Amphibia > Anura > Dendrobatidae > Oophaga > Oophaga sylvatica. Next base: position 17,215,441 of record JARQOD010000004.1, read on the forward strand.
TGTGAGTGTTTTAGCGTCTGATGGCAGCGCTATTACATGTATATCAGTATGCTTCAGCGCTGCGGTGACAGCGCTATTACATGTTTATCAATGTATTTCACCAGCCTCTCCCTTGGCGGATCTGTAACTACATTATGGTCCCTGCAGAATCTTGCCGGCCCTGGGGGATGAGGAGAGTTTCCCTGGCGGGGCGCAAACCACACACTGGGGTCACTGCGCTTCCCGCCCTGGGGGGAAGCATGGGCATAGCGCCAGAAACCCCTGGGGGTCCCTGTGGCGTTTCGGCTGGTGAGTACTCCACATTTTGGATAAAATGTGTGTGAGTGTTTTAGCGACTGCTGCGGCAGCCGCTGTACAAATATATGCCGATGACTAGTTTTTCTATGTCCGCAGGAGGATGCCTGCAGGACGAGGGAAAGGAGGGGAGTACGCGCTCTTTTTATTTTTTGAATTTCGCGCACGGCTCCTCTGCATGGAGCACACGGAGGCAGAGCGCGGCGGCCATTGCTGACAAGCGAGCCGGCCGGACAGAAGCTTAACCCCTTCACCTCCACAGCGTGGCTATTGCTGATAAAGCGCTGTAGGTTGAAAGCTCCCCGGATCGTTCTCCTCCCCTCCCGGCTAGAATACGTGTCCAGCTTGGTGAGTCGCTTCTAGCCCGCCGGGCAGAAGCTTAACCCTTCACCTCCACAGCGCGGGTGCCGTCTGGGGCACTTCTGAGTGACAGATTGCGCTGTCCTGCGGCTGTTCTCGCATAAGGGGCTCGCACACTCTTTTAATATTAATAAAGAGGCTGTGGGGAGTCTGCGACATTAATGCTGCCACTATACGTTTCCGCTGACGATCCTGATGGCGTCGCATAATATTGCGATCGTTTGTGTGTCATTTTTAATGTCGCTATTAGCTGCCAATCTGGGCGATCTCATTAGCATCGCATAGGCGATTAGCGATCTCCTTGACAACTTTGGCGGTCATTGCGTTATAAAAAAACAGCGCAATTTTTTAGCGATCTTGTGGAACGTTTTCTGTTTAGTGTGGCATGGCTGTCCTGCAGCTGCGACCTTATAAGAGGCGCCTGAGATTCGCACACCCTTTTTCACTATCAAGGTTGTGGGGAGTCAGCTACTTTAACCCCTTCTTAGGAGGTTAACTCTTAATGGGAGACAGCTGGGGTAGCTCTTTCTTTTGAGCTTTAACCCTTCAGCGTTTGTTTTTTATTTAAGTACTGCTCTGGTTACTGACAGGTTTATCCTGCCATATACTATGCAAGGGTATGTCAGAGACCCTCTCCAGATCCGTTACGGATCAGCCTCGCGTATCTGACACGCAGACCTCGACTCATACACGGTCAGAGGTTCCAATGGTGTCAAAATGAAGGCCTTCACTGGTTTCTATTGATGACCTTTTAGGTTATGGAGTGTCAACTAGATCCTCTCAAGGGAGCGACACAAATCGGTGTTTTCCTTCTCGCTTAGCGAAGAAGTCCGATTCGGTTAAGGAGGATCGGCAGGGACACCCTGCCTCTCTCTCAGGGGCCGTACTAAAATTTCTGTGGAAGCCATGTGGACGTTACAGTTACCAGAGGAGGTAACTAGTCGTCCTGGTAAGTCGGCCCGGATGTTGCAAGGGTCGCATGGGTCGCGATGACCTTACAAACTGTATCCGTTTTTCTACGGAGTTATTTGTTAATTGGACCCCTTCTCCTGAAGTGAATGTTCCTTCATTCCAGCTTAGCAAATCTTCCTAGTAAAAGGGAAGACAAGTCTGCAGGACACGCTGGACAGAAAAACGGAGATGGCAACAATTTCCATCTGCGAGGCCGTGGATCATAGATTCGGTATTAAGGATCTAGGTGTACTTGTTAAGTTCCCCTGAGCCGGTTGGACCGTCTAAGGACGGCGTGGCAAGTTTCCCTCTATCAAGGTAGATGGCTTTTCTAGTTGAAGGATAATGCGTCACTGCTATCCAGGGCGCAATCCTCGACAGTCACAGTCAGAAGAGCACTGTGACTTGGATGGAACGCAGTTTTCCAACAGGGTTTGCTATCTTTAGCTTAGAAAGTGGTCAGCTATTTGACTGACCTCACGGAGCTGATGCCAAGGCAAAGGCAAAAGAAGCAGCTTTACCGCAGCGCAGAGCTGTGACTTCTGCGTCTGGCAGGACTTGTGCCGATAGTTATCGGCAGTCCTTTTCGGTTCAAGGGATGATCTGACCAACCCTCTGGGGGTTTGTGTCGTCTCTCTCTTTTTAAAAAAAAAAAAAGGGGGAATTCTCAGAAATTCCGCATACCCTGGAAACAGAACTTCTGTTAAGGCAGAAGCTGGCAAAAAAAAAAAAAAAAATTCGCTAAGGCGGACTGACTTCTGACATTCCGTCAGAGCCGAGCATGAAGTCGCTTCGCTCAGTTATGGCAGCCCTGTCGCAGAACGATCAATCGACATTCGCGACGCTTTTTTGGCATGTTCCCATCGGAAGACCTCACCCAGGTTGTGGCTCGACCATTCGGTTTGGCTTTAACGCCCAGAATTTTTACAACGATTCTGACGCCAGAATCTCATGGCAATCCTTCAAAGACGGGGATTTACGATTCGTCCCTATTTGGACGGCCTTTTCGGTTGTGGCTTCAAAGGAGAAGTCGTCTCTGGAATCGTCGCAGGCAATCCTGTTTTTGAGGATGCATTTCGACATGGTACGGGCGGTGTTGTCCCTACCTCCAGACAAGCAGGCATGTCTGCTCCAGCATGTACAGACTATGAAGTCTGCGACAGCAGTGTCCCTTCGGAAGGTATGCGCCTTCTGGGTCTGACGGTGGCGTCCATGAGGTTTTTTTCCGTTTGTCCAATTTCATTCCAGAGCTCTCCATAGGCTCATTCTGAGTCGTTGGGATCAATCGCAAGGTTCGCTGGATTGCAGCGTCATCATCTCTCACAGGGTGCGAGAATCCCTAGGATGGTGTTTATGTCCAGGAGCGTTATCCCTGGGAAAGCTTTTCCTCCCTCCGAAGTGGTCGGTCATAACCACCGATGCCAGCCTGACGGGCTGGGGGGGGGTGTTTGGAACAATCTCTGGATTCAGAGAGTATGGTCATCGGAAGAGTCTGTTCTTCCGATCAACATCCTGGAATTGAGGGCGATTTTCCTTTGCCTCCAACATTGGACGGTCCCTTTGAGCGGTCTGCCAGTCCGAGTGCAGACAGACAATGCGACGGCTGTCGCGTATATCAATCACCAAGGTGGGACAAGGAGTTCCAGACTCATGGTAGAGGTGTCCCGAATTCTGATTTGGGCAGAGGCCAGTGTGCCAGCCATTTCGGCGATTCACATTCCAGGGGTTCAGAATATTACAGCGGACTTTCTCAGTCGCAGAAGGATGGATCCCGGGGAATGGAGCCTCCACCCGGAAGTTTTTGCACTACTGTGCTCTCGCTGGGGAACCCTCCAAGTGGATTTGATGGCATCCAGGTCCAATGCCAAGTTACCGACGTTCATGTCCAGGTACAAGGACCCGAAGGCTGTGGCGGTGGATGCTCTAGTGGCTCAGTGGGATCAGCTCGAGCTGATCTATGTATTCCCGCCGATATCCCTACTTCCTCTAGTACTGCGTCGGATCAGACTAGAGAGAATTCCAGCTATTTTGATAGCTCCAGACTGGCAAAGAAGGGTGTGGTTCTCGACAATAATGTCGCTGTTGGCGGCAACTCCTTTTCCACTCCCTCTTCAACCGGACTTGTTGACTCAGGGGCCCGTTTGTCATCCGGACTTGATGTCCCTGCGTTTGACGGCGTGGCTCTTGAGACCGAAATCTTGACCCGTAGAGGTTTCTCAGCCGAGGTCATTGCTACCCTTCGTGCTGCAAGAAGTCCGGCTACTACTAGGATTTACCACAAAATTTGGGAAACCTTCTTTTAGTGGTGTTTGGGGTCCTCTCGGAACCCGAGAAAATTTTCCATTCCCAACCTGTTGGCTTTTCTGCAGCATGGGCTAGACAAGGGTTTGGCAGTCAGCACCCTGAAAGGTCAGATTTCTGCTCTGTCCTTATTGTTCCGGAGAACCATTGCTTCAAATAGAGACGTGCTCTCCTTTTCCGAGGTATATCTCGTAAGTTTCCGCCGCGGAAGGCGCCCGTGTCTCCTTGGCGGCTCAACCTTGTTTTGGAGGTTCTTCAGCATAAACCTTTTGAGCCTATGGTTTCTGCTAGCCTTTCTTTACTTTCTTGGAAGGTGGCTTTCCTTGTTGCAGTCACTTCCTTGAGAGAGTTTCTGAGTTGGCAGCTCTTTCTTGTTTTGCCTCCTTTTCTGGAGTTTTTTTCCGATCGTGTAGTGCTTCGCACTCGGGGTGATTTTTGGCCTAAAGTGGTATCACAATTTCATGTTATCTAGGATATTGTGTTGCCTTCACTCTGTCTGGATCCGAAGAATGCGAAAGAGCGAGATTTACACACATTGGATTTAGTGCGGGCCTTGAAGTTTTATCTATCTATTACTAAAGGGTTTTCGTAAGAGGGACTTCCTTTTTGGGTGGTTTCAGCAGGTCGTCGCGTGGTCAACGAGCTTTCAAGGATTCTATAGCTCGTTGGATCCGGTCAGCTATTTGGAAGCTTACCGCCTTCGGGGTAACCTTGCCCATTAAGATTCGAGCCCATTCCACGTGAGCTGTGGCTTCATCGTGGGCTTTTTCATCAAGGTGCCTCAGCAGTGCAGCTCTGCCGGGCGGCAACTTGGCGCTCTGTCCACACGTTTACAAAGTTTTATAAAGTGGACGTCAGTGCTTCCGCTGATGCAGCCCTCGGACGTAGGGTCCTGCAGGCAGCTGTAGTTTAAAGTTCTGGATGAACTTGTGTTTAGCGCGGGTTGCGCTTGTTGTTAAGGTTGTTGGGTTTTCTGCCTTTTGGTTTTTCCCACCCTTATTTTTGAACTGCTTTGGGACTCCCCAGTAATGAATACTGTGGCTCTCTTCCTTCCATCTGCAGCTGAAACACGGATTTTGGTAAAAACTTACCTGTAAATCCTTTTCAGCGAAGGAAGGAAGAGAGACACAGCACCCTCCCCAAGGCAGAAGTGTGTTGATGTTTTCAGATGCAGCGCGACCCTTATCTGATAGCGATTATCTGGGCTGAGGTCAGCGCGCTAAGGCTCTGTTCCAGCATCGCCAGCTCATCGCAGTAGTCAGGTTTCCGTGAGTATACCGGGAACTCTGTGGTTTTTTTGCTTTTTTTGCATGCATAACCTGTATCCTTGTGTTTTTTCTCTGAAGTTCCTTCAAAAGGGGGTTATGTTGCTCCGCTGGTGATCTTGGCTCTTTTCCTAAAAGCTTTGGTACGACTGGAGCTGAGTAGGGGGAGCCCGAGCTGGAGGGGCCACCAGTCTCACTCTTTTGATCTGAGGTAACATCCTGATCTGGGGCTCCGCCTACCCATCAGTAATGAATACTGTGTCTCTCTTCCTTCCTTCGCTGAAAAGGATTTTACAGGTAAGTTTTTACCAAAATCCGTGTTTTGAGGCGGCTGGAGCCTCTCTCTCTCCCTCCTTTGCGGCCACCTGGGTAGCAAGGGCTATGGCGGCTTGGGTTGAGGACCTAGTTAAAACAACTAGCGATATCCCCTTTCACCCGAGGCACGTAATCTGGCCTATCAGATTTACTCGGGCAGGTGACTACATGGTTCATGCGTCCCTAGATGCAGCTCATTGCGCTGCACTCACAGCAGCCAATGCTATCGCTATTCGGAGGTCCCTCGGGCTCCGAGAGTGGCGTGCAGATGCTGCTTCAAAGAGAACTTTGACTTCGCTGCCTTATCTTTCAGGACGTCCTTTTTGGAGACCGCTTGATCAAATTATTTCTGACGCCACTGGGGGCAAGATCAAATTTCTTCCGCAGCGCAGAATCATCGACCTTTTCGGTATCAATACCAAGGTCGTTCCCGGCCATTTTAGCTCCCTTTAATTGGTCCTCCACCTCGACCTCGTCTCGAGCACCCCGTCCATCTCGCAGAGTAGGGGCTCGCAACCATCGTCCATCCTCTCAGCCCTGGAGAAACAGATTCTCTAGGCAGGAAATAGAAGCTCCTCTTCTCGCAAACAGTCCTCCCAATGACTCCTTGCCGAGGACGGGGACCCAAACAAGGTAGGCGGCCGCCTACTCTTGTTTCGCTTGGTCTGGGGATCGTCTTCAGGACCGGTGGGTCCTCGATCTTGTACACTCCGGCTACAAGATCGAATTCTTGTCTCTCCCCCCACACGTTTCTTTCAGTCACGTTCCCCCAAGTCCAAGGATCTCTAGTTCCCTTCCTTCAGGCTCTGGACATACTCCGTTCCAGCGGCGTCATCGTCCCAGTCCCTCACAGGGAAAGATTCAAAGGGTTTTACTCAAACCTCTTTGTGGTTCCCAAGAAGGACGGCTCCTTGCGTCCTATTCTAGACCTAAAATTACAAACAAGTTCATCAGAATCTGTCATTTCAGGATGGAATCCCTCCGTTCTGTGGTCGCATCTCTAGAAAGGAAAGAATACTTGGCGTCTATAGACATCAAGGATGCGTATCACACATCCAATTTTCAGAGGTCATCAAAAGTTTCTGCGTTTTGCTGTCGGAGAGGATCATTTTCAATTTGCCGCTCTGCCTTCGGTCTCGCAACCGCCCCCAAGTGTTCACAAAGGTCATGGCGGCCGCCATGTCAATTTTACACTCTCGGGGTGTGGTAGTCCTCCCGTATCTGGACGACCTACTCATCAAAGGTCCGTCTTTTCAGGCCTGCGCAGAATGTGTCGAGATCACTATCCACACCCTTTCTCGCCTGGTGGCTAATCAATTGGACAAGTCTCTTCCCATTCCTTCTCAGAAGATTCCTTTTCTGGGAATGATTCTGGGCACCTTCCAAGGGTTGGTATCTCTCCTCCAGAGAAGATCAACTCTCTGAGACGGGGAGTACTCCTGTTGTTTCTAGGCACTCGCACTCTCTGCGGAGCGCGATGCAGGTCCTGGGGAAAATGGTAGCGTCCATCGAGGCAGTACCATTCCTCAGTTCCACCTTCGTCCTCTTCAACAGGAGCTAATATCGCTTTGGGACAGGAACCCTGCGTCTTTAGGTCGCCGCTTCCGTCTGGGCTCCCACAGTCAGAAGCTCCTTAAAATGGTGGACAAAGGCTTCATCACTGAATCAGGAAATCCTTTCTGCCGATCCATTGGCTGGTGTGACCACCGATGCCAGTCTCCTCGATGGGAGCAGGTTCCTCCATCACAACGGCTCAAGGCCGATGGTCTCTATCAGAGACCCTCTTCCGATCACATCCTGGAGATCAAGCTATCAAGTTAGCTCTCGTGCAGTTCCATCATCTACTGGCCGGACGTCCCATCCGGATTCAGTCAGACAACGCCACGGCCGTGGCGTATATCAACCGCCAGGGGGGCAACTCGGAGCAGAACAGCTATGCCGAGGTATCGCACATCCTGCGCTGGGCCGAGGCAAACCGCTCGCCCATCTCCGCGGTTCACATCCCGGGAGTGACAATTGGGAGGCCGACTTCCTCAGTCGCCAAGGCTTAGACTCAGGGAATGGTCCCTTCACCCGGAAATGTTTCAACTCATTTGCCAGCGTTGGGGAATTCCGGATGTGGATCTCATGGCATCCAGATTGAATGCCAAAGTTCAGACTTTCATAAGTCGATCACGCGATCCATTAGCCATCGGCTCGATGCGCTAGTTCCCCCCTTTGGAGTCAATTTCGCCTTCCTTACATCTTCCCACCTCTTCCGTTAATCCCCAGGGTGATTCGGAAGATCAAAGCGGAAGGCGTTCCTCTCATTCTGGTCGCTCCGGACTGGCCCGCCGTCCGTGGTATGCGGAACTAGTGCGTCTAGTCGCAGACGTTCCCTGGAGATTACCAGATCGTCCGGACCTTCTTTCACAGGGTCCAATTTACCATCACAATTCGAAAGCGCTGAATTTGACGGTATGGCCATTGAAGCCTGGATCTTAAGTCAGGCTGGTTTCTCTAACAACGTGGTTTCAACAATGATCAATGCCAGGAACCCGGGCTTCCGCACGCATTTATCATCGAGTCTGGAAGACATTTTTTTCCGGGTGTAAAGACAAGGGTCGTTCCCCTTTGGTTTTTTCTATTCCTTCCATTCTAGAGTTTCTTCAAACAGGAATGGATTCAGGGTTAGCTCTCTTCTCTCTCAAGGGACAGATTTCTGCGTTGTCCGTCCTTTCCAACGGCGGATCGCATCTAAGTCTCAGGTCAGGACCTTTATCCAGGGAGTGTCACATCTTGTTCCGCCCTACAAGAGCCTTTAGAGCCTTGGGACCTTAATTTGGTCCTCAGTGCCTTACAGGAATCAACCTTCGAACCTTTGTCTGAAGTGCCCTTATCGCTTCTCTCCTGGAAGGTTTGTCTTCCTAGTGGCGATTACCTCTATCAGACGGGTATCGGAGTTGGCAGCCCTATCTTGTAAAGCTCCTTTCCTTATTTTTCACCAGGACAAGGTAGTTCTTAGAAACGTCTCCTTCTTTCACGCCTAAGGTCGTTTCGGATTTTCACATCAATGAGGAGATAGTTTTGCCTTCGTTCTGTCCGGCGCCGATTCACCGTACTGAAAAAGCTCTTCACACCCTGGATTTGGTGAGAGCTTTCCGAAGGTATATTTCAAGAACGGCACCTTTCCGAAAATCGGACGCTCTTTGTGCTTCCGGAAGGACGCAGACAGGGTCTTCCTGCTTCCAAGGCCACGTTAGCCAGATGGATTCGCTCTGCGATCCAAGAGGCGTATCGTGTTAAAGGTCAGCCTATGCCGGCTGGGATTAAGGCACACTCCACTCGATCTGTGGGGGCCTCCTGGGCCATTCGGCACCAGGCTTCGGCACAACAAGTGTGCAAGGCTGCGACTTGGTCCAGTCTTCATACTTTCGTCAAGCATTATCAAATTCATGCTCAGGTTTCTTCAGATGCGGCACTTGGCAGGCAAATTCTGCAATCAGCTGTTGCGCATCTGTAAGTTGACCGTTAACCAGTTAAGCGTTTTGTATGCATAAGTTTTCACGAGGCTCCATCTGATGATGGTTTCCCACCAAGGGACTGCTTTGGGACGTCCCACGGTCTGTGTGTCCCCCAATGAGGCGAAGGAGAAAAGGAGATTTTTGTGTACTCACCGTAAAATCCTTTTCTCCGAGACGCTCATTGGGGGACACAGCTCCCACCCTTGTTTATTTGAAGCCTCGTTGTATATTTGTAAGTAGTTATTTGATTTGTGACATATTGCACTCTGTTATGAGCTCCTACTGCTTTGACACCGAACTGGTTCAGGATTGAGCCAACAGGAGGTGTATACTGCAGGAGGAGGAGTTAACTTTTTCTGTGTATTGCTTAGTGTCCTCCTAGTGGCAGCAGCATAACACCCACGGTCTGTGTGTCCCCCAATGAGCGTCTCGGAGAAAAGGATTTTACGGTGAGTACACAAAAATCTCCTTTTTAGAAGTCCCTCAATTAGAAGCAGTTTAGAAAGTGGGTATCCTCAGTGATCTGATATTTAACCTATCCCAGTGAAAGGTCCTCAATATAATAGGCCTGGACAACCCATTTTAATCCATTCAGGAGCCTACACAAATACCGCTCCATTTATAAAATGGAGGGGGATGCTCCGATCTGAACTTTGGGTTTGTGCCAGACACAAGGGCACCATACGCCTCTGTTGTATATTGTATCCTGAGCAGTGGATAATGGTGGTCTTGCGGCTGTTCTATAAAGAACCATTGAAATCCATAAAATTGCCATTAATGTGGCTCCTTTTATGAAGCAGAACTTGAAATTAATGAAATGTAATCTCTCCTAGGCTACTGGCAGGGAAGCAGTATCCTGCATTACAACCAAGGAGACGGCCAGCAATCTTACTTAATACAAGGTACGTACATTTCTGACGATGGTGATCAACTCTCAACCTGGAGCTGAAACCTCTCGTGAGGCTTTTCTAGCTCTTGGCAGGTGCTTCTGATATATTGCATTTGTGACAAACATGTGCCAAAGACACTAGTCTAGTTTCTCACAAGTATTACGTCCTTTTATCACTCCCCAATCTGATATGGGGGACCTGTACTAAAGAGAGGCCATCAATATCTGACTCTCAGTACCCCCAGATCAGCTTTCTGCAGACCCTGAGCCGGCCGGATGTCTACAGAGTACGTACACGATTTACATCCGGTTGTCTCGGGTTTGCAAACGCTTAATGCCACTTGTCGGACCATCCCCCTTCATTAATTCCTAGGATAGGTCATCAATGTAAAAGACCTGGGAAACTCCTTTTTTAAAGAAGGGTTTTTTTTTTTTTTATGGCTGCAACTAGTATAAAACACCAAAATAAAGACTAGTTGCCAGTTTAATCTGTTGGCACCAGGCCCCGATTTCTGCGCAGTGTAACGACATATAGGATTTCACCAGCCGCCTTGTTCTGTGACGTGGACCCCAGGTGGTGGACATGTGACATACATTACTCCCTGTACTGTCACGCTACACGGCTTAGTTAACCATCACAAACACCCAGAGTTATTGATTGACCAAAGGAGATTGCAGAAGACCCAAAAAGTAAATGCCAGAAGTGCAGCACAGTGTACAATGCCAACCCCATACACAGTCATGCAGATGATTTAGTCCTCTGTGCAGAATAGTTTGTGCCAATCTGTTTTAGCAATGTCCTATTTCCCCTCTGCCCACAGCCAGGAACAGTATGAACTCTGTGGTGTCTTGTGGCAAACGTCCCAACCCAGAAGAGGAGACCCAAAGTGTTGGACCTAAGGTCCAGCGGCAAAGCAGCCATTAACTTGGTGAGTGTTTGTCAGGTGCTGGTATCTTCTGTCCGCACCATTTTAACCCTGTTTTTCCCTCCTGAGTTGCATGGGACTAGTCTGTACTACTTGCGGTATGTGCACATGGCGTTTTGTAAGACGCCAGGGCACTCGGCGAGTTTTCCCAGGCAAAGCTGCTTCAAGGGCAGCCATGAGGTAGTTTTTGTGGTGGCGGAGCCACCTGTATCCTCTACTCTATATTGTGCCGTGTGTACATACCTTAGGACTGCTTGGTATGACGTAGCAATGGCAGAGCAGGTGTTAAAACGCAGGCCCACCCAACTGTGATCAGTTGATCATGGTAGATCCAGCTATTAAAACTCCTGACGAATGCAATTTTGCTGGGGTGCCTTTGAGGCTTTGATTGATTACGGCTAAGTCCTTTATCTGCCTGGTGTCCCTGTAGCATTCGTAGTGTTTGGAGATGAGGAGAAAGATTTGCAGTACCCAGTGATGGCCTCTGGTCTTCACCTCTGCGGCCGGAATCCTCTTACCGGCATCTCCTGTTGCTTTTTAGTCCACGCAACGTGACGACTAGTGATTAGGCCTCACGTAACGTGACGACTAGTCCTTAGGCCTCACGCAACATCTTGCAGAGTTTAGAAAACACCCAGGAGATGTCGGGCACAGGGTGTCAGCCATAGTAGCGTAATCTTGCTGCTACAGAGAAATGGACCAGAGGTCAGAACTGGGCACTATGAAACTTTTGTGAATTTCTTATAGAAAACCTTGGACGATACAGATGTTGACCAGCACTAGGAAGTTGTCAACAGTCCAATCATTGTGCGAATGTGATCCATGGACACAGGGCAACACCTGAAGGCATAGGATTGAGCCCATCCATCTCTGCCTACTTATGATTTTTTTGGTTGCACCTCAGACATCTGCTAATTAACTGTGGAAGGTGCACCGCAAAAAGTTTTCATATCAGAAGTCTTTGGTTGGCATTTTTGCCTACGCCCACACTAAGGGAGCTGTGCTGCTCATCTGAGCACTGAGGCTCGTCCATTCTAGAGATTGGTGTGGTGACAGGGTACTTTCCCCTCCATAGAAATGTACGACGTGTGCCACCTTGGGTCAGATTAGGTCTTCCGGGGTCACCATACTGCTAGCCTAGTGTAGGCCATAAGTATCTGATAGTTGGGTTTCTGACTTCTGTTACCCCAGCTGTATGAAAAGGACATGGCATTTCAGTCTTATTGATTGCATTCCTCCCTTTACCTACACGCCATCTACTTGGTAGCGGACGGGCACGGTATTGCAGTATTCTCATTTGCTTCAATAGGGCGACACTGCCGTGCTCGACACAACCACCACTGGGTAGATGGAGACACATAAGCATAGGGCGAGCGGTGCAGAGTTCTTCATAACCTCTTACAACATCTGGTCAGTGGGGGGGTGCTCTTAGTCGGACCTTCACCGATCAAATATTGATGACCTATCCTAAGGATGTGGTAATCCCAGACAACTTAATTAAAGATGGAAATATGGTTCCCTGCAATCTAGTAGTGGTCCCAGTCACAATAGGACAAACCGTTTGGCATCTTTAGGGCTAAAATATGCAAATGGCCAACATCTTGCATCAGGTTGGAATGGAGTGTTTTTGTTTTTATAGATGAATTTGAAGTGGTTCCCCATATTTTGTATTGGTTTATCAGTCTATGCATCCTGTTATTATTGTCCACTCCTCCTTTCTATATATCTCCACTCCCGAAATACTACTCTACGAGCCTCCAGTGAAAACTTAAGTGCTCCTAGAGTTAGAGCTTTGGAGACCTCTGTCTTCACGACATTCATCATCTTCCTCATTACCGATGTTGATGAGCTTTAGGCCAGGCGCTGTGTCTACCTACTAGCTCACATTACACTTAACAATAGACTGGGACCTGCTTATCAGAGTCATCTCATAAGAGGGAGGAGCCTAAACGAGGCCTACAAGCGACACAACACATAGGATTGAGGCTCTAGATGCCGCTCCTTTGCCATACCCTGGTGTTTGAGGGCGGCATCTCTACTTTTTCTGTAGACTCTTTATCAGTCTGACACTTTTTTGACCATTTGCTCCCATACATACTCCTTAGACAGCGCCATCATACATTGTACGCATCGGTTCCTGTGCCCGACGAGGCTCGCTCTGACAGCGTTCACACACAATAGGGTAAATTTTCTAGGAAGTTGACTTCCTTACCAGCGTTCTCAGAGGAAATCAACCAGAAAATAATACAAATTCCACCGAGGTTGGATTCGAACCAGGAGTCGTGTGAAGGGGACTGTAGAAAAATGGCTTCTCTGAACATTTAAAGTAGTTCTGTGATGAATTATATGACCAGTGGGATCTTCAAGATCCCATGAATGAGGCTCCTCCTAGGATTCTGACATTTGCGATCCGACTGCCACGGAGTGCCAATGTGGACGCTAGACCAGGGTTCTGCAAATCTGTCAACAGTCCAAATGCTAGCCGACATTCATATCATCACCTGTTAGCAGCCACGTTGCTTCGTCCCCACTAATGATGAGCGAGTATACTTGTTACTCGAGAGTTCGCGAGCATGCTTGGGTGATCTCTGAGTATTTGGAAGTGCTCGGAGATTTAGTTTGTCAGCCATAGCTGCATGATTTGCGGCTGCTAGACAGCCTGAATACATGTGTGGAATTCCTAACAAAACAGGCAATCCCCACATGTATTCAGGCTGTCTAGCAGCCGCAAATCATGCAGCTGGGCGACAAACTAAATCTCCGAGCACTTCCAAATACTTGGAGATCACCCAAGCATGCTCGGGTGATCTCTTGAGCATTTGGGCGTGCTCTGAGATTTTGTCGCTGTAGCTGCATGTTTTGCGGCTGCTAAACAGCCAGAATACATGTGTGGAATTCCTAACAAACAGGCAATCCCCGCATGTATTCAGGCTGTCTAGCAGCCGCAAATCATGCAGCTGCGGCGACAGAAACTAAATCTCCGAGCACTTCCAAATACTCGGAGATCACCCGAGCGTGCTCGTGAAATCCAGAGCAACGAGCGTACTCGCTCATCACTAGTCCCCACACAATGCACTTACGTGGCTGATCTGTGTTACTTGTGTGACGTGTTTTCTTTTTCCTCCTTTCCCCCGTACAGATGTGGAATGTCGCAGAGTCACTTAAAGCGATGGGTTTTCTATGTATCGGCCTCTTCTCCTGAGAACTGTTGTCATCTCGTCAGTTTGTGGAAGCTTCATGTTTCGCCGCATTTCTATTTTTATCTTTTACGATATTTCAGTAATAATTATTTTTTGTACATATTTCTGTAAGTATTTGATGACGCTTGCTTTACCGACGTGTAAATATGAATCTCTGAACTAGGTATAGACTGCGCAATATATTTTTGATAACAAAATCTGTATGGCAAGAAAAAGACTAGAAAATGTGTAATAAGTGCAGTGTTTCTCATGTTTTCTATTACGAGGCCTCTGTCTATAGCGAATAGTCCTTTTATAAGGGATGTTACCATTCTGTCACCTAAACTCCGCCATGTTGTCAGCCAGAGACGAAGCAATACTCCAGGATAGGAAGCACAAGGGCTGGGAGTTGTAGTTTTTGGCACAGCTTGGAGACGGCACCCATAAGAATCTAATACACGTGTGTGACTGTAGGGACCAATCCAATCTCTGCTTTTACATTTTATTTTTTTTCATATTTATTATACAAGCTGTTATTTGATTGGTCATTGGATTCATAGTAGCCATAGAAAATACACGGGGGCCCCGTGCGTGCGCTCATAATACTCTTATTTATAGAGTAACACCCCCAGGTCACAGAATGGCGCAGCCTCCGCACATCCTGCCATGGTCTGTTTCTTTTTACGTCCATATAAAAAAAAAAAAAAAGTAAAAATATATGTATTTTTTGATCCTTTTTTTTTTTTTTTTTGTAAGATTATTTTTGTCAAGAATGCAATGTTTTATTTGATGTGGTCAGAAATCATATTGTTACCATTGTCTCCAGTGTGTCCTTGTCTTACCTGTCCCAAATGCAAAGCAGGCTCTCCAGCCATTGTAGAACTACAACTCTCACCATGCCTTCACAGGAGCAAAAAGGATTGAAATTGATAAGAGATGTACAGTATATATATATATATATATGCTTTCAATTTGATTTAGATTTCTTGTTGGGAGGAGTAATAGATACAGCCTTGTTTAACATTCAGAAATATACAAAATTATCAAGTTACAAAATATAAAAATTTTATAAATTTTCTTAAAAAATTAAATTAAAAAAAAAAAATTATATATATATATATATATATATATATATATATATATATATATATATATATATATATATATATACACACATGTGTGTATGTAATATACAGTATATATTATATTTTATTTACAAAATAAACATAATAAAATCTTAATAAAATACTGGATTTTTTAATAAAGAGGTTTTCAATAAATATAAGAAAAATCTACAATTATGAAATTAATCATCTTTTTTAAAGTAATAAAACGTGTAAATTTATATAATATATTTATACACATGTAAGTTTGCCTTGAAGACATTGGATTATATATGAAATTATATTTATTTTAGAAATGTATTGAAAACTATTTTTATTATAAAAATTTATATATTTAAAAATATATAGATTTATTTATTTATATATATATATATATATGTAATTTTTTTATAGATTGTGTATCTATTAAATATAATTTTAAAATAAAAAAAATAATAAACCTATATATTATTTGAGAGGAAAGGCTGTATCGATTACTCCTCTCAACAAGAAATAAAGGTGGGATTAAATCCATGTTTATATATAACCTGTATAGGTTTGGAAAGGGATAGCATGGTTTTTACAAGGAAGCAGCCATGTATATTTTTTTTTTTTTATGCATATTTTTGGAACATTGGATTGGAAAGGACGATACAGATGGAATAAAATGGCAAGATAATAAATATATTCCACAAGAAAGACCTCGACCAAACGACCATAGGAGGCGAATGACCTGGAAATCATCGGATAGAGTGAAGAAGGCATCGCTGTCCTTGGAGGGAACCGCAGCTACCAGCGCTGCATGCTGACACTTGTAGTTCCTAAAGAGCTTCTTGAATCACATTCCTATTTTGTTGGGGTTTTTTTTTTTTATTATTTTTCTCCAGTTTAGAAGCCAATAATCCTGTGTCTTGAAAGTAAAACTATTTCCTCCTTTTTAGTTTTATTGCCATTTTATGAGCTGCCGCCGTGTATATCGCATGCATACCATCGTCTCCTTACGTCCTGCTCTGCTGCCATGTTCTCGTCGTCTTTTCTTTGTACATCCATTGCCTTTGTCATTTTTAAAGAAAACGTCCTTCTAATAAAAAAAATTGTTTCGCAGGATGTGTACTGTTTTTTTTTTTTTTTCTGTGGTTTGTCCAATCTTTGAGTGGACAGAGGTGTCCAGATGTTCTCAGCTGATTCATCCATTGCGTTTTTTTTTTTTTTTTTTAAGTTTTTGATAACCAGGGTGTCAACATTTTGGACTTTGGAGTTTTTTATGTATGCCAATTATTTGGCTGATTTTTTTTTTTTTTTGTTCAAAAAGTCATGTGACATTAAAAAAAAAATCCGGACAAATCATGAATCGCACCTCAAGACCCAATTCCATTTACTTATTTGATCTTTTTTTTAAAGGAGTTGTCCACTTTATTTTAACAAATGTGTTGGGAGACATTGATTGTGTGGCACAAACGAATATAGAAGTTTGACAGGTTCTTCTCCTTCCTCAGTGGCTGCTGATGAATCATGTGACCAGCCCCACCCATCATTCTCCACCAATGGGGAAAAACTGCTCTTATGCTTAGTGGTTTTCTATTGGAGGAGACTGATGGGCAGGGCTGGTCACATGATCTTCAATCAGCAGCCACTGTGAGAAAAGTGAAGTTGTGCAGCCTGTGAGGAAGGAGGCGAAACCATAGAATATATTCAAAGAGCCTGAGGCACTAGAAAGTTGGCTGCGGAGCATGCAATAGAGACGTTCTGCCTGATTGTTAGGAGAGGAGCAGAGCCTCTGAAGTAGTGTCAGGAAAGGAGCAGAGCCTCTGAAGTAGCGTCAGGAAAGTAGCAGAGCCTCTGAAGTAGCATCCTTGTAGCTGGATTGTCAGCTGCCAGAGGGAGAAGGAGTCCAAC
>JARQOD010000004.1:17232522-17258902 GCA_033576555.1 Oophaga sylvatica
GCTGCTGTAGATCTCTGAGGGGATGGTGAGGCAGCTAGATGTCGGGTCCCCTACAGGGGGGACTCTTCCCTCAGGTCGGTAGTTAAAGCAGGTTTGCAAGCATGCAAGTAAATAACAGTCTCACACCGTCACGTCTTTCCATACCTTTACTTGTAAAATGGTAGGCAGGTCCCAGGGGCTGATGGGGTTGATGGAGGATGAGCTTTGAGGCAACAGTTAAGCAAGTTAGGGGCCTCCTTTACTGTCCAATAATGATGAGTCCAACCAGCCTGCAGCGTAGTTCCCTCTATAATTCCAGCTATTCCAAAGCTGTACTGCCCAGTCAGTTTTGTGGTCGGAGCCTTCCGTGAGAGAGTTGAATTCCTATCTTGCTGATCAGGCTCAAAGTCTTCACTCCCCCTGACCCCAGTTACGTACTGACTCTTCAGGGCTGCTTGCCACGACCTAAAGTCCGGTAAGCCTCTGGTTTTCTTACCACAAGCGTGAACTTTAGTGATCCTTCGTTCCCCAGTGACCGGTAGCAATGTGCAGGACTTCTCCAAGCCAAAAGCACTTTTTAAATATTCCTTCCACTTTGCCCTTCGATTTGCTCGACTCTTAATAGATTTCTCAGTCTGTCTTCCAGTGGGCACAGCTCTGACTAGGCTGAGGTGAACTAGACCACCTGTACTGCCTCCACTTTCGAACTGCTAACAGGCTCAGACGGACACGTCTACTCTGTCCAAGGACAGGAAACTGACTGACTAATCACTCCCTTCCACCCCCCTGCTGGGTGTGTCAGAAGTGTACGTGATGTTATGAAAAGCCCTTAACTGTTACCTCTCCACTCATCCTCCTGGTATTGTGTACCAGGGCTACACATTCCCCCATGGTAAACGACAGCACTCCCGGGCTGTAAAATATAAAGAGACATTTTTGTTTATGCATTTAACATTAAACATTAATTCGTCCCATCCGGGAGGTAAGATGTCTTAAACGTTGCGAACAATAACATTATAGAGAAATACAAATATAAATAAACATGTTCATAAAAATAGACAATATACTTGTGAAGGGCCCGCACCAACCTTCAACGTGGTCCTGGGTGGGCTGCAGGACATCCGAATGCCAGACCTCACTCAGTGCCACACCACACGGTTTTCTGTTCAGAGTAAGTCAAGGTTTCATGTGAAACCATTAAAAAAGGCACCTTAGTGCAACTATTTACAGGATACAGTTTTTGGGCTGGCTCAGTCCTCAGCCTCTGAGTCCAAATTAAATAAGACATAATAGGGAAAAACACATATATATATATAGACTTTTTACAGTATTCACTTAATTCGTTATAATTACTGCTGGTATCGAATGGGAAAACTTTCTTTTGTGATTCGCTCCTGATCTACGTGGAGTAGCCTCAGGTATATTAAGTTGCGATCTGTCTGCACTGCGTAACGGCAAACTATAAACTGCCTCATCTTTCTATGGATCTGGCAAGCGTACTGATGGCTGGGCGGTGTGAGTCAGCTTCACCAGGGGATCCCATAGTAATGGGGCGCTGCTTCTGATGATCCTTCTTGAGATTCCATAGGTTGAGGTGTTTGCGGGATGGGTAACTCCTGAACGGGCTCGACTGGCACCACGGGCACAACTGGAGGTAAAACTTCCTCTTGTGGCTGATAAAACTGCAACACCGGAACTATTAACAGCATCTTCCCAGTCTAGGCCAATCCGCAGGAAAATCCCCAGATGGGTGTGTATGACCCTCTTCTTTCCTTTCTTTTTGATTGATGACAGGGTTCTTGTCACAACATTTTAAGGGTTCTGGACACAATTTCAAATGGTCTCTGGACACAGTGGTTATTGTTCTTCCCCCGTCCTTACTGATGATACAAACTTTTCTGTTGTCATATTTAGAATCTTGTACAAGTAGGGTTCTTGCTCCCACTGGTTATCCAATTTGTGCATCTTCCTTTTTCTTTTTAATATACCCCTCCCGGCATCAAAGGCTTGGCAGGAGCATTTCGGTGTAAACTCTTCCTGTTTTCTCCCGTGCCTTGTTGAGACTTTCCTCTTACACAGATTTGTACTCTTCTGTATTGCTCTTGCCGATTGATGTCCCAGTTTTCAACGGAGTCGTCTGCCTCCGTTCTACCACTCCAAGTTCTAGATCCATTGGTAGTCTTCCGGGCCTTGCTCTCATAAGATAGGCTGAGTGCAGTTAGTGGAACTGACAGGTATATGGTTATCAAAATCAACCAAATCAGGTAGTAAATCCGGCCATCGATTTCTGTCTTCCAACGGTATGGGGTCTCAACAAGTCAAGGACAATAGGTTCATTTTTTCACAAAGACCGTTGGTTTGAGGGTGGTATGGCGTTGTTCTAATTTTCTTGCACCCGTACATGTGACAGAATTCCTGGAATAAATCAGCTTCGAAAGCAGGTCCTTGATCGGTTAATACTTGCTCCGGAAACCCATGCGGTCTGCAGAAGCTTGCTTGAAAGTTTTCGCGGCCGTCACTGCGGTCTGGTCCTTAACTGGGAACAACCACCAGAAATCTGGAGTAATGGTCCACCATGGTCAGGGCGTATGAGTATCCAGACTACTTGGCGACAATTTGACGGGTCCAGGGCCACAATCTCCAGAGGACGAGTCGTCCGGATAGGTTGCAGGGGGGCCTTCTGACTACCGTAGTCCTTTCTTCTGAGACCACAGGGTCCACAGTTCCGACACCACCTCTCGATGGAGCTGGCACCCTACCCGTAAAAACCGGCATCCAAAGGGTCCCCCACTTTCTCCAGCCAAAGTGTCCTGCTTGATGTGGTATGCTTCCACCCCCATTGGGACGTCTGCCTTGGGGACCACTATTTGCCAGACCATCTCTGGGTCTGGGGTTGAGTATCTCCTGCACAACTTCTCACGGTATTGGAACAACCTGCTTTTCTCGTTCCACAAGCTTTTGGCTGACATAGTTGTTCCTTTTCCAAAGAAGAGCCTTCCGTTTAAAACCTCCTTGAGCGGTACCCGGATCACGTCCTGAGTCTTTTCCACTGTGAGGGGTAAAGGATTTAATGTTGCACCAACTGCTTTCTGTGGACTCTGCTCGTGGACTACCCCATTTCGAGGAACGCAGGAGCTCAATTTCTTCCGGTCGTCCGATTCTTTTCCGTATCAATCATCGCATTGGCAACGCGCAGCAAGCATTCTTTCGCCTGCCCCGGTACTTGATATAAACTGTAAGGACAACCGACCAACCATCGTGCCCAGCACCCACTTGGCTTTTCCAGTGCTTAAGGGTTGTTATCTGTAAACGCAGTGAACTGATTAGAGGCCAGATAATGCTTAAATCTTTCAGAATGGCCCAGACCAGCGCCAGAAACTCCAGCTTAAAAGCTGCATAATTTTCCGGATTCCTTTCGTTGGTGAGTTTTCTGCTGGCTATGCGATGACTTTTTCTTGGCCTCGCTTTACTGAGAACTGCTCCCAACCCTTCATTACTCGTCGGTGTACAACAGGAACGGTTGGCTGTAATAGGATAGGTTAAGATCCATCACCGTAAGGATCTCTTTCTCTTTTGGAATGCTTCGCCTGTTCCTTACCCCAATTAAAGGGAGGGTTTCGCTCTTTAGGGATTGTCCTACAGGAGGCCGTAAAGGAGCTGCCTTTTCGTGTAATTTCACGAATCTCCTTTAGTAACCCGTTAGCCCCCAGGAAACTGTCGACTTCCTTAAGGTTCTTCGGCTCCGGCCACTTCTGGATGGCAGTGACTTTCTCTGGGTCCGGCGCTACTCCTTCCGAACGACATTGCCCCAAGTATTGTACCTTCTGTTGAGAAGGCATTTTGAGGGTTTTTAATTTCATCCCGTACTGGGACAGGGACTCAAACACTTCCGCCAGGTGTTTCGAGGCCAATATGTCTTGGAATACACGATAACGTCGTCTAGGTATAGCAGCACGGTTTCAAAATTGAATTCCCAGACAATTTTCCATCACTCTTGAAATGTTCCTGGGGCCGGAGCCCAAACGGATTCGTCGAACTCACGACCCCATTGGGGGTGAAAGCCTTTTTTCTCCGATCCTCCCAGCCACAGCCACTTCCCCGTAACCACTACAGATCAAGGGTAGAAAAGTTTTAGCCGTTTTTAGGCAGCAAAGATTCCTATACGTGGTAGCGGGTATGCATCCTTGTGTTTATGCGGTTCACCTCCTGTAATCCACACACATCTCATACTACCATCTTCTTTTTAACCAAACAGAGGGGCTGCCCAGGGCTACAACTTATCCCTTATCACCCCGGCTTTCTTCATATCTTCAACATTTTTTTGCCTTCTGATAATGAGCTGGAGGTATGGGCCTATACCGCTCTTTGAATGGAGGATGACTGCCTTAGGGATATGGTTGTACTCCCTTAATTATCCCAAAATCAAGTGGATTTTTGCTAAACACTTGGGCGTTACTCTTGCACCACCCGTAATACCCCTTGCTTCGGTGAGCGGGAGTGGTGTTCCGTCCAACATGGATTGCTGACACCATTCCGCCACCTGAGTTGCTGGGTCATTGTCCCCGGCTATTTGACAGGAGTCTAAGGACTCAGCAGGGAGAAAGAATTATTATCAACAGCATGTAGTTTAGCAATAGTTGCGTAACGGGGTAATTTTACCTCATCATCTCCCCAATTGAGAAGCCGTACCGGTACTCTTCCATTCACCACTTATCTACTCCTCTAGCAGTCATAAGTGTAGGTCTATGTTCTGAATGGTGGGGTTCTACAAACAGCTTGGTATTCTGTCCTCTCAGACCTATGGCCGCCCTCACCAAATGATCATTTTCACTCCATTGGGGGTATCACAATAGGTCCGAGTCAGTGACCCGTACATTCCAATTTCGTCGTCTGTAAGCTTCGCTTGCTGCTGACACACCAGCCCGGATCTCTTTGGATTACTCCTCCTGCCTTGGTCGGCAATCCAGCGAGCTGTTGGAGTAAGAACACAAACTTCCCAAACAAATTACGATAATGTTAGTACCCAAAAATAATTTAAACCGTTCTCCTCATTTACAGTCTTTACTACCAAAGCCCTTGGTCTTTCAACTCCTCTCTGCCCACCTTTACATCTACACATATTTGTTCCGAGCACTTCTACAGGAAGACCATTAGAAGCATACACATAAAGTCAAGGCTCGGAGGTTTAAACTGTCCATTGACCAGTACTTGGTATATAGGGCATCAGGTATTAGGTCACCTGCGACCCAGTGTCTAACAATGCTGGAACAGCAATACCATCTAGAATAATAGACAGGTAGGGTCGCCCGCCCACATACCGCGGTTCCATCTAGGGGGCCTGACGGGTATTCTCCTGGGTGTTGGCCCTCGACCCAGGTTCTGCCCGTTTAAAGGACACTGTGGAGACATATGACCTTTCCGGTTGCATCGGTAACAGATGATCTCTCGACGAGAGGGTGCTGATCAGAGGTCGCTCCCTGGGGGGGCGTTGTCCTCCTCCGGGGGGGCGTACGTCTTCTTTCTTCTCCGGTGCCTCCACGGGACGTCTTCTGGGCATGTCACTAACAAGATCTTTCCTTCCTCTCTTTCCGCAGCTGCAGGGCATCATTACAGCAGCCAGATTTTTAGTCAGCTGGCGCACCCTTGAGCGCAGACAGTCCAATTCACTAGAGGTGCACCTGCGCTTTGGCTTCAGCCACTAGCGGGGAAAAGGGGGTTACTGCCGGTTCCAGAGTGACTTCAGCCTGGATGATGTTGGGTTGCCACCTCGGTTTGCCCAGGGGCCGCAGCCCTTTTATTGCCATGTCCTTTAGGGCATCAAGGTAGCATCCGGATGGTCTTAAGGACCACCAGTTTTACAGTTCTGCGTTCCTCTTGGGATCTCAATCCCTGTATAAATTGTTCTTTCAGCATTTTATTCTCGCGATAGCATTTAAATTGTTAATTTGCTTGAGGGCTCTCAGGCCCTGTAGTCGGCAAGCGTAGTCCCGGATGCTGTCACCTGCTGTTGTGAACAGTGGTAGAAGGCCATCCGGAGATCCGTTTCTGTGCGGTCTTCAAATATGGCATGCAGCTTAAGGAAGATCGCAAGTACCAACTCCTGATCAACGGTATCCCAAGTCTCCACTTCCCTCTCAGCAAGCGCCTGTTAGCTGCCCTATTAGCACAGCAGCTTTTTGTCTCTCAGGCATGGAGTACATTTCTAGGATGCTGCATAACTTCCGCTTGAAGCCTGCAATTGCCTGGCTCACCGCTGTATTGGGGAAGCCATTTCGCCCCAGGATATATGGGAGCGTTAGTGGCATGACGGGACTACCGGACTGGTGCAGGGCCTGCGCCCCCATCTGGCGCTACAATACCAAGCGGTGCGGGATTGGGACCTCCGGCCGGGGCCGCACTTTTCAGCCGGTTGTTGTGACATCTTAGCGCCCCCTTGGTTAAACGGAGCCTCCCGGGTTTCAGACGCTGCTATTCACGGCCTGCAGTGGGAACAGGACCTTCGTCGCAGGCGCTCTGATGTCAGAGCGTTCACTTCCTGTTGAAAGGACCTGCCGCTGAGTCAGAGCCGGGGGCGTGTCCAAGACTTTGCGTGCTCCTTCAGGTACGCCCACCTTCTTCTCCAGCGCCTTAGGGCGCGAATCTGGCGGCAAATATGGCGGTATTTGACGCCAAACAACAGCAACAGTCTTTTTCCCCAAAAACACTCCACAGGCACACGGGGCTCGCAATGCTGCAAGTTTCGTATCCTGTTCGTGACGCCAAAGTTTTGTGTCGACCCGCCACCACAAATGTGGGTTACCAGGCAATGGGGTACTCAGAGCCGAGCCCATGGAAGTCAATGGGGTTGTCACAGGTAGCGGTGGCTCGGTCTGTGGCCCTGGCGGTCTGGCGTATGTTGGGGAATATTTACAGGGGATAGATTTAATACAGTTCGTGACGCCCCCTGTAGTTTTCTGGTAATTTGTACCAGCGCTGCTGTAGATCTCTGAGGGGATGGTGAGGCAGCTAGATGTCGGGTCCCCTACAGGTGGGACTCTTCCCTAGGTCGGTAGTTAAAGCAGGTTGTGCAAGCATGCAAGTAAATAACTCAGTCTCACACCGTCAGCGTCTTTCCATACCTTTACTTGTAAGATGGTAAGGCAGGTCCCAGGGAGGCTGATGGGGTTGATGGAGGATGAGCTTTGAGGGCAACGGTTTAAGCAAGTTAGGGGCCTCCTTTACTGTCCAATAATGATGAGTCCAACCAGCCGGGCAGCGTATTCCCTCTATAATTCCAGCTTTTTCCAAAGCTGAAACTGCCCAGTCAGTTTTGTGGTCGGAGCCTTCCTGTGAAGAGGTTGAATTCCTATCTTGCTGATCGGGCTCAAGTCTTCACTCCCCCTGACCCCAGTTACGTACTGATCTTCAGGGCTGCTTGCCACGACCTAAAGTCCGGTAAGCCTCTGGTTTTTTACCACTAAGCGTGAAGCTTTAGTGATCCTTCGGTCCCCAGTGACCGGTTAGCAATGTGCAGGACTTCTCCAAGCCAAAAGCACTTTTTAAATATTCCTTCCACTTTGCCCCTTTGATTTGCTCGACTCTTAATAGATATCTCAGTCTGTCTTCCAGTGGGGCACAGCTCTGACTAGGCTGAGGTGAACTAGACCACCTGTAAATAGCCTCCACTTTCTGAACTGCTAACAGGCTCAGACTGGACACGTCTACTCTGTCCAAGGACAGGAAACTGACTGACTAATCACTCCCTTCCACACCCCTGCTGGGTGTGTCAGAAGTTACGTGATGTTATGAAAGCCCTTAACTGTTACCTCTCCACTCATCCTCCTGGTATTGTGTACCAGGGGTACACCACCAAGTACCAGGAAGATCGAAGCATAACCAGAAGACTTAACTCAAAAGGTCAAGCAAGGTATGGACTGGCCGCCCATGATACCAATGTAACTAGCCGAAGTGGAGCTGAGGAGAGGTTATGGAGGCCAAAGGAAGTTTTGCTAGTATGTGCTTCCACATTGCACCAAATATAGCATGGACAAAACACAGAGCAGGTCACTGGAATTGAGATGATAGCCATAAACATTACACTAGGTTGACCAGACCCTGATTCAGGAGTGACAGTGCCAAGGGTGGCGTAAGCACCCACCAAACTCGGACTTGTCCATGGCCAATGACGGGTGCCCACTCATTCCAGTTTCCAGTATCAACATACGTCATGCATGTATGGAGCTGGCCCAAGAGCTGAACGCGAAGTGTTATAAAGCGTGAGTCAACTTCCGTGATCCGAGCTGGCTCCGGTCGGGAGGCGAGTGTAAGCTTTTATATGTTTATCGGGGCCAAGCGAGGGTATGAGAAGGAGTTGTCCAAGCAGTGGACAACTTGTTCAAGACCTCTATTAAAAAAAAGTTTGAGTTGAAAAAAATCAAAAGAGAAGAAACTTGAGGACCCAATTTCAATTTTTTTTTTTTTTTCCCTCCTGATCTCCATCCGGATCTGAGCCCTGGAGCTCACCTCCTACAGAGCAGATGGCAGATACACATTTTTTCCATTTCTGCCGAGTGATGAATGTCAGGCTGTCCCTCTGCAGCCATTTGCACCTAATTTGATAATGTAATCCTATAGCCGGTTTGTCTTATTAACCTTCCTACAAGTCTCCGATGCAATAAACAGAAAACGCTTTTATTTCCCGCTATCTCCCTACAACTCATCCCATCCGGGGAGGAAACAACCTTCTTCTTGATGGAGCTATTTCTTGTCGATGGCGAAAATTTTCTAGCTATGAAAAAATAATGCACGGAAAATAGATTCTGCTTAAAAAATGGAATTTTACTTCGCTGAGATGCATAAATCCTGACTTAACGCGGAAAATTTATGTCACATTTGCAAAAGAAATTACTATGAGATCAAAGAATAATATTTTATTAAAACTTAGCCGCCCGAGCTGGATTCAAATAGAAAAAAAAAGGCACTGTTCATGGCGTGATTTTTATTTTTTGCACCATTTTCGGTCCGTGCCTCCTCCTAACCGAAGCCGTACCCATTTACTCAATAATTTAAAAAAATGTTGAAAAAATGAAAAAAAAAAGTGTGTTAAGGAGGTTTTAGAGAGGTTGTCCAGGACCAATATATCGATGACCGATCTTTAGAAAAAGTCAATAATATCAGATCGGTGACATCCGATACCGATCAGCTGCAGCCAGAAAATCACAGCTCCATACACCGTGTAGTGGCCATTCTTGAGTACTGCAGCTCAGCTCCTATTCACCTCAATAAGAGTTTAATTGCAGTACCCAGGATGTCCACTACACGGTGCACGGAGCTGTGCTGTCTTTGCTCTATACAATGCATCCTTTCCCCAGACATTGGATTAGGTAACAGCTGATCTGTGGCCATTGTGAGGGTCGGACCCCTAATAATCTGATATTAATTACTTATTCAATATCTTAGTATCCATGTTAGGAGCCCTAACAGCAAATGTTGAATTTTTCTGCAGCGCCACCACAGGGGAAATTAAGTATTACACCATTTTTATTGAAATTAATAACCATGTAATGCATAGATGGGTCAGATCCCCCTAAGAAAGACATGCCTTGTAGCTTCCACACCGTTAGGCTATGAAGAGTTTAAAAAAAGCTACAAATTTTTCAAGTGGAAAACACTTTTAGTACAGATGGAATCCGCCAGCAAAACCGACATAAAAAATGACCATAATTCACAAGAAGGTAAAAACTTTATTCTGCTCGTGTTCCATCTTTTGTTACCTTTTTTACAAGAAGTAAATGTAGGTCATGGGAAACTGAATAAAATGACACCTTGATATCTGCGATCCGAGGTCTTATTCCAGAGAAATCCACATTTTTCGTAATATGTAAATGAGCTTTTAAGATCTATGGGCCGGACATAGATCTTCCCCGAGAATCTGCCTCCAGAGATTATTTAACATAAAAAGAGTGAGACATGTAATGACTGACAGTCTGCTCTCCTGATCTACATGTCTCACAGTAGTAATGCCCCCTTTAATCTAAAGTAAGCTCTGGAGGCAGATTCTCAGGGAGATCTATGCCCGGGCCCCATAGATCTTAACAGCTCATTTACGTATTAAGAAAAATGTGGATTTCTCTGGAATAAGAAATTGGATCGCAGAAATCAAGGTATCATTTTATTCAGATTCGTATAGACCTATACGTCCATATAGAAGGGTGGATCCTTCCATTTAAGGCACGTGAATGGTGAGGTTTTGTTAGTGAAACTCTCTAAATTCTCCTTTAAAAACTCAAAATTCTTCAAAATGTTTGAATTTCCGTGTGTACACAGAGTCTTTTGAGGAGCAGTTTTTGGAGCAGAAATCGAGAGGATATTCATCAAATCCTTCTGAAAAATGTAAAATGCCTCGTTTTGACATTGCAGGGCAAAAATGTTCATTTGATAGGGCACTTTTGCGGCTTTTTTTTCAGGCAAAATCAGTCTGGAAAAGATGCCGAGTACACTACTAGCGGATTTCGAGGAGGATTTTGGTGCGGATCAGCTCCGAAAAACTCTTTCAAAAATTCCATATAAACATATCCAAAGGCTTTGTGCGCATGGAGTTTTTTTTGCACTTTTTGGGGCAGAAACACAAAGTTTTTGACTTTTCTTTAGGAAGATTTAGATTTGCTCCAAAAAACTCCTCGAAAAAATACTCATATAAGCTACATTTTTAGCAAAAAGAATAAAATTCAGTGGCAACTAATAAAATGTGGTTCAGGAGTCATTTCGGATATCATGATAATATTATTAAGCCAATGTTGGCACCAACATCATTCAAGCTGCAATTCCTGACACAGCCTGTATACTAAGAGTGGTGCTGTTCCCTAAAGGGGAAAAAAAACTGATTTTGGTGAATTTCTGACTGCGCCTTTAAGTCTAGGATTTCACAAACAGCTGGTAATTATAATTTATTGATGAATATGTTAATGATTTCATTTATGTATTTTCGCTTTTTGCCAAGCGAACCCCCCGCAGCTCCATGTACGTTTCCCAGCACTGTGACACACATGAGCGTATGTTTCCCTCTGATTGAAGTCATTACGAGATGTTTCTTCTTTTCCCCTGTAGTGACGCTGATGTGACAGCTTGTGAACTTCTCGCTGGCTTGCTGCCCCGACCTCCTCTGACTATGAGCTGTAAAAATAAAACTGCATTTACCTATTTTTTTAAATCATACGACAAATGGTCTTATTGATCCGCGTAGGAAATCAAAGACGGATGTTTTCTAGCAGATTGTCGATTCCAATTTTAAGTTGTGACTAAATGCTGTTCCATCGGGGAACGCTAAGCTCCTATGAATCAGTTTTGACTAGGGAGAGTATATGATGCATAGGAAATCCAGGAAAGATTTTAGTGTTCTGTATAATCCATTTAAAAAGTAATCCCCATTTTCATTTTTAAATTTCCCTAAATCAATAGTACAGGTGAAAATAAGAAACTTTGTCATATATCTCAGCAGAGAAATCTGCTTCTTTCTCCCCCTGGACTGATCTTTTACTCTCAATTCGGGGGTAAAATCTGGATTCAGTAAAGACAGATTTTCCCATTACAGAGATAGATGACAGTTGGTGCTTTTAAAATTCTATGGAGGAGGAGGAGATAGAGGCAGACATTCTAGGGAGGAGCTAGAGACCAACACAAACATTCTAGGGAGGAGCTAGCGGCAGACACAGACATTCTAGGGAGGAGGTAGCAGCAGACACAGACATTCTAGGGAGGAGCTAGAGGCAGACACAGACATTCTAGGGAGGAGCTAGAGGCAGAAACAGACATTCTAGGGAGGAGCTAGAGGCAGACACAGACATTCTAGGGAGGAGCTAGTGGCTGACACCGACATCTAGGGAGAAGCTAGGGCCAATACAGACATTCTAGGGAGAAGCTAGAGGCCAATACACACATTCTAGGGGGGAGCTAGAGGCAGATACAGACATTCTAGGGAGAAGGTAGAGGCCAATACAGACATTCTAGGGAGGAGCTAGAGGCAGACACAGACATTCTTGAGACGAGCTAGAGGCAGACACAGACATTCTATGGAGGAGCTAGAGGCAGACAAACATTCTAGGGAGGAGCTAGAGGCAAACACAGACATTCTAGGGAGGAGCTAGAGGCAGACACACATTCTATGGAGGAGCTAGAGGCCGACACCGACATTCTAGGAGAAGCTAGAGGCCGACACAGACATTCTAGGGAGAAGCTAGAGGCCGACACAGACATTCTAGGAGGAGCTAGAGGCAGATACAGACATTCTAGGGAGGAGCTAGACGCAGACACAGACATTCTAGGGAGGAGCTAGAGGCAGACACAGACATTCTAGGGAGGAGCTAGAGGCAGACACAGACATTCTAGGGAGGAGCTAGAGGCAGACACAGACATTCTAGGGAGGAGCTAGAGGCAGACACAGACATTCTAGGGAGGAGCTAGAGGCAGATACAGACATTCTAGGGAGGAGCTAGAGGCCGATACAGACATTCTAGGGAGGAGGTAGAAGCCAACACAGACATTCTAGAGAGGAGCTAGAGGCAGTCACAGACATTCAAGGGAGGAGCTAGACACACAGACATTCTAGGGAGGAGCTAGAGGCAGATACAGACATTCTAGGGAGGAGCTAGAGGCAGACACAGACATTCTAGGGAGGAGCTAGAGGCAGACACAGACATT
Organism: Oophaga sylvatica; assembly: GCA_033576555.1. Taxonomy (NCBI): domain Eukaryota; kingdom Metazoa; phylum Chordata; class Amphibia; order Anura; family Dendrobatidae; genus Oophaga; species Oophaga sylvatica. Next base: position 17,245,177 of record JARQOD010000004.1, read on the forward strand.
CTAGGGAGGAGCTAGAGCAGACACAGACATTCTAGGGAGGAGCTAGAGGCAGACACAGACATTCTAGGGAGGAGCTAGAGGCAGACACAGACATTCTAGGGAGGAGCTAGAGGCAGATACAGACATTCTAGGGAGGAGCTAGAGGCCGATACAGACATTCTAGGGAGGAGGTAGAAGCCAACACAGACATTCTAGAGAGGAGCTAGAGGCAGTCACAGACATTCTAGGGAGGAGCTAGACACACAGACATTCTAGGGAGGAGCTAGAGGAGACACAGACATTCTATGGAGGAGCTAGAGGCAGACACAGGCATTCTAAGGAGGAGCTAGAGGCAGACAGACATTCTAGGGAGGAGCTAAAGGCAGACACATACATTCTAGGGAGGAGCTAGAGGCCGACACATACATTCTAGGGAGGAGCTAAAGGCAGACACAGACATTCTAGGGAGGATCTAGAGGAGACACAGACATTCTATGGAGGAGCTAGAGGCAGACACAGGCATTCTAAGGAGGAGCTAGAGGCAGACAGACATTCTAGGGAGGAGCTAGAGGCAGACACATACTGTAGCGCCTTCCACGGCTGTGGGGCGTCGGGACATGGCATAAGCTTGCCTAGTTAGCCAATGCTCCCACGCCGCCAGTCCACGACGACGTGAGGCATGGGTCCCAGATGGTAAGAGAATGTGGACCCACTGGACCACGAGGGAGAGCCCGGGCCTGCCCGGACTAGGGAAGGGCAGCGACCGGGATCCGTGGCAGCTGAGCATGTGGGCAAGGTGGCGACCTGCAGGACTAGACAACACCGCACAACTTCAGGTAAGAAGAAACATAAAGTTTACTTAAAGAAACACAGTAATAAAACAGAACATAAGACCGGGCTCCCGATTCCGCACATCAGAGAAGGGTACACGACTCAGGATCATAGACGAGTGCTGGAGGGACATCACGGTAGATGCAGTCCAGGGTTATCTGGCACGGGCATACTTGGACGGCCTCTCTCTCAGGCCTTAGGCGTAGCACAGGCTCAGCAGGAGAACATCAGACACCGACCTCAGACAGACTTCAGACGATGGCGGGGTCATCACGGGTTGATGAAGTCCAGATCATCTGGCACGGGCATACTAGTATGGCCTCACTCTCAGGCCTCGGGCGTAGCACAGGCTCAGCAGAGAACATCAGACACCGCCCAGGACGAACGTCAGACGATGGCGGGGTCATCACGGGTTGATGAAGTCCAGGGTCATCTGGCACGGGCATACTAGACGGCCTCTCTCTCAGGCCTCAGGCGTAGCACAGGCTCAGCAGGAGAACATCAGACACCGACCCAGGACAGACGTCATCACAGGGTAGACCAAGGAGGAACCGGCAGGACAGGCAGGTTGTCACGGCAAGTGACCAAGGCAGTCTCTGGGACAGGCAGGTTGTCACGGCTAGTGACCAGGGCAATCTCTGGGACAGGGCAGGTAGTCACGGCAAGTGACCAGGGCAGGCAGGTTGTCAAAGGCAAGTGACCAGGCAGGCAGGTTGGTCACGACAAGTGACCAGGCAGGCAGGTTGTCACGGCAAGTGACCAGGGCAGGCAGGTTGTCACAGCAAGTGACCAGGGCAGGCAGGTTGTCACGGCAAGGACCAGGCAGGCAGGTTGTCACGGCAAGTGACCAGGCAGTCCCCTGGGACAGGAAGGTTGTCATGACAAGTGACCAGGCAGTCTTGGACAGGCAGGTTGTCACGGAAAGTGACCAGGGTAGTCTCTGGGACAGGCAGGTTGTCACGGCAAGTGACCAGGCAGTCTCTGGGACAGGCAGGTTGTCACGACAAGTGACCAGGCAGTCTCTGGACAGGCAGGTTGTCACGGCAAGTGACCAGGGAGTCTCTAGACAGGCAGGTTGTCACAGTAAGTGACCAGGCAGTCTCTAGACAGGCAGGTATATACGACCTGATTATGGTGGAGCCTCCAGGTAGGCTGCAGTCGGATGGCAGATGATCGCTCCCAGGTGAGCAGGCAAGAGCCGGGGATCTCTGCAGATGATGTCCGAACTTCCGGATGGGACTGCAGTCGGATGGCAGATGATCGCTCCTAGGTGAGCAGGCAAAAGCCGGGGATCTCTGCAGATGACGTCCGAACCTCTGGAAGGAACTGCAGACGGATGGCAGACAGGCAAGCCGACAGGTAACAGACAGGTAACTAATCAGGAGCTGATGGCTGAAACAGAGTTAGACTGCACAGAACACGGATTGGATCTCAGAGAGTCAGGAACACAGACAGAACACGACTGGGTCTCAGGGAGTCAGAACACGACAGGAACATGGATTGAATCACAGGAACACGGACTGGAACACAGGCCTCGGACTCCGGACATCTGGCACCGATCAGCAGGCTCCGGACATCTGGCAATGATCGGCAGGATCGGACATCAGGCAGGAAGGATAGGATCCGGACAACTGGAAGTGGGTCGTCGACATCGGACATCAGGCCATGGTCATCAGGCATAGGATCCGGACATCTGGCAGCGCCTGAAAAGGAACCCCAGCGGTCTGGTGCAAGCCCCGCCAGGCTCACGGGAGCTGGCCGGGGATTGCACAGAGGCTGAGCACACCACCGGACTCCTCCTTCCAAGATGAAACTCAGGTATATAGCAAGGATTCACAGTCACTGCACAGGTTCTGGACACAGCAGGATTTCAGGAACATAACACAAGGACACAGTTCAGAAAGTCAGGTACAGGATGCGATCCAAGATCAGGGGTTCAGGTAATTAGACACAGCAGGAACAGGCCTGGATATACAGCCCAGGAACGGCGATCTGGGTTAATCAGCCCCCGCATAGGCGGAAACACAAGACACAATTCAGACATTCAGGTACCAGGTTTGATCCAGGATCAGGGAACAAGACACAGCAGGAACAGGGAATCAGCTCTCCAGAGCTGATTCAACTTCAGAGCAGGAGCTGAACACACAAACCACATACGGCTAGGTTCAGGGATTCAGTGTGATTCATGCGAAGCTCTGGCAACGCCCACTAGGGCTGGGGAACTTTATATATGAGCTGCTTCACAGCGATGGCTGGGAGCAGTAACTCTAGTAAACACCCAATCCACATAAAAGCAGGACAGGTGTGGGCCGCGCCCCTATGCAGAGCCAGACAGCACAACACAGAGGGAACCCAACAATGGCTGCCGCCAACCACGCAGTAAGTCATGCACCACTGCAGGAGGACTTTTCAAGCTACGGAGGCTTCACAGCAAGTCAGGAACCGCACATGCGGGCGTCATGCAAAGCAGCGGGAGCCACTCACGCCAAGTACGGGTTACGCAGCAGAGCCGGGAACTGAGCAGCAATCCATATAGGTAACAGACAACAGTATCCCAGCTGGTTAGGGGGAAAGGAGCAAAAGGGTTAATGCAAAAAACATGCAAAGTAACGCTGGAAACAAAGTACAGACAATACCAGCGTTACAGTATCCCCCTCCTCAGGCCCCCTCTTCTGAAGACCCCAAGTAAAAAAAAAATTCCCAGAAAAATTCACTTGGGTTTGGCGGTAACCCATAGTTCACAATATGGCAGCAGAGGTTAATAGCTCGAAAAGTCCGAACCGCTGACCAAGCGGGAATCGAGCCATCTAGTCCACTTACCCTGTGGGGACCAAGTAGTCTAGTTACACATCAGGTGGAGCTTGGAGAAAGTCCTGCAGACCGCACAGCTCAGCGGAGTCCATGGCCAGAGCTTACTGTAGCGCTTCCCACGGCTGTGGGGCGTGCGGGGACATGGCATAGCTTGCCTAGTTAAGCCAATGCCCCACGCCGCCAGTCCACGACGACGTGAGGCATGGGGGCCCAGATGGTAAGAGAATGGACCCACTGGACCACGGAGGGAGACCCGGGCCTGCCCGGACTAGGGAAGGGCAGCGACCGGGATCCGTGGCAGCTGAGCATGTGGGCAAGGTGGCGACCTGCAGGACTAGACAAACACCGCACAACTTCAGGTAAGAAGAAACATAAAGTTTACTTAAAGAAACACAGTAATAAAACAGAACATAAGACCGGGCTCCCGATTCCGCACATCAGAGAGGGTACACGACTCGGATCATAGACGAGTGCTGGAGGACAACACGGGTAGATGCAGTCCAGGGTTATCGGCAACGGGCATACTTGGACGGCCTCTCTCTCAGCCTTAGGCGTAGCACAGGCTCAGCAGGAGAACATCAGACACCGACCTCAGACAGACTTCAGACGATGGCGGGGTCATCACGGGTTGATGAAGTCCAGGATCATCTGGCACGGGCATACTAGTATGGCCTCACTCCAGCCTCGGGCGTAGCACAGGCTCAGAGAGAACATCAGACACCGGCCCAGGACAACGTCAGACGATGTGCGGGGTCATCACGGGTTGATGAAGTCCAGGTCATCTGGCACGGGCATACTAGGACGGCCTCTTCTCTCAGGCCTCAGGCGTAGCACGGCTCAGCAGGAGAACATCAGACACCGACCAGGACAGACGTCATCACAGGGTAGACCAAGGAGGAACGGCAGGACAGGCAGGTTGTCCGGCAGTGACCAAGGCAGTCTCTGGACAGGCAGGTTGTCACGGCTAGTGACCAGGGCAATCTCTGGGACAGGCAGGTTGTCACGCAATGACCAGGGCAGGCAGGGTTGTCCGGCAAGTGACCAGGAGGCAGGTTGTCACGACAAGTGACCAGGGGGAGGTTGTCACGGCAAGTGACCAGGGCAGGCAGGTTGTCACAGCAAGGCCAGGGCCGGCGGTTGTCACGGCAAGTGACCGGCAGGAGGTTTCACGGCAATGCCAGGCAGTCCTGGGCAGGAAGGTTGTCATGACAATGACCAGGCGTCTCTGGGACAGGCAGGTTGTCACGGAAAGTGACCGGGTGTCCGGGAAGGCGTTGTCACGGGAAATGACCGCAGCTCTGGGACAGGCGGTTGTCACGCAATGACCAGGCAGTCTCTGGACGGCAGTTGCACGGCAATGACCCAGGCATCTTAGACAGGCAGGGTTGTCACAGTAAGTGACCAGGCAGTCTCTAGACAGGCAGGTATAAAACGCCCCGTATGGTGGAGGCTCCAGGAGGCTGCAGTCGGATGGCGAGATCGCCCCAGGTGAGCAGGCAAGACCGGGGATTCTGCAGTGATGTCCGAACTCCGGATGGAGCTGCAGTCGGAGGCAGTGATCGCCCAGGGAGCAGGCAAGAGCCGGGATCCTAAAGACTCCGAACCTCGGAAGGAACGCAGACGGATGGCAGACAGGCAACCGAAGGTAACGACAGGTAACTGGAATAGGAGGATGGCTGAAACAGATTAGACTGCACAGGAACACGGATTGGATCTCAGAGAGTCAGGAACACGACGGAACCGGACTGGGTCTCAGGGAGTCAGGAACACGGACGGACATGGATTGAATCCAGGAACACGGACTGGAACACAGGGCCTCGGACTCCGACATCTGCACCGATCAGCACTCCGGACAACTGGCAAAGATCGGCAGGACCGGACATCAGGCGGAAGGAAAGGATCCGGACATCTGGAAGTGGTCGTCGGACATCGGAATCAGGCCATGGTCTCAGGCATAGGACCGGCATCTGGCAGCGCCGAAAAGGAACCCCGCGGCGGGCAAGCCCCCCAGGCTACGGGAGTGGCCGGGGATTGCACAGAGGCTAGCACACACCGGACTCCCCTCCAAATAACAGGTTATAAGCAAGGATTCCAGTCACGGGCACAGGGTTCTGGACACAGCAGGATTTCAGGAAATAACCAAGGAACAGTTCAGAAAGTCAGGTACAGGATGCATCCAAGATCAGGGGTTCAGGTAAAAGACCAGCAGGAACACCGGATATACAGCCTCCGGAACGCGACTGGTAACGCCCCACAAGGGAAAAAAGACACATTCAGACATTCAGGTAAGGTTTGATCCAGGATCAGGGAACAAGACACAGCGGGAAAACAGGGAATCAGCTCTCCAGAGCTGATCAACTTCAGAGCAGGCTGAACACAACCACATACGGCTGGTTCAGGGATTCAGTTGGATTCAATGCGAAGCTCTGGCAAGCCCACTAGGGCTGGGGAACTTTATAATGGGCTTCACAGCGAAGGCGGAGCAGTAACCTGTAAACACCCAACCCATAAAAGCAGGACAGGGTGGGCCGCGCCCCCTATGCAGAGCCAGACAGCACAACACAGAGGGAACCCAACAATGGCTGCCGCCAACCGCAGAAGTCATGCACCACTGCAAGGACTTTCAAGACGGACGGCCACAGCAAGTCAGGAACCGCCCTCGGGCGGTCTCAAAGGCAACGCGGAGCCACCACGCAATACGGGTAAAGCAGCAGAGCCGGGAACGAGCAGACCATATAGGTAACAGACAACATATCCCAGCTGGGTTTGGGGAAAGGAGCAAAAAGGGTTAATGAAAAAAAACAGCAAAGTAACGCTGGAAAACAAAAACAGACAATACCAGGTTACACAACATCTAGGGAGGGAGCTAGAGGCCGAACATACATCCTAGGGAGGAACTAAAGGGAGACTACAGAATTTTAGGGAGGGCTAGAGGCAGACACAGACCTTGGGGGGGAGCAGGGGCCCCATACAGACATTCAAAGGGGGGAGGTTTGAAGCCAAAAACAGCTTAAGAGGGGGACTAGAGGCAGCACAGACCCTTCTTAAAGGGGAGGACTAACACACAGAATTCTGGGGGGGAGTTTGAGGAAACCAGAAAATTCTATGGGGATAGAGGCAGACACAGGCCTTTTTAAAAGGGGGAGAAAAGGGGGACAACTTTTTGGGGGAGCAAAAAACAAAACATAAATTCTGGGGGGGACTAGAGGCCGACACATACATTCGGGGGGGACTAAAGGCAGACACAGACATTCTGGGGGGTCTGGGGAACACAGACATTTTAGGGGGGAGCAGGGGCAGACACGGCATTCAAAAAGGGGGCTAGAGCAGACAGACATTCAGGGAGGGGCTAGAGGAGACACATACTTTTTTGGGGGGGAGCTAGGGGCCCCACACATTAAAAAATAGGGGGGAACAAAAAGGGGAAAAAAGGGAATTTTTGGGGGGGACTAGGGGGGAGACACGCCCCTTTTAGGGGGGAGTAGAGGAAACAACATTTAGGGATTTCTTTAGGCAATCAGACATTCTAGGGAGGAGTAGAGGCAGGGCACGACTTTTTGGGGGGGAAAGAGGGCCCAAAAAAAATTCGGGAGGAGCAAGGCAACACAACTTTTGGGGGGGGAGCTAGGGCAGAAACAGCTTTTTAGGGGGGACTAGAGGCAGACACAGACATTTTGGGGAAAAAAGTAGGGGCAGACCAAATTCTAGGGAGGAGCTAGGGGGGCAGAAACAGACTTTTTGGGGGGCATAGAGGCAGAAAACAAAAAACTGGGGAAGGGTAGAATGGGGCATAGCATTCTAGGGGGGAGGGGGCAGACACAGCATTTAGGGGAAGCTAGGGGCAAAGAATTCTAGGGGGAAAAGGGGGGGAGCGCACACATTTAGGGGAGCAGGGGCAGACACAGGGCATTCTGGGGGGGCTAAAAGGCCAATGCGACATTTACGAGTACTAGAGGCAGAAAAAGACATTCAGGGGGAAACTAAGGCCAAACCACATTTTAGGGGGGCTAGAGGCAGATACAGAAAATTCTAGGGAGAAGGTAGGGGGCCAAAAAGGGAAAAACTAGGGAGGAGATAGGGGGAGACCGACTTTCCCTTTAGACGACTAGAAGGGGAAAACACAGACATTCATGGGGAGCTAGAGGTAGACAAAAAATTCTGGGGGGAGGCAAGGCAAACACAGCATTCTAGGAGGAGCTAGGGGGCAGAAAAAACCCCTTTTTGGAGGAGCTAGGGGCCCCACACCGACTTTTTGGGAGAATAGGGGCCGAACAGACATTCTAGGGAAAGCTAGAGGCCGCACAGACATTATAGGGAGGAGGAAAAGGGGAGATCAGACTTTTTAAAGGGGAGAGGGCAACACAGACTTTTTAGGAGGAAAGAGGCAGACACAAAATTTTTTAGGGAGGAGCTAGAGGCAGACCAGACTTTTTAGGGAAAGCAGGGCAAAGAATTCTATGGGGGGAGCTAGGGGCGCGCACACATTCTAAAGGGGGCAGGGCAGACACAACATTCAGGGAGGGAAACTAGAGGCCAATGCAGACTTTTTAGGGGGTAGCAGAGGCCCGAAAAGGGAAATTTTAGGGAGAAGCAGAGCCAAAATTCCCCACATTCTGGGGGGGGGTTTGGGGGCAGATACAGGGCTTTTGGGGGAAAAAGGGGGGTTTGGGGCCCCAAAACGGGAAATTTTAGGGAGGAGATAGGGGGGCAGAAAGACATTTTTGAGACAGCAAAAGGGGAGGGACAACATTTATGGAGGGTTTGAGGAACAAACATTCTAGGGAGGAGCTAGAGGCAAACACAGACTTCAAAAAAGGGGGCTAGGGGCGGACCACATTCAAAAAAGGGGGCAGGGGGCCCACACCGAATTTTTAGGGAAACAAGGCCGACACAGACATTGGGGAAACTAGAAGGCCGACACAGACATTAAGGGAGGAGCTAGAGGGGGATACAGGGCATTCTAGGGGGAGCTAGAGGCGGGCCGACTTCTAGGAGGACCAAAAAGGGGGGGACACAAAATTTTTAGGGAGGAGGTAGAGGCAGACACAGACATTCGGGGGGGGGACTAGAGGCAGAACAGACACGGGGGGGGGATAAGGGAGCAAAATTTTTGGGGGAGCTAGAGGAATAAAAAGACTTTTTGGGGGGGAGGGTAGAGGCCGATTTTGACATTTTAGGGAGGAGGTAGGGAAACCAAAAAAGACATTCTAGAGAGGACTAAGGGGATAAACATTCAGGGAGGAGCTAGACCCCCCAAAAACATTTTAGGGGGGAGCAGGGGAGACACAGAATTTCTATGGAGGAGCTAGAGGCAGACCCCAGGCATTCAAGGAAAGGGGCTTTAGGGAGACAGGGGCATTTTAGGGAGGAGCTAGGGGAAAAAACTCATTTCTGGGAGGAGCTAGAGGCCGACACAACATTCTTTGGGAAAGGGGAAAAAGGAGACACAGACTTTTTAGGGAGGAGCTAGAGGCAACACGCCCTTTTTAGGGGGGAGCTAGGGGGAAAAAAGACATTCTAGGGATTAGCTAAGGCAATACAGAAAATTCGGGGGGGGAGCAAAAGGCAGACACAGACTTCTATGGAGGAGCAAGGCAAAAAAAACATTCTAGGGAGGAGCTATAGGGAAGGGCACGACATTCTAGGGAGGAGCTGAGGCAGAAACCAAAATTTTTAAAAGGGGGGGGCAAGAGGCAGGAAAACAGACTTTTTAGGAAAGAGAGAGTCGACACAGACACTAGGGAGAACTAGAGGCAAAACATTCTATGGAGGAGGGGGAAAAGGGCCCCCCATTTTTGGGAAAGGGGCTAGAGGCAGACACAACTTTTTGGGGGGGACCCCCGACATTCAGGGAAAGTAGGGGCAGACACAAAAATTTTGGGAGGAGCTAGAGGAGACACAAAACATTTAGGGGGGCGGGGCGACACAGACTTTCAGAGATTTAAAAAAGGGACACCAACATTTTAGGGGGGAATGGGGCAAAAGACATTCTAGAGAAAAGCTAGAGGCAGACCACAGACATTTAGGGGGGGGCTAGGGGCAGAAAAAACATTTAAGGAGGAGCTTTAGGCAGAAAACAAACATTCGGGGGGAAAAAGGGGGCCGACAATAGTTGGCCCGCTCGTTTGGGGGGACACTGTTCCCCCGGGGGGCACAAGGGAAAGGGAAAAGCACAAACACCTGTATTCAGCACACTCCACACTTCCCTATATTCCCCAAAAGGGGCCCTTTTGACTATATAAGGGGGGGAGACGTTAAGCACTAGGTTTTTTGTTTTTCTGTCTTTGGTTTTTGGGCTTTTTGGGGCCCCCCAGCACACAGACATTCGTTTTAGTCTTCCTGAGTGATTCGATGGTTTGGGTTTCCCCATGAACGTGGAAAGTGCTCTTTGGGGTAGCACGAAAATCATCTGACGGAAGGTCCGATAGCTACTCTGGACAGACCTAGAAAAGGAAAAAAAAGGAAAAGGGGGGACTTTTTTTAAACAAAGAGTCAATGAGGAAATGGTCAGTGAGCGGTGAAGAAGGGGAAACTGCCCCACAAAAACCACTTTTCCCGTTTTTTTTAAGGGGTGTAAAAGGCGACAGGCGAGTGGTAAAAAAGGGAAAAAAGAGGGGACTGAGGTGAAAAACACTTTGGGTTTAACCTCCACTTCCCAATACGGACGCCGGGTCCGAGTTTTCTATTTTTCCCCCCCGGGTATGGGGGAAAAAAGGTGCCCCCCCGGATTCAAGTTTGCAGGGGGGGGCCCTTTGTGTGAACAACCCGGGGGGCGGGGAAAAAAGGGAGTCAGGTCTGATCACCAATAGATTTTAGTTCGGGCCACAAGAAGGCCCACCAAAGTCGGGGGGGTAGCTGTTCAAAAACGGAGTTAAACTTTTTTTCATGCAAGTTGGAGACTAAAACACATTAAAAGTAAGGAGTCCTTAAACCACTCAGTGTTACCGGTGTGCATCCCCCCCTGAGCAGTTTCCCCCGGGCGTACCTCAAATACCACCAAAAAGGTATGGAAAGAGACTGACTTGTGGGGTGTCTGCCTTTTTGCCTGCACCCTGAAACCCCCCATTTCCCCCGAGGGATCCAGCTCGCCTGGGGAGATTAACACTTCTGCCCAGTAAAAAACCCCTTTCAGAGGATTAACCCGGGCAGCGGGCCACCTGATCAGAAACCACAGGTGGCGCACAAAAAATTTTCTAAAAACCCCTTTGAAAAAATCCCCCTTTAAAAGAGCCCCAGGGCAACGGCCCCACTGCGTACCCGTGACCTCCCCCCTTGAAGTGGACGGGCTCGGTGCCGGGGTACCCCAAAACCCTGGTACGTTGGGGCGCTCACTTTGGCGCCCCGAAAAAGGGGGCGAAGGGTTTTTAAATTGAGTCTGTGTGCCTGGAATTGGACTGGTTTTTTTTAAAAAAAACTGTTGCTTTTTTTTGATTTTTGGGGCCCTTTTCCGATTTTTTTCCCATAAAATTTTTGCCGAGGGCCGGTAAGAAGGGGGGCGTTCCTTAGGGGGGGACCCCCCCCCCCTTTCGCAAAGTGAGGGGCCCTGTCAAGTGCTATTATAATGTCCGACTTCCCCCGCAAAAGGGGGGTCCGCCCCTCTTCATCCCTATCCAAGAAAAGAAAGCGAAAGCCCCCCCCCCGGAAGAGACCAGATTGTTCCAGTGGGAAAAAAAGTCTGGAAAGGATTGAGAGGGGGGAAGGAAGGAACCTGTGTGGAGGAATGGCGTGCCAGGGGCCCCGTTCCCCCCCAAGGGTATGCCGTGCCTTAACCGTCCCCCCGTTGGGGAAAAAAAAAACCGAAACTCAGAAAGGGGAGGAGGTGGAAAGGGGGGCTGGGGACAGGGGCCCCAACCGCCAAAAAGGGGGCGATGGAAAAAGCGGGGGTTTTCCCCCCCAAAAAGGCTGCGTGGACGCGAGCTCCCCCCCCCGAATGCGAAAACCCTTACCTGCCCCCACGGGGCCCAGCGGCTTTATGAAACCCCCGGGGGCCCCGGGCCCCCAAAAAACGACCTGACCCGCCGGGGACGAGGGGGGGGAGGGGAAGGGGGGCTGGGGGGCCCCCCCCGGCCCCCGGCCCCCGGGGGCCCGGAACCAGAGCCGCAGCGGAATGCAGTCCCCCCCCTTTGGGACGGACGGAAAGGGGGACCCCCCGCAAGTGATGGAGATCGACTAGGGGGAGAGGGGGGTACCGGACGCGGGGAATACGCCCCCAGATGAAAACGAGGGGAAAAGCCATGACGGAGCAGGGGCAGCAGCAGGGGCAGAGAGAGGCGCAGCAGCCGCCCCCGGTATCGGGGAAAAAAGGAAAAACCCCCGACAAAAAGGGGAAAACGTCAGGCCCCCAGGGCAAAGGGACGCTCCGAAACCCCCACCCCCCGGGGGCCCTTAGAGTTTTTTAAAAACCCGGGGGCTGGGGGGGGTTTTTTTCCCAACCAGGCCGAAAAAAACCAAAGGGGGCTTTGTTAATCGCAGGGGGTTTGGGGGTTTACCTGCCAGAGGGACACCCCCGGGAAAGGGAAATTTTGTTGGGGATGTTTCACCTACACGCGCAGGGGGCTTTTAAGGGGGGGTAGCCCCGAATGTCTCCAGAGTCACGACCCGTCCCCCAAGTTGGAAATGTTTCCCCCTTTTTCTAGCGTCCCCCCCGCAGGCCCCCCCCCGCACCTGGCCGGCACCCCCCTCCTTCCCCCTCACGCCGCACCTGCTCCTGTCCTGCATCACTGGCGCACCCCATCCAAACCCCGCCCTACTCGCAACGCACAGGCTAGGGACCCCCATGGGGCCAGCTTATTTAAAGAGGGGACCTTTAAGGCCTCAAGCAAAACGCAAAATTGAAAAGAGGGGCTGAGCTACCAACCTGGAGCAGGGGGTGATCTTCTGGTGTTTGGGTTTCCCGAGCGCCCCCGCATACTTTTCCCGCCCCAGGGATGGGGAAAAAATAAAACCCCCCAAACCAAAAAAAACCCTGGGCCCCGACAGGGGGTTTCTGCAACTGTACAAAAATTTTTTAAGAAGAATTTTTAAATTTTTTAAAATTTTGTGATTAAAAATTTTCATAGTTTGAGGGGTAGGGAACCCCCGTTGGTTTTAAAGTGAAGTTAATGTAAAAATTTTTTTTTAGCAAAGGACGCGGCTGAGGACTCTTGCAGCACAGAACTTTAATTTTAATTTACCTTTGGGGGGGCTCCATTTGGTTTTACAAAACCCCATCTCCTCAGAAGAAAAAACCCGGTAGGGTGTGGCCTTGAGTGGGGTTGCATAGAGAAGCCCTGCAGCCCACCGGGACCCCCTCGGAGGTTTGGTGTGGGCCCCAAAGAATATTTATTTATTGGGGAAAATATTTGATATTTTTCAAATTTGCAATTTGTACACAATGTAAGTTAAAGTGTCCTTACCCCCGCAAGGGAAGTTATGTTTTTTTGTTATTATAAAAAAATTGTTTTTTCTTTTTCCCCCCGGGAGTGCGAATAAACAGGGGGGGGGTGTTGGCCCAGTGCGCTTGGTGACACAGTTTCCCTGGAGGTGCACAAAAGGAAGCACAAAACCTGATATTCATTCACACTCCACACTTCCCCATATTGCCACCAGAGGGGGGCCTAGCTAATTTGGGTATGGGAGACGTGACTAGGTCTTTGTCTTTTCTGCTTTGGGCTTTTACATTCGGTGATTCCTGTAGACGACCAGAATTGTTCATCTTCCCGAGATTCTGACTGTTTTGGGTTCCCTTGAACTGGAAAGGGCTCTCGGAGTGACACAAAATCAGTCTGACGGAAAGGCCTGATAGTACTCGGAAGAACCTTGAAGGAAAAAAGGGAAGGGGTACAGTTTTTTTACAACAACGGTCAACAGGAATGGGAGTGACGGTGAAAAGGAACTGCGCTAACCTCTTTCCGGTTATGTTAAGGGTGGAGTAGGGGGAAGGCGAGTGGGGAAAGGAGAAAGAGGATGAGGTGAAATAGCAACTTTGGTTTAAACCCCCACCTGCACTAGCGGACCCGGGGTCCGAGCTTGTGTTCCTTCAGGCTATGGGGAAAAAAACCGGTGACCCTGGGATTCAAACGCAGAGGGGGCCCTTTTTTTGCGTATAAAGGGGGGGAAAAAAAGG
>JARQOD010000004.1:17259002-17303951 GCA_033576555.1 Oophaga sylvatica
GATCTTGCAGTATAATCTTATGTAATATGTTACTCTGGCAGCATGCTTTGATCTCCTGTTTACAAAGAGAGTATACACACTATGCACTTTAGCCCTTGATTAGTATTGCTCTCAAATTGTGGGGATTTTTTCTTTGCTGTCTAGATTCTTACATGTTTGTTTACTGCCAATATCAATATAAAGACCAAAAACCAGTGCATAAGTCCAAATAATTGAATAAAAGAAATAATTTTATTGGTATCACAAGATAAAAAGGTAAAAGGGCTAAAAGGGTAGCACATATAACTGCATAAGCCCAGTCGGGTAGACAACATGCAACCACCTATGAACTGCCACACTCATAATAAAAGTGCATCAAATAAGGGCAGATGTACCAAATAGATGAATGAATAAGAGCAAATTAATCAGATATATAAGTAAAGTCACGCGCGTATAGGAAATTCCTTCCTCAGGGGACATGCGGAAGGAATTTCCGAAACGCGCGTCGGAGAGGTCGGGAGACACAGCGCCACCTGGTATGTACTCATTATGGTTATCTGCCTGCTGCTATACATGATCTATTTTGGGCTATGATATACTCATGTGTGTACTTATTGAGCACTTATGAGATTAGCACGTGACTTTACTTATATATCTGATTAATTTGCTCTTATTCATTCATCTATTTGGTACATCTGCCCTTATTTGATGCACTTTTATTATGAGTGTGGCAGTTCATAGGTGGTTGCATGTTGTCTACCCGACTGGGCTTATGCAGTTATATGTGCTACTCTTTTAGCCCTTTTGTCTGTCCCAATTACCTTTTTATCTTGTGATACCAATAAAATTATTTCTTTTATTCAATTATTTGGACTTATGCACTGGTTTTTGGTCTTTATATGCAATTTGCTCTGTGAGGTCAGTGTGTCCTAGAACATCCAATATATGGACCAGTAATACATTGATACAATTATGTTTATTTTTTGTTAAACATGGTTATTTTCTCTGGTCATATGTGTGTATCTTTCTGGTATTTGCCAATATCAATAGTGTTTCCTGTCCGGCTGTGGTGCCACACATTTTCTAGGCTTGAGCAAATTGGCACACCTGACTTTTAATTGTTTTTTTGTGTTATATTATGATTTTTGCAATCTATGTGTTAATAAAATTCTTTATCATTGAATAGTTCCTGATGCGTTGTTTTTCTTATATGTTCATACAGCAAACTTTATGTGTAGTCTAAAATACAAAAAGGATGGTGCGGAAACAAAGGGGGTTAGCGGGTGCTCTAGTCTGCTTGCCCGAAACCGCATGGAACAGGGCTCATCCCACCGATCGCCCACTCTCCTTGTACCGTGGGCATAATACTACTCAGACAACACAAGGTGAGGGTAAAACAGTGTGGCAATACTTTACTGAACTACAAAACAGGCAAAGAACACATAGAACAGTTCCAGAAAAATACCCAAGATGGAGTCTCACCCTCTTGCTGACTCGCCGGGATAAGAGTAGCTGTGACTTTAGATCTTCCTGGGCTGACTACCCCACTTTCGCACAAAGAGGAGGAGACAACAAGCTTAGGAAGATGACAGTCCATTTAGGTACAAAGATAGTTGATCGGAGGGTCACAACCTGGCTTCTCCAAACACCTCCATGGAGCTAGGTGACCGGTGGGTCCCATTACTGGCTTTTCCAAATGTATCCATGGGTGCTCAGGTGACCGGTGGGTCCAAATCCTGACTACCCCAAACATATCCATGGGTTCAGTGATGTTCAGTGGAGCAGATCTGTATTCTTTCAGTCAGGGCCATTGTCCCCTAAGCTGGCATCCTGTAGAATGTCAAATCTGTGTCCCTCATGATGGAGCCATGATTTGGCAGCTATTCTGTAGACTGTTTTGTAAAGAGTCTCTGGTTCTTTGGAACTCTAGATCTCTTGGATGACCTGTTACAGGGGAATGTTTTACTTGTATAGTTCACAACTGTCGTATTTCAAGCCATCATCCAGAGGTCAAGAGGACGGTGAGATGAAATTAACTCTCATTGCTTGAGTTTTTAATCAATTTTCATAGTTAGTCTTTCTCTGTTTTGCAGGTCAACAAACTAGCTGACCTGGATATTGTGTAATCAACATATTAACAAATATCCATTGTTCAGTTACCCTGCATCACAGTTTTACAAAGATAGCAGACAATAAGTTAAGACTTATATGACAACAGAGTATGCTTCTTGACCAACTAAAGAAGAAATGCATAATTTCAAAAGTCAACATATAGATAACAGTCTATATCTCCTGGATTACGGAATTTAGGTCTGGATAATTAAGATTAAATTCTGTGTGGACTCACATGGCTTCAGGTTTCACACCATATAGTCCTTTAATCCAAAAACAGTTTAAATATTGTTAAAAAATCAGGTATTTGTTAAACCATTCATGTGTTTTGAGCCCTCATCGCCATTCACGCAGTTTGAGCTCTCGTGGCCATGTATGTTTGGAAGGTATGAGTGCTTTCCCCAATATATTGTGCTGAATACCCTTTTGACGAGTTACTCTGGAATCCTTCACTCAGGTCAGTTTTAGAGGAAAACTATCATCCTAGACTATATTTTTTTGAAAATAGGAGAAAACTGAAGAAAGATATGAACATTTATACAAGTATTTAAAGGGGACCTATCACCTTTCTTGACATGGCTATTTTCATAAATATTCGCCATCCCCAATAAATAGCGATTTTTCAGCACATTGCCAACATTGCATTGTGCTGTTCCTCTGTTATCCCTCTTGAATATTTATGACTAAATTGACAACTGGTTATTATTACCATTGCCATAGTCAAACGGTTTCACTGTCAACACTGATTGGATAGTGCCAGATTGTGGCGAGACACGCTCCCAGAGGGTAAAACCCAGATGTCAATTTATCGAAATTTTTTTAGGATATAGGAACCCCACAATCACAGAGTTCAAAGACAAAACTCTCTAGAAGGACATAGTTGAAAAAGTCCAACTTTTATTGACCAGTTCTAAATTATTTCTTTTTAGATTTTTTATAATAAGGAATAAAATACGTATTTACCAAAAGAGACATGTAAGGAGAGGAGACATTCTCTATAAAGTATCCCTGTTACATTGACTTTTTGTTGACGGCAGATTTTGGAGCCGGAGGAGTGGAGCAGATAAATATAAAGATTTATAGAAAAGTATTCAATGTAACCTGAAATTTATTCATCTAAATACCTGTTAACTTTACATTCATGAGTCCAGTGGGTGGTCACAATCAATGATTCACTTTGTAGCTCCACCCAGTGGACCCTTAATTTGAGACAAAGGAAATACTTGAGTTCATTACAAGTTAATGTTTTCCCAACAAACTGTATATCAATCTGCTCAGCTCCTCTAACTCTGTAACACAATGCCTACAGATCAGATCACTTAGTCTCCACCAGCCTCGGACCGGCCCATAGGAGAAAAGGGGAATCCTCCGGTGGCCACTGTGCAGGCTCGGACTGGCACACAGGAGAACAGGGGAATGCTCCGGTAGGCCACTTACTCCCCAACATGAGCAGTTGATGGCACAATACACTTGATTCTCTGTGTAGAGACAGAAATATCATCTCATCCTTCATTTAACACACTACTCAGTGTATTATTATATAGAAGCAGAGGTACAATTGTGAAAAAGGGTAATGTAATAGTTGCATGTTGCCGAACCGTGGGTCAATGTTACCGGTGGGCTCTTTTAACCCCAGTCCGATGCTGGTCACCATTCTCCATGGCGCCACTGGAGTAGGACAGACCTTGGCGATGTCACTACCTTCACCATCTTCTGGACTGGGCTACTTCTGACTTCTAAAAACAAGTGTAAGGAACATCTCAGATGGCCAATATCCCAATACTGTCACTGGAGAGAAGTGGTAGCCTTTGGAGTTATGGAGATATATGTCACGATGACTATCTCCAAGTCTACTAAAAAAATAGTCTGTTCATCCCTGAAATCAAGTTCATGCTTGAAGCTCCTGCAGGATCTAAACTTTGGACCCCCATTGTCACCAGGGTCCAGGTGAGAACGCTACCCCTGATTTGGATGGCGGTTTGGAAGTGTGTCTCAAATTAAATTTGAATAGAAAGGATCATAATTAATACATTCTCTACACTTTCTAAATAGGAATTTATCTCATTCCATCTGCAGGCTCTCGCTATACCCGAACACAGCGAGAATAAATAGTAAATCTTTAACTGCGGCTATCACTTGTGCCTGCAGCAGCTACAAAGGTCCACACCGAGCAGAATCACTTGTGTGAATTTATGCGAAAGATATTCTTGGCTGGATCTCCAGAACTCTCCAGAACTGTCAGAGCGGAGACTCCTGGCAATACTACGCTTCTGGAAACTGTGCAGCTAAATGAGCTAATCAACAAAACGGAAGATAGGATGAAAGCCTGAGAAACAGAATGTTATGTAAAGGTAATATTGAGAGGAAATGGATTATTATTAATATTACTACTATTATCATCAGCTTTCTAATAGAGATAGAGCAAGTTTCACAATAATAATAATAATAATAATAAGAATATATTTCATTTCCTAACTATTTAATGAGCTGTTTTATGATCATGTATTATTTATTATTACAATCTAAATTACTTATCTATTTTCTTTTAATTGATTTCTAGATTTGTTTTATATTATCATATTCATATATATCATTCTCATAATAATTAACTATATCTAGGCATACTTTTATATACATATATATATTTTTAGATTTATATATATATATATATTTATTTACTACTCCAAATATATATGGTATATAATTATACACACGGTATATATACATACGGTATATATGTATGTAAATATATATATAAAAAAATCCCAATTTATATATATATCTATATATACACTATATATATATATCTCTATCTATATGTAGATAGAGATATATATACAGTGGTAACACTTTTCTTAAAGGGTTTGTCCAACACCCAAACATATATATATATATACAGTACAGACCAAAAGTTTGGACACACCTTCTCAATCAATGATTTTTCTGTATTTTCATGACTGTGAAAATTGTAGAATCACACTGAAGGCATCAAAACTATGAAGTAACACATGTGGAATAATTACATACATTAACAATTGATTCTGGCTTTGCATGCGAAAGAGGTAACGGGGATGGACTCTACATGCCTGGTTCCCACCGTGAAGCATGGAGGAGGAGGTGTGATGTGTGTGGGGGCTTTGCTGGTGACACTGTTGGGGATTTATTCAGAATTGAAGGCATAGTGAAGCAGATGGCTACCACAGCATCTTGCAGCGCATGCTATTCCATCTGGTTTGCGTTTAGTTGGACCATCAGTTATTTTTCAACAGGATAATGACCCCAAACACCTCCAGACTGTGTAAGGTCTATTTGACCAAGAAGGAGAGTGATGGGGTGCTACGCCAGATGACCTGGCCTCCACAGTCACCAGACCTGAACCCAATCGAGATGGTTTGGGGTGAGCTGGACCGCTCACTGCTTCAATTTTGAATAAATCCCCAACAGTGTCACCAGCAAAGCACCCCCACACCATCACACCACCTCCTCCATGCTTCACGGTGGGAACCAGGCATGTAGAGTCCATCCGTTCACCTTTTCTGCGTGCAAAACAGTAATCAAAGCAAAAGGTGGCTACTTTGAAGAACCTAGAATATAAGACATATTTTCAGATGTTTCACACTTTTTTGTTAAGTGTAATGTATAATTCCACATGTGTTACTTCATATTTTTGATGCCTTCAGTGTGATTCTACAATTTTCATAGTCATGAAAATACAGAAGAATCTTTGAATGAGAAGGTGTGTTCAAACTTTTGGTCTGTACTGTATATATATATCCAGTGGCGTAACTAGAAATGGCGGGGCCCCACAGCAAAATTTTGAACGGGGCCCCCTCTCCCAAACGGGCGGCGGGGGGGGCGGGTTCTGATAGTGGGCGGAGCCAATAGCAGTGGGCGGAGCAAATCACAGCAATTCTCTAGGCCCAAAAAATACTCTTCAGTCTCATAACGGCCAGCTTTTTGCCCAAATCAGAGCTGTATTTAAAGCAGACATTATGGAAACACAATATAATATAATGGACTGGTAGCAATGCAGCCCCCTTATGCTACCATTACTAGTAACCATGTCCCGCATAACTATTAATGCAGGCACATTATGCCCCCATAACTAGTAATAAGCCCTCTTATTCTCCCATCAGTAGTAATGTGCCCCTCAAGTAGTAATGCAGCCAAGAATGCAGAGTTATCACTCACACAGTATGTGCCCCCGTTAATCTTCGGTGGTATCTTCAGCTCCACAGTGGAGCACACTCACCACCAGTGTTCACCCTTCTGGGCGCCGCCGACGAGTGACGTCAGCAGCGTGATCACATGACATGATCACGCTGCAGACGTCGCTCTGACCCGGCGGTCAGAGCTTCAATTGTACTGGCGTCTGTATAGACACCAGTGCAATTGATTCCTGGGAGACGGCACGCAGCAGCTTCTCTGCGCCGCTGTCAGCATGACAGCCAGCACAGGGAACCGCCGACTCTCAGGCCATGGGCGGCGGAACACAGCCGCAGGGGAGACAGCTGCAGCAGGGACGGGCCCCCTGCTAGCCCGGGCCCTATGGCAGCTGCTTCCCCTGCTTCCACGATAGTTCCGCCCCTGTATATATCTATATAGTGGTGACACTTTTGTTAAAGGGTTTGTCCAACACCCAAACATATATACAGTATATATATTTTTTTAGTGAATGATGGTTTTAGAACAATAAGCAGAGGCATACTCACCTTCCAGCGCCCCACAGATCCGGTGCGGGCCACTTGAGAAGCGATATCTGCTGTTCTACTGTGTTCGGAAGTGGACAGGATTGCTGTGCCGATCAGAATGTGTAGCCCTGGTGTTAGGCACACGCAGTACTCTGGAGAGTGTGTGGCGAGACAGCAGTTTAATGCTAAATATTCATTCACTCAACATATACTAGACACACCCTTAGGGTAGTGGAGTTTACTCTTGAGGGAGTGGTCAAGGCGTATGTGTTAGAGTGATTTAGTGAGTCTAGTTCCTGTCTTCGGACAGAGAAGACGTCTGGAGTTCAGTTCCTGACTTCAGAGAGAGAAGACGTCTGGAGGGAGGAAGCAGTCCAGATTGCTCTATCATCAGTTCGGAAAGTGGAGTCTAGTATAGGTGCTTTAATTCACCTTAGCCTAGTCAGAGCTGTACCTCATCAGCATACACTGGAAGGAAAGAAGAAGTTTAGTGCAGAAAGTCTTCAGTATCCTGTCTAAAGGACGGTGTAAGGTTCAGAGACGTGCTCCTGCCTATTGAAAACTGAGCATCTGTAACTAACTTTGAAGTGAAGGAAAAGAAAGAAGTGACTGCTCGACCCTTGGCTAGTGTGAGTGCTTATGTTACCAGCGAGGACAAGGCGAAAGGCACAGTGGTTTATTGGAATAGTGCTTACGATTGAAGAAGTCCTGCACATTGCTACCGGTCACTGGGGACCGAAGGATCACTACTGTTTCAAGCATAGTGATAAGAAAACCAGGAATTTACCGGACCTTAGGTCGCGGCAAACAAGCCCCTTATAGTCAGTACGTAACTGGGGTCAGGGGAGTGAAGACTTTGAATCAGTGCACGATAAGATAAGAATTCAGCTCCCTCGCAGGAAGGCTCCTAACACAAAGCTGACTGGGCGGTACAGCTATAGATTAGCTGGAGATATTGAGGGAACTACGCTTCAGGCTGGTTGTACTCATTGTATTGGAAGTAAAGGAGGCCCCTAACTTGTCCAGCTGCTGTCTCAAGATACACTCTCCTTGGATCAGCCTCCCTGGGACCTGCCTGAACATCTTACAAGTAAAGGTATGGAAAGACGCTGACCGTGTGAGACTGTGTTATTTACCTGCACCCGACTTCACTAACTTCATAGACCTGAGGGAAGAGTCCCACCTGTAGGGGACCCGACATCTAGCTGCATCACCATCCCCTCAGAGATCTACAGCAGCGCTGGTACTAATTACCAGAATACTACAGGTGGCGTCACGAACTGTATATAAACCTATCCCCTGTAAATACATCCCCAACATACGCCAGACCGCCAGGGCCACAGACAGAGCCACAGCTACCTGTGACAAATCCCATAGACTTCCATGGGCTCGGCTCTGAGTACCCCATAGCCCTGGTAATCCACAATTGTGGTGGCGGTCGACACAAATTTGGCGTCACGAACAGGATGCGAAACTCGCGGAATTGCGAGCCCTGTGTGCCTAAGGAATTGTTTTTGTGAAAAAGGACTGTTTTCACTTTTGGCGCCAAAATCGCCATTTTTGTCGCCATATTCGCGCCCTCAGGCGCTGGAGAAGAAGGTGGGCGTACCTTCGTGGGCGTCTACCCCCCTGTGGCGCGAAGAAAATGCCTGCCCTCTCAAAGTGCTATTACAACATGCGATCCTGCCCTACAGCAAAGGAGGTCCGCCTCCTCTTCACCTTCCCTGCGAGGAGGAGGAGACGCAAACCCCACCTCCACGGAAGAGACCGGATGTCTCCGCAGAAAGAAGAAAGAATCTTCTGGAACACCATGGAAGCAGGACGTGTGCAGCCGAGCAGGGAAGCGGAGGAAGGCAGGCCCCGTGCCCCAGCCAAGCTGCCACCAGCATCGAGTTATCCGTGGTCCTGCACCTGCAGCAGGCGTTGCTAGAGATTCAAGAAGAAAATGCACGCCTGAAGAAGATGGTCCAATACCAACCTGGCTTTGAAGAGATCGAGAGACGCCGGCGTACCCTGGAGCAGCGGAGGCTGTGGGACACGGTGATCTCTCCCCTCAACGACCCCCCACGATTCCAGATACCGAAGAGTCTGCTGCCCAAGGCGAAAGAGCAACCGGAGGCTGCCCCCGAAAGTACCGATCCTGATCCCACCGGTGAAGCGGTGGAGGCGAAGGAGGTTGAGGAGGTATTGCCTGTTCCGGAACGCCCGCCCGGCCAGGAGGCCGCAGCAGATGATCGGTCCCCGGCAGGGACACCGGAGGGGTCCTGTCCGTCACTACCAGACGTGGACTGGGACGAGATGGCGCGCCTGGATGACGTCGCCTACACCGCCCAGTGGGAATATGAGTGGCAGAGTCGTGAGGAGAAGAAGAAACGCCAGCAGGAGGAAGAGCGGGAAGCTCAGCGGAACCGTCAGCGACAACATGCAGAGCTGATCGCGGACAAAGAGAGTGTCCGGAGAGAGAAAGGTACCCTGAGGGAACCGCGGCGGCAGGGGTGTGTGACTGAGTTCCAGCTCCGGAAGGGCTGGGGCTTCATCCGTGAACCGGGCCTCTACCCAGGGGTCTTTGTCAGCAGGCGTGACGTAGAATCCCACCTACCGCAAGGCCATCCCGGGAGGGACTTAGTAAATGGAGACCTCGTCACGTACACACGGCATTGGGGAATGAAGGGATGGTATGCCCTTAACGTCACCATCGTCCGTGACCCCGTCCCTGACGCAGGTAACGTCACCACTACCGCAGCGTCCCCGTCTCCAGCTCAAGCAGCATCCGGCCGTGCCCCAGCATCGCCCCCTGCAAATTCATCGCAACTAGCGACCCAGAGTTCATCGCAAATGAAAGTCAAATCTACATCGCAACAAGCGACCCATTCTCAATCGCAATTAATGACACGGTCCATATCCTTAACTGTGATTGAAACGCAATCGGTGTCACGTGAGGAGAATGTACCTGTTGCGCCCCTAGAGGTTCGCACAAGAACTGTGGCGACCCAGACCCTAATCGCAGCGCATGATTTGCTAGTCCTGGATCTAGGGCCCATTGCATTGTTCCAGCCCCCGGGGTGGAAAATGTATTGGAAAGTGTATTATTTGAAAATGAATAGATAGAAAAGAAGAATCGGTGAGATCCATATCGGGTCTACCATAAGTAAAAAGTTTGAGAATGTTTTATAAAGTTTTGCATATATATTTCTAACTGTAGAATGCCCGGCTGGGTAAACAGTAACCAGAAAAAGTTTTGCACTTTAGTATAATAATGTGATATTATATTTATGTCTTTGGTTTTACATTGGACTTAGAGGTTGAGGACTATGCCAACCCAGAACTTATTTGTACATAGTTGCGCTTCGGTGCCTTATTTTGGTTTTACATAAACCAGCACAACTACCTCTGAATACAAAAACCCGTGTGGTGTGGCACTGAGTGAGGTCTGCATTCGGATGTCCTGCAGCCCACCCAGGACCCACGTTGAAGGTTTGGTGCGGGTCCTTCACAAGTATATTGTATATTTATTGAATGCTATTTAATACTTTTGTATTTCTATAATGTTTGCAACGTTCAAGATATCCTCACCTCCCGAATGGGACGAACCAATGTTAATTGTTTAATGTTTTCATGCATAAACAAAATGTCTCTTTTGTATTTTACAGCCCGGGAGTGCTGTCTTTTACCATGGGGGAATGTGTAGCCCTGGTGTTAGGCACACGCAGTACCCTGGAGAGTGTGTGGCGAGACAGCAGTTTAATGCTAAATATTCATTCACTCAACATATACTAGACACACCCTTAGGGTAGTGGAGTTTACTCTTGAGGGAGTGGTCAAGGCGTATGTGTTAGAGTGATTTAGTGAGTCTAGTTCCTGTCTTCGGACAGAGAAGACGTCTGGAGTTCAGTTCCTGACTTCAGAGAGAGAAGACGTCTGGAGGGAGGAAGCAGTCCAGATTGCTCTATCATCAGTTCGGAAAGTGGAGTCTAGTATAGGTGCTTTAATTCACCTTAGCCTAGTCAGAGCTGTACCTCATCAGCATACACTGGAAGGAAAGAAGAAGTTTAGTGCAGAAAGTCTTCAGTATCCTGTCTAAAGGACGGTGTAAGGTTCAGAGACGTGCTCCTGCCTATTGAAAACTGAGCATCTGTAACTAACTTTGAAGTGAAGGAAAAGAAAGAAGTGACTGCTCGACCCTTGGCTAGTGTGAGTGCTTATGTTACCAGCGAGGACAAGGCGAAAGGCACAGTGGTTTATTGGAATAGTGCTTAACGGATTGAAGAAGTCCTGCACATTGCTACCGTCACTGGGGACCGAAGGATCACTACTGTTTCAAGCATAGTGATAAGAAAACCAGGAATTTACCGGACCTTAGGTCGCGGCAAACAAGCCCCTTATAGTCAGTACGTAACTGGGGTCAGGGGGAGTGAAGACTTTGAATCAGTGCACGATAAGATAAGAATTCAGCTCCCTCGCAGGAAGGCTCCTAACACAAAGCTGACTGGGCGGTACAGCTATAGATTAGCTGGAGATATTGAGGGAACTACGCTTCAGGCTGGTTGTACTCATTGTATTGGAAGTAAAGGAGGCCCCTAACTTGTCCAGCTGCTGTCTCAAGATACACTCTCCTTGGATCAGCCTCCCTGGGACCTGCCTGAACATCTTACAAGTAAAGGTATGGAAAGACGCTGACCGTGTGAGACTGTGTTATTTACCTGCACCCGACTTCACTAACTTCATAGACCTGAGGGAAGAGTCCCACCTGTAGGGGACCCGACATCTAGCTGCATCACCATCCCCTCAGAGATCTACAGCAGCGCTGGTACTAATTACCAGAATACTACAGGTGGCGTCACGAACTGTATATAAACCTATCCCCTGTAAATACATCCCCAACATACGCCAGACCGCCAGGGCCACAGACCGAGCCACAGCTACCTGTGACAAATCCCATAGACTTCCATGGGCTCGGCTCTGAGTACCCCATAGCCCTGGTAATCCACAATTGTGGTGGCGGGTCGACACAAGATGACTAGGAGAACGTATCATGAGGGAAACATTGATGACGCGCTCTTCTAATCACCTGTCCTGTTGACTTCCGAATGGAGCAGACATTGCTTCCTCAGATGCCTGCACTGGATTTGTGTGTGTGTTGGGGGGTAGGTGGATGGCGCTGAAATTATTGTTTTAAACCATCCATGCAAAGCAAATAAAAAATAGTTTCCTATTAAAATTCCATCCGTTCCCCTCCTCCTTCCTTCTCCTTAACTCCTCCGCTCCCCTATTTCAAGTTTATCCCTCTTATTTTTTCTTCAAAAAAATGAATGGTGATGCTCTTTACTGTGGTTATAGTGAAAGGATAATGTCTGTCTGAACATAGGCATTAGGTAGTGTTCACACAGGCAATGCGGTTTGGTCTAAACAGGTGCAGTTTTATTGTTTTCATAAAACTCCAAGGGGTCCAAAACCAAACTCAGCCATCTTCTGGGCACAAAGGTATCACAGCAACTAATCAGTTCATTTAGCAGGTACATATGTCAGTGCGGGCTCACCCGAACAGATTACAGTACTTTCTACAGGAGCAAATATACAGAAGAGGTCCGGTCCTACCATGTCTCGGTATCCCCTTCCGCCTGAGCTCCAGCAGCTTCCAGCGTCAAACAGAAGTGTTCAACTTCGGGCACTGTTCACACTGAACAGGGTGCAGCTTCCACACCTTAGTCTGCAGCTCCAACACACAGACTGCTCAGCTTTCCTAGCTGACCCATGCAGTCTCCATTCAGAGAGAGACCCCAGCACGTCTCTCTCAGCTACAGCTCACAACTCAACTCTGCTCCATTCAGCAGAAAAACACACCTAGTGAACACCGGCCCTGGTTCTAGTAAAAAGCAAGGTAGGTGCATCAAATCCTGCAGAGCTAGGACTTAACCCTGTCCTACCTGGCTTTACTACTATATATATATATATATATTATATGCAGCCATGAAATGGATATATAATAGTATATAGACATATGCATGGTAAAAAGATTAATAAGTAATTGACAATGAATAATAATACATTAATAATACCAATATAATGTAACCAATAATAATAAGACCAATATTAATACCAATAATAATAATGCCAATAAAAAATACGTTCCTGTGTGACATGAAGTCTCTATAATCATGAATATTATGATAATTGACATTTCATATACAATTAGATCTATAGATCAGTTAGTATCTCCATAGTCTTGCAGCACAGGGATCTGGAGTTCAAAACCGACCCAGTCTAACATCTCTATGGATATACAATACAACCTGTGCAAAAACTAAAAAAAAATAAAAATTATATATATATATAAATTATAACTACAAATATATATGTATAAATTATATATATATATATTTTATTTTTTTATTTTATATATATATATATATATATATATTTTTTTTTTTTTTCTTTATATATATATATCTTAGTATCAAAAAGGAAACCCCAAAACAAAAAAAAAATCCATCTTTATGAACTTTGCATGCCCTCTTCATGCTTCTGTGGGTTTCCTCCTGTTTCAATCACCCTAAGGTGTAAGAATGAGATCTAGAAATTAGTTTGTGAACCCCTGTGTGCCGTCCTGTGGACTATATTAGATAGAGATGTTGCCTTTCTGTCCGTACTGCGACTATATTACTATTTTACATGGCATGACACGGATAGAACGTACTAAGAATGATAGTACAATTCCGATGGGATTGTTGCAATCGGTTTTATATGCATAGAGTGATAATCCCAGTATATGACGGATTGGATGCAGATAACGACTGACTGCTTACCTTGCATCCAGCATCCTTAGGATCAGCCTGTGGACGCCTTGCTTGCAGCGCAGCATCTTCGCTGCTGTGAAATCACTGGTATTTAAATAGTGCTCAGTTCCAGGAAGCGCTGATCGCCGGCCAATCCCAGATTGTCACACTTGATGTAATAATAAAAAAAAATATATAGGAGGAGAAAGAACATTGAAATAGACCCTACTCCTGTGAATGATCAGCATCCCTCCCAGCTTGGAGCACAGGAGATGTCAGCTCCGTGTGAGAGGAGGGTGGATAATGGACTGGATGCTGCTGTGTATGAAATGTCTGGAATTCTGGATCTCGATTAAAATCTGCCGCTGCATGATATAGATGCTGAAAAGAATGCAAGGCAGCGTGCGATACACTTAAAGTGGGGGAATAAACAATAGGAGAATTCTAAAATATGATGAGCGCAATAATAGAATTTTTTAAAAGAGTAATCGTCGTTTTAATTTTTATTTTATAAATCAACAGTACACATGAAAATAAGCAACTTTGTAATATATGTTATCGGAGAAATATGCTTCTTTCTTCTCCTGGATTGATTATTCACTCTCAATTCAGGGGTAAAATCTGTATTTTAGTGAAGGAAGACTGTCCGATTACTGACACAGAAGATGACAGTTGGTGCTTTAAAAGTTCTATGGAGAGGGGAGGAGCTAGAGCTGGATACAGACATTCTTCTGCCAGTTCTCCTAAAATGACAGTTACAGTTCTCAATAGAACCTTTTGAGCACCAACTGTCATCTCCTGTCTTAATAATGTGAAATATATTTCTTTACTGAAACACATTTTACCTTTTTGAGAATTTTGAGAGTGAATAATCAGATCAGGAGATAGAAAAATATTTTTCTAATAAGATATATAACAAAGTTTCATCTACTATTGATGATGTACAATAATAAATTATATTGTGGTACCGTGTTAGCCAGAACTTCGATGTGAATACTTTTCCATCCAATGATGACAAAAGTATTCTCAGAGTGGTACCTTTATGGCTAACCAGAAAATAATATGTTTGCAAGCTTTCAGAGCACAGGGGCTCCTTCTTCAGGCAAGATTACAATTGGATTAATCCAATTGTAATCTTGCCTGAAGAAGGAGCCTCTGTGCTCTGAAAGCTTGCAAACATATTATTTTCTGGTTAGCCAATAAAGGTGCCACTCTGAGATTACTTTTGTCATCATTGGACTGAAAAGTATTCACATCTACTATTGATGTAATGGAAAAAAGAAATAATAATAAAATGGCGGTTACTTTTTAAGGCCTCTAAAATAAAAAAAATGAAACAATTTTGCAAGTAGATGTGATAACAAAAAAACAAATCCCTACCGTTTTGTGTATACAGCCCCTTTGCAGACTTATGTGGCTCTAAAAAAACAGCAACTTGATCGGTTTTGATATTTTACAATGCCAACAGAGGACTACATGAAGGAAAAAATTATGATTTGTTAGATGCTCAAAGGTACTGGATTTTGGGGTTGCTGTGGTGGTGGGGGGAAACTAACAATGATTATTTGCATCAAAGCGACTTCTCTGTACGCTATGGCTCAGATTCGTCAAGACTGGCCTTTAGTACGCTAGGCGTGAACCTCTTTATCAATTTGCTGCATCTTTCAGTAGCTTTTCCCCAGTGAAAGGAATGTACTCCAGTCTTTTTGTAATTTATGCCACCTTTTTGGCACAAATTATGATACATTACAAAGGAACAAACAGTTCTAAAGCACAAAAAGTCAAATACTGATAATAATAGTGCTAGGACATTCAACAACCTTAAAAGTTCTATAAAACCAAATGAATACTATGAGGGTGGACAGTACTGGGGTACATGTGAATGGTTCAAATTTCACTCGTTAATTCTATATTCTGCGCCAAAATCCGCACATAAATAACTTCCAATGGGAATCAGTTCAAATGGCTGAGATTTTATCCACTACATATTTTAAGCTTGAATCATGGGAAAAAAAATTCTGAAGGAAATTTACCTGCTTAAGCCCATTGATTCCATAACATGCCAGTTAGCAAATCCACAGCAGAAAACCAAAGAGCAGCCTAAGATTTCTGCAGTTGATTCTCTTGTAAAATAGCATTAGATTCATCTGACACAACTTAAATTGGATCAGATTCCACAATACAAACTGTATACATTATTAAACAAATCTCTTAGACCTAATGAGAATGGTATACTTAATTTGAAAATCTATTAAAATAATTTCTCTATATTCAAATGGCCGTCCAATCAGATGTGGGTGATGCTGAGCTGTCAGTGTCTTGAGTGACAGTTTAGCCATCCAATCAGGACCAGGGAGTGTCGGGGCTTCATCCATGTGTCTCCTGTTTGGAGTAATTACCTGGTTATTTAGCCAGCTCTCTGCTTTAAATTGCTGCCAATTGCCAAGTGTGTGCTCTGTGCTCCTCATCTTGTATTCTGATCTTTGTTAAGATGACGCGCACCACATTGGTGGTACCAGGGCTATGGGGTACTCGGAACCGAGCCCATGGAAGTCTATGGGGATTGTCACTGGCAGCAGAGCTCGGTCCGTGGCCCTGGGCGGTCATGCAATGGGGGATATTTACAGGGGATTTTAGAATAGTTCGTGACGCCACCTGTGGTTTCTGATCTGATTGACCAGCGCTGCAGGGTAGATCTCTGAGGGGATGTTATGGCAGCTAGGTGTTAAGTCCCCCACAGGTGGGACTGGTCCCTCAAAGTCTATGGTGGTGATGCAGGGTGCAGATAAGAATTCAGTCACACACAATGCAGTCTCTTTCCATACCTTTACTTGTAGATGTTTCAAGCAGGTATATCCCGGGAAGCTGGTCAGGTTGGAGAATGCACATTCAGGAAAACTGTTGAGCAGGTTAGAGGCCTCCTTTCTCCTTGTAATGTGTGTGAGTACAAACTTGCATAAAGTCAAGTGCAACTCTCTCAATAGCAACTACGCCGGCCAACATTGTGGTGGAGCCTTCTAGTGACGAGAACTAAGTCTATGTGGCGGTACCTGCCAGACTCCTGTTCTGCCTGACCCCGGTTACGTATCGGCACCTGGGGCTACCTTCTGCGACTTGAAGTCCAGCAAGGCCTCCGGTTTTCTATCACTAGACGTGAAGTACTAGCAATGCTTCGGACCCGGTGTCCGGTTAAACTGATGAAAGTGATCTGTCACCGAAGTCACTCTTCCTTTCTCCACTCGCCTGTCGCCCTGCTCTCGCCCTTAACATAAGCACGGGTAGCAGTGAGTGTAGTGGTCAGCTTTCCTTCAGAGCTCACTGACCTGTTCTCAGTTGCCTCGTTGGTATAACTGCCGTAGTTCCCTTCCTTCTTTCCTTCACAGAACTCTGTCCAGAACAGCTCACAGGACGCTTCGTCAGACTGTATACACGCTGTAGCTCTGAGAGTCACTTTCCACTTTCCTAGGAACACAGGCAGCTTGTTCTGAGATAGCAGTTCTGATTGTAGTTCTGACTAGGCTAGAGTAAGTCCGTCTACTCGTACCAGCCTCCACGTCTGTATAATGAACTATCTGAGCTCCTTCAGGAATCAGTCTTCAATCCTCTCCCTCCAAGACTGAACTCTCCTCTCCTTCCGTCTGTCTCTGACTGAAACAGAAACTAAACGAACCTCTCTGTCCAAAGACAGGAACTTGAATCACTCACTATTGCTACGTCACACTACTAAATAGTCTGAAATGCCTCTAGTGGCAGTGTTGAGAAGTGTGTGATGTGAATGAATATCAGGCTTTACAGTTACCTTCTTGTGCATTTTCCAGGAGACATGTGTGCCTTGCGCAGCTGGGCCACACATCCCCCCTAGTTAAACTCAGCACTCCCGGGCTGAAATAGAAAAGAAAAACATTTTTGTTTTGCATATAACATTAACAATATAAACTCATCCCTTGCGGGAGGTAAGGACTCTTGAACATTACAATTTGTACATAGATCAGTAGAAAATTATCAAAATACTTTTCAATAAATATACACAGTATAAGACAAGATTCTTGTGGAGGACCCGCACAAAAAACCTCCCACGTGGGTCCTGGGTGGGCTGCAGGACTTCTGAGCTGCAGACCTCACTCTAGGCCACACCATACGGGTTTTTCTTCAGAGGTAGTTTAGGCTTTATGTAAAACCAAAATGGGGCACCGAAGTGCGAACTATTTACAATGAAAGTTTTTGGGCTGGCACAGTCCACAGCCACGCAGTCATATGAAAACACATTTCAAGTAAAATCACATTAGCATGTAAACATTATCATCATATAACTTTCTCAACAAAATGCAATTCTCTTCATAACTTTGTACAATTAAGTAAACCCTGTCTGGGTCATACTAGACTAGTTTGCTAAGACTACTCTTGGTACCGAATAGGTAACCTTCCCTTCGTTGTACGTACTGACCTACGTGGTGTGGTGTCAGGTATAGTAGTTTCTAGCCTATCTGTTCTGCGTGCCGGCAAACTGTAAATACGACTCCACCTCTCTAGGGATCTGGCAAGCATGCTAGCGACTGGGCGATGCGGTTCTGCTCCGCCAGGGGATTCCACTTCTTGTGGTGCTGCTTCTTGTGGTTCCACTTCTTGGGGTTCCACTGGTTGAGGTTCTGCCGGAACAGGTCCTCCTGGAACTGACTCTACTGGCACAATTGGTGCGACTGGATGTAGAGATTCTTCTTGCGGTTGATAAAACTGCAGCACAGGAATGATTACAGCTTCTCCCACTCTGGGCCAATCTGCAGGTAAATCTCCCAAATCTGTATGTATGACCGCTTCATCACTCTCTTCCTGATTAACAACAGGTTCTTCCTCACGAAGCTTTAATGGGTCCGGACACAACTTTAGATGATCTCTAGACACAGTTGCAGTCGTTTTTCCTCCATCCTTGCTAATGGTACAGGTTTTTCTGTTATCAAATTTGGAATTTTGCACGACATATGGCTCTTGTTCCCACTGATCATCCAATTTGTGCATTCTTCTTTTTCTTTTTAGCACAATTTCTCCAGGCATAAAAGGCTTAGCTGGCGCACTTTTGTTGTAGTTCTTCTCTTGCTTTTCCCTTACTTTATTGAGACTATCTTCCACGCAGGCTTGTACTCTCCTGTACTGTTCCTGTCGGTTCGTGTCCCAATCTTCAGCAGTGTCATCAGCCTCTGGTTCTACCACACCAAGTTCCAAATCCATTGGCAACTTTCCTGGTCTTGCTCGCATAAGGTAGGCTGGAGTGCAGTTGGTGGAACTTACCGGTATGTGGTTGTACAGGTCGACCAGGTCAGGTAACAAGTCTGGCCACCGATTTCTTTCTTCCAGTGGTACAGATTTCAGTAAATCAATGACAATGTGATTCATCTTTTCACAAAGGCCATTGGTTTGAGGGTGGTACGGTGTTGTTCTGATCTTCTTACACCCATACAAGTGACAGAATTCCTTAAACAGTTCAGCTTCAAAGGCAGGACCTTGATCAGTTAACACCTGCTCCGGATATCCGTGTGGTCTGCAGAAACTCGCTTGGAAGGTCTTTGCTGCTGTCTCTGCTGTCAGATCTTTGACAGGGGCGACCACCAGAAATTTGGAATAGTGATCCACCATGGTCAGGGCATATGAGTATCCCGACCTGCTTGGTGACAACTTGACATGGTCCAATGCCACGATCTCCAAGGGACGAGTCGTCTGGATAGGCTGCAGGGGTGCCTTCTGACTACAGTAGTCTTTTCGTCTGAGGCCACAGGGTCCACAGTTCCGGCACCACTTCTCGATGGAGCTGCGCATCCCTACCCAGTAGAACCGACACTTCAACAGGGTCTCCAGCTTTTTCCAGCCAAAGTGTCCCGCTTGATCGTGGTAGGCTGCTAACACCATTTGGATGTCTGCTCTAGGTACCACTATCTGCCAAACCATCTCATAAGTCCTTGGGTCGACGTATCTCCTGCACAACTTCTCACGGTAGATGAACAACCGGCTTCTCTCGTTCCACAGGAGCTTTGCTGGTATAGGTGCATCTTTCTCCAAGGAGGAACCTTCCTGTCTTATCAGCTCCTTGATACGGCTGACCACTGGATTCGCTGCCCTGAGTCTCCTTCCAGCTGTGATGAGGTAAAGGGTTTAACGTCTTACCACACCGCTTCCTGTAGGCTCGTTGCTCATGGATCATCCCATTTTTGTGGAATGCAGGTAGCTCAATCTCTTCCAGGTCATCCGATTCTTCCTCCGTGTCGGATTCATGCTGCATTCTGGACAAGGCGTCAGCGTTGGCATTTTTACGGCCCGCCCTGTACTTGATGGTAAATTGATAGTTCGACAGCCGAGCCATCCAACGTTGCTCCATGGCTCCCAGCTTGGCTGTTTCAAGGTGTGTCAAGGGGTTATTGTCTGTGTACGCAGTGAACTTGCTGGAGGCTAGGTAATGCTTGAATCTTTCTGTAATGGCCCAGACCAGCGCCAGGAACTCCAACTTGAAGCTGCTATAGTTTTCTGGTTTCTCTAGTTGGCCGAGCTTCCTGCTTGCATACAATGACTTTTTCTGGCCATTTGCTTCTGACTGAGGACAGCTCCAACCCTTCGTTACTGGCATCAGTGTACAGCAGGAACGTGGCTGTAATCAGGGTAGGCCAAGATTTCATCGCTGTCAGGATCTCTTTCATACCTTGAATGCCTCAGCTTGTTTTACCCAGTGAATGGAGGATTTCTGCTCTTGAGGGGTTTTCTACCAGGAAGTCTGCAGAGCGCTGCTTTCTTGGTGTAGTCTTTTACAAACCTCCGGTAATAACTGTCAGTCCCAGGAACTGGCGCACCTTTGGATTTTCGGCTCCGCATTTCTGATGGCCGTGACCTTCTCAGGGTCCGGCGCTACTCTTCTGAGCTGACAATATGTCCCAATATGTACCTTTCGTTTGAGCAGATGCACTTTGAGGCTTCAGTTTCATCCCATACTTGGACAGTGATCGAATACCTCTGCCAGGTGCTTCAGATGATCCTCATACGTCTTGGAGTACACAATTACGTCGTCAGGTACAGCAACACGGTTTCAAAGTTGAGATTCCCAGGCAGCTCTCCATCACTCTCTGGAATGTTCCGGGGCATGCTGAGTCCAACGGCATTCTGTAACTCACAGAGTCCCATTGGGGGTGAAAGCTGTTTCTCCCGTCCTCCTCAGCCACAGCTACTTGCAGTACCCACTAGTGAGGTCGGGGTGGAAAGTAGTAGCAGTTTCAAGGCAGCTAAGGATTCCTCAATGCGTGGTAATGGTATGCATCTTATGTGTTATGTGATTACTTGTCTGTAATTACACACATTCTCATGCTTCATCCTTTTTCTTAACTAGGACTAGAGGTGCTGCCCAGGGTACTACAACTATCCCTTATCACCCGGCTTCTTCATGTCACTGCAACATTTCCTTAGCTTTCTGATAGTGTGCTGGAGGTATAGGCCTGTACGCTCTTTGATGGAGGATGACTGCCTGTAGGATATGATGCTGTACTCCTTAATTGTCCATAAGTCAAGTGGGTGTTTGCTAAATACTGTGCGTACCCCTGTACACCTAGTACTCCTGTTTCTGGTGGGCGGAAGTGGTGTCTGTCCGACATGGAGCTGCTGACACCAATCCGCACCTGGGTTGCCGGGTCATTATCCTCCGCTGGTTGCGGGAGGCTAAGGACTCAGTTGTGAGAATAGAGTTGTTATCTCGGTATGTAATTTAGCAACAGTGGCATAACGTGGTAAATTTACTTCATTTCTCCAGTTGAAGTCGTACTGGTACTCTCCCATTTCTTACTTCACTACCCCTCTAGCATCAAGAGTGTAGTCTTGCTCTGACGATGGGCTCTACTACTGCTTGTAGTTCTGTCCTCTCAGACCTATTGCGCTCTACACCATATTAGCATTTCACTCATTGGGGGTATCACAATGGGGTTCGGGTCCGTTACCCGTACATTACCAATTTCACCATCTGTAAGCTTCGCTTGCTGCTGGCACATCAGGGCCCGGATCTCCCTCTGGATCACTCCCTTTTGCTTTGGCTTGGCAACTTCAGCGAGCTGTTGGAGCAAAAACACAACTTC
Source organism: Oophaga sylvatica (assembly GCA_033576555.1). Taxonomy (NCBI): domain Eukaryota; kingdom Metazoa; phylum Chordata; class Amphibia; order Anura; family Dendrobatidae; genus Oophaga; species Oophaga sylvatica. The sequence goes on from JARQOD010000004.1 coordinate 17,280,654, forward strand.
TCCCAGACAGTTACTAATTATGTTAGTACCTAAAACCACATTTAAGCCATTTTCCTCATTTACAGTCTTTACTACTAAGAGATCCGGATCCTTCAGCTCCACTCTGCCCACCTTTACGTCCACGTTTTTGGCTCCGAGTATTTCAACAGGGAGACCATTAGAGGCGTACACCGCAAAGTCAGGGCTCGGGGGCTGGAGGCTGTCCATGGACCAAAACTTATTATAAAGGACATCAGGTATGATGGTCACCTGAGATCCAGTGTCCAGCAGGGCAGGGATTGCGATCCCGTCCCGGATGATGGACAGGTAGGGTCTTCCTCCCACAAACCTGCGGTTCCAGTCTAAGGGGCCTGATGAGTCTACTCCTGGGTGTTGGCCCTCGGACCCAGAATCTGCTCGTTTAAAGGACACTGTTGGGCCAGATGACCTTTTCTGTTGCAACGGTAGCAGATGATCTCTCGGCGAGGATGGTGCTGATCAGGGGTCGCTCCTGGGGGTGGCGTTGTCCTCCTCCGGTGAGGCGACGTCCTCCATTTCCTCCGATTCATCCAAGGGACATCCTCTGGGCAGTCGGCTAGCAGGATCTTTCCTCCTTCTTCCTTCCGCAGTTGCAGGGCACTCATTACAGTGGCCAGGTTTTTAGTCAGCTGGCGCACTTCTGAGCGCAGACAGTCCAACTCAGTAGGGGGCACCACCTGCGTTTTGGCTTCTGCTACCAGCGGGGAAAAGGTGGATACTGCCGGCTTTAGAGTGGCTTCCCCCGGGTGATACTGAGTTGCCACCTCAGGCTTTTCCAGGGGCCGCAGTCCTTTTATAGCCATATCTTTAAGGGCATCAAAGGTTGCATCAGGATGATCCAAGGACCACCAATTCACAGTCCTTCTTTCAGCTTGGGACCTCAGTCCCCGTACAAACTGTTCCTTCAGCATTTTGCTTTCATTTCATTTGCATTTTGCGCCCCCCTAGTTAATCGGAGCCTACCTTCTCCAAAGGCTGCAGCTCTACAGACACAGCGGTGCAGACAGGACCTGAGTTGCTGGCGCTCTGATGTCAGAGCGTTCACTGAAGCTCTCCACAGGACCTGCCGCCGCGTCAGCGTTGGGGGCGTGTCCAGGAATCAGCGCGCTTTTTCAGGTACGCCCACAAATGCACGCCCACCTTCTTCACCAGCGCCTCAGGGCGCGAATATGGCATCAAAAATGGCGGACAATGGCGCCAAAAATGACCAAAAACTGCACACAGTCTTTTTGCACAAAACAGTTCAATAGGCACACAGGACTCACAAATTGTAAGCTTCTTATCCTGTTCGTGACGCCAAAGATGACGCGCACCACATTGGTGGTACCAGGGCTATGGGGTACTCGGAACCGAGCCCATGGAAGTCTATGGGGATTGTCACTGGCAGCAGAGCTCGGTCCGTGGCCCTGGGCGGTCATGCAATGGGGGATATTTACAGGGGATTTTAGAATAGTTCGTGACGCCACCTGTGGTTTCTGATCTGATTGACCAGCGCTGCAGGGTAGATCTCTGAGGGGATGTTATGGCAGCTAGGTGTTAAGTCCCCCACAGGTGGGACTGGTCCCTCAAAGTCTATGGTGGCGATGCAGGGTGCAGATAAGAATTTAGTCACACACAATGCAGTCTCTTTCCATACCTTTACTTGTAGATGTTGCAGGTATGTCCCGGGAAGCTGGTCAGGTTGGAGAATGCACATTCAGGAAAACTGTTGAGCAGGTTAGAGGCCTCCTTTCTCCTTGTAATGTGTGTGAGTACAAACTTGCATAAAGTCAAGTGCAACTCTCTCAATAGCAACTACGCCCGGCCAACATTGTGGTGGAGCCTTCTAGTGACGAGAACTAAGTCTATGTGGCGGTACCTGCCAGACTCCTGTTCTGCCTGACCCCGGTTACGTATCGGCACCTGGGGCTACCTTCTGCGACTTGAAGTCCAGCAAGGCCTCCGGTTTTCTATCACTAGACGTGAAGTACTAGCAATGCTTCGGACCCGGTGTCCGGTTAAACTGAGTGAAAGTGATCTGTCACCGAAGTCACTCTTCCTTTCTCCACTCGCCTGTAGCCCTGCTCTCACCTTAACATAAGCACGGGTAGCAGTGAGTGTAGTGGTCAGCTTTCCTTCAGAGCTCACTGACCTGTTCTCAGTTGCCTCGTTGGTATATAACTGCCGTAGTTCCCTTCCTTCTTTCCTTCACAGAACTCTGTCCAGAACAGCTCACAGGACGCTTCGTCAGACTGTATACACGCTGTAGCTCTGAGAGTCACTTTCCACTTTCCTAGGAACACAGGCAGCTTGTTCTGAGATAGCAGTTCTGATTGTAGTTCTGACTAGGCTAGAGTAAGTCCGTCTACTCGTACCAGCCTCCACGTCTGTATAATGAACTATCTGAGCTCCTTCAGGAATCAGTCTTCAATCCTCTCCCTCCAAGACTGAACTCTCCTCTCCTTCCGTCTGTCTCTGACTGAAACAGAAACTAAACGAACCTCTCTGTCCAAAGACAGGAACTTGAATCACTCACTATTGCTACGTCACACTACTAAATAGTCTGAAATGCCTCTAGTGGCAGTGTTGAGAAGTGTGTGATGTGAATGAATATCAGGCCTTACAGTTACCTTCTTGTGCATTTTCCAGGAGACATGTGTGCCTTGCGCAGCTGGGCCACACAGAGTGACCTTGGATTTGCCTTTGACCTTGCATTTGCTTAGCCTTTGTGTTTGCATATCCCTTTTGTTGTGCTTCGCTCCCTCCTTGGAATTTTGACCCTGAACTGTGATCTGCCTATGCATTTGTCTCACCCATCTGTCTATGACGTACCCTCCTGGCTTTTGACCTCGAACCTCTTGACTACCCAGCCTCACGGCTTGTCCTTGAGTAGTGACTAGCTTCACAGTTGGTATATAAAATGAGAAGAATAGGATTATTGGAAAGTATATGTAACTGGGTTAACAACTGGCTCATTGATGGGAAACAAAGCGTGGTTATTAATGGAATACATTCGGATTGGGTCCCATTTAACAGCGGGGTACCACAGTGGTCAGTATTGGGCTCTCTTCTTTTTAACATATTTTTTAATGACCTTGTAGGGGGCATACAGAGTAGAATTTCAATATTTTCAGATGAGACTAAACTTTGCAGGGTAATCAACACATAAGAGTGTAATTTAATATTACAGAAGGATTTATGTAAACTGTAGTCTTGGGCTGAGAAATAGCACTTGAAGATTAATGTAGATAAATGTAAGATTATGCACTTGGGCGGAGGAAATAATATGCATAAATATGTAATAAATTGCAAAATACTGGGTAAAACTGTCACTGAAAAAGACTTGGTGTATGAGTGAATGACAAACTCAACTTTAGTGGCCAGTGTCAGGCAGCTGCTGCAAAGACAAATAAAATAAATGGATGCATTAAAAAAGGCTGAGATGCTCATGACGAGAACATAGTTTTGCCTCTATACACGTCACTAGTGTGGCCACACTTAGAATACTGTGTACAATTTTGGTCTCCGGTGTATAAGAAGGACAGAGCTGAACTAGCGAGAGTGCAGAGAAGAGCGACCAAGGTTATTAAGGGAATGGATGGACTACAGGAGACGGGTTATCAAACTTGGGGTTATTCAGTTTGCAAAAATGAAGGCTTAGGGGCGATCTTCTTACAATGTATGTATGAGGGGACAGTACAGAGATCATCTTTTTACACTTAGGCCTGCGACAGGGTCAAGTTGGCATCTTCTAAGTCTAGAGCAGGGATGTTAAACTCAAAAGCACAGAGGGACAAAATTAAAAGCTTGGACAAAGTAGCGGGTCAACCTTGATTTTTATTAAAAAAAAGTCTACAATTAAGGAAGTTTTTACTTAGCATAAATTATAAAGATTAACTTTTTCATATGGAAATAAACTTCAAGGGGTTGTCTTAGGAACAAAGTACATTTTAATTAATAGATCTTAGCATATTGGAATAATATAACATGTTATGTAAGAGCAGTAAAAATCATATGGTCCAATGACCTAAATTAAATAAGTAATAAGAGAGGATAAAAAACCTTGAAAAATGCTGACAATAAAGTATGATACAAACAAAAGTTCCCCCAAATACAGTAAAATACCCCCTGTTGTGAATATGCTGGAGGCGGCTTCTGAGCTGGGGCTCCCTCCGGTGGTTGCTGAGGGTAATGAACTGATTAATGAATGGCCTTCAGCTGGCGCTGAATGCTAGGATATAAGTGGCCTGAGTTCCCAGCAGCCTTGCCGGTTATCAATTGTTCCTTCTGGCCTTGCTTGAAGCACTGCTCTCCTTCAGATAAGTGTTTGCTGTTTTTTTTTTCTCTGTTTGATTTTCTCTGCTGGGTTGCTGCCTGCAGTGGACTGCAGCCTGTCCCCTTTTGGGGGTCTGGCACTGCAATTGTGCTCCGTTTGTGTCTGCACTTTTGCTTTGCTCTTTTGTTACTTTTTATTTGCTGAATAGCGTTTTGTTACACCAGAGATCTGATTTAGGTGGATGAGATTGTGTGATCTCAGGTTTTTTGACAATCAGATGTGTTGGTATTTTTGTTAGGGTTTTGTTGGATTGCAGTCAGAATTCTTTCCTGTACTTTTCTGTCTAGACATATTGGGCTCCAGCGTTTGCTCATTCTATTTTCTGTCTGTGTCCGTGCTATCTTCTTGTCTAACCGCCATTATATGTTTGGGGGCTTCCTATTTTCTTTGGGGATCTGCTCCGGGGCAGATAGCTTTCATCTTTCTGCCTTTAGGTGTAGTTATCTCTCAGGCTGTGACGAGGCGTCTAGGATCAACGTAGGAACGCTCCACGGCTACCTCTAGTTGTGTGGTTAGTTCAGGTTACTGCAATCCAATAGGTTCCAGCCTCTATGGTGTATTACCGCTTTTGCTATTTTTTGCTATTTCTCCTCAGTTACCGAAACATAACAACCCCCACAGTGAATTCCTCCACACACAGGGTATGCTAAGAGCCTATTAGTAACGCCCATACTATTAGATCAGGCGGGCTGCCCAGTGCTAACCAAAATGCATCCTGTGTGAACAGAGGCCACAGTTTACAGAGCCATCAAGAAGTGATGACATTGAGGAGCTGTCAATTAGTCTAGTTGGTTAGAGATTGAACATAAACCTTAAAAAGATTATACAGCCATTCTGATTTTGATTTTTCAGGTTTAAGAGATCCAGTTTAAGTCCGTGTGAACATACCCCGTGATCCCAACATTTTGTTACCCCTCTATATGTCACTTGTGAGGCCACATCTAGAATTTGGGATCCAGTTTTGGGCTCCACATTTTAAAAAGGATATTCAGAAACTAGTTAGAGTCAGTTCAAAGTTTTTTTCCGAAATCACTCGGTTAGCACACGAGCATGCTCGGATAAGACCGTAAAAGAAGACACGCTCAATAAAAAGCACGTCCATCTAAACTTTGGAAGCAACCTAGCGCCCCATCGAGGTTACATCTGAATCCCACTTTTATGGATGGACGTAGTGCATAAACACTATGTGAATAAAGCCTCCACTTGACCACTGATTGCAAGCACCCTGCAAGCCTCATTTGTTTTCTCCACATTGCTGTTTTTCTTTGACAATGTAATTTTGCATTCCAGCACTGAGGTGGATCTTCAGTTGATGGTCGCTGAGGTTTTTTATGTCACCTACATGCTAACATTAGAGTTATGTCTGGATTCTCTTAGCAAGACAACCCCTATAAAGGAGTGGTTCTGCGGGGGTTGACCACAGAGCATTTCTCTGTTCTCATTCTTTTTGGCTGTTTTGGTCACTTTTCTATTTTGTCATTGCTCTCATCCCTAGATGTACTGTAGAGAAGTCGCTCAGGTAGTGCAGCTCATCCAGGATGGCACATCAGTGCAAGCTGTGGCAAGAAGAGTAGCTGTGTTGCAATAAACTCTGTGGCAAACTCAGCTCTGATACATTACTGATCGAACTCTGCTGTTGTTCTTCTATCTTTGCTTTGGACTATGTGACAAACTCAGCTCTGCTATATAGCTGAGTCAACTATGCCATAGCTTTGTGTTACTTAGCTTTTGGTTCTTCGGTTCCTCATCTGCTTCATATGATCCCATTGTTTCAGTGTACTCCTGATGCTATTCTGCTACAAAATACCTCTGTTGTTCCATCTTGATCTCCCTGCTGCACCAACATCATTGGTCCATGCTGAATAACAACTGCTCATCTGGACCAAGAACTTTGAAGATCCACCTCATCAGGGGAGAAATAAAAAGAAAACACTATCAAATTGAAATCCTTTTAATTTCTACTGGATCCATTTTATATCTTAGTTCTTCTCCCTTCTTTCTTTCTTGCCTAAAAGGTTCGAGAAGGGGATTGAGACTGTGCCTCTATGCCTCTGGCTAAGACATAGCCAAATCCTTCCCACATTGGTTGGACTTTTACTTAGTCCAATCAAAATTAAACCACGTCCCTTTAATTAGGCTCCACCCACTTGTAATATTCCATGAAACCGTCATGTATGACATTTTCACTGACTTCAGAGTAGTAGCATGAATTTTTAAAGATTTAGAACTTTTTAGAACTAAGCAAAACTTTCCTTCTAAAAATTGGGGCAAGGACAAGTATCCGATCTTCTGACGAAAGTGAGGAAGAGTAATTATGTAATTATGTTAATTGCATCCATCATATGAGATTGCTTGAAAAGTTAAATGTGCTAAAAATTGTGTTAAAAATATTGTGTTTTGGAAACATGTAAGTTCAGTCTGTAACTCTCAGACTCTTCCCAATCAATGAGATATATGGATTTAACACCGTGTAGTCTGATGAATGACCTCTCCCTTGTGGAAAATACGAACTAATGAACTTTCTGGCATTTTAAGGAACATTAAGATGCGATTTCACTAAAAGCTATTTCTAATAAATGAGCTGTGCAGCAAAAAGCAATGTCCGTCTAATCTGGTACATAAAGAAAATGAAAAGATTAAAAGAGCTTAAAAGGGTTATTCTATCTGGACAACATCTTCTAGAAATGGAGACTTGATGTTGATGGTTAATTTGCTTCGGATCTAGTAGCAGTAACCCTGGCCAGGCTCGGACTGGCCCACCATGGAGCCGGAGGATTCCCTGGTGGGCCCCTGTGAAAGTGTTGATACACTGAATTCAATATTTAAAGAATACGGCATCTGATGATTAATTATACCAACTATAAGAGAATCTATGTACCAGGGTCAGATAATTTTGGCATCTAGCTGAATAATGGGCCTCTAGATTCAATATTACTGGTAGGCCCTTGCCACTACAGTTCGACACTGGTATTTTTGGGGTCTGCACATCCATCCTGCAGCAGCCACTATCGGAAAAATGTGGTATTACAAGTGGTGTACTGTAGGGTGTGAAGGCCAAAAATAAAAGAAAGGACTTCTGTCCAAGTACCTCTAAACTCTAAGCAAGCATCAAATTTTCAGTATGATGCCAATGTATTGAGATCTGTCTCACAGGCCAATAGGCCACAGGCTACTGTGAGCAAGAGGAGTATATGGGCCCTTTGTGGTCAAATAATGTGTCTGTGAAAGAAACTGCTTGCTTACCTTTTGGGGTTGAACCAATGACATGCCGCCCCTCTGCCCAAGCTTAGGGGTTGGCCACATCATTTTTTTATTTATGGTCTATCCTTAGGACACCCGTCATCAAGTAGCTGTTACCGGCGCTGGCCAGAAATTATCAGATGCTGCCGAAACGCATAAGCGCCATCTTTTCTATAGTAGCTACGGCCAGGTACTGTAGATTCACCTCCTATTCATATGAAGAGGGAGTAGATCTGCAGTACCCAGCCGCGGCCACTACAGCATCCGAGAACTTCCAGGCCGGTCACAGCTGATAGGCTGGAGGGCTGGGTTTCCCACGCCCACTGATCAGATATTGATGGCCTATCCTAAGGATAAGCGATCAATAAAAAAGTAGCAGCAAATCTTTTTAATACAACTGCTGCTAACTTTCTTTTTTAACACAATGCGACATATAATTAAAACTAAAGCTATTAAGGGAATCTGTCAGTTGAATAAACCCTCCTAAGTCGTCTATATAGACATGTTGCTCATAGAAAATTGAATACTATGATACCTTGATAACGGTGATCCGATGTATTATTTCAGAGAAATCCAAGTTTTTTTAATATGTAAATGAGCTGTTAAGATCTAGGGGTGGGAAATAGATCTCATCAAGAATCTGCCTCCAGAGCTTATTTTAACTGAAATCAGGCATTACCAGTGTGAAACTTGTAATGACTGACAGTCTGCTCTCATAATCACAGCTCTGCAGCTATGATTATAGCTAACTCAGTACAGTAAAGCTGATACAGTACAGCAGAAGTGAACTAGGCCTCATTACAAACACATTTGCAGCTGTAGTTGTCCTCTCACAGTGCATCAGCTTCCATGTCACAGGCAGCCAGTGAGATAGAAGGGCAGTACAGCAGAGCTGACAGCACTGTGAGAAGACAACTGCAAATGTGCTTATGATTGTAAGGAGACGAGGTTCAGCTCTGCTGTACTGTGTTAGTTATAATCAGGCACTGCTCTGCAGCAGAGATGATAGCACTGTGAGAGGACAAATGCTGCTGCAAATATGTTTGTAATGAGACAAAGATCAATTCTGCTGTACTGCTAGTTCTGATCTCACTGTATTTCTGTGTGTGATTATGAGAGCAAATTGTCAGTCTTTACATGTCTTACACTGGTAACTCCACCTTTTATTTAAAGTAAGCTCTGGAGGCAGGTCATTTCGGGGAGATCTATGTTCGGCCCATAGATCTTAACAGCTCATTTACATATTAAGAAAAACATGGATTTTTCAGGAATAAGACATCGGATCACAGATATCAAGGTATCATTTTATTCAGCTTCCTACGACCAACATGCCCATATAGACGGCTTGGGAGGGTTGATCCTACTGACAAGTTCCCTTTAAAGAGTAAAATAATATGGTGCTTGTGGTTTAAGTAGTGGTGGTGATAGGTTCCCTTTAAACGCCACATTTATTGCTGCCAATGACAATCCAATGATATATGGTAATCTCTCAGTATCAATGACTTCCTCATAATCCTAATATTAGCTTACTTGCTTACTGATGCAATATATAATATGGACAGATAAGAACACACAAAGGCTTCTCTTCTACTGACCGGTAAAAACATCCATGATATATAGTAATTAGTTGTATGATTTGAGAATTTAATACAGTTCTTAAAAAAAAAATCAATATTTGTCTGAAAGCATTTCCCATAGATAGAAATCCCATAAGTAGACATGTTCCAGCAGATGGGATTTAGTCCCAAACCGTGGTGATTTAGCATTTAGCGGCCATAGACAACTTCTCTTCTCAATTGCGATTCGAGAAAATTGCTCACTGGGGAAATTGACAACTGCCTATTGCCCTGAATAATTGGCTGTGTATCACTAGTAATGAGAACATTTACAGTCCTGTCCATTTGGCATTTACTAAACTATGTAGGAAAAGTTGCATTTATTGCGGTTTTAGAATAACACAAATATCATTGCGCATCTCAGTAATTCATTACTGAAATAGTGTGTTTTTTCTCTTCTTTGAGGGGGTAATGATTTAAAGGGGCTTTATAAATACAAAAAATAGAATTAAATATAAATATTAAACAGAAAAAAAATATATATTTATTTAGCAAAGAAACTATATATATATATATATATATATATATATATATATACGGTATATATATATACTGTTTTTATTTAATAATTTCATATTTGTTTAATTTCTATTTTCTGTGCATGGTTATAGTTATAGAAGTTACATGGAGCATAGGAATCTATAGATGTATGACGTTCATTGACTTTAATGGGACCTATACAGGGAGGAGGAGGAGGTAAGCTGTTCACATCACCGTATACGTCATCCTATACTGAGAGGTCAACTTGGGAGACGCCAGCACAGAGTGATGGATTGCGGTAAAAAATGAAGTGGTCCTATAGAGGGGCATGGCTAATATACAAGGGCGTGGTCAAATATATTTAGACCCTCATTTTTTAATACCAGACCCCTAAATGACTTTTCTAGATTTCTCTATTACAGAAGCAATCCCATCAAAGTTTTTATCCTCTTACAATTGCTCACTTTATCTTTCTACCCGGTAATTCTTCTCCTTCCTCTGCTCTTTGTAGAAACAGGAAGTCTCTTGTACCTGTATTTATCATTCCCGTCTTCACCTCCTGACCCGTCTGCTCCTTCCTGCCCCTGCCAGGGACTTTTGCGGTGACTTATGAGTCATGCAGGGAAAAGAAACTTCCATTTCTACATAGAGCTTAGAAGGATTCAGCTAGTCAGTTCTTAATGTCATAGACCTAATGGAAAAGAGAAGAATTATCTGGGTAGAAAGGGAAAATGAGCAATTGTAAGTACACAGTGCTATATAATATGATGACTGCAATATATAAGGATAAAAACTTCTTTCGTACCAGCCACAAATAATATTTGACTGCAGACCAGACCACTATATTAACCCCTCTCTGACATTAGACGTACTATTCCGTCCATAAAACCCGTGCCATTCTGCCCATGGACGGGATAGTACGTCATAGGCGATCAGCTGCGCTCCTGAGGGGAGCGCAGCTAATCGCCGCCGGGTGTCAGCTGATTATCACAGCTGACACCCGTGACTGTGTGTCAGGAGCGGTCACGGACCGCTCCCGGCACATTAACCCCTAGCACACCGCGATCAAACATGATCGCGGTGTACTGGGGGCACAGGGGAGGATCGCGCAGGGTGGGGGCTCCCTGCGCGCCCCCCTGAGACCCTCAGACCAGCGCGATGTGATCGCGCTGTTCTGAGGGCTTCCTCCCTCCCAGGACCCGGATCCAAGATGGCGCCGGGGTCCTGGAGGGAGGCGGCTTCCTCAGTGCCTGCTGAGAGCAGGCACTAAGAAGCCTGCAGCTATGCCTGAGCGATCGCTGGTGTGACAGAGTGCTGTGCACACTGTCACACCAGCGATTTGATAAAATACAGTGATGTCCCACCCTGGGACAAAGTAAAAAAGTTAAAAAAATAAAAATAAACATGTTATAAAAAAAAATCCAAAATAAATTAAAAAAAAAAAAATATTCCCCAATAAATTCATTTCTTCCTGTAAATAAAAAAAACAAGACAATAAAAAGTACACATATTTGGTATCGCCGCGTCCGTAACGACCCCCCTATAAAACTGTCCCACTAGTTAACCCCTTTAGTGAACCCCTTAAAAAAAAAACGAAGCAAAAAATCAATGCTTTATCATCATACCGCCGAACAAAAAGTGGAATAACGCGCGATCAAAAAGACCGATATAAATAAACATGGTACCACTGAAAACGTCATCTTGTCCCGCAAAAAACGAGCCACCATACAGCATCATCAGCGAAAAAATAAAAAAGTTATAGCTCGCAGAATAAAGCGATGCAAAAATAATTATTTTTTATATAAAATTGTTTTTATTCTATAAAAGCGCCAAAACATAAAAAAATGATATAAATGAGGTATCGCCATAATCGTACTGACCCGAAGAATAAAACTGCTTTATCAATTTTACCACACGCGGAACAATAAAAACGCCTCCCCCAAAAGAAATTCATGAATTGCTGATTTTTGTTCATTCTAACCTCCCAAAAATCGAAATAAAAAGCGATCAAAAAATGTCACGTGCTCAAAAATGGTACAAATAAAAACGTCAACTCGTACCGCAAAAAATAAGACCTCACATGACTCTGTGGGCCAAAATATGCAAAAATTATAGCTCTCAAAATGTGGCGATGCAAAAAACTATTTTTGCAATAAAAAGCGTCTTTTAGCGTGACAGCTGCCAATCATAAAAACCCGCTATAAATAGTAAATCAAACCCCCTTTATCACCCCCTTAGTTAGGGAAAAAATAATAAAATTAAAAAAATGTATTTATTTCCATTTTCCCATTAGGGTTAGGGTTAGGGTTGCGGCTAAAGTTAGGGTTAGGGTTGGCGCTAAAGTTAGGATTAGGGTTAGGGTTGGGATTAGGGGTGTGTTAGGGTTGGGTTTGTGGTTAGGGTTGGGACTAGGGTTAGGGGTGTGTTGGGGTTAGGGTTGGAGTTAGAATTGGGGGGTTTCCGCTGTTTAGGCACATCAGGGGCTCTCCAAATGTGACATGGCATCTGATCTCAATTCCAGCCAATTCTGCGTTGAAAAAGTCAAACGGTGCTCCTTCACTTCTGAGCTCTGCCATGCGTCCAAACAGTAGTTTATCCCCACATATGGGGTATCAGCGTACTCTGGACCCCAAGAGTTATTGTGCAATTTGTCCTATTTCTTCTGTTACCCTTGGGAAAATAAAAAACTGGGGGCGAAAATATCATTTTTGTACAAAAAAAAATTTTTTTGTTTTTACGGCTGTACATTATAAACTTCTGTGAAGCACTTGGGGCTTCATAGCGCTCACCACACACCTAGATAAGTTCCTTGTGGGGTCTATTTTCCAAAATGGGGTCACTTGTTGGGGATTTCCACTGTTTAGGCGCATCAGGGGCTCTCCAAATGCGACATGACGCCCCCAGACCATTCCATCAAAGTCTGCAATCCAAAACGTCACTACTTCCCTTCCGAGCCCTGACGTGCGCCCATACAGTAGTTTTCTCCCACATATTGGGTATCAGCGTACTCAGGACAAATTGGACAACAACTTTTGGGGTCCAATTTCTCCTGTTACCCTTGTGAAAATAAAATATTGGGGGCGAAAAAATCATTTTTGTAAAAAAAAAAGGATTTTTTATTTTTACGGCTGTGCGTTATAAACTTCTGTGAAGCACTTCGGGGTTCAAAGTGCTCACCACACATCTAGATAAGTTCCTTGTGGGGTCTATTTGCCAAAATGGGTCACTTGTGGGGGGTTTCCACTGTTTAGGTGCATCAGGGGCTCTCCAAATGTGATATGACGCCCCCAGACCATTCCATCAAAGTCTGCAATCCAAAACGTCACTACTTCCCTTCCGAGCCCCGACGTGTGCCCATACAGTAGTTTTCGCCCACATATTGGGTATCAGTGTACTCAGGACAAATTGGACAACAACTTTTGCGTTCCAATTTCTTCTGTTACCCTTGTGAAAATAAAATATTGGGGGCGAAAAAATCATTTTTGTAAAAAAAAAAAAGGATTTTTTATTTTACGGCTGTACGTTATAAACTTTAGTGAAACACCTGGGGGTTCAAAGTTCTCACCACACATCTAGATAAGTTCCTTGAGGGGTCTAGTTTCCAAAATGGTGTCATTTATGGGGGTTTCCACTGTTTAGGCAGATCAGGAGCTCTCCAAACACGACATGGCGTCCAGCCAATTCTGCATTGAAAAAGTCAGACGGCGCTCCTTCCCTTCCAAACTCTGCCATGCACCCAAACAGTGGTTTACCCCCACATATGGGGTATCAGCACACTCAGGACAAATTGCACAATAACTTTTGGAGTCTTGTTACCCTTGGAAAAATAAAAATTGGGGTGAAAAGATCATTTTTGTGGAAAAAATATGATTTTTAAATTTTACGGCTCTACGTTATAAACTTGTGTGAAGCACTTGGGGGTTCAAATTGCTCATCAAAAATCTAGATAAGTTCCTTAGGGGGTCTAGTTTCCCAAATGGGGTCATTTTGGGGGGTTTCCACTGTTTAGGCACATCAGGGGCTCTCCAAATGCAACATGGCATCCAAACTCAATTCCAGCCAATTTTGGTTGGAAAAAGTCAAATGGTGCTCCTTCCATTCCGAGCTCTGCCGTGCGCCCAAACAGTGGTTCCCCCCCACATATGGGGTATCAGCGTACTCAGGACAAATTGTACAACAACTTATGTGGTCCAATTTCTCCTGTTACCCTTGGGAAAATAAAAAAATTAGTGACTAAAAGATAATTTTTGTGGGAAAAAATAGGATTTTTTATTTTCATGCCCGGGCATTATAAACTTGTGTGAAGCACTTGGGGGTTCAAAGTGCTCACCAAAGATCTAGATAAGTTCCTTAGGGGGTCTAGTTTCCAAAATGGGGTCACTTGTGGGGGTTTCCACTGTTTAGGCTCATCCGGGGCACTGCAAATGGAACATGACCCCCATTAACGTCTGCATTCCAAAACGTTACTACTTCCTTTCCAAGCCCTGCCTGCGCCCAAACAGTTTCCCCCCCCACATATGGGGTATCAGCGTACTCAGGACAAATTGGACAACAACTTTTGGGGTCCAATTTCCTTGGGAAAATTCAAAAATTTGGGACTAAAAAATCATTTTTGTGGAAAATTGATTTTTTTTTTTTTCACACCCAGGCTTTATAAACTTTTGTGAAACACTTGAGGGTTCAAAGTGCTCACAACAGATCTAGATAAGTACCTTAGGGGGTCTAGTTTCCAAAATGGTGTCACTTGTGGGGGGGTTTCACTGTTTAGGTGCATCAGGGGCTCTCCAAACCGACATGGCGTCCAATCTCAATTCCAGCCAATTTTAGTTTGAAAAAGTCAAACGTCGCTCCTTCCCTTACGAGCTCTGCCGTGTGCCCAAACAGTGGTTTTCCCCCACATATGGGTATTGGCGTACTCAGGAGAAATTGCATAACAACCTTATCTGTCCATTTTCTCCTTTTACCCTTGTGAAAATAAAAAAAAAAGTTTGTAAAAGATCATTTTTGTGGCTAAAAAGTAAAATATTCATTTTTTCCTTCCACGTTGCTTTAGTTACTGTGAAGCACCTGAAGGGTTAATAAACTTCTTGAATGTGGTTTTGAGTACCTTGAGGGGTGCAGTTTTTAGAATGGTGTCACTTTTGGGTATTTTCTGCCATATAGACCCCTCAAAGTGACTTCAAATGTGAGGTGGTCCCTAAAAAAAATGGCTTAGTAAATTTTGTTGTAAAAATGAGAAATCGCTGGTCAACTTTTAACCCTTATAACTTCCAACAAAAAAAAATTTTGGTTCCAAAATTGTGCTGATGTAAAGTAGACATGTGGGAAATGTTATTTCTTAACTATTTTGTGTGATATATTTCTCTGTTCTAAGGGAATAAAAATTCAAAGTTTGAAAATTGCAAAATTTTAAAAATTTTCGCCATATTTGCGTTTTTTTCAAAAATAAACGCAAGTTATATCGAAGAAATTTTACCACTAACATGAAGTACAATATGTCACGAGAAAACAATCTCAGAATCGCGAAGATCCGTTGAAGCGTTCCAGAGTTATAACCTCATAAAGAGACAGTGGTCAGAATTGTAAAAATTGGCCCGGTCATTAACGTGCAAACCACCCTTGGGGGTGAAGGGGTTAATATTAGACCCCAGACCAGGCCCCCTCAATGGCCAATCTTAATTTTTTTTTTAACCACCCTCCGTGGTAACCAGGCGAAAACTATATACCATTGTAAAAATGGGTGAGGAGGATGCATAAAATAGGGTGACTCCCAATATGGTGAATTGACATTCCATTGTGATCCTGCCTGTGATGATAATGAGACTGCTGAAAAGTGATCTATACAGAACAGGAAGTGTCAGCCGCTTTTGAAGCTCAGAGAAAAAACTGCAAGATTTCATTTTTTTAAATAAATATTGGCGAGAAAAATATAAATAAAAATCTTAAGCAATTTTTAAAAACTTGATTTATCATTTTTTTATTATATGTTCCCTTTAAACTTATGATAGGACGTCGTACTTCTCGGTCCTAGGACTGATTCTTAGTCAGGGCTGAGTGGGTAACAGAAAGAAAATTTGGTAAGAGGATAAAGACTTTAGTAAACAACCTAAAGCCAAACCGATATAAATTGAAAATTGACAGAAAACGTGCGCAAGGGAAAAGTTTAAGAAAAACACAATTAAGTTAAACCATTGTTCAATTTAATAGGGTTTTCCGCGAAGCCCCATGCAAATGCTGTTCACGTCTAGATGAAGGATGTGGTGTATTATTAGTTTTAGCTTTATAGTAAATGTTTAGTGCTTAAATGTTAATATCTAGTAGCAAAAGCCCACTATGGCTTGAAATATTAGCTGTTATTGCTTTCTTCCTTCGGGGCTTGAGAGACTAAGGGATTCTAATGCCCATAATTCACTGTATCCCACACACTCACAGGGAATTAGCAACGTGAGCAAAGAGTTTCAATTAGATTCTGAAAATGAGTTCTGTTCGCCGCTTGTAAAAATGTTTTATTTTAATAAAGAAAACTACAAAAATTCTGTCTTCAGCTGAAAAAAAAATACTCCTAGTTAAAATTAAAGGGTCTTTCTGTTTTTTGAAACTGTGCTTTATTCACCCTCCTGGGGTTGACCGTTGCTTCTGGTGTCTGTTACTGTCTGCAGTGCTGAAGTAACATTAACGGCGCTGCAGTGGAGTCGAGTGGCTCTGAGCTGCTAACGCCGTCAACTTGAGCAGAGCTGCTGGGATCAGTGATTGTCTGCAGCGCTGAAGTAACATCAATGGCGCTGCAGTGGAGTCCAGTGGTTCCGAGCTGCTAATGCCGTCAACTTGAGCAGAGCTACTGGGTTCAGTGATTGTCTGCAGCGCTGAAGTAACATCAACAACGCTGCAGTGAAGTCCAGTGGCTATGAGCTGCTAACGCCATCAACTTGAGCAGAGCTGCTGAGCTCAGTGATTGTCTGCAGCACTGAAGTAATATCAATGGCGCTGCAGTGAGGTCCAGTGGCTCTGAGCTGCTAACGCTGGCAACTTGAGCAGAGCTGCTGGGTTCAGTGATTGTCTGCAGCGCTGAAGTAACATCAACGACGCTGCAGTGAAGTCCACTGGCTATGAGCTGCTAACGCCATCAACTTGAGCAGAGTTGCTGGGATCAGTGATTGTCTGCAGCACTGAAGTAATATCAACGACGCTGCAGTGAGGTCCAGTAGCTCTGAGCTGCTGACGCTGACAACTTGAGCAGAGCTGCTGAGCTCAGTGATTGTCTGCAGCGCTGAAGTAACATCAACGACGCTGCAGTAGAGTCCAGTAGCTCTGAGCCGCTAATGCCATCAACTTGAGCAGCGCTGGGTGATTGTCTGCAGCGCTGTTAATGTGATGTCAGAGCTGCAGACAATAACAGACACAGGGAATGGTGGTAAAAGCTCAGTGTTGGACCGGGACAGGGTGAGTAAAGTACAATTGTTTTTTAAAAACAAACTGCAGCCGAGGGATAGGGTTTATCTGAAACCAGAAAACCCCTTTAAGCATTCTCAGAGATTAGTGTGTTTATCCGCGAAGACCCCCGACAATCAGTTATTATCACAGGTACTTGTGGCAAGGTACAGAACACATAGTATACATTTCCACTTCATTAGACATTGTGAAATGTAGGGGGTGATCCACGAAACATAGGGCACTGATTTTTGTTGAAGGAAACAATACATGCACTCAGGTCATGGGGAAATCTTATCTTCTCTCTTCAAGAGCATACAGCTCCCCCACTTCCCAAAATTCCTTTTTGCCTGGGGGCAGGGGCTCCTTTTTGATTGCCAGTACAGCGTAGCAGCACAGTCACTGCTGGTCTTAGTTATGTGCGCTTCCGATGCTACATCAGAAGAGCTGGGTGGCTGTCACGACGTATAACAGATATATTCTATGATAGTAACATATATCTAATGTGACAACATACTATATTTCCTATAATAGAAAATATCAACATGTATACATAGTATCTGCCAGCAATGTCTTACCTGACATAATATCCTATGTATTGTGGGTCTATACTGTGTACGTGTCACGCTGTCTCAGGATAGAGGTGGACCGGGGTCTATGCTGACCCTGAACTGGGGTCCTGACTAGTCCCTCTACCTGGAGGTACTGTTAATGGTACAGAGGTCCAGGCCGCCAGCGTAACCCTGTCTCCTGTAGATCCCTGACCACTGTAATCTAGTCCTGAGAAGGACCCTGATTACCACCACAGGGAATGGGCAGGTCACAGCTTACACACAGTCTAAGATAAACGAGACAGACAAGGGGTAAAGAAAACACTGCCATGCATACAAAACTTCCACTACAGAGGAACACAAAAGGTTAAGGAGATAAACAATAAGCGAGGAGAGTATAAACCACAACAGGCACTCTTAGCTTAAGTCTTCTCAGAAACGATCCGCTCTGCTGGTCTGAATGAATGCTTTCACCGACGACTTTCCCAGCAGACCAGCAGGTATAAGAAGGAAGCTAATTAACAAAACATCAATTGTAGCTGGGTGAGGCTGGTAGCACCGAGAGAGAAAGAATTAACTCCCTCAGTGCCGAAAAACACCCAGCACCAGAAACTCAGCTGTGCGAAGTCAGGGTGTGCAATCGCGACGATCTTCGCCGCGACACACCCGTGACAGTACCCCCCCTTCTACGAGGGGCCTCTGGACCCTCAGGGCCTGGTCTATCTGGGTGAGTAGTGTGGAAGGCCCGAACCAATCGGTCTGCGTTAATATCGGACGCAGAAACCCACATCCTCTCCTCAGGACCATACCCCCTCCAATGAACAAGGTACTGAAGGGACCGGCGATTCAGACGTGAGTCAATGATCTTCGATACCTGAAACTCCAAATTACCATTGACCACCACAGGAGGAGGAGGTAGAGGTGACGGTATAACTGGTGCCACGTACCTCTTAAGCAACGATTTGTGGAACACATTGTGGATTTTAAACGTAGGAGGGAGGTCAAGACGGAAAGCCACCGGATTAATTATTGAACTGATCCTGTATGGCCCGATGAATCTGGGACCGAGTTTCCAGGAGGGAACCTTAAGTTTTATATTCTTGGTAGACAACCATACCAGATCGTTCACACTTAGGTCCGGACCAGACACTCTCCTCCTATCAGCCATACGTTTGTATCGGTTCCCCATAGTGCTCAGATTATTAAGCACTCCTCTCCACACTGAAGCAAGTGACGACGAAAATCGTTCCTCCTCAGGAACCCCAGAAGAGCCCCCCCATTGAAAGTACAAAACTGGGGGTGAAAACCATATGCCCCAAAAAACGGGGACTTACCAGTGGACTCGCTCCGCCTATTGTTAAGAGCGAACTCTGCCAGAGGCAAGAAAGAAGACCAGTCCTCTTGGTTCTCTGAGACAAAACACCGAAGATATGTCTCTAGACTCTGATTCAGACGCTCTGTCTGACCATTGGTCTGCGGATGAAAAGCCGAAGAAAATGAGAACTGCATCCCCCGACGAGAACAAAATGCCTTCCAGAATTTGGACACAAACTGAGACCCCCGATCCGACACCACATCGGAAGGCAACCCGTGAAGTCTCACAATCTCCCCAATGAACACCTGCGCCAGAGTTTTAGCATTAGGAAGAGCAGGAAGAGCGATAAAATGTGCCATCTTACTGAACCTGTCAACTACAACTAGTATGACAGTTTTACCTGAAGACGGAGGGAGGTCCTCTTTATTTAAGTTAGGCCACCAAAACCGGCGAGAAAGGAGATCAACAGTTGCTTTACTCCCTGGGTGTCCTGCCAAAGCAGAATTATGATGTGCCTCGATAACCTTTTGTCTTAACTGATCTGGAACAAACAGTTTCCCTGGAGGTCCTACAGGGGCGTCCCCCTGAGCCTCCAATACCTCCTCCTCAAGCTCAGAGCATACAGCCGACACACAACTCCCTCCTGAAGGATAGGAACCGGGTCATCCGTCTTCCCGGCCCCCGGGAAACCACGAGATAAGGCATCAGCCTTTACATTTTTTGACCCAGGACGATATGTGACGACAAAATTAAACCTGGTAAAAAACAACGACCATCTAGCTTGTCTGGAATTCAGACGTTTTGCAGACTCTAAATACAGCAGGTTCTTGTGATCAGTAATGACGGTGACTGTTATGTTACGGTAGCTGAGGAGTGCAGGTAAAAAAGGAAATACACCAGAGCAGTTGGAATCTATGGGATTGCAGTACCCTGACTAACCACCACAACTAGAGGCAGCCGTGGAGCGTTCCTACGATGGTCCTAGACGCCTCGTCACAGCCTGAGAAACTAACTACACCTAAAGATAGAAATAGGAAAGCTATCTGCCCCGGAGCAGAACCCCAAAGATAATAGAAAGCCCCCAAACATGTAATGGCGGTTAGACAAGAGGAAATACTGACACAGAAAGAAAATAGTATGAGCAAACGCTGGGGCCCAAACTATCTAAATAGAAAAGGACAGGAAGGGTACTTACTGCAATCCCAGAAAACCCTGAAAAAACACCAACTCTACTAATTTCAAAATCACCTGAGATCACACGACCTCTACCACCTAAATTAGTTCTCTGGTGTAACAAAAACAGCAGCCACTGAAAAAACTGGAAAAAGCAAAACTACAAAACACAGTGGCTGGACTAAACTGAGAGGGCAAAAGCCCCCGGAGGGGACCCAGAAGGCCCCCACAGAAGTGCAGGACAAAATGCAAAAATATAGCAAAAACACAAAATAAGAAATTGTCTTATCTGATAGCAGGAGATGCAGACACGACACAGCAGGCTACAAGGGAAACTGGAAAGAAGGATTCAGACCAGAACAATTGATCACCGGCAACCCTGATGGGAAAATGATTCCCTTAAATAAGACCAATCAGTAACACCTGATTCCCAATCCTCACTAGTACCGCTTGTAACCACCAGAGGGAGCCTCTGCTCAGAACTCATCTCAAACCCATTCACAACAGTACCCCCCCCTTGAGGAGGGGTCACCGAACCCTCATTTGAGCAACCAGGTCGGTCAGGATGAGTTCTATGATACGCACGGATAAGTCTCCTAGCATGGATGTCCGAAGCAAACACCCAAGAATTATCTTCCTGACCATAACCTCTCCATTTAACCAAATACTGGAGTCTTCGTCTAGAAAAACGAGAATCCAATATTTTCTCAACCACATACTCCAGATTGCCCTCAACCAAAACAGGGTCAGGAGGCACAGCAGCAGGAACCACTGGCTCAACAAACCTCTTCAACAAGGACTTGTGGAACACGTTATGGATCTTAAATGTCCCTGGAAGAAGCAAACGAAAAGAAACAGGATTAATAATCTCCATGATCTTATAAGGTCCAATGAACCTAGGCTTAAATTTAGGAGATGCTACTCTCATAGGAATATTCTTTGAGGACAACCAGACCAAGTCCCCCACTTTAAACCGAGGACCATCAGTCCTATGCCGGTTAGCAAACCGCTGGGCCTTCTCCTGAGAGAGGGACAACCTCTCCACTACCTGGTCCCAAATCTGCTGCATACGCTCAACAACAGAGTCAACACCTGGACAGACAGAAGCCTCCGTCTGTCCTGAAGAAAATCGAGGGTGAAACCCAGAATTACAGAAAAACGGAGACATCAAAGTGGCAGAGCTAGCCCTATTATTAAGAGCAAACTCAGCCAAAGGCAAAAAAGAGACCCAGTCATCCTGATCAGCAGACACAAAGCATCTTAGATAAGTCTCCAATGTCTGGTTTGTTCTCTCAGTTTGACCATTGGTCTGAGGATGAAATGCCGAGGAGAAAGACAATTGAACACCCAGTTTAGAACAAAAAGTCCTCCAAAATCTGGAAACAAACTGGACTCCTCTGTCAGACACAATGTTCTCAGGAATGCCGTGTAAACGAACCACGTGCTGAAGGAACAACGGCACCAATTCAGAGGAGGAAGGCAACTTAGGTAATGGCACAAGATGTATCATTTTGGAAAACCTATCACAAATTACCCAGATGGTGGTCATTCTCTGAGAAACAGGAAGATCGGAAATGAAATCCATAGAGATATGGGTCCATGGTCTCTTGGGCACAGGCAATGGCATCAACAAACCACTAGAGCGAGAGCAAGGCTTGGAGCGAGAGCAAGTCCCGCAGGACTGCACAAATTCCCTGACATCGCGAGACAAGGTAGGCCACCAAAAGGACCGACTAACCAAGTCTCTGGTACCAAAAATTCCGGGATGCCCAGCCAATGCGGAACAATGAATCTCAGACATCACACTCTTTTTCCATTGGTCCGGGACAAACAATTTTCCAACAGGGCAGCGCTCGGGCCTATCCTCCTGACACCCCTCCAGAGCAAGTCTCAAATTGGGCGAGATGGCGGAAAGAACTACACCCTCCTTCAAGATAACAGAGGGATCAGATAGCTCAGGAGAGTCCGCAAGGAAACTCCTCGAGAGGGCATCCGCCTTAACATTCTTAGTGCCAGGAAGAAAGGAAACCACAAAATTAAAACGTGTGAAAAACAAGGCCCACCTGGCCTGTCTAGGATTGAGTCGCTTGGCAGATTCCAGATAGACCAGATTCTTATGGTCCGTAAGGACCACCACCTGATGTTTGGCTCCCTCCAGCCAATGTCTCCACTCTTCAAAAGCCCACTTCATGGCCAATAACTCCCGATTACCCACGTCATAATTACGTTCAGTAGGAGAAAATTTTCGAGAGAAAAAGGCACAAGGGTTACTTTTAGAGGTCTCTGGATCTTTTTGGGACAAAACGGCACCTGCCCCAATTTCAGAGGCATCAACCTCCACCTGAAATGGCAGAGAAACATCAGGCTGCCGTTAGAACAGGAGCAGAAGTGAATCTCTGCTTAAGTTCCTGAAATGCAGAGACTGCCTCAGGAGGCCAATTCACCACATCAGAACCCTTTCTGGTCAAATCAATTAATGGTTTAACAATAACAGAGAAATTACCAATAAATTTACGATAAAAATTGGCAAAACCCAAAAATCTCTGAAGAGCCTTTAATGAAGTAGGTTGGACCCAATCACAGATGGCCTGAACCTTGACCGGGTCCATTTCAATAACAGATGGGGACAAAATGAATCCCAGAAATGAGATCTTCTGTACGCCAAAAAGACACTTTGATCCCTTCACATACAGAGCATTCTCTCTCAAAATCTGGAATACAGTTCGAACATGTTTCACATGAGAGTCCCAGTCATTAGAAAAAATCAAGATATCATCCAAATAAACAATCAGAAACTTGTCCACAAAATCCCTGAAAATGTCATTCATGAAGGACTGGAAGACGGAAGGAGCATTAGTGAGCCCAAAGGGCATCACAAGGTACTCAAAATGCCCTTCAGGGGTGTTAAATGCCGTCTTCCATTCATCCCCGTGCTTAATGCGAATAAGGTTATACGCCCCCTGAGGTCAAGCTTGGTAAACCAAGTAGCGTTTTTCACCCTGGAAAACAGGTCAGAAATCAAGGGTAACGGGTATTGATATTTCACAGTAATATTGTTCAAGAGACGATAATCAATACACGGCCTTAATGAACCATCTTTTTTGGCCACAAAGAAAAAACCGGCACCTAAGGGTGAAGAGGATGGTCTGATATGACCCTTCT